>CM067078.1:28937928-29641280 GCA_033980235.1 Diadema setosum
ATGCGAGAAAGTGTTAACATGTTGTATTTTCTTTATAAGTATTTTCTTTATAATATCGTTCTAAAGGTAATATTAAATCACAAGCTGTAGTAGTCTTCTCATCCAGCGGCAATGAAACTTCACAAATTGATAACTTTCGAACATAAATTCTTTTATTTTCCTTCAACCTCTACTGATGTGTTCTATTAATATTCCTGCCCACTTTCTAAATTCACTTGCATTGTTTATGAAAGGGAGCTTGTTCTTATAGCGATAGGCCTACTGTGGACTTAAGCATAAACCGAAATACACGAACATTTACTGTATATCAGATACACCTAAAAGAAACATAGCATTGTACCAGTGCGATTTAGTATGTCCTATTAAGATACTATTACGTGTAGTACAGAAACAGACAGTGACAAAAATCTATCATTAGAAGAAGAGTGTCTGTGAGGAAGACTATTTCTGACAAACACAAATATCGATCGCGCTTGCATTGTATATCATCAGGAACTACTACCAGGCGACACGGGGCATATTAATACACAGACTGTGCACACTCGTACATCCGCGGGTTAACAGTTCTCTGCAGCCTATCTGCCAGTTTCTGGTTTGTTCTTCGGTCAGCTTAGTGCACATTTCCTGTGTTTCACCACTCTCCATCTCGTCCACAATGCATGTCATGGCTTTAGAACGGCTGTCGGACTCACTCCTGCAATATGGTGTCACGCCCTTTCTTTTGGCGGGATTCACGTTTCTACTCACCTTTATTCTGGTGAGATCGCGAACGACGAAGGCGTACTCCAACCTCCCGCCCCGGGGTCCGCCGGAGTGGCCCATCCTCGGCAGCCTGCTGAGCCTCGCAGGGGACGAGATGCCGCACGTTATCATCGCCAATATGGCGAAGAAGTACGGTCCGATGTTCAGTATGCGAATGGGCTCCTTCTTCACCGTTGTCCTCAGCGATTTTGCCCTCATCCGGCAGGCTTTCGCCAAGTCCAGCGACGATTTTAGCGACAGACCCAAGATCACCATGATAGAACACGTAGCAAAAGGAAAAGGTGAGCCCTTCCATTCTACAGAGTACATTGTAATTACGTTAGGCTTGTGAATAGTCAACTGTACAGCCAGTTACAGTCATTACGTAACACGATGTTTTAGCACGTCATTGTAAATGTAATCACCAAATTTAATTCACCTTTTGTCTTGAATGGTACGATTACCTTGAACATGTCCTTTAATGTCAAATTAAGGATGTGTATGGCTGCATTCACGCAATCCAGATGTTTATGAATATGACCTTGTCCTTTAACTCAGTGAGCGGAGGCATTTTGTCATAATTATAGCTTCACCCTATACACCGTGCGGTTTTGCGTCTTGCTACCCAGCTTGAATTAACGAGATAATCATAGAAATCGAGCCATTTAATATTTTTGTTATAACAAGCACTAAACGAGCTGTCAGCAAGTTTGCACAACATATTGTTAAAAAATATATAAACTATAATAATGGATTTATGAACTCTGCTAATGCTGCGTTTACACCATCTTTAATAATGGATTTATGAACTCTGCTAATGCTGCGTTTACACCTTCTTCGCGGCAGACACGTTTCAGGCTACATTGGACAAAACGGGATCTACGTGAAACAACGTGGAGATGAGAAAGGCAAACGTGACGGGCTCACTGCCATGGATGATTTTTAAGATGTCAACAAATTTGCCACTGCAATGATGATTAGCACTAATGATGAATCTTGTATATCGTTATAAAACGGGGTAAACGTAGCAAAACACGACAAATAATAGGCTGTAACTTACAAAACTTGCAGGCGGTCCGTAGCGGGACGCGACGGAAAATATTGATAGTCTAGCCTGACTAGACGCCGTGAGACTAGCGTCTTATGTTCACAGGGGCGAAGACTGGAACGAACAAGACTAGAATGCGAAGAGGGAAAACAGGATCTACCCACGGCGCACTACGTTTCGGGCAAACGGGGCTGCCGTGGCCGCCGGGAACATGGTGATAAGCTGCGTTTACACCATGTTGTCGGTGGCCACGGCAGCCCCATTTGCCAGAAACGTAGTGCGCCGTGGGTAGATGAAACATCTCCTGTCCCCCCCCCCCCCCCCCCGCTTCGCATTCTAGTCTTGTTCGATCCAGTCCTGGTGCTGTTAAACATATAGCTATCAGACGCTGTTGTCACGGCGTCTGGTCAGTCTAGACTATCAATACTTTCAGTCGCGTCCCGCAACGGACCGCCTTTAGCATGAAAGCATTGAAATTTCCTTTTACGCTGGGAGCAGTTAAAAACTATCTTGAGCTGATTTATAGACTGTCTTTAAGTGAGATGAATCAATTGAATTCCTGAATATAAAATCTGTGTCCAGGTCTCATCGTGTCCTACTTCGGCCAGATGCAGCAGGAACACCGGCGCTTCTCCCTCTCCGCTCTCCGCTCTCTGGGCATGGGCAAGTTCAGAATGGAGGAGACGATTGCCGAGGAGGCGCGCCATCTTGCCCTGAGCTTCGCTAGTCGCAAGTCCCAGCCGTTCGTGCCGTTTCACGACATCGTGGTGTCTGTGTCCAACATCATTAGCTACCTGAGCTTCGGGAAGCGGTTCGACTACGAAGACGAAGCCTTCAAGGGTATCCTTGAGGCAGTCTTCGAGAGCTTCGAAATTGGGGAGATCGCTGGCTTGTTTAACTTTATTCCATTTCTGAGATTTATGCCAGGGAGTTGTGCTGGGCGTATGCTGGAGCTACAATTGAAGTTCGACAAGTACATGAAACCCATGGTGAAGAAGATTAGTGAGGAGCGCGTTCCTGGATCTCCGACGTGTTACGTCGAGATGTACGCCGATCAAATCCTGGAGGCTGAAAAAGAAAACCCCGGAAAGCACACTTTCAGCGACCAGAACATGTTTCATGCCGTAGCAGATTTGTTCGTGGCTGGAACGGAGACTACGGCTACGACATTGAAGTGGTCCCTTTTATACATGATCCTAAACGAGGAGGTACAGGAGAAGGTACACGAGGAACTCAATAACGTCATTGGCAGGGATCGCCTACCTAGTCTCCGGGACAGGCCAAACTTGCCGTACACGGAAGCGACACTTCTGGAGATCCAGAGGTTTTCTACCATCACGCCGCTGGGAGTGCCCCACGCACCCGTCGAAGATACTGTCCTAAACGGCTACGACATCCCAAAGGGCACTGTGATCATACCAAACCTGTGGGCTGTTCATCACGACCCGGAGTTATGGGAGAAGCCCGATGAGTTCAACCCAGAGAGATTCCTGGACAGGGAGACTAACCAGGTTCGGCAGAGGGAAGAGATGATTCCGTTTTCCATAGGTAAGAAACCAAAGTGAGGTTTTAGCGACTGCTCCATACCACAAGGAGAAAGTAGACGTAGAGTACTCATCAGAATAAGTACTTGTAAATTAGATTGGCCTGAATACGATTTCTACGCCATCTTTTGCAGGAGAAGCGTGGCGTAGTTAGCGCCATTGATGTTTATAATGTGGCGTATGTTATGTGAAGTTTTTCGACACAGCTAAAAATAGAGCTCTTCTAAGAGACAACATGCAGGATGAATCTTCTGCTTTAGAATTTAGATATAAAGAGAATAATGTGCAACAAATGAATCTTTACACTGATCGGTAGAAAAAGCTGTTTTATTGTCTGATGAATCCTGGAATCGGCTTAAATTTTAGAACAATGATGTCTTGTCAGTCCCAATTAAAATAGTTATACAGTCAATATCATGTATGTCGCAGTTGCACAAGTCGATAAATTTACTATTTCGAAGAAACATTCTTCCCCGATTATGTTCAATATACTGCGTTAATAGTCGAAAATTGCGTAAGTCAAAATATTTTGAACGGGCCCTTGGACTAGAATATCTATTACATATTTAAGGTTGATATCGGAGCTCCCAATAAGCTTTCGGTACTATCAACCTGGATTTTGTCTTTTTTTTAAGGATCAAGCCAACAAAAGCTATTGTTTTTTATCGCTATTTTTACCCCCTCCCCTAGATTTGAATACTTTTAGAGATTGTGAAATAAACGTAGAAATCAATTTTGAGATTGATGTTGATCATGAATTCCGTAAAGAATGGAGGGGTATGCATTTTGGGGTAAGCCTTTGGGAAGGACGCGTCGTAACCCTAGCTGGTTCGGCATTATACAGTGTAGTTACAGAAAAAAAAAATGAAAGCGGCCCATTGTGTACAATGTATATTGAACAGACTTCGGCTTTTCAAAAACGATAGCACTAATTCGGGATTAGTAGAGCACACCGTTCCTTTCACATAGATTCGGTACCTATTGACCCTAATAAGGTACATGTAGGTTATATTATTTCAAAGGATTATAAAGATGAACTGAACTACATAAAGCGAAATTCAGGGACGCAGAGACATATCGTTGCCACCTAAGGGAAGTAGACTAAAGATATATAAAGTTATCCAAAAAATAATGTCTTACTTTGACTCAATTCAAGTAGCAGTATAAGTTATACATTGGTGAAGTTTGAGGGGAATCGGACTAAAAAATTACCTGCATGAATATTTTTCGTTTTTTTTGGGGGACCATCATCGCTGCAGAAGAAATTTGTTTTGAGCGTTTGTGCTTTGGTACGTAATGAGTGATTCAAAACTCACTTATGACTTACGTGAACGATCCCGTTTCGTTCATTCATTGCAAATAGCAGATTGCATAACGCAGTGAAATGCCCCCACCCCCAGTACATACAGCGTATTGGACCCTTATAGACTAGCCAGTACAGCTGAATATGGGTTATTCAGTCACCTTGTTCAGACGGAAATTGAACAAACAAGCACACAAACAAACAGACGTTTGCAAACAATGCGCAATCGTGTCAAACTGCAGTTACTAAACTGCTGAAGAATGACGTAGATGTATACTGTACTTGTGATCTATAGTCAATAAACGGCGACGTTTATGTTTTACTGCGACGCACTTAGACCTTTGGAATCATAACGAAACTCGATACCACTAAGTCAATATCTTAGTGGCAAATTTAAGCGTTCTTCTACAGAAGCCAAAAAAAAGGTAAAAAGCGTCCATAATGATACGTCGTTTCCCGTACACAGACAACGATACAAACGTACGTTAGGGTCAATTAGGTTTGCTTTCTTAGAGGAACGGAGCCGAGTGACATTTTAAATAGAGATATTTCTCTACTCAAAATGAAGTCGTGTCGAAAACAATCTTATCTTAACAAGCCAAGTACATAGTCGCATTGCTCTGTGCCTAATTAATGCGACACAGTATAACAGATACATGATGAGTAGTTGCCATTGTCGATGCCTACTGTTACGTTGTTTGTTTTTATTTTACACTATTGCAACTTTTGCCTCAAGTTCAGCTGCGACTGCTGCTTCTATATTACTACTACCCATACTAAAACGTCAGTATGGTAATAAGAGGAAGGAAACCAAGTACTGTAGTACATTGTCTAACTGATTAACCTCTTTCTTTGAGAACATCGAGGCTTTTTGCGCTGCGTTATGAATAAAATGGACTCTCTTTTCTCCCCCCCCCCCCAATCTCTCTCCCTCCCCCTTCATTTGCAGGACGTCGTAAGTGCCTCGGTGAGCAGCTGGCCAAAGTCGAACTCTTCCTCTTCTTCACTCACATCGTCCACCGATTCAAACTGAGCGCTCCAGAGGGTAGACCGCCACCTACGTTGAAAGCGAGGATAGGTGCAACGACCAACCCTGAACCGTTCGACATCTGCGCAACTTTGATAGACACCATGATAATATGATAATTCAGACGAAGACAAATAGAGTGAAATGACATCTTGACACTTGGTTCAAGCATCCCAAAGGTTTTGAAAATCGAAAGACTCAAGAATATTCATTTTCATGACGCAAATTCATCATTGCGCTAGGTTTACACGCAGATAAAGTTTGTGCAAAATGTTTGGAATACAAAATGGGAATGTACTTATTTCAGCTACCATAAAATATCTTTTTACATCACTTTGGAGCATCATGAGGACAATAGTTAATCGTTTCTATGCTATTTGCTAACGAACGGATTGTTATCATTAGAAGGTAGTAAGTATATTACTTCCTAACGGATGATAAATCACGTGTATGTTTTGTTACTGAGACCACGAAGCCACGTGCATCTTACGTAAATCTTACGAACTTTATTTCGCTGCGTTTTCCTTGTTGTAATAATTATTGTTCAATAAAGTGCGCTAATATCCTTTGACTTGGGAGCAGCAACTCGCCGCCTTCTCTGGTTTGCTTTTGATAAAGTGCGTTTGGGGAAGTTGGCACGATGTCAAAATAAATCAAGCATACCATGTATGTGACTTGTAATGATACACGTGATGTAGAACGCAATGGCTCTTCCTGATAGGAAACCGCAATGACATTCATGTTCACTGCCTTATTGAATAGTTATATTTGGACACACACCTTGGTTTTAACAACGAGATCCGAAATCCTATTCGAAGTACATTGTACATTGTACATGTGCAATGAGTTTGATTTGTTAAAGGGTCCCTGCATTTTTTTTTTAATCTGTATTATTCTCAAGCCACAGATATTAAAATTATAAAATGACGTGTGCCAATTTGAAAGATGAAATGGGGAAATTTGGAAAATAGTTATTCTGGTTGTATATATTTTTTTGTGAAAAATTTTTGTTCTCTATTCTGTCAGTGTGCATATTACTAATAAGGTTATACAATAATGATGTAAAGTGGTAAAGCCCATTATACAGTACTCTCTAATTGGTACTCGATATGAAAGAAAAGACACAAAGGGAGAGTGAGTGATAAAAAGAAGAGAAAATTTAAGGAGAAGAGGGGAAAAAAAAGAAAAAAAGTGACGAATAATTGAGAACGAATAGAAGTAAAACAAATCTTAAAAAAAAAGTAGGGCAACTAAAGAAATTATAACACAGCAAAACAAAGCATAAAAAACATAAACAAACTACCAGTACTTCATTATTGTACAGTTTATACAACAAGGTAAACTATTATCCTACAGAGGGCGTTATATCATGAAGTTTATTTTTATTTATTTACCTGGTATTCCGTTACTTTTTTCCTTCTTTTTTTTTTCCGGGCGTCGTGCCCTGAACCCACTGTGACAGAGATCACCGCTCTAAAGCAGGAATATGGTCGTAAGAGGCGCTATGCACCTTCTTCACTTAACGCGTGAATTGACTGTTCTCACACATCTAAAATAGTTTTCGATTGACGCAAGTCTTACTTAACGATAAGTACATAGAAAAATCGTTAAAAAGCAACAACTCGTAAGAGAAGAGATTGAATAAATTATTGTTTTCTTATATTACATTACTAACGTAAACTAGTTTTTGTTTTGTTTGTCGAAAGGATTTATTTTTCTTAAATTCTACTCGGTGGGTCTGCAATGGCACAAATTAAGGCTTTTGCATCCAACAATAATATTGTACTTGTTTTATGAATCTTTGCCGAAAAAAAAGATATTACATGTACTATGTTCTGAATGGCTGTATGCTATACATGCACTGAATTTAAATACAAACCTTCACAGCTGTAAAGTGCGTAATATTACATAAACAAATACATCCCCATTATCAACTGTTAATTATTTTTAATAAAGGAATTATATCGATTCTAATTTGATTTACTCTTTCTTCGATTGTTTGTTTTCATATCTTTCATACGCCGGAGTTATTGGACATGGTATTGTATACAGACGAACCCTTCGAGAATCCAGCAAAAACGGTGCATTAATGAATAGGCACAAAAAATGATAGCAACACTCCCGAGGGCAAATTTAAATCACATTTACAAGTGCATTGTACCCGACGAGGCTTGCAACCTGAAGTTTGTTTCTCTTTCTAGATCTAGCTATCCGTTTTCTTTAATTGTGTCTTTATCTCAGCTCCTCATCTGCCGACAAATTGATGTGCTGTGGTAGTATGTTGCCTATCATGACAATGATTTTTCCCCCTTGCTGTGACATTTTAATACGTACAAAATGCTTTACACAAATGCAAGCATTTTCTGTTCTAATTATAATGCCTAGACTCCAAATACTAATATATAGATCTTTTCACACCTGAACTCTCGGGAGATTAGAAAAAAAATGGTAGAGATTAAAAAGTGACAGTCTCCCATCTGTCTCATCTTCCTTGCAACTAGAAAAAACAAAGGTGACATCATTCTCTTCGTCGCGTTTGATATTGATATAACTGACTATAATCTTACTTTCTTCACTGTAAGAAAGCCAAATAATCGTGCATTCAGACATTGGCGTCTGTTTTTCTACGTATATCTACCTGTCTTTTTCTCTTTTTCAATTTACGAGGACATTATGTATTTGTGCGTGTGTTTTGTTATTGGTATGTTTGTGTTTATGTATGTAATTATACATGTATTGGGTGTGTAAGAGAGGGAAGGAGTGTGTTTGTGAGGGTAAGTGTGTATGTGCTTGTTTCTGGATTGTCATCATGCACACTTTAGATTTTGTTTGTTTTATTTTGGTTTGCCGTAAAGTGTTTGTTTGAATATGCATTTTTTTTTAACAATCATCATCGAGTAGAATCTGTTTGTCGTTTATAACAGTTAAATGTTGACCTACTGTTTAATTCGGCTTCATTGAGTTGTGGTTTTCAATCGTTATGCCGTTGGAGCCTGCACCGAATTGATCTGTCAGTGGTCTTATTTTCGTTCTTATACTACTTATGAAATATGTATGTTGATCTTGATACGATCAACGGTTGGGAGTCCAGAGATGCGCTATGAAGCAAGCTGACGGGAATGTAAGCATTGGCTAAAAATATTGCAAAGCAAAGATAAACAAAGAGGGATGCTATTTCACGGATGCCGATCAAATTAAATAAAATCCAGAGGTTTTACAGCAAACGCACGTCTAACAAACATCGTACCATCGCTGCGATTTAGTGCTCTAGATAGAACGCGTCTCTGATAAAATGACAACCATTGTGACGTCGACATATTTCTACACGGTCCGACGCACATGTATTTGTGGCGAATTCAATAGCATATTCGGTGGTTGCGTTGAACTTTAGGAAGAGAGGTTCCGGATGAGGACAACCCAGTTACGATTGACGAAGAATACAATCTTTCGCAGCCACAGGGCAAGTAGGGCATATGTGTACACGAAGTATACTGCGTTGTCATTATGGGAAATACCAAACTATGACGTCCGCGTAGGGATGGTGTGGTATGAAGGCATTTTCCAACATTTGGAATGGCGTCTTTACAAGGGATTTATTCGTACTTAATCATATCTGTTTTGACAGTACTGAGGACGCAGGCACAAAATGAAGGTGAGTGAGTGGACAAAAAAAGTTACCATGTGTGGTTTAAGTGAACGGCAAACAGCCACACCTATTGCGTTCGGTCTTCCCGTGGGAAACACAACGCCGTGTTGGCGCTGAGCGGAGTGTGTATAGTGTAAAATGTTATTAAGTCATTCCTTGTTACTGTTGACGTGTCCGTGCTATCGGCTAGAATCCTCTGTCTTATTTTGTTTTGTCATTTTCGGGATGTTAGCTCTAATAAACAAAATGGCTGCCAGATATGTCGGGAATGCGTAAATATCAAATTGACGTGGACATAACAACAGAGTGCCTTCATGACAGAACTGTCAGTACAGATATAGACAGCGAAGAAGAAGAATAAAAAAAAAAAACCGACGAAGAGGAAGAAGAAAGAGAAAGAGGAAAAAATATAAAAAAGGAGGAAGATATTCTATTTGAACCTCTCTATGATCAGTAATCATACTGATAATGATAATAAAACTCACCAAACCTATAAAATACAAGGCTTGGAACAGAAGATAGAATTGAAATTCGACGTGCACGTAGAGTAATGACATGAGAACCATTTTAGCCAAATAAGCTCACCAAATTTGTCATAGGCGACAATTTTCAACTGAATGCTAGAAGGTAACTGACATTAAGTCAATCTGTACATTAATTTAAGAAACATTTATTGGTATTGATGTCATGCTTGTGTGTATGTCATAATAAAAAAAAAATCAACAAGGAAACGTCGAACCACCGTTTGATAGCAACTACTGCTACAGAGGCACACCCTATAATTGCTGGTAGGGTAGTTTTAAGCACTTTCTAGGTCGCTTTAATCATAATTTTCATCTTCGACATAGGTGTGTCTCCTTGACATTAATCAGCTGCATCATGCAATTTACTAAATTCCTGTATTTTACCACCGCCTCTCCTCTCGTTACAAATACCACCAACAACGCTGGCATTATCCCCACTACCAACACCACTACCAAGTACCAACGCCATCATCACGAAAACTACACAATCAACCCTACTACTACTACCAACATCACCCCAACATAAACCAACACCAACATGCACCATCTCCACGTAAACTATTACCATGACTAATATCGTGAATATCATTACCGCCAACATCAATGACACCATTACCAACGGCACTACCACCATCTTAGTAACAATGCCATGAATACTACGACTATCTTATCCCATTACCACACTCACCTATACCACTCCCACCCCGTCAGTCACCGTTACAAATAACACTACTATCATTACAATCACCATAATTGTCACAACCACTAACACATTTTCAAGTACCAAGACAATTGAAGACAGATAGAGTAATTATCTAAGTTACTGATATCAGCCAATCCTTGACATCTATAGACCTATAAAAATACAGCAACTCGTACAGATTTTCTCTTTTTTTTTGGAAGGTCTATATTCCCAAGAGCTTCTAGATTGAATATCTTGTCAGTCTGATGGACTAGTATAACATGGGAAGTTTGCGCAAGGACATACATTGAGAGCAGAGTCTGCTGTGTAGAAACATTTTTTTTTCCTAATAAGAATATTCGTATAAAAATGCATGCATTATGCCATTCATACTTACATGTAAACAATTATTATCATACAAAGTCAAGACAAATACGTTTTAATAGCTTACGACTTTCATACGTATATGTTTATAGGCAATATGAAATCAAGGTTCAATGCATGATACACAGCATAAAGGCATCATTTTATTCAAATCTTGTCAATCTATGGTGCAGTATGTTCGCAATGTCGAAACGTATGCCTTAATAATAAACTTTACTTCTTGTACTAACTACGATTTTATCAACTCTGTAAAGAACTTTGCGTGGTTTTTAGCTTTGCCAATGGCCGATTTCTTGTTGTCTTTTTGTTATTATTCCTCAATCATTGTACAGTGTTTTCATTTTACAATGTTTTGTTTACCTTATTCTCTCTTACCAAAGAAATCAGAATGTAGGCCTACGTGTTTTTGTGGAAAATATGGAATTGATATTTGAATTGGATTGCATTGAGTTGAATTGAATTAAATTTATGTACGTTTCTCTGCCAGTACATGGTAACATTTTTTTTTACTTTGTTATAAATACTGTTTTGTAGATAAAAGCATCTTATAAGCTCTGCTTTTTAGCTTTCCTTCCATTTTCAACATTATTTGGTAAATATCAGGCATCTGTTCTTCTCAATTTATTGTGTTCATATCTATTATTTCGATATAATTATGTAAAATGTCCGTATTCTTATGCATGATATGATTTACTCACTTATAATCTTGATTGAGAATGAAAATAAACAAATGAAATGAATGAACATCAAACCAATCAGTGCAGAGATCTGCCACGGTTTTGATAACTTCATATTAATTCATTAATATGTTCGTTTGTTTGTATTGTTGCTGTTGTTGTTGTTTTATTGCTATTAAACTTTGCATCGATCATGCACTGAAAACCTTGCAGGTGCCTATTCTGTTAGTCGTAACTTCCACAGGTCTTTTTTTTAATGTTTTTTTTTATCTTTTATTGACAGTCACGTTTTCCCCCGCAGAGCTTTTGACTTTAGAAAAAGAAAGAAACATAGCTGGGTGGAGCAATACAGCAATGCTGGCAAAGGCCTTTGCAATACAGTGGATATCAATGAAATTACACGATCCCCATCTTTGATAAAAACACCAAAAAAAAAAAAAAAAAAAAAAAAAAAAAACAAGATGAGTACACAAAGAAATGTGGACAGTTATAGGAAGAAAAAAACATCAAAAGTTTGATGCCTTTCAAATTTGAAAGTCAAGCGAAATGCAAAGTTTGAAAGAATAAAATACAGAAAAAAAATCCCATACAATGGGCTATAAATGAAAAAAAAATCCACTCATTAGAAGGAATTTCAACGAAGTCAGGTAAGCAATAGAGATGTCGCAATGTTTTGCTAAATACCTAAAGGCATTATCATTAAAATGAAATAATAAAGTTCAGGACAGGTAAAAGATATATAGGCATATCACTCTCTCTCTCTCTATCCATTTGAACATAATTTTCTCCTGGATTAGGTACTTATTTCAACAATAAAACTTCAAATTGTATCAGATAGAAGGTAGTCTGCAAGCTTTGTCTTGATTCTGGAGAACGAAATTTTGTCATTCAAAAGAGAGGGGAAATAAAAAAAAGATCTGATTGGATGACCCTGACTTATTCGTTTAACCAGTTCATACCCTTCACTTCTTGTCTCTATTTTGTCTAATTTTATGTTCAAAGTGTTTCCTCCTTCAATTTCCTTTGAGAAATCACCTTTCAGCAGCATGGGTTAAACAGTGCATGAATGAACGGCACAATCAATCAATCTCTTTCTCCCGAAGGTGACATTCGACTTGTGGGCGGCTCGTCGTTGGTAGAGGGTCGATTGGAGGTGTTTTATAACGGTGTTTGGGGGACGATATGTGACGAGGGCTGGGACAACATTGATAGACTGGTAGTGTGCAAGCAACTAGGTAAGTTTACAACGAAAAAAAAAAGTCAAAACTGGAGTTGTCTCATTCTTTCTTTGAGTAATAGCCCATTTATGTTTTTCATCTAAAGCAAGACTCTCATTCCATTTCATCTTGTTCCATTCCATTTTATATTCTGTTTAGTAGCTGTATTCATGATTCTTCTCATTTTTTTTTTCAATATTGTCATGAGTCATAGTCTTTGTTTTCTTTTAGGTATCTACTCTTTTGATTGTCTTTCCATGATTCACCAATCAAGAGTGGATTATGTTTTGTTTTGTGTTGTTTGTTTGTTTGTTTGTTTGTTTGTTTTGTTTTGTTTTGTTTTTTTTTTTACAATGGACTTCGCTTTGGAAGAGGGAGAAAAGTAAAGTCACTTGAGATAAGTCTGCAGGTATATATGAAGAGTTTGTTTGCAAAAACCGATAAGTCCATTTTTGAAGATTTTGAAGTACGGTCTTTGTCATAAAGTACAAAATAATACCTTTTAAATGATATATTGGTCACTACATATAAAGGTATATTTTTTTTAAGTTATGGTCAAAAGAAGCAAAAAATTTCTTATTATTCTCTTTATTTTTCTTGACCTTTAATCGCAAATATCTCCTTTTGACAAATATAGACTTATCGGTTTTTGCAAACAAACCCTTCATATTTTGTGGTTATTGGTTATTTGTAAATTTAAACGTATGTAATGAAATAATATCCGATTCTTTTGGTTATCATTCAAGGATCTGCGGGGCTGCTTATTATAATGTAGCCGTATTTCTAGTTGTCAAAACAAAGTAAAATTCACTTTATCCTATATCGCAACTTTGAAGCATGGAAGCTAGTTCGGAGTTGATGTAGAGCTATTAGGATGTATGACATATATAGGACACTCTAGATAGACTAATACTGTTAGCTTTCATGCCCAAAATCCATTATTTTAAAAATCAATTTTAATGTAATTATCAATTATTCAGGTTTCCCAGTCGCTACCTCCGACACCCCTTCGTATCCCGACGCCAGCGCCTTGCAGCAAATATGGTTGATGGACGTGGGCTGTGCTCCTGAGGACGAGAGATTAATAGACTGCGTCACCAATGATCAATGGGGAGATACTATGACGTGTTCACATCAACGTGACGTCACCATCCGCTGTTCTGGTAATGATGAACTTTTAATGATTATAAGAACCTACTCACAATTGCCATCATAATACAAACATTCTATCATGAGTACACTAGTGGACAGAGATCCTCGGCTTCCAAATGGAGGTCGCAAATTCGATTTCCGCCAAGTACTCATTTCCCTGAACAGGGTTTCGATCTCGGTTATAAAGGTACAAATGTTCTTTTGAAAAGGGTAGCCAGCTAGAGTATTAAAGAGAAAATGCACTCCAAATATAATTTGATCTGATAAGAAAGAGTAAAATCTTAGGAGTTCAACGGTATAATTTTGATCAAAATCGGATGAAAAATAAGGATTTAAGGCATTTTGAAGTTTTGCTATTTTTTGGGGAAACCGTTCTTGATCGGTCAATATGAATACGCAAGTGGCAAAAAAAAAAAAAAAAAAAAAAAAAACATGGCATACCATCACAACTTACCATGTAGTTTGTGCATAAAATTTTGAAATTTACAGTTTTTCATTCGAACGCAATTATGCTCGAGGCTCAAATCATTATATATCTAATTGATTCACTATTCTGAAGTTATTCAACTAGGAATAACATCATGCTTCAGACTTCAATGACAGAAAAATGGAAATTTCGTCCTTTTTTGTACACAATCAATTGAAAATTGAGGGTATGACATGGTTAGCTCACTCATTTGCATATTCATATCCATTGTACAAGAACTGTTTTGCAGAAATTAGCAAAACTTCAAAATGTCATCAAGTCATGACTTCCTTATTTTTCATCAGATTTCTGTCAAATTTTTACCATATCTCCTTTTTATCAGACCAACCTATATTTGGACTGGATTTACCTTTTAACAACGGCAGGGCTCTGCAGTCCAACAAAGCAGTGACAAAATAGAAAGACCATTCATCCCGATGGAATCCCATTTTCTTTGCTCACTTTTCCACTAATAAATAATATTCATTTCCCGTCATTTTTTCTGTTTGCGTTTGTTACATACTCAAAAGGCTGCATCACTTCAGTGATCCCTCGCATTTATCCCCAAGTTATCTTTCGGGTTTATGCCAGATTCAAGTGTGTACGTGTGTGTCACACACCTACACACTGCTATAGCTTCTGACCATTCGGGCATTAAGAATTTAGGGTTCCTGGGACGAAGACTGAATTAGGGCTTTCTATAGTTCAGTCGGTAGAGCACCGGGCTAGCAATCCACAGGTCTCTGGTTCGAATCCCGATGGAATCCAATTTTCATTGCTCACTTTTCCACTAATAAATAATTTCTTATAATATGATAGACACAAAAAAAAAAAAAAAAAAAAAAAAAAAAAAAAAAAAAAAAATCATTGTTATGTGTAGTGACTTGGCTCAGTTGTAGCGCGTCCGCCTTCGAATCCGAAGGACCGGGTTTGATTCCCGCGTAAAACTGAGCAATGTTGTGTGTAAACGCACCGTCCCCTTTAGTTAGAAGCAGAACACTCTGTCCCTCGGATTTAGGACATAAGATTGAGGTCCTGTGTGTGAGAGAGTCAGAACTCATGCACTAAAAGATTCCGATTCATTCATTCATAGCAAAGAGCAGGGTGCATAACACGGTGAAGTCTGTGGTCTCGCCTCACATCTAACTGGGCCCCATTGAAGACTAGCTATATAGTGCAACTGGTTATGGGCTATCCAGCCATCTACTCAGATGGAATTGAAACAATCAATCAATGATACGATCAATCATGATTGTCATTATATTTTTATCACTGTTATTGTTATTATCAATATAAGTATTATTGAGATTACCATCATTGTCGTTCTTCTTCTCCTTATCTTTTTCTTCTTCTGCGTGTTGTCATTATTATCATTATCATTATTATCATCATCATTATCATTCGTATTATCATCGACATCTGTATTAATAACAGCGGTAGAACTTGTCGTCATTGTTTGTAAGTATAATGATTAGCATTGAAATTAGGATAATCAATGTTATTGTAGACAGACCCTCCTCTCTCCCTCTCTTTCAAACCTCCCATTCTCTTTTCCCTTAATTCGCTAAAGGTCTAAACCTCAACATCGCCCCAAATTATGTCGGATGCTTCGATTATTCAAGCATTTCTGGCATCACGAGAAGCGTCGATCTGGGATCGACAACAGCCATTGAAGACTGTCTTGAAAGTTGCTCCGACGACAGCACCCATGCGGCTGTAGCCGGTGAGAATTGTTTTTGCGCCGATAACTTCATGTCCTCGTCGGGAGCTATGCCCGACCAGATGTGCTCCTCGCCCTGCCCGGGAAACCAGGGGCAATTATGCGGAGGTGGCAGCGCCTACGTGTCAACATTTACAGGTTGGAATTCACTCATTTGAATTTTGTGTTTGCCCTACATGTAATTCCGTTTCTTTCTTTCTTTCTTTCTTTCTTTTTTTTTGGTTATTTTTGTTCAAGTAATATTTCGATTTTCTAAAAACTACTGTATATAAATTCGTTTTATTTTTGTTTTAGCTGATTGCTACATACCAAATAACACCTCGCTGTAATGTCAGTGTTGATACCATGACGACTTGAAATCTTTCACAACAGAACGATTTTGCTATTAACTCCTCTCAGTCTTAAAGTTAGGGGATACCTTTTACAGACCTCCCAAAATGCAGCAAAACATTAAATATGAACCTCAGGGGACTTGTTTAGGCCACTGCTGAGAAATTTGGAAGTCAACAGTTATCTACAATTTGAATAATGCACAAAACTCAACTACTCAGTAGTTCTGTGTGTCAGCCACATTTTTAAGCCTTTTTGTTGCAGTCTTCTGTATTTTTTTATCTATAAACACAAATCTAAAAGTACATTGTATACGAGCTGATGTAATAACATAGATTATAGATTGTGTGGCAAGAATGTGTATAGAAATGTTTGTAAGTTTTGATGAACTTTCTTCACAAAATATACATGATGGACACACATGCAGTACATGGGTCTGCAAAGGTAGCCTAGTAATGTACTGGAATTTACGGTGAGCCCCGAAAAAAATCCAATTCAAAATCTAACGGTCAATAAAAATGTACTAAATGTTACCTTCCACTTTCAATACTTTATGGGAGTTTCTAAAATGATACTCTCTTCAACATACCACTGTATTTATACAACTCTTCATTTGAGGCATGCAAATGGGATTCCTTGCCTTTAAAACTGTTGCTGAGTTGTTCAAACGTTCCTTGGAACAGCACTTAGTCCATTTTTGTCAGTGATCGATGCCTGTCTGGTCTCAATGGACGAGCAACAGCGAGTCGTTAATGTAATCATGCTCGAGGAAGATGAACGTTAGATGTGCACTGAAACAGGAGACTTGAAGACTACGCCAGCATTGATGCCTACAGCTGAGGCGAATGTGTCACGTAAATAAATTGTGCATCACGCGCCGGCATCTCCCTTCAGCTCTATTACTACATGGATATCTCTGTCTGTCATATACGTAAGCAATATTAGAATACATTACTCATTCCAATATATCTTTCTCTCAAATTCTCTGTTTACTCGGCAACCAACGAAGTCGACGTTGAAAATGGATACATCGCGTCACCATGGTTTCCAGGCAACTATGTGGTAGCCCCGGATGTGGAAGCTTCTGACGTTGTCGCCAGCGTTGACGTCAAAACGAGCGGAGAGCTGACCGTGACGATCCTGGCTCTCGAGCTGGCTCCAGGCGAAAGCGTGGTCATCAAGGCAGGCGGCTCGACTCTCGCCATCGACTCGGGGGCCACCTACATGAGGGAAAATATTTTCTCCAATGTTTCGTCTACGACGACGTTGACGGTGACGTTGAGGAAGGCGGCGAATTCACCCGGAGCTTCGGGCTTTTTGATAACATACAATCGTAAGTTTTGAAGAACACAACATACAGACCTTGGCTCCGTTTTATCAAAAGATATAAGCAATTATAAATGTCCTTATCACACAGGCTGCCATAGACGTACAATAGAAATCGACTATAAAGTCAATTATATCTCTTCATAAAACATGTCCCAGATACATTGCAGACAAAACTAGTATGTTTAGCCAGGGATGTTCCTGGTTCACCTTCATTCTTTTTGATTAAGGCAACAATATTTTGTCACATATTTTCGAGAAAAAAAAAAAGAGAAATTGAACAAGCTTGGAAAGTGAAAGAAAAAATGTTTCCAAGATTTTCCATTGTCAAAATCAACAATCATGACAAGATCTTTCAGTGGATGCATTGATCATATTGCCATTTGTGTTTTTGGAAGCATTTAACATAGTAAATACTATTTAGTCGTATATCAAACCACACACAGAACTGACGACTACAACCCCTGACCCTGCGCAGATGTCAACCCAGGAAGCATTTACCACGAGGACATCCGGGTCGAACCCGACAAATCCATCAAGCATGCCACCAGGGAGTGCCACAACTAAAGCCCCGACAACTCAGATGGGTAATCCTGCGTTGACTTTAACATCCACGACAGCTCCACGTAAGTATAACCTAAATCAGTGCTTAGTAGAGAAAGTTCACAAGGCGTTTGGAGCATCACTGCGTATTCATCGCCACTGGTCTAAACAGGGATTTTTAGTGGGAAAAGTGCAAGGTTCTGATAAAAGGAATTATGTATATTTATCCGCAAGGTAATGATCTGTATGAATACCTTCAGTCAGCATGCAGGAAGAATCACAGTCTGTGTTGAGACAACACTTTTGAAGGTCTTAGATGTCATCCTTACATCAGTATTGATGGCAGGATAGAGGTTGCCCTCGTTCTACTTGAAATGACAGCTGCCTTTGATACTGTTGATCATACTATCCTTCTTAATCTAAGACTGAGGAAATATTTTGGAATTGATGCAACTGCAATCCAGTGGCTCAGGTCATACCTCAACAACAGAAGACAAACAATAGTCATCTATGGAAAGCTGTCCCCTGAGACCACCCTTCGTTATGGAGTTACGCAGGACTCGGTCCTCGGTCCGTTGCTCTTCACACTCTACATTACCCCTCTTGGCTCTATCGTAGAGAAACATGGCCTTGGTGCACATTTCTACGCTGATGACACCCAGCTCTATCTCACTTTTGATCCAAAAGTTGGAGGCGCCGAAGAATATACAACTGTTGCTGTTGGGGTTGCTATTGAGGAGATTTGCTGTTGGATGAACAGCAACTTCTTGAACCTTAACGACAAGAAAACATAGTATTTATTGCTCTCATCTCCATCATTATATGAGTAGTAGTATTACTGGTGCTCCAGTTCTAGTCGGTGAAGAAGCTATATATCCCAACAACAAGCTAGAAACCTTGGTGTAGTCTTTGACAGGACATTGAGAATGGAGACGTATCTTGTGTTTGTCTGTCAGCATACTACCAACTCCGCCGGATTGCTGAGATCAGACACTGTATTACCCTCATATCATCTGGACTGGATTTCTACAACTGTCTCCTTGCAGGCCTGCCATCCTCATCAATCAAACGCCTCCAGGCTGTACAGAATGCTGCTGCACATCTTTTTACAGGCACCAAGAAGTTTGACCGTATCTCACCAATACTTCGTGAGCTTCATCACCAATGGCTGCCTGCAACGAAGAGTGCAGTATAAGATCTTATTGCTTACCTATAAAGCTCTCCATAACTTGTCTCCTGGCTACGTGCCTGCACTTATCACTGTACGTCAGCGACAACCTGGACTTCCTTGTACTGGACTGACTCCCCATTTTCCCAATACCCGCCTAAAAATGTATGGGGATAGAGCCTCCTCTTCTGTTGCTGTACGTCTGTGGAACTCTCTACCGGTCCTGTTTCGGAATTGCAACATCCTTAATTCATTTCAAATCTGAAGTGAAAACTTTTTTTTTTCCAGCAAATTTGTGAATGATGTGTGACACATTGTGGGAGCCGGACGCCTTTGAATGCTTCTACAGATAAATGACGTTCATATATGCTGTTTCATCATTTCATCATAATTAGCGAACTACCAATCAAGTTTCTGTCTTATCGATTTGCTGGCTAACTACATGATACTTGAAGCCCGCGAGAAGGGTCATTCCCAAATTATTAACTTACTGTGGGCATATTGTGGCTAAATACTGGATGATGTGAGCAATTCAAGGCTGTTCGAAAAGTGCAATACCTCGAGAAGAGGAAACGAATGTCCCGTAAATGGTCAGAACAGTCACGTGTATTTTGTGTAAGTTGCCCAAACCGTGTAATGTAGTTCATATAGCAACGTAGAGGGCACGCTTCAACTACGTTTTCTTTCTGTGATAAAATGATACATCCTCGCCAATGACGCCATTTAGTAAGGAAACACAAAACCGTCATTTCTGTATCAAACAAATAAACAGACGAACAAACAAGACGACATCCATTCACAACATCAATCTACATTATTTATCAAAAGAAAAAAGACTTTGTTCGCAAACCACTCATTCAATATAGAATGATTATAGAAGAATTTGCAAACAAAGAAAGGACCAGTAATTTGAAATGGTTTCAGTGCTCTTTTTCTTACATGTTCTTTTACAACAGCAGCAGTACGTGTATTCTTATTGAAAGTTCTTCTAGTGTTTGAGTACAGGGTTCTTTACCTTTTGTCGTGTAGTCCCTCCCCTCCCCCTCGGGCTAACCAACCAATCAACCAACCAACCAACAAACAAACAACCAAACAAACAAAAGCCAGAAAGACTAATTATGATATTCAAAATAATGATTCATATGTGAAGCTGGAATAAAACGATGGAAATACAAAAATGAAAGAAATAATAAATAGGAGAAAAACAAACAAACAAACATATGTAATTGATTTGAATTCGGTCAGGTGTCACCGAAGTTTCCTATTCCTATTCCTATTACCCTGTTTGAAGTGAATATAAACATTTGCATTTTCTTTTTTTTTTGCCCATCACTGAATTCTTCTTCTCTGTTTTTTAAACAGTTGTGTGCAACTATCCCGTCCTTAATGTCGGTACCATCTTTGGGGAAGAGAGAAATCGGTACTCCGTGGGAGACACACTGGTGCAAAGCTGCCCCAGCGGGCACACACCTGAAGGGAACACCACACTCACCTGTAGGACTGTTGGAACCTGGCAACCCACGCCCGGCTGTGAGACCACGGCGTTTACCCTTCAAGTTTGGCTGGTGGCAAGTAAGTGCTCATAAAGCACTGCGATAGTACGTATAAGTTGTTAACCCGTCAAATCCTGGAGAAACTTTGGTGTACAAAGTATTACTACGTCACAGCGAATCAGCGCGTCTTAATGTCAGAGGACAGTTATTCTTTTGTATGCTGATCAAGATTCTTGGAACCGATTAACACACACACACACACACACACACACACACACACACACAAACACACACAATGGTAACCTTTCTGCGCATTGGGAGAGCTCCTTATTTCTTCAAGTCAGAAAAGTGTGATTATACTTATATTTACCCATCACCGCAGTTGAATGAAAAGTCACATGCATTGTGCTTCTATTGTATGTGAGGAAATGGAGAGAAAGAGAGGGAAATGATAAAAAAAAGTTTATTTGTATTCTTACTGAATGGAGAAGAAGAATATTTATCATGAATTATTTGCACAAATATTCGCTTGTTGAGGGTTATAAGAATTAATTGACAAATCAGATTTCTTGAAGAGATTATGATATCTATTTCAAATTCCATCCATTCACATGGTTTGTAAAGATCTGTGATCTCTTATCATGACTCAGTATCACATTTAAAATCCACAGAGATGTCAAGGTCAAGGTCAGACTCCTATAAAGGAAGGAATCTTCAACTTTAGAATTTTGTACTCGATAACAACTCGGCATTGCGCCAAAAGAGGCAAAGCTGCATACCCATCAAAATCTATTATGGAAACCATGTCAGCGATATGTGGAAATGTAACTTTTGTGACAAAGGCCAAGAGTCTTGCCAAGAGAACTGACTCGTCGTGTGTGTGTGTGTGTGTGTCAACTTGGCATTAAAATCTATGTGAGGGCATCCTCGGATTATCCTGTTGATATCCTATGAGTTAGTACACTTAACAACATTCTATGAAGATGACAAGACTATAAAATGTAAATTGATGGCCAATTTCAAAATTTTGGCAGTTATTTTCTTTTAATTGTTTTTTTTTAAACGTCACTTTCTCATATGTGACCGTGCACCTCAAAACGAACATAAAGTCGCACACACTGATTTTGCGTGAGGACTGAAAATAAGTGAAATGGGTCAACCTAGCCGAATTTGACTTTTTCACATTTTCTAAAAGAGCGGGTCTTCTTTTACATTATGCTAAAATTTGGTATCATAAAATGGGCAGGAAAGTGTGTTTTTTAGCAGTTTATCTCGAACATTTTTGGTAGAATAGTGTGATTAGGTGTGTCTTTAGAATCCCTTTTTCATTTCTGAAAAATCTTGTACACACTCTTCACTTTCAACTCTAATAACTTTTGAAAGGATAGTGCTACAGCTTTGAAAGTTGGCAGTAATTATGGACAAAATGTGTTAATGAGGCATGCCTAATTTCACTTTAATTTGATAATTCCTTCATTGTCTATACCCTGGTAGTTTACATCCTGTTTTTTGTCCCATTCATCGCACAGCCAGCACGGTTTGGTAAAGATTAAGCGCTTGAATAGACACTGTACTTCAGAGCCTCTTTTCTCAGTTCACACTTTCCCTGAGTTTGTGCTTTCTTTCCAATATTTAGATAGGTTAGGAGAGTCCATTTGATTTGAGTTATACATCATTTTAAAGCTTAAAGTCTGCTCTTGCAGAATATGGTCTTAACTAAAAATTCATGTCTGGCGACTTTTTGTTTGTTTTGAGGTGCAGGGTCACATATGCCCTACGTCATGTGTAGACTAAAAAAAAAACCCAAACAAACAAACAAAGCCAACATCTAAAACAAAGACAAAACTTTAAAACGGAAATCCAAATAATATGTCTTAAAGACACCTATAACGCCTCCGTTGCATGTTTAAGCTTTGCAACCTCATATTCAGCAATTATTCAAAAAAGTTTATACGAATGAACCGAAGTTTAAAATCAACCAAGTATATGACAATATCACTCCCAAAATGCATTCATTCCTTTGTTCACTGTTATCATTAGTATTATCAGAACTATTGTTTTATCATCATATCATTGTAACGTTTTTAAGTATTCATATCATTATCATTATTCATTATTTGCTCTTTGGTGTTCCGTCTCCTCAGCAATCGCAGCCGCCATAGCTGTCTTCCTGATAATCCTAATCATCATCTTTTGTGTTGGACACGCCATGCTGGGAAGCCCCCGCAAAAGAGAGTGAGTGGAGAAAGATAACAAGTTGATTTTTTTTTTCACAAACAAATTCTATTTTCAAATCAACATCCACGTACAAATAAGTATCAAATTACATGATACCTAATCAAATTATACGATTTGACAGGCATGTGACCGGCAGCAACCAATTTAAATGATATACAATTCCAGTTGATATTGAATATAAAACCTTTATTTTTTTTCCTAACATCATCTACCTTCTTAATTGGTAAAAAATATCTTCAGAATTCAAATTGTTTATGGCAGAAGATGAAAAATACTTTGCATTAAAGAGACACATGCGCATTGGAACTTTTATGGTTTTCTGTAGAAACAAGTATAAAGGTATTTTTAGTAATTTGAGTTTTTTTTCTGAACATTATCTTTTATGAGAGAAAGAAGAAAAACAATCTCTGTGTAATATCGGATTCCCAAAACAAATGTGCAGTAGTGTCTGTGGAGATCAAACAAAACCTACAGAGATCTTTGTCGGCAAGAATAATCTGCTTTATCGCCTGTTAATTTTCAGAACTCTCTGACATGTCCATGGCCGTCATAACGAACACAATCCCAAATAACGTTTCATGGGCTACAATCAAGACAATGTCGCAGAATAACCAACACGGCAAAGGCAATGAACAGCAGCAACAATATGTTTGTTTCGATAAATTGTTTTGTTTACTCATACACGTGTTCCGTTTTTAATTTTCATCGCCAAGGAATATTCTGAGAGAAAGTGGAGACGGACCGATCATCAGTCTATCAACTGTCAGACAGACTGATAACAACGATTACAACGCTGGTCCTACCCTTATTCCAATCACTGAGGACGCCGCGGCGGGTAGAAACTCTTCAGCAGCTTACGCGCCGAGCAATCCATCCACTGTCGCTGCGAGTACTACCTTGGTTGCAATTTCGGGTCCTCCAGAGACCCCTCAGCCTCCTTCTGACGTGCCCGAGCCCAGCCCACCAGAGGAACCTCCAGCGCCGACTTCCCCTACCAGTGTTTCAAATGACGCCACGCAGCAGACGGAGCCGATGGAAATCACTGTGACGCCGCCGCCGGAGCCCCCGTCGCCGACCGAGAGCTATCCCCCTCGCGACTACCCAGGTGCGCTCCGGAACTCAGTGATCACGAACGGACTCGCGTCCGGACAGTCCAACGGCCAGATCAACCATCTCGGCAACGAGGAACGTAGGGCAGTGGACGCTCTCTTCAACGCGGTTCGGGACTACGACGACCCGCCGAGCCCCTCCCCAACTGGGCTCTACGGTTCAGTCCCGCCGAGGCACATGCGTAGCCCATCCGTTATCTCAAACCCAGGTCGAGTGACCGATAGTGTCCCTTCCAGTCCCTGGTACATAGTCTGAACAGATCAGTACAGTTCGACAACCCTGGTCTAAGAGTCTGATAAGTAATGATAAATGAAATGGGCCCTATTTAATAAAGTTTTTCGTAAAGTGACGCAGGACTTTACGAACGACTTAAATATGGCAAGCTAAATGGGTTTCCTAATCATTGGGAATTCCAATAGCTAAAATTGAAATTTGCAGATGATAATGATTGTTCTTACATGTTAACACACGTTTTTCATTTAAGAGTGTGTATTTGTCCCAATATAGATGAAATAATCCAAATTGACATAGTAAAGTCGTACTTTGTTAAATTGTAAGAGGAAAATGGGCACACATAAGTGGCCCTTCATATTCCAGTCGTTTGTAAAGTCATGCGTAACTTTACAAACAACTTTATGAAACATGGCCCTGTTTATGTATCCGCTACCCCCCCCCCCCCCCTCTAGAAAATCAATGCATTTACTCGTTTCATCTATTTTTCTTTTTTTTTTTCACCGTCTGCTCTGCCTTTTTATCTTCCATGTCCGATAGTCGTTAACTCTTCCGGCTATCGTGAGATTCAGCACCGTGAGTCTTTATGTGCATTATACATGAGTCAAAATTATGGCCGAAGAATTTCGTAAAATATACTATTTCTTCACTCTTTCTCTCTTTCACCACTCTCACGCCACCACCCTCTTTCTTTCTCTCAGAAATATATCAATTTGGATTTTTTTTTTATCTAGTCGTTTTCTTTGTCTCTTCCAGCTTTTATTTTTCATGTCTGATGGCCATTAGCTCTCCCGGTTTCCATTAAGATAGGATTCCACACGACGTGTTCCAGTGCATTATTCATGCGACAAACTATATAGGGTAAAACCCGTCCATGATGCTGCAAATGAAATACATTTTCTATTATGTTTTGCCTCTGCTTGATAGTCTCATTATCCAGTCCCTCTGACATTATGAGATTACTGTACCAAACTAAGTAACGATGAGAAAGTATTGGACGTGCGCAAAATGTTTTACCCCTGCTTCACAGTTCAATGACCCTTTCTGAAGCCTTTGTTTCACTCCCGCTGGCGGCGGCGCTCCTCGCTCCGCGGCTCCGAAAATACTTCACCCCTTTCTGTGTCATTGACTCTGGACAATGTGTATATGGGGCTTTCTGTGCCAATCGGACTCAAATCACGTAAGGAATACTTTTTTTTTTCTATTATACTTGTAACTGGATTTATTCCGAGCAACCTCTCTGTAGTAAACGATGCTAAACTTTCGCTTCTGTTATTTACTCTGTTTCTATCTCTTTTTCTCTCTCTTTGTATCTTCTCGAGCTCCCAGACACCCTTACACAAGACAGACACACTCCCGTTTTATAAACTTCCTTTCCATCCCTAAAAACAGCTTTATTTCAATTGAACAGCATTTTGAACGTTATCATTAATTCATACTGTTAAGAATGAATCATCGAATTCCAACTGTGGATCTTACCCATTACAGTATATGATTGTAGTATGTGGGTTAAAATCACCTGAAAGAATTAGACATTATATAAAATGTATTGATCAGTACTGTATTTTTATCACTGTTACATTGTACTAGTATTATTATTGTCATTGATTCCTCGTTTACTATGTAATATCACATCTAAAAATGAATCAGCGTGGATTTCAACTTTGTCAGCTTCGATCAGATACTGCAGTAATGTGTGTTGATATCTAGATAGACACCGTAGCAAAGAACTGTTTTTGCTTTATTCCGTGAGAATCATTTCGAGAACAGGCCCACCATTTTGGTGGCGAAGCAACTATACGCGGTATTGCCCCCTCTGTCGGTGATAAATTTGTAATGTTGATGGAATCGAGAGAGTCGACAATGATCTTGTTCACTCATTTTGCTTACATCAGTTTGCTTTTCAAGAATGTATTTTCGTATTCTATTTTCTGTTCTACTCAATGAATGAAATATCCAGTCAGCTGAAACAGATGATCTGATTATCACAATTCAGGATAGCGTTGATATTTTGGTTACAATGCAGTTTTGTTGCTGTGGAAGGAAATCTTTCCCAAAGAAACTGCTGCTTGCTGTGCTAACACTGTATTGCAAAATGATAAGGTGGTGACGGTAGTCAAAGAGTATGTGAATAGTATGATAATAATGAAGGCGTGTCTATAAACGCGCTACAAAAACATAAGGTCGGCTAAAAACGGGAATAACAAGTCCAAGAGTAGAAATGACGTCGTAACTAAATTCCTTTCTACAATAATACTCTTAAGACAAAGACCAATCGTCATCTTTCAAATCGATGTTTTATGCTTTTCACATTAATTGATACGATAATTTTCATTGTTTATGCTTTTCATACTTTCTGAGCACTGAAAAGAAAAGATAGGAGAGATTTTTTATTTTTTTTTTTAAAGACAGTGTTCCCGTTAATTCAATCAAATTGCAATATTAATTCCGATGTTTTGACGCAACACCGCGGACAGAATCTATAGGGTCTGCAGAAAATATGATTGATTTGTGGTGGTTTTTTTTTTTCACTTTGATATGGGACCTATGAAACGTTAAAGGGATGTTGTGGTTAGTGTTATGAGATATATGCTGTCTACATTTAAAGAGATCTGTTCTGTTTTTGTTTTGCAGGTTTCTTGATTTTTTTTTTATTTTTTTTTTTGGTGCTGCGCACTAATCGTTCTTTGTCTCTACACAAGAAACAAAAACAAAAAGAAACTTTAAATAAACATTTTCATGATAGACTGCCCCCTTCTCACAAAATATTAAAAGTCATACGCGGACAGTGAAAGAGAGAACGTTCTGCTGACTACAACTTTGACTGCGTATTCGAAGATAGAAATCTGTAATCTGGAATTTTATTATATAAATTTTCTACAACAATGTTGTAGATCTTTTCACACATAAATAACCAGGAAGTCATCGCAAGGCGCAGCGGCGGATCCGGGGGCGGGCACCAGGTGCGCGCCCCTTTCATTTTATTTTCTTTTTTAGATAAAGAAATAAAAAGAAAAGAAATGGAAGGGGCAATATTTTTTGCCCCCCCCCCCCCCCCCCTCCCCCTTCACGGAATTCCTGGATCCGCCCCTAAAGGCGTATAGATGCATTATCGATCACTAGATTGTAACCAATGTGACGGGTTGGGTGACTATTAAACTACTTGCTACTCGTGTCTATTAGCATTACTATCATTTTTTTTTTTCGTCGCATATAAAAAAGTAAGATCTGAAACGAATTTCTTGGTTTAATTTCATATTGATATATGATTCTGTAATGTAAAAAAAAAAAGACGTTATGAGGAAAAGGAAATGATATAAACAGAGTTATCACATTGTACATTCAACATATCGTTATACAGGTTTTGCATGCTCTTACATAAAAAAAGAAGAATTCATTGTTATTACTTTGACTTCTCTTATAATGTTTCTGTATATTACAGAATACATAACACAAATTGAACATGTCAGGGTGTATAATCCAGAAGTATGTCTATAGCAGAGTAATACTTTTTGAACTTATTTTCATTCAAGATCTTGTACATTGTTTATTAGAATAAATGTCGATGGATTCTGAAAAAAAAAAAACCCCGAACAACTTGTCATTTGCAACTTCATTACGCATCTTACCTGTTTAATCACCATGTTGGAACGTATTGTATTATCATTACCGATTAGTTTGACCTTCTTATGTTACCGCCAGAGAGGAAGTAGCAACTAGATGACGTAACTTTAGAAACTGGATGGCGAAATGCTGGTACTAGTAAAAAAAATATTATTTGTAGTTGAGGGATCCGTCGTTGAAACTGAGCAATGGAATTAAAATCTTCTTCTACCGTGCTAAAGTTTGAGATTATAAAGCGAACGGAAACCTGTGCTTTTAGCAGTTCTTCTTAAAATCTTTTTTCGTAGAGTAGTGTGATTAGGTGTGTCTTAGAGAGTCCACTTTTCATTTCTTGAAACCCATGTACATATTCTTCACTTTCAACCTTAATTACTTTAGAAAATGATGATGCTACTGCTTTGAAAGTTGGCAGTAATGATGGACAAAATGTGTTAATATAGCATGAGTATTTAAGTGTAATCAGATAATTCCTTCATTGTTGTTTGCTCAGTTCGCACTTTTCCGGAGATTGCGTTTTCTTTCAAATATTTATATAGGTTAGGGAAGTCCAGCTGTATTGAGTTATACATCATTTTTAAGCTTGAAGCCTGCTCTTTCAGAATCTGCTTTTAACTAAAAAATCCATGTCTGGCGACTTTTTGTTGGTTTGTGATGCAGGGTATTGTTCCAGCAGGAGTAGATGTAAAATTAACATGAAGACGTTATGGTCCCTGTCCTGTCTTCTCCTTTCAAGAGACTTGTGATTTTGATAACTCTTCATTTTGTTCTTATTACAATTCTGATCATTATTATCGTAAGCATTATTGTCATAGTAATAATTACAATAATAACAATACTATGTTATCATTATTAATATCATTATTGTTATATAAATATAATTGTTATTGTTATTATTATTATTATTATTATTATTACTGTTGTTGCTACGGTAAATATAATTATCATTATTGTCTTTATCATTACTGCTACTGCTACCTTTTTATTATCATCGTTCATAATACATTGATTGCTGTTATCATCATTCTAAGCAGGAGATGCAGAAGTACATCAGTCATTGATAGCAACAACATAATATCACCATCATTGTCGCATCAATATCCAATCAGTCTCGTTAGATACCGTTAATGATGCACTGAACAAGATAAGCGATAGCAATTTGGGAATTAAATGCATCGGACCGTCCCCATTCGAACTACAGAGCTGCCATTCATTTTTTTTTTTCGTTCTGACACCTATGCTTGTGAAACATTCGTAGTCAAATGTCTATAGTGAAACATTTGTTGCTGCAACCCAACTTCCCCTCTAAATGAGGCAATTGTCATATAGCAGGGGCAAATATAATAAATCAGACAAATCTAGGAAGTAAGCAAGCAAACTAACCCAGCAGACGCAATCCAGTCATTCAAAGAGAGAGAGAGAGAAAAAATACAAGAAGAACAAGCAAACAGATAAAACATCTCTTAAATACGTAATGACGAAGAACACTCATTGAAAGATGCTGGGAAGTGCGTGAATAACTACTGTTAACAACTTCATTCAAAAGAGTTTCATTTCATTTTCATCTCATTTATTTGCACATCCTGATAAAAAAAAAGGCATTTACAAAGAATAAAAGAGCAATACATAGAGCATTGGAACAATAGTAGTAATACAGGAAAAGTGTACAACTTATATAACAATATTTCACAATAGCAAACACAACATAAATCAGTTATTTCAGGTGGGGGGTCAACATAGACCATTGGTCTTTCTTTGGCTGATTCCAAATATTACATCTAAAATAGTTACATTAATGGAAATGAAATGAAATGAATTCAAAAGAGTTTGTGGACACTACCTCTTTCTCAGAATGCTGTGTGTTATGGAGCCATACAATGCCTATGCACTGTTTCCGTTTCAATGGGCGCATGGAAATGTGTGGTGTTATTGGCACCGCACAGTAACAGGTGCCGGCTGATGTTTTTCTGACCACAATTACCGTATGAGTAGGTTTCTTTTTAATGGAGGAATATGTGATGATACTGTGTGTTCATTCCCGATAACTGAAACATGATATTACCTGCTGGTATCCTGTAGATCTTTGAGAAAACTTTCTAGCCCAGATAAAGGTGTCTTGGTATGATGAAAGACGCTTGAAGTCCGTGATCGATGATTGATAAGGTGTTTTGAATTTATATACTTCATTATTCAAACATACATTGCATCTGACAATAATAATAAAAAAAAAAAACTACCATCGGAGCGAGATGATACTTGAGATTTACAGAGAAGTGATAAACATCAATTTCATTTTCAGCAGTATGTCTCAAAAGAAAGCAATGGAGTCTAATGTACAGAAAACAAAAGATTTTAATGTTGTAATGACATGCAGCCAAACAGCCTTCGGAAAACATCAGAATGCAGATGGAATGTAAAGCTCGTCTACCATAGTCTATACGGAAATATGTCGGTGTTTGTGTGTGTGTGTGTGTGTGTGTGTGTGTGTGTGTGTGTGTGTGTGTGTGTGTCTGTCTGTCTGTCTGTCTGCCTGCCTGTCTGTCTATCTCTGTGTGTGTATTTTTCGTGTTTTGTGTAATTATTTTTAATCAATCACTATAAAACAGATCAACAGTTCCCCCTTACCCATGCTTACGGTAGAAACTTAGATAATCATTGTTACTTCACGAGGAAAATGAGGCAGTGATAACATATCTTTTATACCTGAAAAGATATCTTGAACATGATTCCGCACATAGGCCTATCACAAAAAAGTTGTCTATACTGTACATTGCTTGAGAAATTACATTAGCATAATAGCATCACATAATAAAACAATCAAATATTATATTACATTACATTAGACTGGATGGGGTATACGAATATTTTGTTTGTGTTATAATGCCGTATATTCTCTCGAGTGTATAATATGACGTATACCTGGGGATATCGAGGTCGAATACTGTGCAGTTATCTTGACCTGTAAACCAACCAAGAATAATCGTGTGTGTTTACGTCAATTTACTCGATGACTCTCTTTTGCTAACACCTCATAAACCTTATTGTTATCGCCATATTTTCAGAATGGTGACGATCATAATGCTAATCGAAATGCTACTACTTTTACTTAAACTACTACTACTACCACTACTACTACTATTACTACTACTACTACTACTACCACTACTACTATTACTACTACTACTACTACTACTACCACTACGTCTACTTCTACTACTACCACTTCTAAAACATGTACTACTAGTAGTAGTATTGCTACTGTGTACTACTATTACTAATGTAAGCATTGTTTCTAATGGTAATCTGCATTATTGGTATTATTATCAATATGTATAATCATTATCAACACCATTGTCATCAGCATAATTTTCGATATCATTAATAATAATAATCCTTGCTATTATCACCATGATCATCATGATCATCACGATCATTATTATCATCATCGTCATCGTCGTCGTCGTCGTCGTCAGTCAAATAGACATCTGACAATAGCAAAGAGATTAGAACGTATGCTGCATTTTTGAAAAGAAAAGATTAATACAATGCAAAGAAATACAGGCTGAGAAGATACATGTGGGCCAGGGCTCAGAGATTTGAAATTCATTAATATTGCTGTCAAGCACGTGCGGGCGACTCCCTAAGCTTCTTGTATTCAATTTCTTTGACATGGATTAGTATACAGAACAAGACGATACATTGGTGCACCTTCATTTCGTAAAAGGCATATGTGTTGCTCTTCTTTCTTTCTTTCTTTCTTTGAACATATGATAACCAAGAAGAGAGGCAATACATAGGTAAAGAAGAAGAACAAGATTATGGAATGATGGAGGAAAAAAATATGAAGAGGAATGATATAGAAATAAAGGTATGGAGAAAACAGTAAAGTGAAGGGAAGGAAGAAGAAAGAAACTAGACTTAGAATTTGTCAAGACTGACAAATTAGGTGATCCGATTCTTTTTTAATCAATGATTCGAGTCTTGATTGCAATAGGCATGACCATATAGGTTTCATCTGTGTTTAGAGATATTGGCCGTGTGATATGTGGATTCTCATTTAGAAAAGAGAGTCAAGTTTGCCATCTTTGGTACCAAATTCGGTATACACTATAACGAAGATACAGAATGAAGTATATTTCACCATTGACCCAACTTTGCATATCCAAGATGGCATCTGAGCAAAAAGTGGTTATTTTGTGAAATGATTCTTGTAACATGGTCTTTGCGTGTGCAAAATATGGGAAAGATAGGACATGTATTCACCAAGATACAGGTTGAAATATTTATGACCTTTAACCCTAATTTACATACCCAAGATGGTGTCCGATGAAGTAGTTGTTATTTTTTGAAATAATGTACGTGACATGAACTAAACATGTGCAAAATATGGGGATGATAGGGGCTGTTTTTCTTGAGTTATTGCAAAGAAAGTTGCGGAGAGAAAGAAATATCTCAATACATCGAAGATAAGTTTGATTTCAACCAAGTTTTTTTTTACATGATCTCGGCGTCGTATGAAAAAATGGGGAAAACACCGACGATAGCCCAAAGTCTCAGCTACAACATGTTAAAATCTGGGAGAAATTCACAGAAGAGTAAGTAAGCTAGTGCTCGATAAAGACCGTCATGTCAATTTTCATTTCCAGAAAAATTCCCTCCTATAGAGATAACACGTAAACTGGTTAAATTTGACAAGGTTACATTATATCTATTTTCACGAGGTGAAGACATCATCCGATTAAAACTTTGATGAACAAAACTTAAAGAGTATTACATTGGCTACAACATACTAAAATCTGGAAGAAATTCACCGAAGGGTAATTGAGTTAGTCGTCGATAAAGACAATCATGTCAATTTTCACATCTAGAAAAATTCCCTCCCATAGAGATAACACGTCATAATGAAGATAAAGAAAGAAGTACATATGACCTTTGACCCTACTTTGCACAGACAAGATGGCGTCTGAGCAAAAAGTGGTTATTTTGTGAAATGATTCTTGTAACATGGTCTTTACGTATGCAAAATATGGGAAAGATAAGACAAGTATTCACCAAGATACAGGATGAAACATTTTTGACCTTTGACCCTAATTTACATACCCAAGAAGGTGCCCGATCAAGTAGTTGTTATTTTATGAAATAATGTACGTGACATAAACTAAACATGTGCAAAATATTTGGCTGATAGAGCTTGTTTTTCTTGAGTTATTGCAAAGAAAGTTGCAGAAAGAAAGGAATATGAAAATACATGGAAGATAAGCTTTAATTTCAACCAAGTTTTTGGGCATGATGCCGACTCCGTATGAAAAAACAAAGGGCACACTTACGATAGCCCAAAGTCTCAGCTACAACATACTAAAATATGGGAGAAATTCACCGAAGCATAAGTGAGCTAGTGCTCGATAAAGATAGTCATGTCAGTTTTCATTTCCAGAAAAACTGCACTCCCATAGAGATAACACGTAAACTGGTCAAATATAACAATGTTACTTTTAATCCCTTTTTACGAGGTGATACCGTCATCCAAACAAAATGTTGTTATTATCTTAATGAAAGATCATTTAATAAGCTACAACATACTGAAATCTGGGTGTAAATTGGCAAAGGATAAGTGAGATACGCTCGAGTAAACTTGAAATTTGATGACGTCATTTTGAAAATTTACTTTTTTTAATTTATTAAGAAATTTGATATCTTTTCATCATTTTTCCAGCATTGCCAACCCATGAAATGACATGTACAACTCATCAGCTTTCAGAATGTGTAAAGAAAATGGGGGGTCACCGTCCATCCTGACGAGTAAAATAGGATTTAAAATTGGCGGTTTTTTTGCATTGTTGCACTGTATATCGCCATTGACGCGCGCGCGGAATTTCAACTTTGACGGGCCCGTATGACGTCATATTGAGTCGGATTGACTTGAAACTTGGTAGAAATATTCCTTGACATTTCAGGCATCTGATAAGTGTGAAAAAACCGGAAATTTCTATTGCGTATGAGCTGTGCGTGCGTATATGTGCGCGCGCGTACGCGCCCGTCCAATTTTTTAAATTTTTCAAAAAATGCTCCAAATGGTCTGAAACGTGTGCAAAAAAAATTTGAGGTCGATTTGAGCATACAAATATTTCAACGCGCGCGTACGCGCACGTTTTAAGAGAAAATATGAATTTTGAGAATATGAGTAAAATGCGCATAATTTGAAATGTATGTGACGTAGATTTCATTGCAAAATTCTATTCCATTAATGAGATATGAATGAAAATGTGTTTTCATATAATGACGTCATAGTGACGTCACGGTCCACTAATCACTGTGATTTTATTAGGAGGATCGTCTTTGGGACATGATAAATGTATGGTATAATTTTGACATTGATAGGAAGAGGACTTTCCGAGATTACCTCTACACAACTTTTGCGGAGAAAGAAGAAGAACTAGAGATTGTAATTTGTCATCACTGACAAATTAAGGTGATCCGATTTTTTTTATCAATGATTCGAGTCCTGATCGCAATAGGCATGACCATACAAGTTTCATCTGTGTTTAGAGACATTGGCCGTGTGATGTTTGCATTCTCATTTAGCAAAGGGAGTCATATCTGCCATGTTTGGTACCAAATTCTGTATACACTATAACGAAGAAACAGCAACAAGTACATATGACCTTTGACCCACCTTTGCACTCCCAAGATTGCATCTGATGAAATAGTGGTTATTTTGTGAAATGATTCTCGCGACATCGTGTATACGTGTGAAAAATATGGGAAAGATAGGACAGGTATTCACCAAGATACAAGATGAAACATTTATGACCTTTGACCCTAATTTACATACCCAAGATGTTGTCCGATCTAGTAGTTGTTATTTTATGAAATAATGTACGTGACATGAACTAAACATGTGGAAAATATGGGGGTGATTGGGCGTGTTTTTCTTGAGTTATTGCAAAGAAAGATGCAGAAAGAAAGAAATATCTCAATACATAGAAGATAAGCTTTAAATTCAACCAAGTTTTTTATCGTGATCCCGACATCGTATGAAATAACGAAATAAATTTAATGATAGCGCAAAGTCTCAGCTAGAACATATCAAAATCTGGGAGAAATTCACCAAAGGGTAAGTGAGCTAGTGCTCGATAAAGACGATCATGTCAATATTCACATTAAAAAAAATTCCCTCCCATAGAGATAACACGTCATAACGAAGATACAAAAAGAAGTACATATGACCTTTGACCTCAATTTGCACAGACAAGATGGCATCTGAGTAAAAAGTAATTATTTTGTGAAATGATCCTTGTAACATGGTCTTTGCGTGTGCAAAATATGGGAAAGATAGGACATGTATTCACTAAGATACTCGATGAAACACTTATGACCTTTGACCCTAATTTACATACCCAAGATGGTGTCCGATCAAGTAGTTGTTATTTTATGAAATAATTGACGTGACATGAACTAAACATGTGCAAAATATGGAAGTGATAGAGGCCGTTTTTCTTGAGTTATTGCAAAGAAAGTTGCAGAAAGAAAGAAATATCTCAATACATCGAAGATAAGCCTGAATTTCAACCAAAAGTTTTGACGTGATCCCGACATCGTATGAAAAAACGAAGGGCACACTTACGGTAGCGTAAAGTCTCAGCTACAACATATTAAAATCTGGGAGAAATTCACCGAAGGGTAAGTTAGCTAGTGCTCGATGAAGATAGTCATGTCAATTTTCATTTCCAGAAAAACTGCACTCCCATAGAGATAACACGTAAACTGGTCAAATTTGACAAGATCACATTCAATCCATTTTTACGAGGTGATACCGTTATCTAATCAAAATATTGTAATTTTATGTTTGAAAGAACATAAAATAAGCTACAACATACTGAAATCTGGGTGAAAATTGACAAAGGACTAGTGAGATAAGCTTGAGTGAACTTGAAATTTGATGACGTCATTTTGAAAATTTACTTTTTTTACTTTATTAAGAAATTTGATATCTTTTAATCATTTTGTCAGCATTACCACCCCATGAAATGACATGTACAACTCATCAGCTTTCAAAATATGTAAAGAAAATGGGGGGTCACCGTCCATCCTGACGAGTAAAATCGGATCTAAAATTAGCAATTTTTTGGCATAGTTGCACTGCATATCGCCATTGACGCGCGCGCGGAATTTCAACTTTGACGGGCCCGTATGACGTCATATTGAATCGGATTGACTTGAAACTTGGTAGAAATATTCCTTGACATTTCAGACATTCGATCCGTGCGATAAAACGTGAAATTTCTATTGCATATGAGCTTTGCGTGCGTATATGCGCGCGCGCGTACGCGTCCGTCGATTTTTTTTTGAAATGCAGTAAATGACCTGAAACGTGTGCAAAACAATTTTGAGGTTGATTGGAGCATGTTTAAATTTCAACGCGCGCGTACGCGCTCGTTTAGTATGAACGTGACTAAATTTTATGAAATATATCAATAGACCTTGACTTGAACTATATGATATCTTAATTTCATTCAAAAATTCCATTCCATTAATGAGATATTGATGTAAACGTGATTTCAGATAATGACGTCATAATGACGTCACGGTTAACTGATCACATTGATACACTAGATCTGTCGTCCTTAGGACATGATACATATATGGTATAAGTTTGAAAGTGATAGGTAGGGGACTTTTTAAGTTAACCGATACACAAGATTTGAGGAGAAAGAAATAAAGAAGAAGAAGAAGAAGAAGAAGAAAGAATCCGTACAGATACAATAGGTGATCCGAGAGGATACTCGGATCACCTAAAAAGAAGAACAAAGAATCAGTACAGATACAGAAGGTGATCCGAGAGGATACTCGGATCACCTAATTATTACTCAGAGAAAAAGGAACAGAAAAAAAGGGACGAAGGAAAAAATGAAGAAATAATAACAAGAAAAGTAAGGGGAGGACAGGAAAGATAGACGAAAGACTGAGAAGAGCAAGAAAATGACAAAGAAGTTGATGACGAATACAAAGTACAGTTAATGAAGGCAGGCAAATTTCGTTGGTTGTGCAGCCCATTTCAGTCAGGACGAAGTAAGTACAATTTGTACCAGTGCGCGGTCGAGCTGTGATCGATCGTAGATGGAGTCGCCACAGAATGGCAGGGAGTGGGCAAAACTTCGAATGGATGCACACAAGGCCGACTGCCTCTGTGTGAATGTGCGTGTGTGTATTGCTTGGTGTGTATGATTTTGTGCGTGTGCGTAAGTCGTGTTGCGTGTTTACACACCGTATGTGTTAGCAGGTTGATACCGCGTCGTGCAACCTCACTCCGCGGAAGCTAGCTAGCTTCACGCTGCTTACCCACTCCCCCCATCAACAAGCGACTTGACGGAGTGCCTGGATGCTACTAATAATACACCCCATCTTTCTTCACCCTATTTCTCGCTCCATCAAGAAAAAATATATATGCTGGGAATACGTTTCCTCGCTTCGTTGGGCTTCATCTAAAGGGCGTCACCTCTCGCCATCACCATCTTCTATCGGGAAGACAGCTCGCCTGATAGCTTGGGGATAAGATAGCTCTCTTACCAGGCAAGGGGAAGTCTCGGTATTGAACAGAGATATATGTACGAATTGTCTGTTGTTGTGGATGTTTCTTTTGGATTTCCGCGCCACTTTGCGTTGACAATATTCCAGTGGGCTGATCTTGGAGGATACAGGTTGCACCTATAGATTCCAAGGCAAATCGACTGCCGGAACTTCGCGAGAGGACCGTGGATGAATACTTATGGGATTATGGAGAATCTGGCTAACAAATACATGGCAATCGTGTCTCTCTTGATGATGATGCATCTTCAACTGGTGACATCAAGTAAAGGTAAGTCAAAGGTAGAAGGGGGAGGCAAGAGTGATAGCGAATCGCGTGCATTTTTTTTTTTTTTTTTTGCTATGTGAGGTAGATGCGCATTCCGCATAATACGTGTTGCTTCGCAGGGACACGCAGCATCTATGCAAACAAACGTTCGACAGAGGAAGTTCACACACACACACACACACACACTCAACCACACACACCCTCACGCAAACAGACAAACGCACGCCCACAAACATACACAAAACTCAGTGGCTCAAAGCACCACCGGTTTCGATTTTAAAGCTGTAACAACTTTCAAGTCAATAACACGAGGAAAACAGCAAGCAGCAACTGCAGTTTCGACATGGTCACTCGTTTGTAACTGAAATCGGTGTCTCGGGGTTAGTAGGCTTACATACTCATATCACAAATTCTGACGTCGATTTGGATAAAAGTCATGTTTTCTCTTATCTAAGTTGTGTTTGTTGTTGTAGTCTCTTTTCTGTAACACACACTCACAAATTCATTTTCTGTTTGCACGAAATATTTGACGTAATGTAAATTCTGAATAAGGGATTATAAGAAATGAGGGAAGGTTGCATGTGATAGAATAGTTTACCATTTCCAAGCATCCTCTTATGAAGTAGCTACCACAGTGTGAAGACCTATACCACAGTATTATAATCCACATTATATGAACAAAATGTTACATACCTCCACATCTGGTAATGATAATTATCTGCTCAGCACCGACGATTTTCTAGTCACTTTGCTTATAATACATTGCACCCTGGAATAGTTGTAATTGAAAGGACTTTGCAGGATCTGGAATAAAGCTCAAACGGCAGCTGAATAACAAGCCACTACTGTTGGTCGAATCCAGAAGTACGCGACACAACAACTACGAAGATTCACATTCAGATTCATTTATTGTCCATATAGGACTTCTTTTTGTTGACATTTATACAAATATTAATATCTACATACATACATGCATACAGACAGACAGACAGACATGTAGTACATACACACACGAATACATTTGTAATGGTGGCGATGATAATATTGTAGTAGATATGACAGAACTATCGATGATAGGGATAATGGTAATATTGGTTACAATAATAATGTAATAATCATTAAGATGATAATAAACAACCATAATGTTAAAAATGATGAAGCAAAAGACATAGAAAACAAAGATAAGGGCAGCTGTAGAAACAGTTAGCACACACAGATCAAATATTATAGTATCTTATTTTTAGTTCATATTATATTTTCTACCCCATGTGGTTTGGCCGAATATACTTGCACTTTATCATGCTTGCAAGTTTATGTCCTCTGACCAAGATGATCAATTTCTATACTAAAATTAGAACTGGAAAGACCCAATAGTTCTCTGCAAAAAGTAATAACAACAGAAAAGTAACGCAACAAAAACATTTTTTTTTTCTTGATCTGAACGAACAGAAAAGACACGACTGTTCGGAGCGATTGTAATATTTCTGATGTCGTATATCTATCTATTCGAGGCGGTTTAGAAGGGAAACCGCAGTGGGATCGAGATTATGCATATTACCCTACGCCAAAGAGTGGATCGGATTTATTGGCTGCCCGCGACGGAATTCGACGTCCACATGAAAAGAGGCTAATTTGCATCACAGCATGAATAATTTGTGGGTCACCAGAGAATAGCACTCGTACATTTTCAAAAGCCGAGGTAGATTTCACTGCACTTTGCTTGATGAGAATTCGATATGCACGATATGCATGACGCCTTCTCTAATATATATATACATAATATATATATATATATATATATATATATATATATATATATATGAGTGTGTGTGTGTGTGTGTGTGTGTGTGTGTGTGTGTGTGTGTGTGTGTGTGTGTGTGTGTGTGTGTGAAAAGAAAGTGAAATAACTTGACGGATTGCGTCAAGTTCCTTTACATATTAATGCAGACAGACAAACGATCGAATCAGTAGACAATGCCCTAATCGCAAGAGAATATCAAGTAGAGAGGTGAAGGTTGAGGTTTGAATTTTCTTCAGTTTGTCTCCTTCTCACAAATGAAATCTGTGAGATCGCAACTGCTGATCTGTAATTTAACAATCATGTCGGAAAAAAAGGAACCACGGGACTCGAATCTGTCATCTTCTGCTTTCCGGGCAGGGACACTACCACCAGGCTATCCCTGGTTGCCGACAGTGACACGATGAACTTGGAATAAATACCCAAGCTCCGGAGACAAACTGAAGAAAATTCAAACTTAAATGCCCTAATCCTATGAAGATGTCAAAGGACGTACTTAGTACAATGTACACACACAAATAATTTGTAATTTGTAATTTATAATATGTGATTGCTTATCAAGGACATCTAAAGTGCATATCTTTGAGGAAAGTGAAAACATGTATAATGTATATATTTTGTGTATGTTTGTGTTTGTTTACTCAAAATACATGTGTGTTTGCAAATGTCAAGTACGTTATGCAAGAACATTGCGATTGTTCTCTTTTCCGAGAAAAAGAAGATGCTCAGCGGTTGTTTAAAGTGACACAGCATTCGATAATGCAAGTAGTATATAAAGATCAGCATAAAATCATCATTGACTGCTCTCTTCCTATTGACTAAGACATACTGTGGGATATTAGCACCCTGCACACAGGGAAAGTTAGTATGTAATTGCCTTGTCTGGGCAAACGGAGAAAGGGGCGGTTCTATTTCCTTCCCATATATCGTTACGTTTTCTGTCTCATTGTGCCCTGTCAAATGGGCCACACAGAAGAAATATATAATGTTACCAGCATAATTGCTAAAGGCGGCACTTTCCATGCTTTTTGCCACTGTGTCAGTGTTTTACGGTGTGTGTGTATTTGCGTGTTGTGTGTGTGTGCGTGTGCTTCAATGTGCATGTGTAGATATATCTACGAGTATAGTCTTATCTCGGTAGGCCTCTTTCCAAGTGAGGTTCGCCGGGATAGAGAACACCAGTGTTTGAAAAGCTTGATAACGCACGAGTCTTGGGCATTCATACGAGTGGAAGTTTATGAAATAGAGAAGGAGAAAAGCAGCGAAATAGAGAGAGAAGGAGGCTGGGTGAGGGAGGGAGCGGGAAAAATCTCGGCAGAAGGGAGAGGGGCAAAGTTGGGGAAAGTAGGAAAAACAGAATAATAGCCTGAAGGGTAAAAATAACACTAGTTATGGGGCGAGGACTTATGCATGAGATTGCAGATCAGGATAAACATGGCTCTAATGGGCAATTGGTTTGAAAATTGAAATAGATGGAAATCACCACTACAGCACTTTCATAGCATGGCTCAAGGCGGGAGCAATACTATATTTCACTTTTTTCTTTTGTTTTATTTCTTTTTTTATTTTAACGCAGAGCAATGATGGAGCCAATGTATAGCTTTTGTGATAGCTCTTCCAAATGACACTTGTTCAACATTGCTCATTGCCGAGTTTCCATTATAGAAAAGAAAAAAAAATACAGTGATGTAAATTCTTCGCAAAACTGCTGAATGCTGTAATAATGGAGTGATAGAGATGGGCATGTGTTCATAGAAGAGAGAGGGAGGGGGGGGGGAGATTGTGTCGTACATCCTCCCCCCCCCCTTTTTTTTGAGGGGGGGGGGGGGGGTTAGGTGGTGGTGGTATGGATGAGCGGGTCCAGTGTGACCCGTCATAAAATCCCCGTTACGCGCCGAACAGCCCAACAGAGTTTCCTGATTGGTCGGTTGATCCCTTCACCCGCGATCGATTGTCGTGATTATGCGTGCGAGAGATGACACCTAATACAAGTGGACGTATCTCCGCATACAAACACGCCATCCAGGCGCGAACTGACGAATTGCCGCCGCAAACTGCATAGTAGGGCTACATGTGTATTACGAACAACGATGCTGACAGTGGATGCGAGGCCCTTTATTTTTCTGTCGGCACAAAGGCAAATGTTGTATCTGCCATTATTAGGTTTTTACTGTAACCACTGTTGAGCAGATTATCAGTGAGACTGTTACCACCCCCACACACACACAAACACACACACGAAAAAAAAAACAATTCTAGCCTCATTCACAGAGTGTATTGATAGAAACCAACAGAAACCAAGCAAAAAGGAATCAAAGCAGAAAAAGACAATGCTCATAATAATAAGCGATATAACCAGAGCTGAGAGCATTATGTTAATGTTCTCATCATAATACAATAATCTCTCAGGAGAATTCGTCGACCAATGCCAATTTTCCTTCTTTTGATTGTTCACCCCGTCAATCATCGCTCACTACTCACAAAACAAGGCACACACTTACAAAGAAAGAAGGAATGAAAGAATACAATGCTTCGTCTCCAGAAACCTGTTGGAATAATTTATGACAATTGTATAAAGATAATGAGGATAACCGAGGAGATCCATAAAAGGAAATTGAAGAATCATTTTGTTTTCAACAACTTTATTCTTATATATAGAGTTGAGAGTTGTAATTCAATCAAAGACTATGGAGGATTGTAATCAACTGTCTCTATACTTGGTATTCTCAGTGGTTTGAATTTATCCCCCTCTCCTCCAAGTGCTTCTATCATTCAGTTTCCCTCCCCCCCCCCCCCCCCCCCACGGCATCACCGTGTCTCCCTCCGGGACGCAAGAAGATGCTCCGAAGCTGGTCATAAACCCGTCACGTTAGTAATAATTTATGATTTCATCAGTTCCGTGTCGCTTCATTTCTCTCGTCCGGATCAGCCTCTCTTAAAACACAATGCGATGACTCTTGGCAACTTTGCAGAAAAGAAGAGAGGGAGAGGTAAAAAAAAATAGAGAACAAAATAGACGAGAATAGATAAGAGGTTGGGCACGAAAAGGAAAACAAAATCTAGGGCGCTTTGAGTTTGATTTCTAGCTCTTACAAGGTTACATCAACCTTAGATGTTGAAGGGTTGATTGATATGAAATTGGACTTACCCTGTCAAAGTGTCTGATGTTAATGTATAGCGTTGCTCCAAAAGTGTGCCTCATACAGTCTATGCAAGTCATTTGTGATCAGCTCTGTCCCTTTCTTTTCCAGGCTTTATTGTTAATATAGAAGTAGAAGTGGTTGCAGAGGAAGTAGTAGTAGTATTGGCTGTAGTATAGTAGTAGAAGTAGTAGCAGTAGAAGGAGTAGCAGTGAAAACTGCAATTTCAGTTGACAGTAGCTCAGTTTCGGTTCCTGGTAAGGCCTGAAATCTTTTTTGATCAAAAAGCTAAGTTTGCTTTTGTGTGTTTGTATGTGTGCCCCTCTGTGTGTGTGCGTGTGTGTGTGTGTGAATTGAGCGGAATTTCTGGCAGATTTTATTCTTCTGCATTTGTAGCTTTGAGTCACAAGTTTAATAAGTTGAGTCGTATTCCTCACTTTTACTGCAAAATCTCAGTTTTTAGTGCAAGTGAAAGTGTGTATTCAAAAACTAAGAAAAAATAGTTAGCAGAGAAAAAGTCACAGTAACATTAAGATTTTAAGAAAGCTGTGACTAAAAAGTGTCCCTACGTAACCTAACCACTACGAATTTTAAGTTAAGTGAAGATTCTGAGAGAGCTGACTCTAAGCCTTGAATTTATAACTTTGTCTAATTTCAATGTTCGATCTGAACAACAACAAAACACACACAAAAAAAACCCCACACATTTCCCATGACCGTCTGATGCATCTGTGTTGGTTATGGAAGTATGTCGTATTCATAAATGCATTAGGTGTATCTTCATTCTTGCTGAAATACAGATTCGATGGCGATGATTATAATAATAAAATTGTGAAAAAAAAATACTTGTCTGCACTTCTCAGAGAAACAAAAGCGAGTGAGCAGAACGTTATTGCTGTAGTTACAGGAGGTTATCTTTTGTAACTTTGAATATGTTTTAAACTATCCAGTCATTTTGCAGGGAGCTAAGGGGAAAAGAGATTGATGCTTTCTGATATTATTGTTTACTGGGTGCTTTGGATTTTGACAAAATTGGTAGTGTAGCACAATCAGATAGGCCTATGTGTCTATTGATAGATCCGCACTCAACAATCCAGGAATTCAGATTATCTCAAGACTCCTCACAAAACACCAACAAAAGGTATTGAAAAGAAATGTAGTGCATTACAAAGTAAAAAAAAAAAAAGAAATCGGACTACCTATTGTTTTAAGTAAATCTATTAGAATTGATTATCAATAAACCGTAGCCTGAAGGCAAGACTAGCCCATGGTAATGGACGCGTAATGCGGACCGTCTAATGAAGATAGCAGCGGCATTGGGGTGATTTAACGTTCATTTACGGCTGATGAACGAGCTTGAGAGCCTCATCAAACTATGCTGCGTAAGATTAACCCTTCTGTTGATACAACCTCCTCTGTATACTCAGCCTGGAAGAGTGTTGATGGGAGGTTAATTAGGTCAATGTGGTATGATATTACCATGGTGATTCGACTAGCAATTGTTATGATAATGACGATGCTGCTAGAATCAATTATGATGATCATTGCCATTATAATACCTGTTATAAACGTTATCATTAATAAAAGATGATTGGACGATGATTACCATAATCATTATTATCGTTATTAATATCGTCATCATTATTGTTGTGGGGTTACACCATTTGCCAGCCAATGATGGTAATGATAGAAATGTGCCCCCCCCCCACAAAAAACAACAACAATATAATGTTAGAAAAAAAAATGATGTCACCAGCACTGACCAAAGGCTTTTGTAGGTTCAAGGTACAAGTGTAGGGTACAGTGTCTCTATGATCTTTATATTCTTTTCTAATTGAATCATTATCTTGTGTCTGCTGATCTACAGTGGTTTATTATCCATCCGAAACGGTCACCAAGGCTACCGTCTAACGCATGCCGTATCAATCTGCAGATTTCTGCGTATAGTTATTGTTATTGTTTTTTGTTCCTCCCCCTCTTCTTTTTTGTTCTTATTCTTCTTCTCCTCCTCCTACTCCTCCTCTTTCTCCTTCTTTTTCTTCTTCTTCTTCTTCTTCTTCTTCTTCTTCATTATCATCATCGTCATCATCATCTTCAAGGTTGGACGTATTCTTACTTGTCTTCTTCTGAAAGTCTAATATTTCTTCTTTCTGTTCCACTCCTATTTTGTCAGCCATCATTGCCTGCTTCTTCTCCATTACCATCTCTGTCTTTTCCAGCTTTCCTCCCCTTCTTAAATTATCTTTTTTCCTACTTGAAAATGATTTGCAAAGTATGGGAGAATAGGAAAAACAACCAGCTTCGCCGGGCCATAGTTCTTCTCACCTTCGGGCACCCTGTCCTGTGTTCGAGCTAAACGTCATTCATAATTTCGCATTGTCGGTCGAGATATTTGGGGAAAATGTGGGGAAAAGAGCACGAAAAAAAAATTACACAAAATATATATCAAAAGGATAAGGACAAAAGAAATGGAACCACAACAGTGCGTAACCTCCAAAATATGTTTCATTCATTCATATAAATAATATGAGTACATCATAAGGATAATACACTTGATAATGTCATCAGTTCAAATCAATTCAATTAAGTTTACATCTATATCCTCCAACAATACAATGTTATCGTGTCAGTTCAAAATACACGTTAAGTTATTCACCACCATTAAATTAAAAAAAAGTTGATATCAAAATTAATTCTCCAACTGGTAAGGCTAGGCGAAGCGACACTGTATGAGAATATGGCATCATGGCATCTCATACGTTAGACAAACGTGACCGGATGATACAGTATTTCATTAGAGCATAAGACAGCTTTTTTATACTGATGCAATCCACGCCTCGTCTACATGATATGGTTCCTGACCGAAAAACACTCCAAGATGCCCCTCCTCCCATCCAGCCTATGCCCTCGTTCAGTTGCCATGGCAACCACCGGCCTCTAGGGAATACTCGTCTATCACCTATCAAAAGACCCCCCAAAAGCGAGCCCCCTCATTGCTATTCAAAGGCGATCGAAAACCCATAATCAAATGACGTGATAGGACGGGGACTGCATTCTAGAAAGACACACATTGGTTCTGGTAAGTTTCGTACGTCAAGAGAAAACTGTTATAGAAATATGTAACTGCAGATTCTCCTGCAGAAACATAACTTTCTCTCTTGCACTTTCTATGTCCATCTGTCTATTATCTACCTATCTTTCTGTTTATCTATCGATTTATCTGTCCTTCTGTCTATCTATCTATCCCTGCAAGTGCGTATTTATAACCTGTGTGGTTATATGTAAGGGTTTGTGCGTGTCTGCATGTATACACTTTGCATTTGACATATAGGATTATTATAGTCCTCGATTTTTAAGCAGAGAGATGCATCATATACTGTACGTCAGTGCGTAAAGATCGGTAGGTAGTTTCGACATCATTCGTTATTCGTCTTTGAGATAAGCTGGGAGGGAAAGACGGACAGACTCCAGTTAAAGAGGGAAAAGGAGAGGAGGAAAATGGAGATAGAGATGAGATAGGTTAGGGAGAGATGAAATAGAAGTGGATGTGTTTAAACAATGGAAGGGGAGGAGATCGTTTAAAGAATGTGGCCAGCGAAGAATAAGAGCTCAACAGACATGAGCAAAGTAGACAGAAAAAAGGCTTTGAAAGTTTGATACGATTCTGAAGTCTTCACGCATTAATATGTTGTCGTTGATTCCATATAGGTAAAGAGAGTCTTTACTGGTCTGTCCGATAAAGTAGTGACGTGTTAAGGACGGATTGTGATATTACCACAGAGAATAAAACTCTTGAATTATGCAAGCTTTCCTTAATCCAATTTGAAGGGCAAAATCCGGTTCGGACGAGATGAGAGATAATTTCCCTTTCCACTCTGCATAAGACAAGTATGTGAGAATATGAATATCACTGTGTATGAGAGTGTTTGTGTGTGTATGGGCCTGTGTGTGTGCTTGTCTGCGTATGCGTGTTTTGTATCTGTGTGATGTATACTCCAACAGACATCAATACACTTTCTACAAGTGAACAAGAAAATTGTCGAGGTTCACAAAATGTCTTAGTATAGTGATAATGATAGTGATAATTATGTGAAGGGCGCCGCCGCGCTCATCTATTCTTCTTTCTTTTTGTGACGTCATAAACCCTTTCAGTGCCAGAAGCTGGAGAGTGTTTTTATGGTGTATGGTTTTCCTCTCTGAAAGTAGGATCAGGGGCCCGTTTCATAAAACTTGTTATCAGTGACAGGTTGTCATAGATGTGACAAGCTACTGAAATCCTTGCATCTGATTGGCTGAGAGCAAATTTGTCATAGAAATGTGGCAGTTGTCACTGATAACAAGTTTTATGAAACGGGCCCCAGGATTAATGATTTTCCATGTTTATGGACAACGTTCCAGTTTTTGATCTTGTTAGTGTGTTTGTTTGTCTACTCTTTGCACGCCCCATGCCTGTTTATATTCTTCTTCCCGACCGTTGATAAGCTAAAGCTACTGATATTTCAGCAATTTTTGTGTGTGTGTGTGTTTGTGTGTGCGTGTGCGTGTGTGTGTTTGTGTGTATGTGTGTGTGTGTTTCAAGGACGGCGCAGCCTATAAAACGTCACGGCTTCAACCGTTTGAAAGTCCTACAAAATGTGTATTAGTTTGCTTGTGGTTTATTACACTACACAATGGGCAATTAGTGGGTAATTTGTCGCGGTCTCGTCCGGTTGTACAATGCCATTTATAGAATAGTGAATATACAGATCTATGAATAGATGCATAGTTTACGTGAGGTTTCATTTTTCCGATCATTCCTGAGAACAGAAGGACCTTACTCCACAACGGTAGTACAGTCACCGATAGTATGTGAATGTGTGAGTATATAGCCCCGCCCCCCCCCCCCCCCCCCTCCCCGCTGTGATTGACAAAAAATGTTTATGTATGTGTATACATTAATCGCATGTAAACTATATCATCATACACATACATCATAATTATATTTCATATGTCAAACGCTTTATAGGCACATTATATATATATATTATATATATATATATATATATATATATATATATATATATATATATAATACATGGTGTATATGTGTGCTTGTGTGCGTGTGTGTGTGTTTGTGCGGATTGTCTGTTCTGAGGTCGTGCGGATAAACTTAAGAGTAATAATGTGTTTATCATGGATCACTTCTTGACATTCAAGAAATGAGCTTCAAGCAAGCCTGATCACTAACGTCGTCTCGTAGGCTTTCATCGGCTTCAATCAAGGATCTGAAATTTTGATTGAAAAAGCCGAGGGGGGGGGGGGGGAGGTGTAGTAGGAGAGATGTCAGGGCCAATTTGAACACACTAGTTGGATCTATCCGTCTTGCATCTCGTATTGTCGACCCCTGTTTTTTTCGAAAAACATTATGCCTTCTCTGATACAGCTCTCTTCAAATGCAACGCAGCAGCCCATAGCAGCTATACGTTTTTGTTAAGGCATCCATATACGTGGGCCCGACTGCCGTTGTAATCAGACTAATTCGGAGTGCATAACTCAGCAGGAGTAAACGGTTTGGGGACGGACGATAAGTCAATCAAGAAAGGCGTGTTGAAGAGCTCAGCAGCTGCAGCGAAGGGGTGGTGTTACAAACCTAGCAGGGGTGGATAAACAGCTTTCGACTTTACAATAATCCGCCTTCCTCTTGCCACGGTTGCTGCTTTAAGGTGGAGACTTACAGCAAAAAGACCGGTGTTCATTATAGATGACAGGCACCGAGTTTAAAGTTCTTTCCTTATATCATTATTTTGATGACCACATTTCACTCCCCATTTCCCTGCTACAACAGAACACATTATCTCTTTACTGCAATGCATTGTCCTTCGAATGAATTCAACGTTGATACAGTCAATATTGTTGAAATAGAAGCATTTTCAAAGTGTTTGGTTTTGGTTTGGTTTGGTTTGGTTTGGTTTGGTTTGGTTTGGTTTGGTTTTCATTTCTGTTTTTTTTTTCCAAATCGCACGTAACAAAAGAATACATATATTTAAAAACTAACATTATACGACGCATAAGCTAGCATACTGTCTTACAAATTAATTCAAACCATACATACACTATGAACATGACAGTATTCGATGTATAACGAGACGTATAGCATAATATCACTCACCAAAAAAAAAAAAAAATTTTGAGAAAGAAATCGTGGAATCGACAGTTGTAAATTTTGTAAATAATGATTGATTATTCATTCAGAATATGTCATGCCGTTACAATAAACGACCTTTGGGATTCAAATGAATTGATTTTAGAATTGAGCATTAAATTTTAAAGACATAATCATAAGCAGCAGCTTGACATGGATCGAGGCCTCGGGGTAAAATTCGAAATTTAAATTCGATTTACGTAACTGTATAACGGACTTTAGGTATGATGAATATATCTGTCATCTGGAATTCAGTTCTCATGAAATACGACTGTGACAAACAAAACAGACTTTCAGAAAACAAGTAAATAAGAATGCCCTACGTTACCAGCTGTTGCATGGTTCTTTCCTGCGCTTTCCAGGTTCACATGTTTATTTCATTTAGGCCTACGCCTACAGTCATCACTTAGACATAGTCACAAGTCTCTCCATGCTGCCAGAATAATCAAATTTGTACGCCTTTAACTATCATGATGTAGAGTAGGCCTCTTTTACTTTTCCTGTTCAATTTACTCCATTGCTCTCTCTTTCTCTCTTCTTCCATCATATCCCTTTATTATGAAACCTGCTGAATGTGCAGAATACATTTTGTTTTAATATATTATATATAGTTTTATTTCTGCCTTACCACTGCACATATTGTGTTGTCCGCTCATTTTCATAAACAAAAACAACAGCAATAACGAGATAAACCTCTTCTAAATTCCTCGTGCAGCAATAGCCGATAAATTGTTTATTCAATTTAATTCAATTCGATTTAATTCAATTCAATTCAATTCAATTCAATTCAATTCAATCCAATCCAATCCAATTCAATTAAGTTCAATTCAATTCAATTCAATTCAGTTCAATTCAAATTTCATTTCATTTTCATTTGTGATCGGTGGAAACATAGAGATTTTTTTAACACAAAGAATAAGGTTGCATATTAAGCAAAAGAAAGCAAACTGAGAAAAATATGCATTGTGAAACCTTATAATGATTATACATTGTCATGAAAACAGAAGAGGCGAAAATGAACTAGCAATACGCAAACTGCGAAAGATGGAGGGACCCACTGAATGAGAAGGCTTGTAAAATCAGAATATCTGTAGTCGGAAAAAAAAAAGTGCTCCAAATATTACCACGCCGTCATGCATTTTGATTCCCCAATGCATGACTCACGCGTCACAAACGGCCCACTGGTAATCAACAGAGAGAATGGTCGAAATGTACTTCATTACTCTAATGGGACGCTGCGGCATTTATACGGCTTTAGCTTTAATTGCAATGAACCCGGCGCTTAAACTTGAATGTGTACGTTTTCAATCAGTCTCTCATGCCTGCATGTTGTTGATGTTTTTTAATGATGTTCATTATTTGAGGAGGGTCACTGCACTTTTTAAAGTTCAGAAATAAAACAACATTGATTAGGGATGTGTTCATTTTAGGGTTTGAGTATACAGCACCTCTGACAATGAAACGTCGCTTCCTGTGCGGTTGTATGTGAAGCAACCAGGATGGACACATTTAGCATAATGATGCATGGGGGCACAGCACACATGCAAACACGCACACACGCACACACACAAGCTAGCACACATGTATTACAAAATGACACAAATTTTGCAGTTGTTTTTATGTTCATGCATGTTTAGTTTTATAATCCTTTATGTGAGTCATTCATTCAGACAATGTTTAAAGTTACCCAGTTTCACATTATCACTCGTAATCAAATAAAGAGAACGAAAAATAAATAACAGTAGCACAACATCTAACAAATGGAACAATTGGTTGAGTTTTAACATTTGTTTCAATACATTCGTACCTTATACAATATGCGTAGCGAAGCAAATTTGTGCTTCTTATTATGCCTGCACGTTCCTTCCGATCCCCTCTTTCCCTATACCCTTGGGTAAACTAAACGGGTTCCTTGCAATTTGCGGTACCCACTTGGGTAGAATGTGACCTCTTTTGCACTGCCATGAAGTGCATTCAGAAATCGTCCAGCAATTTTTCAATTTTCTTTTTTTTTTCTGGTCATAAATTAAGAGCACAGATAAATCAAATTGACTTGAAAAAAAAGGAAAGTCATCAATGGTGCCCTGGATATCTGTTTTTGTTTTCAGTTCCCTTATGCTCTATAATGATACTCGATTGTTTTCATAAATGCATGATATGATATACATACATCGTCATTTATTATGTACTAGTCTTACACATATAAAATGTAAGTACATATGTATTCTGCACACATGGTACTACATTGTGCTGAGCATGCATACAAGCATTTGCACACACACACACACACACACACACACACAAGCATTTGTACACCACATTTACACACACACGTTATCTACATAATTATCATAAAAACCCTGTATATAAATATGTGTGTGTGTGTGCGTGTGTGCGTGCGTGTGCGTTGATGGATTGGTGTTGATGGATGGGTCTGCGTTTGTGTGTATTATAAATAAGTTTTAATACTGCAGGTGCCATAACTATTGTTTAGATATTATCACTGCATCCTAGTTGGTATCTTGTGTCCTGATTTCTGTGACAAGTTAGTCTAATTAATCTACTGTTCTGATATCGGGTTTTAACAGCAACACAGACTGTTTATAAATTGCCCCCCAAATGAGATAATATTACAGAGAGTATTTCAGCAGCTGTAAGTTCACTGTTAAAATTAAAGTGTTAAGATTTCGGAAATTCCACAAAAACAAGTCGAACACAGCTGTACATTATCATCTTATACAAAAACGCAGGGTATAATGTATATGCAGACATAACAAACCCATACTTCGCTCATTTAATGATTTCAGACCGATCTGAACAACTTAGAACGCCTTAATATCTATTTTAACTCTTTATGAGAACCGTGAAGCCTTTGGTCGTTGACCTGATGATATCAATGATTTCATTAAAAAAAAAACTCATGGAACTGTAGTATACATATCAAAATATGTATCATTAAACTAGGCTAATTAAAACATTGGTATGCAACTGCACCTGCTTTGCAGTGCATCGAAAGCAAATCGGGACGCCAGATGCCAAATGGTGATTGTACATTCTCTAATTCAGATTACGTACACCACACAGGCAATCTGACGACTGGTGATTCTGAATATGATACTGTTGTCTTTTCGGCCCCCTGTTATACTCTACTTTCCGTAGGCATATCCTCCAGTCCCCTAGGTAAACGTGACTACCTACGCGCCGAGCGGTCTAATATTATTAAACCCGAAGTCTTTCGTGATCACACGGCGTGTAACCCGATACACACCCGATATCGATTACGAAGCGGGTAGTCTGTGCCTCTCAGCCAAAACCGCATTGTGACGGTAAATATGAAAAATGGAAGGGCGCCAACCCGTATATCAATGGGACATATTTTTTTTTTTTTTTTTTTTTGTCACAGTGGTTGGGTCTTGTTAATATCACTATTTACACATTTTGAAATATAATGTTGTTAATAACAACATACATTGTATTACATAGATTCAATTCAATTCAAAAATAGAAAATGAAAGTTGCAAGAAAATGTGTGTGTTTTTTAAGGCAATTCTATTGACTAGTATGATGATGATATTCAAATTTAATGAAGAGAGTATTCCTATGTTTACAGTTAGAAAGAAATATGAAACATGATCTATTATCATAAAACATTTAAAGAGAGAGAGAAAGAAGAGACAAAGAGAAGTAGATCTTTAGAACAAAATCGCCCTTTAGCTATTAAAAAACAACAAATAAGAATGAAATGAAAAAAAAAAACGTAAATTATATTCTGTGAGTCATTGGGAATAATTATGTATTGTTAACATACAACGACAGCAAAACAAAATTCTCTCTTCAAATTTGAGATTTATCTTCCCAAAAAGGGAATATCGTGACTAGATTACATAAAGCAAAAATATTACAAACAAAATGTTAAGGCACTGTAAACTAACGTGGTTGGAAAGATGACACTACTCAGCGAACATGGATAGCTAAACATCTTTCAATAACATAAGTGGGACTGACTCTATATACACGCACAGCAAAAGCACGTCTATCCGAGGTGCATGTGCAATGAAATGAATATGGGGGTCGTAAATTGGGAACCAGGTATTCTATTATGGCGAGTGAGGCGAGGACTGAATTTCACGCCGTCCGATGGCGGGTGGCGAGCGGCAGGGAAGTATCTTAATATATCAACTTCATTAACAAACTGTCCGTGACTGCATTTCGAATCCCTCGATGTGGTCCACAAGCGAGTAGGCCAAAGGCCGAAGCGAATGTTTGTAGATATAACACATGCATGATAAGGATATTGTAGAGGGAATGTTATGATAATAAATTTACGCAAAATATGAATAACTATTACAGAGTAAAGTGCCTTTTCGTACTATATTCGTACTGTTCGTGTATCTATCGGCTGACATCTCCATACCTAGTCACTTATATTATGTAATCAGCTAGAAACATATCCAGATAACATGAAAGTACAGAAACATAAAGCGGACCTGACATTACAAATGTAACAAAATATGAAGTCAGGAAGATAAAGGTTTATGGACACTTATTCCAATGAAAAAAAGAAAGGACTTGAATCAAAATTTAAATCTAAATCAAGATACGTTCAGAACGCACAAATCAGAAGAGACACGCTAAAAGAAATTATCTTTTTTTTTCTGCAGAAACGACTTAAATATTCGCTTAAAACGATTTTAAGATTGACTCATTAATTTTGATTTATGTAGGCAAATTATTCCAAAATCATTCCAAAGTTTTATTGCCTCTACACAAACATGAAGTGATAGAAACAGAAACATAGATTTTTTATCATTTCAAGGGTTTAATGTCAAGACAGGTACATCCATTTTAGATATTTGAGATTGAAGCCGCTTAAACTTAAAAAAAATGATAAAAATATTTGTCAATACAATTCAGTTCAATTCATTTATTTAGTCATTTAATTATAACTTAAAAAAATCTTATTCCGTAATGAGAGCTTTGTCGTTGAAATGATTTTGTGTGTGTGTTTGTGTGTATGTGTGTGTGTGTGTGCTTGATGATAAGCATACTTGAACAAATTTGATAATGGATTTGATCTGATTTGCATTCAAATTCTTTATAATTATGATGATTTTCCGATTAATGTGTCTACCGTTGATGTATAGAGATGTTTTCGCAGAATAGATAAAAAATATCACTTCAAGACATACATTAGAATGAAACTGAACTCCATTGTATCTAGGGACAATGCATTGATGTTCAAGGCTCACACAAAATGTATAATCGACGCGGATCTTCTCTCAAGAGATATTGTAGAGTGATATTGTAGGCAATACGTTGTGATATTTTTTGATATATCATAATTGTAAACGAAGCAACTGGCCTCCATCCTCATTGATAATCAAAGACCAGTAATTGAGAAAACAGGTTGCCATATAGCGATAGAAATTGAGATGAAGTCTGAATCCTGTCGCATTTACTCCACCTGACACATCAATTTATATGGGCGGGAGGAGTGTGGAATTACCTGTGTCTGTGTATGACATCTCGTATCTCATGCCTTTACGACATCAATCCGGGATGAGGAGAGCCGGAGCGTGTGTGTAAACGGACCGAGCTGACCTTTGAAACACATTTGTAACGGATCTAAATAAACGTGCGGAGCGCGAACGGAGAAGAGTGATGGAGACGCCACTTCATTTGCTTTAACGACACCCAACTGTGATACGCGCACATATTGCTCGCGCTTGCGAGGCGTTGGTGTAACCAGTGTACATTCGCGTTATGGCCGTCTGAGATAAGAATAAGATTGTTACTTGCCATTACCGAGGCAAATCATTCAGGTAAATGATAAACGTAGATAATTACAGTTAATTACATTATAGATTGAACGACCGGGTTCATAGACGTAAAGATAATGAGAACACCTCACTCAAAGATCACTTTGCTGTATGCAACAATACATTGATCTGAAAGGTTTCTCCTAAATATAGCAGATGTTTTTACATTCACACACACGCGCATGTAACATACACACGCAAATAGAAAACAATACATTCGCAAGTACACACACAGTGAACATGATTGTATTGAATCCATTGAATCACCTTCTTTTAATATCCACTAAAGTTATTGACAATCCTCATTGTATTTGCTTGGTGGTCTATACCATTCATGTCCTGGAATAGGCCATTACTTTATAAAATCTTGTCGTATTTGAACAGACAAGCGAACGCTCTCACACAGGCACCCACCCAGACATAAACATATCATGCACTCATGCACACAATCATGTACTGAGATTATGATGACCCTTTTATCAGCTAGTAGCTTGCAACGAGCTCAAATTTCATCCGCAGCATTGACACATGGCGTGTCTTCATACGATGTATTGTGGCGCCATTTCTTGAGGGGGCGCCTCAAAATAGCCAGCCTTTATGTCTTTCTAGTGTCAAATGGATCGTGCGTGAAAATGTTCTTGATGGAACGCGCTTTAATTTCTTCCAGCGCAGTCGCTAACAGAACACATTAAAGAATGAAGCACACACACACACACACACACACACACACACACGCACGCACACACACACATACAAACTTATAGGAAATAACGTAATTTCTCTTCCATAGTCTTCACGCTACGTAATTGTACTTTTTAGTCTCTCTGAAATTCATTACACTTTTATATGCATTTCATCACACTCAATTGTCTGAGATAATCAGCCTAATAATGACATATCATTCTAGGAATTTCTAGATACGACATCCACCCCAACGTGTTGCAATTATTAACCTTCTTACACACACGCGCGCGCGCACCAAAACACAGTCATAAGCCAAACACTGTCTCAAACAATAAGGTTTTTTTTTTTTTTTTGCATTTGATTTCAAAGCTTCGAATAAACATTGGCTATACGCTTGATCATTCACCACACAGATGACTGAAGACGCCATTTTCTTTGAATGGCGTCAGTTGACGCCATATTTCTTTGGCGCCTCGGAATGACTTACCATCGCGTCTTCCCAGCTTCAAATGGGTCACGAATGATGCGTGTTAAACGTCACCCCGTGTCGCTCGCGTCAGAATCATTCAGGACGGGGAATTCATCATAATAGTGATGGAAAGCACAGATGTCGTGCTCGTTGGGGTTGCTGGTAGTGACCTCGGCTCTCCACGCGAACTTTGATATTCCGGAAGGGTGGGACATATTCAAAGACTTGGTATACGTAACGCTGCAGAAGTGACTTCTAGGTCGTCGCATGTTTTTAATGTTGTTTTGATAGCAAGAAGTTAACGCGAAGAGCAAAAAACGATTGAAAACAAAGTAACAAACAATTAACAAGTTACTAGCATGTATAAATTAACAACTTACTAGCATGTCTATCTATACGTATAATGCTTTCTTGATTGCTGTAAATGTTGTTAGTGAGAAACATTCATAAACTTTGTTAAAAGCAAAACCGCTTTTTGGAATTGCAATGTACAGCATGTTCAGCATGTGCTAATAATTATATTCTAATACTAATAATTTATTTCTATTCTATAACTAATATTCTATTTTATTATCATTTCTTACTTGGCTAAAACAACAAACAAATAAATAAACAACAAAAAATAGATTCAAATGTCAATTTCTTGTTCCCGACCAACTAGAGTAGTTCTGGGTCGCGATAGGCTATGGACGACTCCGAGTTTAGATCCGACTAATTTTCATTAGTCTGTGTGTTTGAATTTATGGGAGTGCGCGCGTGTTTGTGTATGTATTGTGTTTGTGTTGATCACGAAATTGATGTGTTATATCGCACAGTAATATACCATTGCCCATCAAGCCAATGAGAGTTCCTTCATTCAACCGGTTTTCCGTATGAAGTCACCATGGTCGACGAATTATTAATTCTCGAGGGACGTCAAGTAATTATGAGTCTATTAAAGCTTCTAAGCGGGGACACTGTTGAAGTAACGAGGAATGATAATAATGAACAAATGGCTAGAACAGACAAGAAAATAGAATGCGCCTGGAAATGGGTGGATAGCTGTATACGGAGAGTGTTTTCCATCCCCTGTGCGTGCATTGCTGAAATCTAGCTTCAATACGATGACAATTATACCTACAGGGAGTTCTTAATACCTCTTATGTTCGTAAGCAGTCTAATAAAAAGGCGGCCAAAGAATAGTACTTCACACAATAGCAGCAGAGTGCATCAGTGTCTCATGTTTTAGCTAATTTCATACTAGTCATCATGATACAAAGGTGCTATGTATTCTGCATGTAGTTGTCTTGTCGCTCCGGTTAAAGATATGTTACGGTTTCGTTTCAAATGGGGTTTGAGGCTTACAACATATTTATGATGATTTTGGGAATGAGAAATGTCTAATGAAATATGAAAAAAAAATACCCAGTTAATTTTAAGAGGAATTCAAAACTTATTTGATGAAAATTGGTTTTGAAATGGCTAAGATTTCCGAAGCAAAGCGATCGTAATAAAAGGTGCACACATCTTATATTAGGATTGCTATGTTTTGTTTTGTTTTATATCTCAGCCATTTCAAAACAGATTTCAGATAATAAACTATCAATTCCTCCTTTAATTGTCCCCTTTTATCATTTCATAAACTGGTTTTGAAGTATCTCACAAAAAGCTAAAAGCTGAATTCTCACCTCAAGCAATACAATACTATTCCTTTAAAACATATAATATTATGTCTTAAAGGGCTAGCAATATTATTGCTAATCCTTAACAACCAAATGAAATTAATGGATAAATAAATGAATAGATGAATAAGTAAATACATGAACACATAGATAAATAAATGGATTAATGCATAAATAAATAAAGTACAAATAGTAAAGCAAACACATACAGACGCATGCACACATAACCTAACCGAATTAACAAACACCTATGTCCATCAATACATACCATGAACACATTCATGTGCGCCATTTCCATCTGTTTAAAACAAGAGGCTAACAAAATACATACCACTGTAGCTGACATGACAAAACATTAAGAACAACAACAGCAAAAATACACAGTTGAATCTGGAGATAATGGAACACGAACTTTCACTCATTATGTTGTATAATAAAAGTTGCGTAAAAACAAAAATAAAGCAAAACATGACGGTCTTCATTAAAACGTGACGTTTTGATACATAAAACACAAATAATGATTTGTATCATGACACTACACGTGAATTGTGTAAACTGGCATCAGGGGATAGGGTGATACCTATAAAGAAGAGGTGGTTTAATTTTCATTAATTATCATAAGACTGGTACCATTGCTATATTTTTGATATATTGAAATGGCACCAGTATAATATTACTTTTGTACTGCAGTCGTGAGGTGTGTATTCATTTGGGGAAAAAAAATCGTTGTAATGACCACAAAAACACACAAACAAACAGAACAAAATAATATTATATGAAACAAAAACATGGCCATGGACAACAAAATGCAATATTCAAGAGACGAGGAGGCCGAAGGGTCTGTGTATCCAGCCTACAATTTCCACTAATGCGTTTTCTGGTTGGGAGTGGCTCGGTATGGTGTGCTAAATTTTTCATAGCGCCATTTTCTCGCGGGCCCTGGAGAAGGCGACGTTCTCCATCAATTTCCACTAATACCTCAGCTCACCCTAAAATGGACGGATCGTTGGGTGTTGAATGCGTGCTTGGCTAATGCAAAAAAGGAAGTAGGAGATAGATAGATAGAAAGAAAGATTGAGAGTTAGAGAGAGAGAAGATTGGAAAAAGGAGAAGCTAGAAATTCAACTTCCCGGGTTACTTGATGTGCTTAAACCTCTCAGTTGTATTTTTTGAAAGTTCGTCACGTACTTTTCGTACATGGAAGATTTGATACGTCATAATTAATGCACATTACCACAATTTTCCACTTGCACACAGGCAATTTCTTATTTTCCTTTTTATTTGTAATTTCACTGACAATCATGGCAGACCAGTTTGCCTATTCCTATCATTTTCAAACTGGACGATTTCATTGGAATTCGATTTCAAGCAGAGAACTTGAAAATAGAGAAACACTACACGATTCATATTGATTCGAAAGTTTAAATGTCAGTACGCACTCCGCGAATTGTATGTGTGTCAATTTCAGGTGGCATGCCAACACAAAGCAGCACTGTTACACAGTGTTGTTATTTACACAGCGATTACATTTTGAATTAGATGTACGTCACAAATGAAATAATTAGCAAAGCAGAAGGCAAGCAAGCTAACAAATGAAGAATTTTGGATGGTATTCAGATGTCTGAAAGGTATCTAAAAACACATGAAGCGCTTCCAGTTTTCTTTAAACGAAAATCGGAAATAAGCAAGTTATAATGTTTATGCTAATATTAAAGCTTTTCTCTTCTCTCTGCTATTTCCTCACCCCATAGGTTGCGTGTACATGTATGTGTCTCTTATGGCGATTGTGTGTGTGTATAATATGTGTGTGCCTGTCTGTGCATTTGTCGATTTAATAAGGTGAAGCCAACATTTGAGTGTGTGACTGTGTGTGTGTGTGTGTGTGTGTGTGTGTGCATTTTCCACATTAATTTTGCCCTATATGCCTCTATTCTTTTAAATCGAAAGGTTAAGTCATGCTCAATGTACAGTAACGCCGTGACAATGGGTTCGTAGACACACACACACACACACACACACACACACACACACACATAATACACATACAGAGAGAGAGAGAGATAGAGGAATGGAAGGAGAGAGAGACAGACAGACAGACAGATAGAAAGAGTGAGAGGTTAGCAGACGTTAAAGAGAACAACCAGCACTTAGAGGAATCATAATTTATGATAATCATTGGTCTTTGGACTTGATTTGTCAATGATAGTGCTTTTATGCGACGCACGGTACTGTGTAGTGCAACAAACTGAAGAAAAAAAAAACATTGACCTTCATAAATATAGACAAAGAAACGAAGACGCATACACATACGCATACACACACACACACACACACACACACACAAACACATACACACAAACACATAAAAGCAAGCAAAATCAATAAGCCTGCGTATCAATCCCTACTTTATCAATGTAGTAGTCTATAACAAAACCTGTATACATTGATAAGCCTTTGATTTAAATGCACATCACTTGTTCATTTTGGTATATTCCTCAGTATGATTTATTATAAAAAAATATAAAAGAATACCAAACAAAACTTTACAAAGGGCTATGGCAGAGATGATACTTCAGATATAAATCGAGACCACTTCCCCTGTAGAGTCAATCCAATTATCCCGAATGAGATGTAATGCACGACAGGAGAAGAGTATAGATGCAGCCTTCAAGTGCAACGAGGGAGCGTGTTTTCGCTGATCCAGAGTGGTACGATATCTGAATCGGGAAAAAAAATCCAACGAAGAACACTCTGCTACGCATATGTTGCCCTTTGGAGAGTCCGCCAGTCGAATCGCAGAATTTCATTAGCCGCCAATTGATCGGCCAGGTACTACAGTACGAGCCCCCGCTGGGATTGTGTCCCATCCGTGGTCACTGCACAAGAATTATAAGAATATGTTAAAGGTAGCAGCAATCTATTCTTAACGACCGCAAGAATTGTCTTCGTGCAGCATAATTGTATCATATGAAATTGTATACACAATTACATGATAACAATTCTCTCTCTCTCTCTCTCTCTCTCTCTCTCTCTCTCGCTCTGTACACACACACAGGTATATATATCTATATCTATATCTATATATCAATATATATCAATATAAATATAAATACTATATATAGTTGAGACAATGTAGATAACAGAAGATGTCGCATGAAACCGGCAGAGTTGTGAAGCTTTCGACCGTGGTCTTCCTCAGCTTTAATATCTGTTTGTGAAACGAATTATATGTTTTTGAGAATAACAAATCTGGAGTCATAAACACAATATATCAAATATAAGTTGAGCATGAGTCAATAGTTACATGGCATACTTGGCAATATTTTTTGGCACTTTACAACACATTTAACAATGTGTAACTGTAAATAAGTATATAGTGAGTATATGTAGCATACAAACATATCATACAATAAAAATTATCAAACATATATCGTAAATAAACTATATAAAATAATTACCTGCTAAGCAGACGTTTGAGTTGCCTGGATGTATTGTGGCTGTCTTATATATTTATGTGACCATGCACCTCAAAACAAACAAAAAGTCGCCAGACATGAATTTTTAGTTAAGACCATATTCTGGAAGAGCAGAATTTAAGCTTTAAAATGATGTATAACTCAAATCAAATGGACTCTCCTAACTTATTTAAATATTGGAAAGAAAGCACAAACTCAGGAAAAGTGTGAACTGAGAAAAGAGGCTCTGAAAGTACAGCGTCTATTCAAGCGCTTAATCTTTACCAAACCGTGCTGGCTGTGCGATGAATGGGACAAAAAACAGGAAGTAAACCACCAGAGTAACAACAATGAAGAGATTATCAGATTAAACTGAAATTAAGCATGCCTCATTAACACATTCTGTTCATAATTAATGCCAACTTTCAAAGCAGTAGCACTCTCCTTTCAAAAGTTACTAGAGTTGAAAGTGAAGAGTGAGAACAAGGTTTTTCAGAAATGAAAAAGGGATTCTAAAGACACATCTAATCACACTCTTCTACCAAATATGTTCGAGATAAAATGCTAAAAAAACACACTTTCCTGCCCGTTTTATGATACCAAATTTTAGCATAATGTAAAAGAAGACCTGCTCTTTCAGAAAATATGAAAAAGTCAAGTTCGGCTAGGTTGACCCATTTCACTTATTTTCAGTCCTCACGTAAAATCAGTGTATGCGACTTGATGTTCGTTTTGAGGTGCACGGTCACACACACACACACACACACACACACACACACACATATATATATATGAAGGGTTTGTTTGCAAAAACCGATAAGTCCATTTTTGAAGATTTTGAAGTACGATCTCTGTCATAAAGTCGAAAATAATACCTTTTAAATGATATATTGGCCACTACATATAAAGGTATATTTTTGAAGTTATTGTCAAAAGAAGCAAAAATGTTCTTATTATTCTCTTTGTTTTTCTTGACCTTTAATCGCAAATATCTCCATTTGGCAATAAAGAGAATAATAAGAAACATTTTGCTTCTTTTGACCATAACTTCAAAAATGTGCCTTTATATGTGGTAACCAATATGTCATTTAAAAGGTATTATTTTGTACTTCATGACAGATACCGTACTTCAAAATCTTCAAAAATGGACTTATCAGTTTTTGCAAACAAACCCTTCATATATATATATATATATATATATATATATATATATATATATATATACGAAGAGATATAGATAGCGTTAAACAGACATTTAGACAGAATTTCACAATGTAGGCCCACCTGTCCTTTCTTCCTTCCTTGCTGATGCAATGCAGAATCTGAGAGACAATAAGAAAAAAACAAAGTTTATTTTGCGATGCGCCTGTTGTGTGGCTCTATTATGCTTACCAATCAAACAGTGCCTAGTCGTTGCTCCTCTTTTGGAGTGAGAGTGTTTGTCTTGAGAGATGGCACTGCTTTGGAGGTCCCCGTATACATAACAGGTCACAGCAGGTCACGTGATCATTGTTTCTCCATGACGCTCTATTTCTGCTTTGGTCATTAATTACCGGACACGTTTTGACTGTTCGAATAACATATGAGCCCGAGACAGAATAAAGAAAAAAACAAACAAACAAACAAACAAAACAAAACAGAACAAAACGATTGATTGAAAAAAAGTCAACACCACATGGCAAATACTTGTCAGATTTTCTAACGTATTATAATTTGTATAGGGATCTCTGACGATATTAATTTTGAGAACATTCACCCGTCCTTGTGATCATCATAATCGGTATTATTATTATAATATCAATATGATTATCAATATCTCCACTCACATCTTATCATAAACACCCAAATGCGCATAGTACGTGGGCTACTCCAAACAGATATTGACATTTAATGCATGCATACATACACATGCACATACATAAAACCCTACATAACAGTATGTCTATAAAATACGTGTTTACGATACATACCTGCACCATGCAATCAATCTTTGAAAGGAATGTATTAAAAAAGCGAAACAAACAAGTGATCAAAATCTCCATGACAGTAATAAAGAATAATGTATAATATATAACGCAGAAAATAAAACCATCTGCATTTAATTCATAACAACATAACATTTTATAAATGCTCATATTTTCCAGGTTCATATTTCTAATTACTATACTTCCATTGTAGGCCGATATCTGCATCAGGGCAGCAAAACAACAACAAACACATGTGTAAAACGAAAAAGAAACAAAATAATGGCGGCATACAAAGCGTTCTGTTCACTATGACAATGTCCCACTATACTTGAGTGATGTTTAAGTTGCTTGTGCAAATTGATTTTTGCTCTGTGTGCGTGTGTGTGTGTGTGTGTTTGCTTTCAATCAAACGTTTTAGAACATAATATTATGACGTGTAAAGTTTTAGATATATTATGTTTTGTCTCGAGAACACTAAAAACGATAATTATTTCCATGCTGCTCAAAACGTACTTATACGTAGTATGAATGAAAGTGTCCTAGACTATGTATTCGTGTACACAATGCTTATTGTCTCTCACCAAAAACTAAAATTAGGTGATTTGAGATAAGAATTTGGACAAACGCAAAAGTACACCAGGTCACTAAAATCGTGGGAAGACGAATGATAAAGCAGAACAAAGTCGAAAAAATAAAACATTCCGATTTTCACCATGCTCACCTTGTGTACCAAACGCAACATTTAAGCCTTTCCAAATGCGATTATTAAGTTCCTATGTTTAACGCAAGAGTGTGAATAGATGTAGAAACTAATAAATCACCTTAGAGAGAAAAACAGTAGGAAATGTTTAACGTTATATGCTATTAATATGAGTCTCTCATGGCTGTCATTTTTTTTTTCAGGTTGCGAGGGAGAGAGAGAGAGCTAGAGAGGGAGACAGAATTACATACACACGGCTGCTCAAATGTTTGTTTGAAAAATATAATGTACCAGTACCAACGAGCGGTGTGTTATGGGCATCGATTAATTCGATTAACATGTCCATGAGTTGTGAAATAAAACGCATGCTATCATAACACTGTACTTGATCCATTCATAAGACGCTTCATTGGTTGAAATCGAAGAAACGTATGTTCTGGCCGTGAATTAAGTCTGTGTGAGTACAACTACTGCATGCACTGGGAAAGGAAAGCATGCAGGAAGCCATTTCTATTTGCTAATAATAATCAAATCAATTTCAAATATAAGACGAACTGGTCAAGGTGGTACAGAACGCCATTAATTGGCAAGGGCCATAGTGGAGATCGCGTTGTGTTGCCATTGGTAGTATATAAACCCGCCCATCATAAAACATGCATTTGACGGGCGTGTTATTAGCGTAATTATCGCACGCTGGATGCCCGCGTTGCTGCGCAGAGCGAAACAAAAAAAGAAGGAAAGAAAAAAGGCTTGTGAGTATGCGACCAAGCATGGCGTGCTATACATTCATATTCAGCGCGGAGTTATGGAATGCTGTGGCGTAATGCGTCTTGGAATAAAAGAAGATGTATTAATATACATAGGTTTAAGTGCATGCCTGTGTGTCGCACCAGCTCATTGTGATCTTTTGCCATTTCGGTTTGCATTTTAATAGACTGTGCAACACCATGTTAATTACTCTTTTGAAAAAGTATGAATGTGTGTTTGTGTCTCTGTGTGTTTATGTATGCTAATAACCATAAGAATTGCACGTATGTACAATTTCCACAATGTAGGCTATACATGTGCTTATTAAATGTGTGTGTGTGTGTGTGTGTGTTTGTTAATTGTATTTTGTGTGCGTGTGTGTGTTCTGTGTATACCTGCAGGGCTGCAGCCTAATCAAACGCTGCAAATTGTTGAATGGTGGCTTTAAATAGCTCATCTGTAAAAGAGTGATGAGACACGGAGGCAGTCTACAGGGAAAAAAATTGTGATCACGCTTTTCATAATGAATAAGACACGTCCCCTAGTCTTAGCCTTGATCCAAGACCCCCACACAGAAGGGACAACAAAAATCTACACTAACTTGCTGCGGGTGACAGAAGTGGTTTAACTTTGTTGGTATTGGGTCTCGCTTTAAGGAATGCCAATGAGACTTAATTCCCCCCCTCCCCCTAAAAAAAAAGAAAAAAGAAAAAAAAAAGGAAAAATAAAGTTCGGTTATCGGTCGTATAATGTCTTATTGCAGTTATTATTGTAAATAATTATTGTATCATGATGTATGCATTTTTATCAGGCACGGACCAGGTGAAGAACACCCATGGACTGAAGCAGGTTCCTTGCTAAAATAAAATGAATTGAACTGAATAAGAAAATCGGGAGGAGTGCATGCATACTTACGAAACTTCGGAATTACGAACCTTATTTCGTTTTCGGAGTAATGAACCTTCAGAAAGACGACGTTTTGGTTTCTTTTTATTCAATTCTGGGATTACGAACCTTCGGAGTAACGAAACGTAAGAATAAGGAACCCTATACAAAAACTGTTTGACCAGCCGCCCGTACATATTTATTTTTTTTTTCATGTTTCGGATGACAAAATCTTGTAGTGACTATTAGGATACTATCATGGCGTTGACAAGATCAGTACTAACCCCATTGAGGCTTAATGGGTATTAAAAAGAGTTCCAGAAAATTTCATGCTTGAATTAAGAAAAAAATAGATACACATATCTGTGATTTGTTACCGTCACTTGTTAATGTTAGTGTTATTACTATCAAAATTTATACTTTTTAGTAGATTGTGCGATTTTTCTAAAGAACTGCACTGATACATTTTACGTATATGGCTGCATTCATTCAATTATTTTCGTTTCATTCCCTTTAAGCAGAAAAAAACCCAATGAATAAAAAATAAGTTAAAAAGTCATTGGAGGCTGATTTGCCCTCAAAGGTAAACGATACAATCTAATCAAATGCAATTTGTTCCTTTAGACTGAATAGTGCATCTGCCAAACGCTCGAAGGTAAATTGTGTAATCTGTAATGGCCGACCCTGGACAAATATTGCAATGTATCATATACCATTCCTCAGCAACTCTGAATAGCATATGAATAAAGTGTTTGCACACATTAGTTGCCTTTATTTTTTCTCCTTTGTGTATAGTGTGAAATGCGGATCGTAAAGCTATAAGCTGATAAGGTCGCTTCACCAAATGTGTTCACAACACAAATAACCTGATGCGATCTCGGTGATCACCGTTCTGAATTAGTCGGTACTTAACCCCTGTTTAGCGGTTTCTTGATTACATTATCAATTCAATTTGCGGCAGATTTTACCGCCTCAAAGAAAGACGTAGTAAATTCCGCATTAATGAGACAGCCATGATTTGGCCATGTAGTATTGTCAATTACACCCCCAAGTCAGCGGGCTGAGGATACCGATGAATTAATGCCGCCTGTGGCATGATAGATGAAACCTCACGAAGAAAGAGTTTGCGAGAATTCGAAATGAAATGCATGAATCGTCTCAAGAGAGAGAGATGTTAGTCTGCAGTATCAGTCTTAATGGGGGTGGGGGGAGGGGGGTCAAAAGCAATCTTATATATATGACAAACTTTCATTCAAAATCATATATAAGCAATTTTTAGAGTTTTGTTGTTAAACGAGGAATAACTCCATTCTTGTATGTTCAGTTAAGATATTGGCAAATAGGCCTAAAGCTGCCAGAAAGCAAAAAATAAATAAATAAATGAATGAATGAATAAATAAATAAACAAATAAACAAATGATTTGATAAATAAACAAATAAATAGATAAAAAAATAAGGGCTATCTTTATAATTATTATAACTTAAAGAATATTTCTTGTCATTTTACGACAACGAATTTATCCCTGGGAAGGTTTTATTTCGCTGTGATGGGCTTTATGAAGTCTCTGCCGTTCTCCAAGCTTTAAGCATATTATGTGTTATTTTTGTGTGTTTATGGATATATCTGCAATTCTTGCAGCTTGAAAATATATTCAAAACTCATTTCCTCTCAAAACATTATACAAGACACCATTTTCACTGCAATGTAAGCCCCTTGTTTTAAGGTCTCAATGTTGTTGTGTTCTTAAATCTCTCTCTCTCTCTCTCTCTTGTTCTCTCTCTCTCTCTCTCTCTCTCTCTTCTTATACCACGTCAAGCGATATTCACGGGGACGTTTTACGCAAGATTCGTGCTCACGACATGGCTAGACCCCGGCCTCAGAAACCCAACACTGCGATATAAATGAGTAAATAGACCTAGAAAGTGACCTCCGATAGTCAAGTTTGTCTATTCTCCGCATCTCAGACGCAGCCATTTTACCGCCATCCGAATCGTACAGAACGTCCCAATAAAGATTCATTGAATTCCATAGTAATTTCATGTCAATCATCATCAGATAGATACATGACGTGAAATATAATACTACGTCAATTTACATGAAGATACGAAAGTCGAAACTTCATATTTGTTTGTTTGTTTTTATTTTTTATCATGGCGTAAATCATAATGATTTGTCACGCAGAAAAGAGCATGAGCTTTTGATTTTATACAGCCGCTAGAAGAGAATAACTCCTCTTGCTTGATTGTTCCTTTTTTTCTCTCTTTTACGTTCATAATTTTCCCAGATTGTATTAATTAGTGATTCTCTAGGACGAATAGTGTGGGATCATATAATAATAATAATAATAATAATAATAATAATAATAATAATAATAATAATAATAATAATAATAATAATAATAATAATAATAATATATCATATATCATAATAATATATCATATATATATAATACTAATGTATCATAATAGATAATAATAATATATTATCATATATAATAATAATATATCATATACAATAATAATATATCACATATAATACGTTTGTCATGATTAGATCATGGAGCTACTAATTAGATGTAGACATTGTTTTCAGAATGTGTCTTGACAGTGACTAGAAAGGGTGTAATTCCTTTAAAAAAAATCCCTTATCAAGGTACAAGTAGATCATGATTACCTTTGAGCTGTCCCAAGATATACAGTACAAGCTCAACGTGTCATTGTAATGTCTCATGTGTAAATGCCGACGGAATTGAACCTTTCACATGAAATAAAAAACAAACAATCAAACCTAGTCGGACGAAGTGGGCGTTGTCTTGTTTACATTTGCTCCGCCTGCCGCAGTCCTACATGAGTGCAATAATGGTTTTCGCAGGCAGCACATATTCGCATCCACTTACTAGGCAAAGCACTGGACATACGGTTAGTTCCTGTCAACACTTCTTCAACACTTCTAACACAGTCTCAACTCGAGACAGCCACTTAGAACAGTGTCGGCAACGATATTTAAAAAGTGATGGTGAATGAATTCAATATTGCACAAAATGTAGTCCATGGAACAGGAACGTAGGCCTACACAAACAGCAACAATTCCCGTGGCCCCAAAAATAAACCGAAAAAAATTACAAAGTTTAAGTTAAGATTGCTCCTTTCTCGCACAAGGTTAAAGACAGTCGTTAATTTGTTAATGGCAGATCAATCTATAATACCCGCATTTGATATGGATGCGCATTTATCTGCAGTGGTCTGTTTGCACAGAGACTTTCTGCGTCGTCTTTTTTTTTTTTTTTCAAATTTTAGTGGGTGACTCACTTGTATTTTATTTCTGTTTTTGTGTTATTATTTTTCAATGAATTGGAGAAGGGCAGAAGATTATACTGGTAGGTTCGGAGAGTTACGCAAAATTCGATTATCTGTTGACAATTTCAAGGAACAATTCTACCAGATTCAAAACTGATATTTATCATGACAGGTAGATAAGGTAAGGTTTAGCCTAGAGTTAAAGCAGTTTGTTTATCTACGATGCCATAAATGTTCATCGAATGTCTCTGACAACACCAACAACAACAATATTGTACAACCTTATGTTGCAACAACGCTTTTTTTTTTCTCCCGTACTGCGCTTATGGGCAGGATAAGTTTATTTGCTGTTGTTGCTTCTGCAACTGTCTCGTTGTACATTATGCTGTGTATATTTTTCTCATTGTTTTTGCAAATCTAATTAATCAGAGTGAAGTCGTTGATGCGTGCAAGCCATCAAGTAATGAGTGTTGATAATGATTCCACCGCAGGCAAAGATGGTAATAGAATAGCACGTCGTGTTTTTTTAGTGTGTGTGTGTTTTTTTTTTTGCAAGGCCACGTAATGAAATGCTATATTTTAAAGGAGACAATTTGTAAAGACACATCGTTTAATACCGAACTCTCTGTTGTGCACCTGCAATCCAATAACGAGAATTTACATTGCCGTTGCTATATGAATATCATTCATTGATTTGAAAAGAAAAATATACATTACATAATATAGAAAAAGATGTACTCTCTTAATCTATACACTGAACCTATAATATGACATCGTTGTAATGCTTTTGACTTGGCTGAAAACATTTAACAGTCGATGCATATTTACACCGATGAAGGGCAATTTTTCAATTAGTTGTAATAAAGACAAGTCGACGCAGGAATTGATTAATTTTTGATATATCAGCAGTCACTGCATGCGATAGGGGTTAGCACTAGCACTTTGCAATATTAATATTTTGTTTATCGGTTTGAGCACCAACTTACCGATGTAAATTGCCATTTAGTAGTATTTTTATTTATTATATTTCTTGAATGAGAGCTTGAAGTATTAATACCGCTTTTGTAATGGTCTTGTTCTGTTTTATGGTTCATGTTTTACCCACAAGATGGCGCTATACGGCTTTGGGACGGCGGCTATGAGTATCAGGGCGCTTTGCAGATCTTCCACAAGAATGCGTGGGGCACGGTGTGCAGCCAAGGATGGGACTTCCAGGATGCAGAAGTTGCCTGCAGGCAGCTGGGTAGGTTTGAGTATGTAGTTAACAAACACACACACACATGCACACCCCCCCCACACACACACACACACATGCACACCCCCCCCCCCCCACACACACACAGTTGCTTCTTTTATTTTTTTTTAATTTTTCAGCCAACTATTTTTGCAAATCTATCAAAAGTACTAATTGCAGGATTTTTTTAATTAAAAAAAAAACAAATCTCTTCCCTTCCTTTTATCTGCTTCCGTACAATTTGTTTTCGTACCTTTTGCTTAAAAATAAATTATTATCTATCTTTAAACCTTTGATTGAATAAGATCTTGAGATCATTAGATTTTTCATACCATTTTACCATATAGCAAAGAAAATTATATACGTGGAGAGCGACAGTTGCATCAGTCTCAATGCTCTCCGAAAGAGCTGCAGACCATGTGCCTTTTCGCTGTTTACAAACTGACATTTGTAGCATTCATTTTATATTCTGTTTAAGATTTTTTTTTTTCTGCCATAACCTTGCGATCTTGTGTTATAGATGAGCTCTTTGTTAAACGGGCTGCAATTGGAGTTTGTTTGTTTGTTTGTTTGTTCATTTTCCATCTGAGAAGATGGCTGGATAGCCCATATTCAGCTATATTAAGCTGGTCTTCCATGGGGTCTAGTTGGATGTGAGGTGGGACCACTTCACCGGGTTGAACACCCTGCTCTTTTCGATGAACGAATGAAGCGGGATCTTTTACGTGCACAAGTTGTTACTGTCTCATACACGGCGGGACCTCCATTTTATGTCCTATCCGAGGGACAGAGTGTTTTGCCTCTTGCTAGAGGGGACGGTATGCTTACACACAACAGTGCTCAGTCCAGACTCGGGTTCGAACCCGGGTCGCGTGATCGTGAGGCAGACGCGCTACCGACTGAGCCAACTCACCTCCCTTGACAAGAACCTTAAAAGAAGACAAAGTATTTGAATGGATTTCTTCAAAAAAAAAAAAAAAAAAATTCTCTCCGCCTTTCCTAAACTGAGGTAGCTATAAAACATTTCCCTTTCAATGACCACTTTACAGACTTTATGGATTATTATCATTTTTTTTTTTTGTACTGGAAATGACAGATGTATACTCTGCAAAAAGTCCGGTGTTAAATATGAAACACCGAGCTGGTGTTAAATTTCCGGTGCTCAACCATGGTGTTAGATTAATACCTACGGGTGTCATTTCAAAATTTAAAATTGTTTATTGAATAGTTTCTTAGTTACTGCACTTCTTGTTAATTTTGAACTTCAACAAGACGATAAAGAATTTTCCGATAAAGTACTTGAAAATGTATTGCAGAAAATGTATTGTGACGGTGTTAAAAAGTGTTCGCCTGGCACTTCGTGGTGTTAATTTGACACTGTGGCTGGTGATATTTTTGACACTGCGCTAGAGTTAATTCAATAATGACACCGCATGGTGTTGATTTGATATTGGTGGTGTTAATTTCAATGGTATAACACCCGTCCAGCTTCAATAGGGGACCACACCAACTGGTGTTACTGTGGTGTAAATGTATTTACAGATTTGTTTAAAAATCAAGTACTTTATCGGAAATTTCTTTATCGTCTTGTTGAAGTTCAAAATTAACAAAGTAACTAAGAAATTATAAAAAAAAACAATTCTGAATTTTGAAATGACATCCGGAGGTGTTAATCTAACACCATTAATGAGCACCGGAAATTTAACACCAGCTCGGTGTTTCATATTTAACACCGGACTTTTTGCAGTGGGTGTAGAAGCTTTTATCGCAAATATCTTACATTAACAAGAATGGACTTACCTTGTTTTTCGATCTTACTCTTCGCATTTTATATTGACAAATTCGTTGACCAATAGATGATGAAAATGGGCAGATTAAGACAGAGAGAGAGAGAGAGAAATAGGAGGAGGGAGGAGATAGAGGGGATAAGAAATCAGACTACTATAGTCGCTCGATGCTATTGTTTTCGTTGTTGTTGTTTTCTGGCAGGCTATCCTGGTGCGTCGCTGTCGAACACCGAATTCGTCACCGAGCGGCCAGAGGGCGACGTCTGGCTGAAGGACGTCCACTGCAAAGGGAACGAGGAATCCCTTCTCGACTGCGATTACGAAGGGTGGATGATCGACGATGAGGTTTGCCTACATGGACCGTTTGTACAGATCCAGTGCAGAGGTAAGACTGTCAAATAATGCATTTGTTTTATCTCTCTCGTTTTACATCTTGGCTGATATGTTGGAAACAAAATTTGATTTGAATTGAATTGAAACAAACACACAGACAGGGTATGGAAAAGTAATAACAAATTAGATAAATGTACAGACATAACAGACATGCAAAATTTTCATTCTTCAAGTGAATACTCGTCCCCAATGTATGCAAGCCAGAGTTTAAGTTCGCTGAACTAGGTTTATAATTTATCTGTTCTTTATGTGAAACATCACTCATCCAGTTATTCATTTTAAACTGACCATTTTCTACCTCATCTATTACCATGAAAAAAAAATCTACTGACTAACACAAACAAATATTCTGCCGGCCGTTCACATTGTACTGCCACAATCATTTAATCTAATTGTTATTACAGTCCTGTCAATTGTTATTTTCATCCTATCTTCCAGAAGAAAAGTATTTTATGACAATGATCTAATGGATATAAACTAATCAGCACATCATAGTTATTCATCAATTAAGCAACATGTATGCGCTTATATATTATGTAGGCCTATATAGGCTATTTCCACAGAATACAATTTCATGACACTAAGTTCATAGAGTTACCACACACATACTACCCCACAGGTTTATACAATAAAATGCGAATTAACATAATTTTGTACATTATCAGATTATACGGATAATCCGAAACAATTACAAACGGTAAATTTATAAGGACGGAATTTGCAGCATATACCTCAATTACTTTTCATTACGAAAATCTCCAATTAAGACATGTTGTTGCAACGACAGTAAAAACATTAAGCCTCCAATTTAGTCCACCAATTTAGTCCGCCAGTTATGATCTTTTTCTTAAAAGTAAATCAACACTTAAACTACGTTGTAATTTATCTGTTAAGTATGAAATAAGATTGATAGTTGTTTGTTTGCTTCATCTTTTCCACCTGAAAAGATGGCTGGATAACCCATATTTAACTGCTCTTAGCTGGTCTTCCATGGGTCCAGTAACCTGTTAGATGTGAGGAGGGAACTGTTCACTTCACTGGTTTATGCACCCTGCTCTTTTGGATGAATGATTGAATGACTAAAGCAAAATCTTTTGAATACGTGAATGAGATGTCTTATTCGTTGGACCTCCATTTTGTGTCATATCCGAGGGACATTCTATAGTCTTTGGCCTCGTAATGGGGAAGGGGCGGTATGATTTCACATTTTTATTTGCAGTCATTCTGGAAGAATGCCGTCGTCGCGTCTACCAAAGCAAGATTTTCCTCACATTACACAATGTACGTATCGGATGTTTACTGGAGTAACATGTCAAAACTGAACTAAACTTTGAGACTCACGAGCCTATCTTGTATTGAATAATGCGACGGTCACTTGATTCAGTTTGTGAGTCACATGTTTCATAACTTTCATCAGGAATGTTACGCTTTGCTTTGTATTGTATCGTTTTTGCTTTTGCTTTTGCTTTTGCTTCGGAAAAAAAGTGTCGGGTTACCTAGGCTGTGCTGACGTCACTGAAGGTTCATCTTTGATGGTGGGAACTTCAATAATCATGCCCAACGTGACGGCGACCGACTGCATTGCTAGCTGCCGACGGGACGGTTTCCCCTACGCCGCGGTGCAAGCCCCCGATATGTGTGTCTGCGGTACGCTGGGCGACAAGCCCACTTTTGAAGGCGGTGACCACGTGGAGAAATGTAACCAGACTTGCCCCGGGGATCGGTTCCAGATTTGTGGAGGGCAGAGCAGCATGAATGTCTACGACGGTAAAGATATATATATATAGTAACTTATCTGGCATATCATATGAAACCAAGAGTGTGGTGGATGGCGGTTCATGCTCATTTAGAGAGGATACTCGGTTAGAATCTCGCACAGAGCGGACATCTTGGACAGTATAATTATTTTGCTTGTAGTCTCCTCGTGACCCACTTAAAAAATGAATAAAAAGAGGCGAATTATATGATTTTATATAACATTAAATTGCAAAAATAAAACATATACTTGTGCTATTCTAAGTCGTTCCAAAGGTATGTGGCATTGTTGTTTTAATTTGTTGACATGTTTAAATCTACCTATCACGGAAGACACACTTTTGCTTGTTCAACCTTTTAAACACAATCAATGGACACATTTATTATTTTTCTCTCTTTTGAATCATGTACATTAAGTAATCTATATAGTGGATGTTTTCTCAGGTATTACTGAAAAGAATTCCGATTCATGCATGGAATTACGTTGAAGGAAATAAATCAAACGAACGAATGAAACAAACAAACAAACAAACAACATTCGTCCTCCTCTTTGCCCAGTTGAGCGAGGGAGTTGCGGCGGCAAGTACAGCGGAAAGAACGTCAGCATCTCATCGCCGGGCTTCCCGGGCAAGTATCCTGCGGGGTTCACGTGCCGATGGGAGGCAGACGTCTCGGGCAACTCGTACACGACCATCAGACTGCCAGTGCTGGACCTTGTGAACGGGGATCAGCTCACCATCACCGTACAGGGGGAGAAGTTTGTCCTCGGTCACGCCAGCTCGTTCGAGAAGCGCGTGGCGCAGAGCATCTCAAAGGTCAAAGTTGAGTTCACTTCCGCTTCCGACTCCATGGGCGGCGGAGGTTTCATGCTGACTCTGTTGGGTTAGTAATAGTCCTTTCTTTCTACTTTAATGACTGCATGTTTGTTGGATTCAGTCTTTGGCTAGTAATTTAAATGGTATTTTGTTTTCAACGTCGCGTTTCCTGATTTTTATTTATTTATTATTACTTTTTTTTAGGAGTAACTATTATGTTGTAAGCTAATTTTACAGGAGGAGACGAAAAAATCAGGAAGTTATGTTTAAAGGTCCACATGCCTCCTGGTTGCTTGCCATAGCTTGGTTTCAAATATCATTGTTCCCCATCATAAACTCGGTTGTTAATAAACGTCTTAAAAACAAGGAGAGAATGATTGGCGATACTTTAGGAGAAGTTTTTTTTTTTTTTTTTTTTCTATACCTCCCACACGGCTAGTCAAATATATGATGATTATTTGTATTTCATTTTTTTTTAGATTCAGTAACAAAGGAAACAAAAAGCTATAACCAGCAAATAAAAGCATAAAGCAAAATATAACTATTGAGTATTTTTATCATTGCCATAGTTGCTGCCTTTGCCGATGTTATCATCAAGATTTTTTGTCCACTATTGAATCGTACCGGTTGTGTTAGTAGGCCTACTCCTGTTCAATTTGGAAAAAAAAAACCACACATTTTGATAAACTGTGTATGATGACGATGGTTTATTGATGATAATTATTATCAAAAGTAGAAGGAGAATCATCTTAAATTTTGTCTATTCTATTATTCTGCTTTTAATGACTTCATAACTTAATTTGCATGAACCAAATCTAAGTTTTAAGTGATTTTTTTTTTTTTTTTTTGGGGGGGGGGCACCGATTGTTTGAGAGGTTCTTATTACACAGCATTGATCATCAGTAACCAATATTGACCCTCTTTTTGATTTTTAGATAATGTAGTAAGTTTGGTTTGAAACTATTTTACATAGGGCCTACATGCTCTTAATTCGTTTTCTACCTAAAATCATCATGATGCAGTCAACATACTCGATATCATTTGCAACGTTCTTATAATGATCTGTTGAAAGCAAATTGAAAAATGAATTTAACTTAACCAAAATAAATTGAACTGTTTATTTAGTATTTGACATTTAGCCATTAAACTATTATTACAAATGTCGTTATTTTCTTATTCAATGTGGCCAACTAAACAACTATATCAAGAGAGGTCCTACCTTCCTATCATCTCTGTAAGAATATAATAAAGACATCCGTAGTTTATCAAATGTCAGTTTATGTTCTCTCTTGAATAGTGTTCAATTATTGTATATACAAAATACATGGTTGCATTTTACTGCACCTTATTAGTTACAGCTTTGAGGGGAATACACATTATAACTTCTCATCCATTTTACACCTTTTTAAAACATGTAAGTCTTATAATCTTCTCAAGTAATAATATTGTTTTACAATTGCAGTATATTTCGACAAAGTAAAGTGGAATAATGCTTATTATTTTTTGTATATGTTTTGTACAAGTATATTCTCTTATGCAAATCAAAATAAATGCAATGCAATGAAGAGAAATGATACATGATGAATAATTGTGTTAATGATTTCTTTTAAAATAATGTTCACCGGTCACTCTATGTCATTATAATTCTGCCAGATGACAGCTACTGCCCAGACGTCGAGGTCAATAACGGGTCCTTGGTGCTCGATAACGATGTCATGTACCGACCCGGTGAGGAGGTGGAGGTCGACTGTGAGTCCGGATTTATGCCATACCGGCACATGACTGCTTGCCAGAAGAACGGGCATTGGCACCCAGAACCACGATGTGTCGGTAAATTCAACACGTCCCTACTCACATCAGACTGTTAAAGACGAGACCATGATCACAACACCGTGTATTCCATATCAATTTCCAAATAATTAGAGGACCTGGCTCTTTGGTCAACATTTTGTTATGCAGCATGTACCGAAATATATATATATATATTTTTGCTTTCATTATTCTCATATTTCTGGCAGAATGAAACAACACTTGACTTGCTTCTTTCAGAAAGGGAGGGATATGGGGTGATATTACCCTTAACGTTATGTCAGTAACAAGTCAAGGGAATTCGTAGTTTTCCTTAAAAACAATGACATTTTACGGACATTTCTACTTATATATATATATTTTTTTTTGTAGTAATTGCAGTAAAGTAAAAAAAAAAGATATTGAAATTGTTGCGTTAAAAAAGTCCTAACTTATAATTCAATATTTGACATAAACGGATTGTCCAGTTTCCTCGAACTTTAATGATACATGTTGTACTTGTATTGCTGCATTCACTTAATTCTCACACTTATTTGGGTGAGCTTGTCCTGTAAGCTATTTTGAACATAGATACTGAGCACGGATCAAAATTTTGACTATATTAGGTGCAAAATTGCAATGATTATACATACGAATTTTGAATAGTTTATAGCTGTGCTGTGAACAAAATAATGAGTTCTAGAGGTGCAAATATGTTGTTGCCTACAAAGAGTTTCGTGTAAAGTAAACAATTTAATAACAGACCAAGGGAGACAACTTATGAAACTAAATCAATTTCTCTGTAGAGTAATATTACATAAAGCTGTTATGCTGTGGAGTCTAAAATGTCGCCTTCGGTGGTAACACAGACCTTTTGAACACTGCAACGCGTCGGGTCCATAATTAGTTGGAAATAGTTGCAACAAAATGCTAAAAATAATAATTACGTTGAATCAGATGAATAGTGTCATTTTGGGTTCCCTTAGCTTTTCTGTTAGTGTAGTATACCTTTATTGATATGACATAAAGGAAAACTTTTATACCTAAACTTTCTAGGGGTAATTGTTTGTTTCACTTTATTCGTTCACTTCTTTAACTTGTTGACAGCCTTTTTATCATGAAAAACATCACTAATAAATCAATCGTGTCTATTTTGATGTTAGAATTCAACAAGTGGACTTCCTGGGAGTTTCGTAAGACTGTATTGTTCATAGGTAAGTGATTTGAAAATTGGACGCAATCACAAATCGAGTAACCTTTTCAATCTTCTTACATCGACCTTACAAGGAGATGTTACGTAATTTCAACCAGTCACTAAATTTCTACTCTGTATCATTTCGTCAGGTTTAAATAAATACGTATACTGTATTATTATAAGAAGAATGTTGTAAGAGAAAAAAAAAACACCATATGATGAAAAACATAATACGTATTTATGGTTCAACTAAGACTCCTTTATCAAGAATCATCTAATATTCTGCATGATTATCGCCGATGGTGACCAAAAGCGATCTTTTTATGGGACCAAAAGCCTGGAATGCACGACTGCTTTAAATGATAATTGTACCGTTCCACCTTCCCCATTTTTTTTTCTATTTCCGACTAAGTGGCATGTTTTAGTCTCACATGTTTAAGGCCTGGCTTTAATGTTGATGTGTGTCAGTGCACACAAACAACGAACAAGAATTAGACTCGTTCACACACAAATGAAAATTATTGTGTTGGGAATCGATTTTGCAACGCAATGCGAAAAACGATAACACCCCCCCCCCCAAAAAAAAAAAATACAACAAAACACGCAAGCAAAAAAAAAAAAAAAAAAAGAGATGATAACAAAACAGAAACCGAAATGATAGAACTTTTCGCATTTTTTCTTTTCTATGTAATTGGTTCTTATTACATGTGCCTACTGACCGTAGAGGAAACTGTATTGCATGCATGATTGATTTCTTTGTCAAAGGAATAACTCAAAATCTCACAGCGTCAACGTATACTTTTCTTTTGCCGGCATTGGCCAATCAGTGTGCATAACGTGGACAGTGCAAGAGTAAAACGACCATGAGAGTGAATTGAGTGCGAGTGTGAATTTGGATACTTTGACACATGTTACTTCACACATGTACTGAAACAGATTTAAAAATGGTTCTGTGCACACTTTATTCATGCCAATAAAGCGTCATCTGCCACTGCACATTTCTGCTTCTCATCTCCACAGCCGTCATAGCCGTTAGCACACTCTTCCTGATGTTCATGCTGACTATATGCTACCTCCTTTGTGGAGATACCAAGAGGAAGAAGAAAGGGTAAGTAGACAAAAACAACAACAACAATAATGCTCATCATCTACCGAAGGAAGACATAAAAAGAGTGTCCATAACCAATTACTGAAACGACATACATAACCCACACACAAAGAAATATCCAAGCGAAACATAAACAAAATATTTCAAGAATTTCTAGACAAAGCAATGACACGTATATATAAATGGGTTGAAATGGGTACGTTCGACGATAAAAGATTAGGAAAACGATCATCAAGAGAAGATGTATTCATCATTTTTGTTAAGAGCAGCTAGATTCTATAATGTCTGTTTTCGGAAAGACAGAGGTAGAAGATACCAAAACAAAGATACACATTGAACTTTCTACATAGGATTAATGTCCTTACTTTGCCCTTCCTTCATTTTCAATAAAGCGATGAGGAGGGGATGCAAGCACTTCGGCGATTTGATGAAGATGAAACTGGGACAGAGCTTAGAATGTAATCATCTTTGTATTCTTGCTTTCGCTATTGCACACCTTTATTGCGCGTGGATATTTCTGGCTATTTAGAATTTATAAATGTCTTTATCTATCTATCTATTTATCTATCTATCTATCTATCTATCTATCTATCTGTCTATCTGTCTCTCTATCTATCTGTTATTTTCCTGTTCAACTTAATCCTTAGCTTTTTTCTATCCTTAGTCTTCATCTATTTTTTTTTTTCATTTGAACATATGATTAAATGTTATTGTTATTAGTATTATCATTATTATTATCATCATCATCATTATTATTTTTATTATTCTTATTAGTTTTGCATATCAACAAATGATATTCGCTGACCTCCAGTCTTTCAATTTTTGATAGCGGGTATATTTTTGGGGAAAACATGTGGTACAAAACATCCCATTATCCCTGTAAAGTTGAGAACAAAAATCCAAGCATCACGAATATAAGGTGACGTAGGTATTCATAGATAATGATATTTGATGAATTATTATATTGGATTACTTTATTTACTTTTCTATGCCTAATGCTAGTCCAAAACGTAAATGTCAATCATTTCTTTGTAATTCCAAACCGTTTTAGAATCTTTTCATCCTGCCTGTGAAGATTTTTTTTTTGTCTCTGTCTTCAATTTACCATTTTCATGATATGGATTATCTTTTTCTTTCTTGTTTGCCTCAAAAAATCCTCTTTAGTGTATATTTCTTACCCTATTCTCTCCTTGTTTATCTGATCTTTACTTTTTTTTTACTCTTAATTATTTCGATTGATAAAGAAAAAAACAAACAAATGGCATTATTTGAAAGCCCAAAGTCGGGGGTAATCTCATACACCTCCAAATCCAAAAATCTACATTTTTCCTGTTCTAATAACCTTTGGTGACGCTTCACAAATCACAAATTACATAATTGCTCATTATGGAGTGTTAAACCGAATATTGTGGGTTAAAAAGTAGGTGTAGTCAACTGTTAAAGTGATGGTATATAGCTTTGATTGACATGAGGATACAGATTTTATTTTTTTGCGAGATACTTAGAAACTACTTGTCTAACAGGAAGTAAAAGTTTATTTGATGAAAATCAGTATTGCAATGGCTGAGATATCATAAAAGAAAGAGGTTCAGATGGTTCCTACCATTCATTAGTGCCCCTTTCTTTTACTTTACTTTTGGATATTTCCGCCCTTTCAAAACCAATTTTCGTCAAATAATCGTTTGAGTCCTCTTAGATTCGTATGCTTTTTAACATTCTATTCCGTTTAAGTAGTTTCTAATTATCTCACAAAAAGTTAAAACCTGAATCCAATGTCAGCAAGAACTATACCATCCCTTTATTTTTTTTTTCATCAAAAAGTTACGAAGGTAACAAACAATCCTGTAAAATTTTGCAACCGTAGACTTCAGAGGCAATGATGACGAAGGAATGGTAAGTTTAGCTTTATTATCTGAGACCTCTTCATATCACCCTCGTTTACAATAAATCGGTAATCAGTGTAATCAGTATACATGGTATAATACGCATTTCTCGGGGAACTTACAGCATATTCGTGCTCTATCTCTGGTTATAAATCCTGATTTCTTCTCGTGTGGTTTTATTTGGTTCCATTCCAATCGGTTTCACCGACCGAGCAGCTTCAGTGTTCTTGTTGAGGAAAGGTTTGTTCAGTCCAAGTTTCACCTTTTCTTTCCAAGAATGTTCTCAGTTCAGGGATGTACATGTACTTGTCTGATGCCATTCAACTAACCGTTGCCCTCGTAGTTTGTTTTTTTCCTATCAAATCTATATTGTTGAAAGTGGAATTAAGAATAAAAAAAAAAAACGTATTGGCGCCCATTTATCGTCATTTTCTTTAATCTCATTCATATTCCTATAGTTTGCATTTCTCGTCATGGTAATCATATGTATCGATATACGCATTTTGATTTGGATAATTGTATTTAGTTGACCCAGTCATTGCTTAACCATTGCTGTTTTTGCGTTAGCTGAACCTTGTTAGTAGCCTTATGTGAGTCAGTGATTCAAAGGACGGCTATAATATGTAATCTAGTTTGATTCATTATACGCCTCCAGCTTCGAATCAGTGATAATCGTTGGAGTTCGGCATACGACGATTTAATTAGCCGTGAGTCGATTCCGCAAAGTTCGGACATTCAACACCCGTCATTGCACTGCAACTACAAGTCTATGGCCCGAATTCACGAAGGTGGTACAAATTAAACCATGGTTTAAACCATGGACAAAAACCATGGAGCGCCAAGTGTTGCACGGAATATTTCGTTACAAGATTGGTCATTTTCGTCGACAAAAATGACCGTTTCGATAATGAAATTATCATTTCGTGGACGAAATGTTCATTTAGTTACAAAATGTTGTCATTTCGTTAAAAAATGTTGTCATTTCGTTACAAAATAATCATTTCACCGACGAAATGACTGATTTTGTAACGAAATTTTCCATGCGACACTTGGCGCTCCATGGTTTTTGTCCACGGTTTAGACCATGGTTTTATTTGTACCACCTTCGTGAATTCGGGCCTATGTGTCTAGCCAAAGGCAAACTTATAAAAGCGTATTTATCCAGGCACTCATGTACACACCTATTCACTGTAGGCCTACTTGTTTAATCAATTGTTCACTTGTAATTTCGTAATGTAGACATCCTATGAAATGAATGCAACTAAATGTGGTAATACAAAAACTACACAAATTTTGTACTGTAATATCGAGATCATTCAACACTGTCGAATGATAAATTATGTCCATAGCAACCAAATCGATTTTCCTGATCGTATTTGGTATCATGGATTTTAAAGTAGCCTATTTAACCAGAACCAAAGAGAGTAGAGCAAAATGATTCCTAACCATAACCACCTCGGTAATAAACCACGACAGTGCATGCTATCATGTATATCGCATTTCATTTAAACCACACTTATCATTTACAAAACCTTGTTAGTGTTCACGCCGGCAACAGATACATGTGAATTTTCAATTCCCCTGGCTTTCATAATCCATTCCTAACTTCTTCTTTTTTGTCATGTTGGGAAAAAATATTATTGTATACGTCAAACATCAGTGTACTAACCGAAGTAGATTGCAATAAGTCAAACTTGTTTCATAGCACTATTAGAGACGTGGATTGTATATTTATCCTGTTTGGTCGCCATATAATATTGATACCCCTCGTAGTGTGGAGATGTTGATTATATATACACCTAAAATGCATTTACATACCACGAAAATTGGCTTCATCCCCCTATCAACATTGTTCGCAGGCCAAATATTCACCCCTACACGCTTGAAAAAGAAAGAAATCATTGTGTACTCTGTATCACAAATATAATTTCCTGGTTTGTCCGCCGATAACGTTTGCTCATATCAATAATTATGTTGACTGCCTGTTAACTGTGTGTACTACCTCAAAAAATGTAGATGTCATGCAAATTCGGTTTCTTGAACTATGATTTTAAAGCAAGCTATTATTTTCTGCAGGAAACCACGCTAACATTTCCCCTTAGTGAAAAATCATTCCGCCATCCGCACACTGGCTCTGTAATTTCTCATTGTAACGTCGCTAAAACGTACATAGTTAGCTAGCAACGAATATTATGCAAATTCAAAGTCGTGACCTCAATATTTCTTCACATCATACAAACGCACCCCACCCTTAATCATGATTGCCCTCAAGTAGATGACTGTAGAGTATCGGCGAAGGATGACAGTATCATTCATCCCCATTGTTCAGAGCGGGATATCATAGCTAATAACCTGCTGAATATCATCCCTACCGTACGGTTTACAACTGTATAATAGTTAAGATATATTATGCGACGTCCTTTTTTTCTTTTCTTGTTTTCGCTAATCAGCCCTTCCTCTAAATAGTTTTTGAACCCCTTTCCTAGCCTTTACACAAGACCTATATGGAGAAATACATGTTTTCCTATATAAATTCCCTCATGTACTGCAAATAATATTGAATCATTACTGTGTAAAAGACCAAACGGGTATAGACTGAGGCACTATTTATCGGGATTGGTGAATCGTCTTTGTTTAAACAAAAACAATTCCCTTTCCTTTTCCTTGATTTCACGTTCTTTTTTTTTTGGGGGGGGGGGGGGGGGTTGGTGGGGAGGTAGGCGTTCTATATTCCGTCCTTGTAGAAGGTGTGATAGCATTGTTAGTATTTGCAGCATCCAAAACAGATAACGACATCCCTTATTTACGATTTTACTGTCTTCAAGTTCAACCATTCTCCAATTCAGCAGATATTACGGGATTAATACGGACAGCGGAGAGCCACACGCCCACGACGGCGAAGCCAGCCCGAACAAGGATGAGTACAAGGCTGTAGGAATGGAGGATCCCGGGATGGTGGACGAGGAGGGACGAGAGGCGTCGATACCACTGGCGTCCGAGGTGGATGTGTAGAACCTAAAGCTTGGAAGACGGAAGGGTTAAAAAAAAAAAAAGGTCCCCCTTGCTCGTGGAAATCATTGAGTGGGACCGAGGGAGAGCTACACGTATACTTCAGTGTCGGTCCTCTGTGACTGAGCGCGCGCAAAGCGTGCGTGTGATTATACCTAGGCCATTGATTAACGATGGTTGTCCAGTTTGTTCGGACGTGGTGATGGACACTCTGATGATACCCAGTGATATTCAGTCCAGTTACTGTTGATTTTGCATTGTGCGTTCAATTCTTTTATTGTTCGTCTACAGCCAGATGTGAGTTGGATTTTGTTGAGATTTGACTAATGGAAAAAAAGAAAGAGTTATTGAAGTTCGTTTCTTGGCCGTTTGAAGTGATTTGGCTCATTGCATTGTTCATTCATTATAAAACCAGTAAAACCATTTTTTTTTTATGTTTATGGGATGTTTAAGAAGAATATCTATTATTGATTTTCTTAGTATCATTATCATGAAGTTCTGGGTTTAGGTATTGACCTTGCATGATATAGACCTACGTACATCAAGGTTTAAGTGTATACGCATTATGCCATTCAAAATGAAGTTATGGTTCTATAGCAGTCAGTGGTAGCACTGACTGGTCCTTCATAGCTAGTGTTAGTGTTGGTATTATCCTGTCAGTATAACTTGGAGTCTTACTACTCCATTACAACCACTGTCGGAACAATTAGTTTTCTCTTATAGTGTCGTATTGCAAGCATTATGAACATTCCTTAATGAACCAAACTGGAAAAAAAAATATTGAAATAAAACAGTTTTGAAAATCACATTCGTTTTACTTTTTTGTCATTTTTTTAATATTTCGTTATCAAGATATAATTATTCTTTATTGTTGTTGTTGTTTTTATTGGGGTATTTCCAGTGTTCGCCGATGCCTTACAAGTGACTTTGTAATCATATGCAAAGTTTCAAACCTGGAAAATGGGGAAAAAAGAATAACGTCTGGTGCAAGTTTAAACGCACTGAACTCAACAACGCATGTTGGTTTTTTTTAAGTGATTTAATATATTTACTGTAGCAGGAACAGGATTGTTTCAATTTTATTGTTGAAATGCATTTACCAATGTGATATGGACCTACTTTTTCTTCTCAATTAATGTGAAGCCCTGTGATATTGCAATGTTCTGTTACTACTTTCGACAATCAGTCAAGCATCGTTCAAAATATTAGATCAGTGGGCTTTGGTGATATGAAATTATCACTTGTTTTGAACTGTTATCTGCTAGTAAATTTAATTTCTCTCTACATTATTCTTTCTTTCTTGAGTCTCCTATAAGCTTGAAACTTTACTTCAAAACTAAAGTAGTTTCTTTCATTTATATGTGAGATTTGGGACGTATGTCTTCTCTCTTTTTTGTCAGTTTTAGGAATTATGACGTAGAGCCGTTACCTGACGACAGCAAACAAAATGACGTTGCGTTATATATATATATATATATATATATATATATATATATATATATATATATATATATACATACTAGGTATTTATGTAAACCAAACAGAATCACAACGCACCATAGATAGATACGTGCAACGCTAACGACTAGAGCCTGTATCTTCTTTTTCATTGTAGTCAATACTTGGATGTGATTCTTGTTTTCAAAAAAAAAAAAAATTGGTGAATTGGACAGTGAACATGTACACCTGTCTCCATTTCAAAACATATTGTTTGCCATTGCATTCACCATTCTTTTTCTGCTAATTTAGAAAGGAGATTACATGTATGTCATAGTAGTGTAGTCTTATAGTGGTCTTTCTGACGTCTGTGTGTCGATCAAAACTGATAAGTGAATTGTTGTGACATCTGAAATCGGGCAAACGAAAGGAGACATTCTTTCTACAAATTCATGATCTGTTGTGTTTTGTTGAAATTTCTTGTTCTTCCAGTATTAATTTTAATCGAACGTCACATAAACGTTCCATCTCATAATACTATTGGATGCCGTCAAAATCTAGATCGATAAGTGCAGATTATTGTTTTACAAATTATATCAGATATGAGCACAATAACTGGAAAGAAGTTTTCTTTGTCCATCATGAGTGTGATTTTGATTTTTATGTAACAAAATGATTATAGTTTTATTATTGAATGAAATTTCTGTCCAGTTTTTGCTCTTCTCGCTAATATGCACACCTGTTAACTTTATTTTTTTTTTGTTTTGTTTTTACCAACAAAGATAAACAAAGAATTGGAGCCCGAATGTTGGTGTTTTTCATACATTACACCTATGTGGGATCTCATTTTGAACGCCTTCAACGCATACTAAAACTCAATGTGTGAACCTCAAATTGCAATCTCAAAATAATGTTGTACAAGCTTTCATGTCCACCCGCGTGTATTTCTGTAGACAACGTTTTGGATGAAAATAATATCATGGCATGTGCTCGAGTTAGTATCAAACTGTCGATGTAAATGTACACAATGTCATACGCACTGTTTCAAAGAAGACCGCTAAGACATTTCTTCTTCTTTTGCCCTAGACCGTTTGACATGTTGATATTTAAAATGCTGTCACAAAATTGCTTGTGGAAGTAACTACTGGATGATGATGGCCATTGTATGCCTAGAAATTCCCTGTCCTTTCCCCGTAAAAAGCACGAATTCTTACCTCGATGGAAAACAAATGCGCACGATATCTTTTTGGCAGAAAGACTGCCGTTACTCTCCAGTATTTCACCAAAATTTGGTTCATCTTGTATTACAACATAAAGTTTATTCTTGTACATAATGTGAATGTCATGTGTGGATTTTTGTACAGAATAAATCTTCTATCTTGAGCTTTTTTGCATACTTTGTACTGGCTAACTGCTGTAAATCATGTGATGTATATATTGTCTGTGTAAATGAGAAGAAAGCATAGGTCTATAATAGATTATAAGGAAGTGTGCAATCCTCAATCAGCATTACTAGAGAATTGTAGATAACGTAGTTATAGTTATCAAAACGACCAGGATGTGTCGTTTGAAACATAGCAGGTTATTACGTGTACATCGAAGGTGTAGCTAGACTAGATCTTAATGTGAAATATACATGTTGTATATCATAATTATTATATAGATAGATATATGATGGAAACCGTTGTCTGTATATTTCAAAGATTCATCAACATGTTTATAGATACAGGATTTTACTCTTGAATGTGAAAACCCATCTGACGCAAATTCAACTCCTTTAAACGCATTCGAGTTTCAAAATGATGAAGAGGAGATGAAACAGGTATAATTTTTTGATTTTGCACACTATGATAAGTTATCCGTATAATCACATTTACATAAAATTTCTATCAAGCTGTGATCTTGGTATTGTGACATTACGTAAACTTTTAATGAACTCCTTGCTGACAAACAATTTTTGTCCTGGTATTAACGTAGCAATGGGCATGAAAAATGAAGCAAGGTATAAATAAGTACATAGGTTAATCAATTTGCATGCTAATAGTGTATTCTTGATGTAATGACTTTTGAATGACTAGAAATGCTAAGAGTTTCGAGAAATACAGTTCTCCCTTTCCCTTACGACGACAAAAGCACAAGCAACTGAAACTATAAGAGGAAATACCATACAAGCTCTCCTTGTATTTGTCGCCGTTATCCTTTGGTCTCTTTTCACAAGTTTCTAACGTGCAAGCTAACATTTCCACGTATGTATTGAACCCCTTGTTGTATCTTCTGTTTAATGTTAACTGTGTACTAAGACTTGCCAAATCATGATAAATCGATCCTTGCACATAACATAGTGCAGATGAATGTTTCGGTGGAAGTTCTATGGATTTTGTACAGAACCCTTTGGTTCTCTTACTCTATAAGTACAAGTTTTGTGACCCTTCTCTTGAGTATATCTTGAGTAGATGCAGTTCAAGATGACCTAATTAGAATAAGAATCGATGTCTCTGCACCCATCTCTTTATTGCGTTAATGTCAGTGATGGATTGGTAGAAAATAATGTTCTTCGACAATTATAGCATACACATACTATGTAGATGAAGATTACTTGCTGCTGCAAATTTAAGTAAAGTTGGTTGTGGCGGCTTGTAAACAGATAGATGTCGAAGGCTCTGCGTAATGTTTCTTGAACTTCAAGTGTCTAAAGATGTTAACAGACATACCACCTTGAGAGAAATATAAATTATTTCCTTTTAGCAACTCTTGGATTAGCTCTCGTGACTGGGATTTATATCAAATCTTGCAGCGAATTCTTGCAGAGTTAGAAAGTGTGATAGTGGGGAATTAGTGGTAACGATTGTTTTAATAAAAACAGACATAATCGAACAAAGATGATCAAATAAAAAGAAACAATGACGAAGTCATTGTGACCAGTGGGGGGGGGGGGGGGGGGGGGGGGGGGAAGATACGAATGGGAACCCTAGCTCTCCTCGACCTGTCTCACCACTCGATAAACCTTTCAGTTACGAGCCTTGTGAAATGCTGTTGCCATACCGACACTGTAAGAAGCAAAATCACATTGGATCATGCATTGTTATTTGGATTGCATTTATTCACGACTGCAAAATTGTTTTTGATATGTATCAGTAGATGGGTTTAAGATGGCATGATATAGATTTAAGTTCAGTCTCGATACGATCCATCACTTATGAGGATGCTTTGTTATTGCTGCTGTACTTTTGATAAACTAGAGATAAGAGACTAGAACAAGATGATTTAAACTAAATATCACATTGATACTAAGGTAATTTAATCGCATCCTTTGATGATAACAATTATAAGCATCTTGTTTATGTGTTATACTTTATGTAAATATCGTGAGTAAAACGAATGTCCTCAATACTCAAAGGTCACCGCCTGTCTTCATATTGATCCGTGGGTCATGATTACCCAAAATTATCTGATCCATGCATAATTGCTGCGCCTTCTGGAAGGCAATTTACTCGTGTATTTACTTACACTGTCATGATGTCCTCTTGTGAAAGTCAATGAATAAACGTGGATGTATTCCTTTGTCGTCTGAAAGCAAGTGAGTCCGCCCACTTTCATTACCTCTTTGCCACATACCTTCGGTTTACAGAAGAGTTTGTTAGCAACATACTACTTTATTGGACTATATATTAAACAAAATATCAAAAAATGCACTTAAAGATTTATCATTATTATAATCTCTAATTAGAAGAGCGTTCACATAATTATGTGAAACTAGTTAAAATACTTATCAGTTCATAAGTTCATTATATATATATATATATATATATACATATATATATATATATATATATATATATATATAAAGAAATTATCATACTATGTCCTAGGGAAGTGTACTCACATAAAAAAAAAAGAATTCTTTTCAAATAATCAAACTGTTTCTAGCAAAATTAACGTTCAAATTATTATACAGTAAATGTCAAGTTACTCATAAGTCACGACTTACAAATAATCATCTTTATCCATTTATCACGAGCTGGAAATAAATGCTGGTTATTAGCCAAAGAATACAGGTGCGCATGAACAAGCACAATCTACACCCGCAAATGCACACACGCACGCTCACACACACACACATACACACACACACACACACACACACACACACACACACAACACAGACACTCGCACATATATAAACATTCAGCCTGAGTAGGGCGAGATTTTTGTTCAATTTTTAGCTGGTCGTTACCATCTAAATCTAAATTCAAAGATTTCTGTAAATCATCACAGATTGCAGTTGTGTCCTTGTATACATACACGTGAATAACACGCCTATTTGATCGTGGATAAAACAATTGTCAATGCAGATCGATGTTGGGTCAATATTAAATTTGAATAATAAAGGAAATGAATATCACTTGCATTGTTCATGCTAATAATAACAGGTGTAACAACACATCTCGCCATCCATACCCCCCCCCCCCCATCCAACACATACATGCACAGTCACAAGCTGAATTGAAAATGCAGTGTGTTCCTTGCAAATAGAACAGTGGATGCAGGAGTAACGGCGCTCTTCACCGCCATTTTGTTACCAAACAAGGTGCAATCTTTTCGGAAAATCATGCTTATAGAGAAGTTTGAAGGTGACGGAAATAAGCTCAAGGGGTAAAGGTAAGTTGTACGTCTTTGGTCACTTTAAAATCACTCTTGGATATATGTACAAGTTTTGCAACAAGCATATCTCGTTAAGGGGATCGGTAAATTTGCTAAAAGAGGGGAAAATAACATTTGCTATCTGATATGACCTTGCATCACAAAACTGACAAAAAAGTAGCGAGAAGCGGATTTTTAGTTACGGGCAGGTTCTGAAAGAACAGACATTAGTTCACCTTAAAACTGATTATCATATAACTCAATTCAAAATGGTCTCACTTAACCTGTCTTAATATTGGAAAGGAAGGACCCACTGTGGAAAAGTGTATGATTATTGAGAAATTAGGCTCTGAAGTTTAGGGTCTATTCAAGCCCTTTATCTTTTTACCGAGCTGTGCTACAATATAGTTGTGCAATGAATGGGACAAAAACAGAATTTAAATTACCAAAGAAATAATGAAAGCATTATCAAATTATAAGCTTATATTGAGCTTGCTCTATCGCCATATTCTTTCCATAATTGTTACAAACTTTCAAAGCAGTAGCATATTTTTTTTTTCCCAAAAGTTACAAATTTATTTAAGTTGAAGAGTGTAATGAAGAGTGTGTAAATGCTTTTAAAGAAATGAAAAGGAGCCATCCATGCCGCAGCTCAACACTAAGTTGTCAAAAAAAAAGAAAAGTAACAGAAGACATTATAAAGCCATAGTATAACTCTCTCAAAGATGATATATAGAGCAGAATGAATTACACGTCATCATTGATTAATGCATCTCGGCAGTGTATTTATACAATGTCTCTCTATAAATATATGCTTTATGTATTCTGTTGTGCAGTATTCTTTATCATTAACAATGTGACATAAAAAACCCTATAGGCTGCCTCCTGGTTTAAAGAGAAGACAAGCAAACACAAAAGAACATACAGAATACTATCTACATAATAAAAGACACACTCAACAATAACATTCATAATCACGAACAAATTGAAAAAGAAAAAAAATAAACCCAAATTGTATTTGAATCTATATAACAATGATTACAATGTAGAACCTTCGTAGTTATTCAATGTCCCCTTTGTAACCATTATGGTTTTCCTGATGTTACACGACATGAATAGTTCTACGTTTAATCTATATAAACTATTTTGTCAGCACTATCTCATCAAGAGAGCCTATGCATTTGGTCTCAATTTTCACCCAAATGGTCTGGAGCAATGACAATGCAGGTGTTCAAGACTATGTTTGACGGAGGAAATGGCGGAGAGTTACTTGCAAGACAGGTTGGAGGAATGGTTGCTGCGGAGGGCGCCCCAGCAAGAACAACCATTGGTAGAATACCACCACCACCACGGCCAGATACCATTGGTATTAGTGTACATTCACTTTCGGTTTTGTGACATAAGTGTCATGAAGCATTACAGTACAACACAGTACACAATAGAAGCATTAGGAATCAACCCTATCTCCATTCAGAATCGTATAGTTTTAAATACAGTAACGTTTGTTTAATTCTTATTGTTTTGAAACTGAAATTTCTTTCTGTGATGAAAAATAAATAAGAAATATGGATTGCTTTTTTCTTAAAATCTTGAAACCAATTCGTAGTCTCTTTTCGTCTGATCCCTTTTCTCTCTCTCTCTCTCTCTCTCTCATAATCATATAATAAATATATAATCATATATGCAAATGAGTGTTTGGTGCATTTAATCTCTAATTAAAAAACATGATAGTGGTTGATAGAGAATTGACGAGACATTTATCAAATAGTTTTGGATATGTTAAAAAAGTCATTATGGAATGAAAGTGTACACTATTTCCGTTTCTTTAAACCACTCTTCGTTCAATGATTATGTAGATGAGGATGCGGATGTCGTCATACTTGTTTTAACTGGCGCCCTCATCTTGTTGCTAATCGCGAGCATCATTTGTCGGAAAAGCACTTACAGGTAATCACTTTATTAATATGAATTGGTTTGGTCATTTTGAGTATTAAAATACTGCAATTTTTACAACCTTGAAATTGTTTTGTCGCGTTCCACGAGAAAAGAAAAGGGAATCTGTGTGGACAGTGGATTTTGTGAATATCTATAATATGACACTAAGAGTAGAAAGCAGGGTGACACAAATGTCTTCGTGAATGGAGATTCAAAGACAGCAAAGTCTGAAAGATAGCGTGTTTCCAATGTTTTGCATGAATGAATACGTAGGCCTATCTGCACTCACAGTTGGAATGCCTGGTTATAGTCTATAATACTGCTCCGGAATGGTAAAACAGAAAGGCTTGGGTTCGAATCCTGCCTGTTCCATTCATCCTTAGGTAGTAGTATTGTTTGGGCTACAATGTCCCGATTGAACAAGGTGTATAGATACATCACCCTTGGGCTAAAGGATAACAATGATACTATTTAATCATAATTATATACTCAAAACCAACAGACCCAGCGACGCTCTGTAACGAATATTGTTTTGTTGTTCAGGTTCATATCAAGTCCATGCAGAAAAAACACAGAGCAACCCATGGAAGTTCTGCCCTCAAGAAAGGTTCTTGAGACCCAGGCATCAATTGCAGACACTCAGGTTACGGATGATATCAACGACGAAGAATTAAGGAGACACCGAGCGCTTACTGAGAGTTTTGACGAAACACCGTTTCCGTCTCGCTGGACCAATATCTCTATTTCTACAGAGGACCTTGACACACATAGCGTAACACCCAATATGGGACCTTATGGAGCCACCGGCTTCTAACTGAAAGGAGAAGAGGAAGAAGAAAAGAACATTAATTTTATGTTCGTCGACAAACTGTTCATCAATTCAGTGACGCACTACTTTGACAACGTAAACATATCTTTTCCTGTTATTTAGTTATCATAATTATCATTTGATATGAAAAAATGATAATCATGACAGCATGATGATACTGAATGTGACCACGCATCACAAAATCACCAAGAAGTCGCCAAACATTGATTTCAATTAGAGGGTAAATACTCTGTGCCTTATGATATATGTTGACTTTCCTAAACAATCTGAATAATAGAAAGAACGTGCACCCATAATGGAGAAATGTTTACTGAGAAAAGAGCCTCTGAAGTACGAATCTACTCGAGCGCCTAATCTTGTATGTAACTGTGCTTTGTGCAGCAAACAAACAAACAAACAAACAAACTAGGATGTAAAACTCTATAACGATTATAATAAAGAGATTATCAAATTGAGCTGAAATCATATAAACTCTATCAGCATATTCTATCCAGTTCCAACATTCAATGCAGTAACAACAACTGTTGAAAGAGAAGACTTTGTGATCGGTTCTCAAAAATCATACAAAAGGGCATGTAAGTCATTCCTAATTACGATTACGATATTCTATGAGAAGAAATGTTCTAGAAAAACTTAAAAAGGCACATTTTCCCATTCGTAATAAACCCTTCAAAAAAGGTTTGGAAGTCTGATTTCAGTTGTAAATTTCTCCATTTTGCAAGCACTATACAATACATGCTTGATATCAATTAAAATATTATTACATTTTCTTGAAAATGATATCTTACTCATTATGATTATGCCATCAAGTAAAGGACTGTACTAAAAATGTCTGATAAGGTCTGCATTGAAAAGTTGCAAAATGAAAAAGAATGGTCCTTATGAATGAGAATGGTCGTGAAGAGTACATAAAGAACATGTTCTTTTGTGTTATCTTTTGTTCTCAACTGGTCAGCCATGAAGGCAAATTTCAATGGACATCTTAACTTCACATTCAAGTTTTCAGTGGTTCCATACCAGGCAATATTATGGTTGTCCATCGTGCCACGTGTAAGCAATGTTCAAAAAGCCCATAGGGCAAATTGAAGCTGAGATGCTTCAAAAAGACAAGTCAAGTAAACATAGACATGATAGAGCGAGACGTGTACGCAAATTTCTCGGGAGAGAGAGAGAGAGAGAGAGAGAGAGGGAGAGAGAGAGGGGGGCATCACTAGAATGGACTGGCCTGCATGCAGTCCCGACCTCAACCGCATAGAACATCTTTAGGATCAACTTGGCCGAGCTGTGGGGAAGAGGGTCACAAATGCAACGACATTATTGGCAGGACTCTGTCAGATACTGGTTGACGAGTGGAACGTCATTCCTTAGCAGAGAATCACGAAGCTAATCAACAGCATGAGGACACGATGCCAGGTGGTGGTGCAAGCTTTCGCTAGCCCCGATCATGTTCATTGACAATACAAAGACAAAGTAAACATTAAGAAACGACAAAATAACAACAAAATGAAGACAATAATTATAAAAGTTGAAACTCCAATAAAATCAAGACAATGCCATTTCACTTCTTTATGTCTTTGTTCTGTGAGATAAATGGTATGAGTCATGATCGTTTGTGTTTGTGTGTTAGTGTGTGTTTGTTTGTTTATCTGTTTGGTTGAACGCATACATGTTTCACTCCATAAAAATGCTGATTTTACAGTAAATGAACACTAAAGAAACAATGGGGGACTCACTCATAACAAGGAAACTCCACTAGAGTCGTCAAAAATTCGGTCATTTTGCAGTTTTTAAATTCTGACTTTACCTCATATTTGTAAGCACTGCACCTCCATGTATACGATAATCATATGAAACAAGTATTGTATCATTCTAAAGAGAATTAAACAATCTTTGTATGGTACTAAGCACAAATGAATTATTTCTAAGGAAAGATGAGAAATAATTGATCAAACCCAGATTTCCAAACTTTTTTTGAAGGGTTTATATACCAAGACTGTAGTATAGTGTTAAAGACGAACTGATCCAATCTTTCAAAATTTATGAAAAAAAAAACGTGGATCAGATTGAACCATTTCACGTAGATTGAGCAATCACTGTAGGTGAAACTGTACTCAGTGGTATCCTTAATAAGTAATGAATGAAAACTAACTAAGATGTGTCGCTATGAGTTTCAGATGGACTATCAAAAGAATGTACTATAGTTTTTGTAACTGTGATGAGATGCTAAACAATATATATATATATATATATATATATATATACATATATACATGTATAATTGAAGAGTTTGTTCGCAAAAACCGATAAGTCCATCTTTGCCAAGTGCAGATATTTGCGATTAAAGGTCAAGAAAATAAAGAAAATAATAAGAAAATGTTTGCTCCTTTTGACCAAAAAAAAAAAAAATGTACCTTAATATGTAGTGACCAATACATCATTTAACAAGTATCATTTTGTACTTTATAACAGAGATCGTACTTCAAAATCTTCAAAAATGAACTTTTTGCGAACTCTTCATATATATATATATATATATATATATATATGTATTATATATATATATATGTATATATGAAGAGTTTGTTTGCAAAAACCGATAAGTCCATATTTGCCAAGTGGAGATATTTGTGATTAAAGTTCAAGAAAAATAAAGAGAATAATAAGAAAATTTTTGCTTCTTTTGACCATAACTTAAAAAATATCCCTTTATATGTAGTGACCAATATATCATTTAAAAGGTATTATTTTGTACTTTTTGACAGAGATCGTACTTCAAAATCTTCAAAAATGGACTTATCGGTTTTTGCAAACAAACCCTTCATATATATATATATATATATATATATATATACATGTATATATATATATATATATATATATATATATATATTTATAATTATGAGTGTGTGTGTGCGTATGTGTCTGTAAGCATGATGCAATTACTTTCAATTAGTCCTAATGTTTTCTCGAAGAATATTCAATAGGTCATGAACATTTGAAATGTGTCTTAGAAGTTGCAATTCAATAAAAAAAAGAGGAAATGAATTTAAGAAAAGACATGCAACAACACTCCCATGACTCCCCCTCCGTCATCTCTGGCTGTCTTTGTATGTTTACATTATATATCTTATGTATTATAATATATAATAATATAATATAATATAATATAATATAATATAATATAATATTATGTAACATGATATATATTATATATTATATGTTATGTATCATTATTATAATGTTAACATATATTATGTATCATATATAATATGATTTATGTTATATTGTATTAAATAGATTTATATGTATGAACATGCTTTTTCCCCCCACTCCTTGCCAAGGATGGCATGGTTATCGAAAGGTTACACTGTAATGAATCTATTTTCACAGGAGTTAGTTAACAAATGGAGAACTTAATTCCTAAAAGCGCTAGATCCATTTTTCATCTTTTCTAATAAATCAAGGATTTTTATTTTATTTCATTTTTTTTGGTTCGTCTACACCTCAAGACAGTTTCAAACACTGACGTGACGTAATCACACATATCATAATCAAGATAACAATAATAATAACAAATTCTTATATATCGCATTTCAGACTTGAAAACAATTTCAATGCACTTTACAAAAAATTATACCACATTTCAAATATAACATCGAAAAATACAATTTACCAAACTCATATCACTCTATAATAACTATTGGGTCAGAGTTGCCCATACATCTGGCATTACTTCATTAAAGGGGATGGCTAGTAACTGATCAGTGGGAATCAGTTGGAATGCTGGGGGATGATTGTTCCAATCCTTGTGGGATTCATTTAAGAGTACATTATATATCTATTGTTGTGTGAAAATTATTTGCTTCAGAATGGTCTCATATTGTTCCAGGTTAGCATGCCTGTACAGTGACGGGGCATTAAACTACACATTACTTGAATATGAGACCGTTCTGAAGCAAACAATTTTCACACAACAATAGATATATAATGTACACTTTAATGAATCCCACAAGGTTTGGAACAGTCATTCCCCCAGCATTCCCATTGATTCCCACTGATCAGTTACTAGACATCCCCTTTAATGACTTCAAAATTTAACAATCATATGCTTCTGTGTATGGATAAGTTTTGAGTTTTTGTTTGAAATTGTCTATTATCATAAAAATGGCATTCAAGAAATCCTAGTGTTGCAGTGTATTTTTTTTTTATTCACAGAAAATCATTACGATAGCGGTTTTAATGAGTATAATAAATTGCGATTAATGGTCAGGAAAAATAAAGAGAATAATAAGAAAATATTTCCTTCTTTTGACCATAACTTCAAAAAGTTACCTTTATATTATGTAGGGACCAATATGTCATTTAAAAGGTATTATTTTTTACTTTATGACCGAGACCGTACTTCAAAATCTTCAAAAATGGACTTATCGGTTTTTGCGAACAAACTCTTCATTTGTATATGGCAGAACTGTGATCAATGAATTCAAGAATATGACTTAAGTTCACTTGTTCATTGTACAGTCACATCGAATGGTTCATGTCCTCATCTGTTGTCGTTATACATGGCTTGCCAAAGTGCCGAATTCTGAGTTAACATGTTAGCATAATGTCCTATAAACGTAAACTAAGGGACACTTGACAGAAGTTCACTTCTAATAAACAAAATAGTATTGTACATTATTGATCATCATCAGTAAACCTTAAGAATAACGAAGTTCCTTTTTCTCCATTTTTGGATAAACGAACCGTCGGTATAACGAAGTGTATATGTTTTGTATCCATAAAATTTATTTAAAAGACATTTACTTTTCTTGTCTTAAAAATTGTTTATCCTAATTTTCCTGGTTTTGTTTCGGTAATTCATTGCTACAACCACAGTGACTAAAAACAACAACAACAGCAGCAGCACCACCACCACCACCACCACAAACAACAACAAACTAATACCCAACATCTGGAAAGACTCCCACGAGCAACGCAACTGTGTTATATTGGCCAACCTATTAATTCAGTTTGACACACCCATAAACACTAGACAGAAAAAAACCCACGTTGCCTCTTCGAAAATCCCACTGTGCACTTTAGTAATGCGCGGACCGATTATACGCTATTCAGATTGATGGTAGGACAATTTATTTGGAGTAAAAATGCAACTAATGTATGGATTTTGCCTGGTAATAGCAGCTCTTGTACTTAGTAAGGGTGAGTGCATATCTTCGTACGACACTTTTCACTTGAAATCATGTTATGTATGATATATGATAACTTTACATATAGCTCCATTGTTTGCATCTGCGTCAATCTTCTGCTATTTTCTCGTTCTGTTTATGAGGCACGTGAACACTCTCGTCTACCAATTCGATTTCTTATTAACCTTAAGGAAAAGCCAAGGTGGATCATAAGCTTTTGAAAAATAAAGGAATAAAAGTCTTTGGATATTGTTTCATCTTGATCTGAAATATGGAAAAAACTTATTCCAAAAAAAAAAGTAAGTAGACTAATACAACGAAAGTCTTTTGATGGCTTGTCTGTAAACTAGAGTATCAAATCCAGTTTTGTTTTGTTTTGTTTTGTTTGTTTGTTTGTTTGTTTGCTTTGTTGTTGTTGTTGTTTTGTTTTGTTTTGTTTTGTTTGTTTGTTTGTTTTTTTTTGTTTGTTTTTTTTTGGGGGGGGGGTCTTCGCTTATTCACGATATCTGTTCCTCCTGCACTAATCTAAGATTCAAGTTAACATGTTGCGTAATATCAAAAACTGCTATATTTCAATTTGCTGGTACCTGTTATAATATATCAAAATAACATTTAATTAATGGTCAAATACAGACTGATTGTTTATGACTACTGCTTTGTTGTCATGTTAATTTAAGGAAAGCCGAATGTATCAAACGACATTGCAATGTTCAGAGAAAATACTTAAATTTCATTGCGCTCATAATTACATTGTATATTGTCAAGGAAGAAGGTTACACAGCAGTAGTATTTATCAGTCCACATACGATAATATGTCATTTGCTGCATATCTTCTTAGCAATATAAGCAAAGAATATTGATACAGAATATAGGCATGATTACAAGTTACAAGTTGTAGATGAAATGAATCATTAGACATTATATCAAGCAAAACAAACGCATACAAAAGGATCTGCTCCTGAATCGCAATCGCCATTCTTTTTTTTTCCTTTCGCTGTGTTAAATGAAAACATACTTTAGTATGCATCTCTCTATTTGTGTAAATAAGATTCTTTGTAATATCTGTAAAGTTTAAAATGTCATGGTACATGTTAACATCAATTCGCAATATTTATGAGAAAAAAAAAATAAAACGACACCTTCGATAATTCATGAGCGATAACCTCATTGCATCTTTTGTGTTGATAAAATGTCAAGTCATTAATCTTGATGCTTTGTCTTAACAAATGATTAAACAATTTTTTCTTGGGGGTAAATCTGTTAAAACGTTACCCTTAGTTGCTCTTGGATTGTGAGGTAATGATATAATATTGAAAATATTGCACCTGTTGCTCTAAACTGGAATGTTTCTCATGACTATTCCTTCTCATAGTTTCAACAGGACAAGAAGAAGGGGAGATACGATTAAGCAACGGCAACGGCTTGTCAGGGTATGTAGAGGTCTACCATGCTGGCCGTTGGGGTCGAGTGTGCGATACTCAATGGACTCTCAACAACTCGATAATCACATGCGTGCAGTTAGGTGAGTGCGAGAAGCAAGTATACTTCTACTATGCTGGGTAAAAGATTTAAACCAAAGATACTGTTCTTGCCAGGTAGAAAAAAAATGATTGTTTTTTTTTTATGTGTCATCTCGTTTTTTCTAATAATGTAGACAGAATTTAAGTGATATTAGACTTATAGTAGAGCGGATAAGCCGAAGAATTGTGCAAAATTTGACTAAAGCATGAAATTTTCACCATTGGTAGTACATGCCAAAAGATTTATTTTAAGATCGGGAGGTAAGTCTGAATTGACCTCTGATGACCTCCAGAGGTCAATGACCTCAAAATGTAAGAAAATTAATATTTTGCATAATTGGTTAATGATAAACACATTAATAATGCACTAAAACTTAAGTTTTATCACGGTGAAATTGTCCTCATGTTCAACAGAGCCTTGACAGGTTTCTACCTTTGACCTATGATGACCTCGAGAGGTCAATGACCTCAAAATGTCAGAAAATTGATCTTTTGCGTCATTGGTTAATGATTTACACGGTAATGGTGTACTAAAACTAATTTTTATTACAGTGGAATTTTCCTCATGTTCCACAGAGCCTTGACAGGTTTCTACCTTTGACCTCTGATGACCTCCAGAGGCCAATGACCTCAAAATGTCAGAAAATTGGTAATTTAATGCGTCACTTGTTACTGATACACGGTAGTTATGTACTAAAAGCTAATTTTTTAAAGTAAAATTGCCTCAATGTTCCACAGTCTTTGAAGTCAGGTTTCTACCTTTGACCTCTGATGACCTCTGATGACCTCAGATGACTTATGATGAGGTCAATGACCTCAAAATGTCAGAACATTGATATTTGGTGCAATTGGTTGATGATAAGCATGATTAAGATGTCATATTCATTTGTATTACAATTAAATTGTTTTTTCTATTCCACAGAGCAAGAGAAATTACTCACGTGTCTCTATTTTTGACCTCTGAGGACTGTGACATTTCAATGACCTCAAAATATCAGAATATTGATATTTCATGTATAGTCAGTGGTCAACTTATATCCAATGTACAATCGTGCATTATGCTGTTACGCTATAATAGAAGAATCTTGTCATTCCATTGAACATTGGTCATTACCCTGTGTATTATATCCAAATTTTACCTCTCAGGACAATGAGAGGTCACTGACCTTTTAGAATATCAGAATTTGTGTAGGCTTACCTACATTGATGTTTGGCTTTATTGGTTTAATCGTTAAGGCTTAATCATGTACAAATCACGCCTTGACGTTTTGATCAAAGTATGTATTCATATTCCACAGAGCATTGGTTTATTGTAACAGGTCTCTGGAATGTGAGAGGTCAATTACTTCAGAAATAAATATATTCAGTGTAGGTCTCATAGACCTTCCCCCCCCCCCCCCCCCCCCCATTTTTCGGACTATAGTGTCAAACTCATGAACAATATCTACATAGTTTCCAGCTGGTGGGCCTGTACTGGCCAGTGTCAAGCTTGTTGGTTGTTACAGTATGACTGCGATGAATCAGGGAGGTGGTCCTGGAGTATACAGTCAACAGCTGCGACATCATGGACCATCTTGAAAACTTCGACATACTGTGAAGCCCAACATGCATTCCACATGAAGCAATCCTGTGTTTTGCAACTAGCTATTGCCATCGAAAACATACCCAGGGAACAGATAAGCATTCATGGCAAATCATGGAGAAAGCGGATTGTGCAAAATATTTTGGAGTCTACTCCCATAGGGGGCTCGGCTCGAATTACATCGCCACAGCAGTTTAAAAAAAAACTATACTTCAACCAAAGACTCTGTCCAGACGAAGATATTATAAAGTTCAGGTGCTTTGCTACTCCACACTGCTCAGGACTGTCCTGGAATATGCATGGATCATCTGGGATCCATTCACCAAAGCAAACATCATGAAGTTTGGAATGATCCAGAGAAGATATGCACTCTTCAGCTGCAATAACCATCACATGCAAAACAAGCAGTGTTACAGCCACACTTAAAAAAAAAAGAAAAAAAAACTACAATGGCAATCCCTGTAAGAAAGTACAGCACAGGCAAATTCAGCGATGATGTTCTGCATGAAGAACTCCACAATATCCACTCCGCAGGAAGTTGTGGCTCCATTGCTGCATTCTTCAAAAAAAGGCCAATGACCAGAAATATCAGGCATCATTTGCAGGAACACAAAGTAGGCCCTCTCCCAAAGAAGGAAGTTTGTTTGTTTGTTTTTTAAATCGCTACCGTAGGCAACTGTCTCTTGTATCTGTTTAAAACACTTCAGGAGAGAGATACTCAATTATTCAGCTCTGGTATTAAAGATACAGATGTCTGTCTTTTTGTTTGCTAGTTGTTGATATTGTTATTTTTTTTTGCTGCATATAGATCTTTGGAGACCTTTTTTAACCACTTAAGAGAAGACTCCATGGCAGAATATTACAAGATTACACAGTATAGTGAAGAAGAAGAAGAAGAAGAAGAAGAAGAAGAAGAAGAAGAAGAAGAAAGAGAAGAGGAAAAGAGATCTGCTGTCAATGATGCAGAGCCAATACCAATCAGTTCCATGGTAGATCTTAGTCAGCGCTGCAAAGGTTTGGATGTCTCTGTTGGCAAAAGATAGTCTAAAGCTCCAAGTAAGTCCTTGGGGTGGTTTACATTGTCTGGGCGTAGAGGGTTGGGTTGGGTCTATGAGGATATGATGCTTTGTTATAACAATTAGGTCTGAGATATCTGTTTGTTTTTTTTTTAATGTTTGTTTTGTCCATCGGGCATGGACCTCCTACACATAAGAATGATAATGTGTAAGACCCAGCCGCCACAGTGTGTTTTCAATAGATTTTGACATAACAGTGTAGTTGAGAGAAAAAAAAAAACTCTCATTGTCCTAGATGGAAGTCAAAATTGAACAGTGTGTAGAATACTCTGCATACAATTTTGGACACACACACACAAAATGCATTTTTTTCGGTATATTATTTCATAAACAGCTGGCCATTACAAACCAATGAGACCAGACATCAATATTCTTACATTTCGATGCATATCTTTCAATATCCTCCAGAGGTCAGAGGATAATCGCTAATGTTCGTGAGAAATGAGTACACGCCCTTTGAGTTTCTCACTTTTATTGCTGTAGAAATACACACTATGTGCATCATGTCAGTCATTAAGTAATGTGTCAATTTCATTTTCAGTCTTGGATTATTTTTTCTACATGTACAAATAAAATCATAGCAAAGTGAACAACTTTCACATCAAAATATAAACAAGAATACTAAAAAAGAAATAGATGTATTAATGTGCAAAGCAAATACCAGGTCTACATCATCTTAAGGTAAACAGGTGAAGGAAATCACATTATTGATAAACAATTTACTTGACTGGGATAGCAACCACTGAACAATTGTTTCTTACAATAAACTATTTTTCTCTCTTCTTTTCAAAAAGTGGAATAAAACACATGCACATACCGGGGCATCAGTTTGCATGAGGGGTGGGGTGGTGGCAGGGATAATTGACCCCCACCCCAATAAATTCTGAGATGTAGACTTTGTTTTGTTTTGTTTTTGTTTTTGCTTTTGCTTTTTAGAAAGAAAACTGCCCCGGTTTCTACCCTTAGATTCAGTACACTCCTTTTACTGATAATTTCCCAATTATTCCATCATAAATGTGTACACAAGATTTTTTTTTCAATGAAATATTCTTAATGCAAAAGTTCCCTCGCATGGGAAGGGTCGGGGACAGCCCCTTTCACATCCTCCCCTCCATGCATTGAATATGGCTACACATTTGGGGATGGAATTTTTTTTTTTTTCAAAAGGATAGTTCAACCCAGAGTGGCACGAGATCATTGAATTGAAAACAAAAGAATGCAAAAGCTCCATAATGTGGGAGGGGGATACCTCCACCCACATCCTTCCCTCGAATCGTTTCCTTCCCTCGAATCGTTTCCTTCCCTCGATGGCTGACTTACGACACCTCTCTGATACAAATTTCGAGATATTCCTTCAAAAGTGCATGTGTGCCAGATCATTGAATCTCATTTCTCAAAAGACAAGAGCTCTCTCGAATGGTAGTGGAATACCCTACCCTCTCCAACGCTGCCCTTGCTGAGTTCCCATCCATATAAACTTGGTACACTTTGGCAATCCATAATTTCCAAATATTCCACAAAATGTATGCATCACATTCTAAAAATTGAAAAACTTCGTCTGGGGGGGGGGGGGTGAGATGCGCCCACACCCCATTGACCTCCATATAAGTGACGACGCACACGTTAAACAAGAGCTGCACTAAATCACTGATTTCAGGTCTAAAACTGCAAAGATCCAATCCCCGACTCATACCCTCCCCCTCCGCTCCACTCCTTTGCACCATGGACTTATGCTTACACATATTTTCCAAGTCCCCCCCCCCCCCGAAAACAGATCGACACCCCTGCTCTGTGCACACACCCAATGTAGATAATTACCTGGAAAGTTCTGCGGAATGAGCAGCCACTTTTTTGGTCACAGAAATGCGTGGTTTGTAAGCCCTACATTATAAACAATCAACTATTAACTATCGCAATATCAATATTAACATCCTCACATTTCATTTGATGTCTTTGACCTCGTGTGATTTTCATATGTGAAAGGTAATAGCTCGTTAATAAGCAGGGCCTACGAATGCTCTCTAGAACATCATCATGTTTACCATTAATCAATGATGCCAAACTATTCTGATACTTTGAGGTTATTGACCTCTCGATCTCATCAGAGGTCAAAGGCAGAAACTCGTCTGTGTGCCTTGGAATATGAAGACAATGTTATTGTAAAACAAATACGCTTGTTTTGTACATCTTTACCATGTTTATCACCTACCAATGATGTCATAGTTCAATATTCTGATATTCTGAGGTCATTGACCTCTCAAGGTCATCAGAGGTCAAAGGTAGAAACCTGTCTGCTCTTTAGAATATGAAGACAATTTCATTGTAAGACAGATATGCTTGTTTTGTAATTGTTAACAATGTTTACCATTAACCAATGACATCACAGATCAATATTATGATATTTTGAGGTCATTGACCTCTAAAGGTCATTAGAGGTCAAAGGTTCAAACCTGTCAATGCTCAGTGGAATAAGAAAATGGTTTCCCTGAAGTATAGATGCATGTTTAGTGCAACATAACCACATCTATCAGTCACAAATGTCTCAAAACATCGATATTCTGGTATTTAAAGTTCATTGACCTCTCAAGGTCATCAGAGGTCAAAGGTAGAAACCTGTCTGCTCTTTAGAATATGAAGACAATTTCATTGTAAGACAGATATGCTTGTTTTGTAATTGTTAACAATGTTTACCATTAACCAATGACATCACAGATCAATATTATAATATTTTGAGGTCATTGACCTCTAAAGGTCATTAGAGGTCAAAGGTTCAAACCTGTCAATGCTCAGTGGAATAAGAAAATGGTTTCCCTGAAGTATAGATGCATGTTTAGTGCAACATAACCACATCTATCAGTCACAAATGTCTCCAAACATCAATATTCTGATATCTAAAGTTCATTGACCTCTGGAGGTCATCAGAGGTCAAATCAGACTTACCTCCCGATCTTAAAATAAATCTTATGGTATACAAATATTGACTGCTTATGAGGATGATGGTAGAAATTATCATTCCCAAGGTGCTTTTCATACCGACCCTTCTATCACCCTGAGGCGTTAGCCGAGGGGTGAGAGAAGGGTCGATATGAAAAGCACCGAAGGAGTGATAATTTCCACCACCATCCGAATAAAGAGCAGTTAATATTTTGTTTTATGTACCTCATCGTTTAAGACTAGGTCTAACTAGTAACTGGCAATGTCAAGATCTAGGGCTAGTCAAAAGTAGATTCTAACGTTAGGCACAACGCTCGCTTGCATGGTTTTCGTACATTTTGTAGACTATCCAGTACTCACGCGGCCTTCTGCGAGCTCCTGCATACAATTTTGGTAGAAGATGTTTACCAACATGTTGAAATTTGTCTCTGCTTCGGGATCCTAAGAAATCCTAAACACAAAGGGTACGATCTTTGATTCAGCTCACTTCAAATCACGGAGGAGCACTCGGCGGATCGCTATGCTGTGTTGAAACATGCCTGCTGCGCTGTGCGCTAAACTAGCTGATTGTGCATGTGTTACGATGCGCGTATTACAGTGAACGCAACGTCTTTGAGCGGACACCGCGCGCGAAGTCTACGTGTACTTGTTATGTGTGCAAAAGTCGCAGAGGGTTTACAAATTCTATCACGAGGGTTTTGACTTACTATCACGAGGGTTTTGCCTTTCTATCACGAGGGTTTTGCCTTTCTATCACTTACCTGAAAACCCTAAGGCAAGATAGACGGGACTACACCTTGTCACGTGATATATTTTTGACCATTCAGTGATAAGAATCTCACTTATGAGGTATATAATAACTTTATGTACTAACACTGGTGAAAGTTTCATGCTTTAGTCAAATTGTGAGCAATTCTCGTGATTTTGAGGGCTTAACCGCTCTGCTATTAAGTGTGTTCTCGAAATCATCAGCGACAGGAGAGACAATGACGCGGCATAATACGAATGGTTATATCTTCCTACTTTAGCTCATTTGTAGTAAGAAAATGAGGGGATTTAATATTTCGATGAGAAAGACCCCTCCGTAGGGTCGAGTTTCTTTCTGGGAGAGTACAGAAGCCAGCCAGTTTGACGGCTTCTTATATACAATTGTTGTCGATAGAGTCCAGGCGTCCTTCTCATAAAAGTTGTATTATATTTTTGTCTCTACAAAGCTCCTTACTACAAGCGTTGATTTTTGTTCTGCTACGTTGCGTAGGCCTATTACAGAACTTTGTTCATCGGAGATCATAGTTTGTAACTCATCTTTCTACCAGGTCATAATGGTGCAGTTCCAATGGCTTCTCCCTCGATTGGTACCACCCTACCAGAAGGCACCCAAGTGTGGCTGAACGGCCTTCATTGTAGGAGGGGGAACGAGCAGAATCTCGGAGAATGTCTGGGTGGATCGAACTTCCTGAGTGGATTTATCAATTGTAATAATGCCTATGTAGAATGTGTTCCATTCGGTAAGATATGCCTTCACATTTCTTTCCCATTCACCTCTGTGAGCTCCTCATTAAAAAGAAATGGTGTGAATGAGAAGAAAAAAAAACGCAATATGATTTTGGTTGAAAAATTAAAGTAGAAAGACAGCTATATTTGTAAATTTTCAAGGATGAAGACTGCTCTGCTTTCACGATGCTATATGGCGTTCGAATTGAAACTGCTGTGTTAACATGCACAACAACTTCATATCTATCTCAGATACTAACAGCCAAACAATCACACGACTGCGTTGTATTTTTATAGGCGAAATATGTTGTCTTAATTATGGGTGTTTTTTTTTTTAAACGAAGAACACACACACACACACACACATACACACACTCACTCTCTCTCTCTCTCATTCTCTCAAAAGCCCTTCCCTCCACACATATTGAGGTGTATAAATTTGTGACATTTTGCATGTTGATTTCTTCATGAAGGCTTTCTCACGTTTATCTGTTCTCATATAAACTGATCACAGTGTGGTGTACATGGAAAAATTGGCTTGGGGAAGCGAATGTAACATCTTGAGATATCATAGGCATTTTGTTATATGAATTTCAAACAAGGACATCTTATCTATGAATCTCTTTTTTTCCCCTGTGGATTTCAACTGGGGCAGAAAGAATAAAGGATGTAATGAGAAAGACAGAGAATTAGAGAGTGCAAAATTCAGGAGAGATTTGTGGATATGTTGTATTTGTTTCCAAACGCGTGATTTACGTGATACACCGCCTCATATTCTTTGCAGTAAGCGGCTACGTTGGTTGTTTCGCTGACACCAGGACTCGCGTACTCGACGACTTTGGAGAGTGCAGAGTGCCAGGATTGTGTCAGGACTGTGACTTCACCGAAAAAGGTTTGTGACGTCATATCCAACGAAGACGTGGCTCAATTTCTTATAAACCGAGATATAAGCTCGTCCATGGTTTATTACAGCATATATGTGACCCTGCACCTCAAAACAAACAAAAAGTCGCCAGACATGAATTTTTAGTTAAGACCACATTCTGAAAGAGCAGACTTTAAGCTTTAAAATGATGTATAACTCAAATCAAATGGACTCTCCTAACCTATCTAAATATTGGAAAGAAAGCACAAACTCAGGAAAAGTGTGAACTGAGAAAAGAGGCTCTGAAGTACAGTGTCTATTCAAGCGCTTAATCTTACTAAACCGTGCTGGCTGTGCGATGAATGGGACAAAAATCAGGAAGTAAACCACCAGAGTAACAACAATGAAGAGATTATCAGATTAAACTGAAATTGAGCATGCCTCATTAACACATTCTGTCCATAATTAATGCCAACTTTGAAAGCAGTAGCACTATCCTTTCAAAAGTTATTAGAGTTGAAAGTGAAGAGTGTGGACAAGGTTTTTCAGAAATGAAAAAGGGCTTCTAAAGACACACCTAATCACACTATTCTACCAAAAATGTTGGAGATAAACTGCTAAAAAACACACTTTCCTGCCCGTTTTACGATACCAAATTTTAGCATAATGTAAAAGAAGACCCGTTCTTTCAGAAAATATGAAAAAGTCAAGTTCGGCTAGGTTGACCCATTTCACTTATTTTCAGTCCTCATGCAAAATCAGTGTGTGCGACTTTATGTTCGTTTTGAGGTGCACTGTCACATATGCAATACAGAAATTTTCCCCAACAATATGCGATCAAAAAGATAATGGACAATTCTTTGAAAAACAACCCTCTCTACGACTGCCTGGGTTACCACACTTTGTAATCGATGATAGACACCATGTGCACATGCCACTGATTGTTGTAAAGGTGGCGTAGTTGTGTGAACATCAGTCTGCGTGTCACCGCATTTACTGATTTTTATGCACAAAATAATGCTTTCAAGGACGTAAAATGCACGAGCAGTTTTTGTAGAAATAAAACATTCATTATTTCACACAATTTAAATGAGGAAAGGGGGATGCAGGAGATCGTAGGCCTAATTTATACAGATACAAATACAATTATATAAGAAATAATATACGTACATTGTAATGCCATCATATTTATGATAGCCTTATAGACAAAGCAGGCAGAAATACTCCTATATAAGCCAACAATTAGAATTGTCAAAGCAGTCGATACAATACAACAGGAAAACAACCTCATTGGATCTGTCGTCCATGCATCAGAGTGATGTACTCCTATCTCTGCATTCGGAAGTCCTCCAATTTCCTCTTAAAGGAGACATCCGGATGATTTTCAAACTTTTACATTTGAACAACTATAGCATTGGTTAAACCGAGTGTAGAGTTCCAAAATTTATAGTGATTGGGTTGAGGAATAAGAATGCTTTCAAAATTTACAAGAAATTGCAATGAACAAGGATGATGACATGGCAGCCTCAACATAAGAATACATAAGTTGGGGCTCAAGGACGTAGAACAAAAAAAGATGATATGCATACATTCTACACAGGTGAACTTGTTAAGCAAGTGGTATTGTAATAGAATTACACTGCTATATTTCTGAAATATGAGTGGGGCTCCTTTGTCATCAACACTGTTCAGTGTAATTAGTTTAAGATTTTTCAGAGTATTGTTTCTCTGCTCAAGCACCCCAATAAATTCCACAAATGTATGCATGGAGCTGTCGATTTATGTACTACACGATGTAAAATAATGAAAATCGTATGGAATGCCCCTTTAATACATACTACTGAATGAGTGACTACTTGTGTCGTTTTCAAACTCGTTTTAGCAAGGTTGAGTTATTTACAGTGTTCTAATAGAACATCAATAAATCAAATTTGCTCTGATTTATTGAAACTCAAAGTGACTCTGGTGGTGGGGGGGGGGGGGGGGGGAGGGGGGTGACGATAACATTTGAGGAACTGAATTTTACATTGTAATAATACTTTTTATTTAATTCATACGCAAATTCCGAAACTCATATCAAACCTATACGTTCTACAAGGTTGAAAGGTTACCTTTTATTAAACGAGTTCACGAAACTGGATTGTCCATGTTCACTCCATCTCCGTTAGAAAAAAAACAACAACAACAATAAAGAAGAAACATTTAGTCTTGCAGCTGTCATCGACATAAATTTCTTCTTTCGATTTGAACTTTGGAAATCACTTCTCCACAGATACAATATCTGGAATATCCCAATCGTGCTCTCACCCCCAACCCCACCTCATTCCCTTGTATGAAATTCCGCTGTCCCCAGTTGTAAACGCATTTTTATTGTAATGGGCAGGTTGTTTCAGGCGAGATACAAGTGTCCAGTCTTGCATAGCCCTGTGCTGTGACCGCGGTTTCGCCTTCGCTGGCCTAGAGTCGGGCTCGGAGTGTTACTGCGGCTCAGAGAGGACTAACTACACCAGCGCTGGCTCGTTGGCGGACTGGCAGTGCCACCATCAGTGCTCGGGAAATGCAGGGGAGCGATGTGGAGGGTCATATGAGATACAGGTCTACAGATGTGGTAAGCTTTAACCTGATGGAACGCTTATGAATTTCAACCCAGCAGTTCATTCCTGATTCTTTCCATTGGTCACATACTTCCTGTTGTTTCATATTTTACAAACTTTACACATTTTATTTTAATGTATGCTCTTCCACTCCAGGTCTTCCGCATTGTTATTATTTGTTATTATTATTTTTCTTCTGTGTCTTTAACTCACTTGCTCGCAAGCATTGACCTGAAACCATAGCTTCTTATTAACCTTTACCCCATCGTTATATTTCTTTACGTCTCTTTGTCTGTTTTTTAAATTCCCTTTTCATGTCTCTCTCCCTCATATTTTTTTTTTTTTCAGACTACACTAACTTTCCTTTTAAATCTGCATAAACGATTTCTTTGGTTGATAAATAAAAACCACAAAAACTAAAGGCTGTATTCAGAATGAACAAGTAAAAGACAAATGTTTGAAGACTAATGCTTAAAGAAAATACAAATGCCTTGTAACAACCTGTACAAACATTTTTTTTTTTCGATACATTTTTCGTAAACTGCAGTTCGAACATTTGTTCTTTCAAATACCCGTGTTTGAAGACTAGGCACCTTCAGCACGATTAAACGTGTCGTGTTTTGCCCAATCATTTTGATCGACACCGATTTTTTTTTTCTTTCATATTAGTGGCAATTCTTTCAATGCAAATATGAACAACACTCTGGACTGATCAAAGATATCATAGTCTGATAGTGCACACGCGGAATTTTTATTTTTGACTATGACTTTTTAATTCACAGATGACATGACGTGTCCGTTGCCTGGGAGACCAGCAAATGGAGATTACGGAGAGACCCCTCGGGTGTATCTGCCCGATGACACTTTGTCATTTGTGTGTGACGAAGGGTACGTGATAGCTGGCCAAAACCCACTCGTTTGCACTACGAGAAGGGCGTGGTCGGCCGAACCACCCACCTGTCAGAGTGAGTGTGATATTAACCCGTTCCTTTAAGGCCGTGTCACACCTTTCCGGGCAAGCTACGCGGGCTTGTTGCGAGGAGGGATTTTCCAGCACGTGGGAGAATTTTCCGCGGGCGGACAAGAATGTTTGCGAGTTTCGTACTTGTTTCTTACCTACTGGACGTGTGCTACTTACCTTCTACTCGCGTGTATTCCGTGTGACCTACGTGAGAGATTTGAAACCGATACGTTTTCTGTTACGAGCGACTTTCGGGTACTGAGAAGAACCTGCGTTGGAGTTGCCTGCGAGGTGCTGCCGGTAAGGGTCTCCTACTGGTGTTCTGCGTGTACCTTTGCGAGCGAACCCCCACGACTCACTCACAAGGCCTTGTCATACCGTATCTGGGGAAGCTTTGCGGCTTGACTTGCGGGGAAACAAATTTGCTATCCGGAGCTCTCCGCAGTTGGTCCGCACCTGACAGTACCTAGCGCGTATCTCGCTTGGAGTTGCCCGGAGGTGCGCACGCAAGATTAGTCCGATTTAACCGCAGCCAAGTTTTGAGCATGACCGGCAAAACTTTTTCCGGGTGAGTCGCGGGGATGCTCGTAGAGGTCCACGCAGAACGCCAGTTAGAGGCTCTCAGTGGCAGCACCTCGCAGGCAACTCCCACGCAGGTACTTCGCAGTCCCCGTATGCAGCCAAGATAATGACATTCTTTGGGACTTCTGCCATTCATTCAGAGGAATTCCTTCACTGAGTTGTCAGCCCCCACGCGACTGGTACACAGGTCACACAGTATACTCGCAAGTGGATTTTCAGTAGAACGCGGCCAGCAAGTACACATGCACAGACACATGCACAGTCTCGCCAAAATCCTTGTCCTCCCTAAGAAATTGTCCGGTATACTGGAAAATCCCTACACGCAACAAGCCGGCGTAGCTTGCCCGTAAAGGTTACGTGACAGGGTCTGAACATGGTTGCGGGTAAAAGATTTGCGTGCGCACCTCCGGGCGACTACGGGTGAGATACGTGCTAGGTACTGTCATCTGCAGGTCATCTGCAGGGACCTCCGGGTAGTAAAAATTGTTCTTCACAAGTCGCACGCAAGGCTTGCCCGGAAAGGTGTGATACGGCCTTAAAGGAAAACTGGTATACCAGATTCCCAAGATGAAGACAAGACTCAGTGCCTGCTTTCGCGGACTAAATTCATGTTTCTTTGTGTTAAACTGGCGAGAAAAATGAGTGTGATAAAAAAGATAAGAGTTCATTCTATCAGTATTGCTTGTTCTCTTTTTTTTTTTCTTTTTTTGGAAAAATGTGTTTATCACAGTATTATTTGCCTTTTGTCTGTGAGCCCATCAGCGCAAGCTCCATTCATACCTCGCACCCGATCGATATTTTCATTGTTCGATGGCACAATGTAGTTGACCTTTGAAAGGGGATACATGCATCGCTTGACTGCTCTCGCACAGGTGGATTACCAACCTGTCCGTTCTCTGTCGACGGGGCAAAAAATATCTCGAATTACGGAAGAAATGGGTTCAGGGCGTCACACCCTTATCTTTTGATATTATTCTATTCGAAGGAAAAAAATAAACAACAAAAGCAACAACAAGACACGGACATCATAAGCACTAGCTTGATTTCGAATGAATTTCTTTGTCGTATTTTTGGTGTTATGGTCAGATTTTCATTTGACTGATAGTATTATGTCAAAACTAACGTGAGTTATTAAATAGATACCTTTCGTAATGTTTCGGAAACTGTTTTACAGTGGATAAGAGTAATACCATACATTAAACAACAGTAGCTTAACAGCCCCACTATCACAGAATATACAGTAAATATCATGAATTATTGCAATTACTTTACCTAGCATCATGATCACTAAACCTTCAGTTGACATAATTAGTGCCCTTGCACTTTTCGTTCTTAATTTCATTATAGCAATAATCAAAGTTATTATCACATTCATAAATATTGTTTTACATACCTGGATGGTACTAGATTCTCAAATTTTGTTTAAATATGAAGTCATAACCAAATACAGTACTCTCCTCGTAATCGGGTATCACTTAAACGGGTACTCCATCACATATGTCCATTTAATGGGGTAGTTATGTCAGAGTCAGTTCCAATGCACATTAAAATTACCTGATAATCAGGTTGCCTCTCCGCATAAATGGGTAAATAATTTTCTTCCAATCAAATTAATTTCTACCAACATTTTATCGCAGATATAACACTTTAAAGAAAACACATGCATGCCAAATTTTCCACGGCTAATCGCATTTTCTGCTTAATTTGCAAAGAAGATCGATCATTTGGGGAGTGATTAAGCATAAAGACACATGTACACGTACCGACTTGCCACACGAAAACGAACATTACACATGTAGCTGGCACTCACAATTGCATAGACAGACATGAGTTGAACACACTTGCGCTCTTCCCTTGCTCCGCGACAACATTCACAATACGAGAAGTTTGCAACGAAAATCAGGCCATGCACCAGCTCCATAATTTTGCTTTTCCCCAGCCACTTCTCGAAAAGTAACCCGACGTTCTACGTGACTTGTGCACGCAAAGAGACGTGTTCATTTCTGAAAACGCCTGCGTGTTAGCGAAGAGTCTATAGTCAAACGACAAAGTATTCTGAAGACTTGTCCATGAAAAGAATAGGCCTACAAATTATTGCTCGTGACTGAGAAAGTGTAAGGTATGTATAATGTGCCGTGCAAGCCCGCGTGTTAAGCATACAGTGTAGGTGTTTGGTGCAGTGTGCAATGCATGTAAATACACATTGTGTGTGTCAAATGTGAATGATCCATTCTGTTCTTCTGTTAATCGGGTACTCCGCTTAATCGGGTAAGAAACGCTCTATCCGAGCCTACCCGATTATGCGGAGAGTACTGTACAAAGTTGATACGTCAATAAAAATGAACGTTTAATCCTGATTACTCATTTCGCCGTCAAAATTTTCCAAGAAAAAAAAATGTTGGAGTTAACCACTTATGATTTTGATGTCGTATCTCTTTAGAGTGACAGTATAGTTCTCAAATCATGTTTTGCGTGAGTGCGGGCGCGTGCGTGCGCCCGCTTTGTGTGTGTGTGTGTGTGTATGTGTGTATTTATGTATGTATTGTCAAGCTTTTGAAAACATCGCACAACTACTGTCATGTCATCAGAGTTCGAAAATTTCTAAAATTTAGCTTCCACATTACAATACAGGCTACGTCAAAGTTTAAGCATTGAAGTGCGGTCATTTCGTTGAATCCTTATCTTTCATTTTGTTTGGATGCACTGTTCATTTTAGGAATATTCTGTGCAATGCTGCAAGACTACCCATTTGCAACTCCTAGTACCTTGATCAGAGACTATAACACCGTTGTTACTTTTCGATGTGCGGAGGGATATCGGCACATCGGCAGTGATGATGCCATCTTAACTTGCTCCTCTCTTGGAACGTGGGATGGGACAGAACCGAATTGCCAAGGTACGAACGTTCCACCTTCTTGACAGTTTTTTTTTTTTTTTTAATGAATTATTAACGCTCCTTTTAAGATATATCACTTGTAAAAGATTTTTTTTTAAAGATTGTTACAAAATATTTTTAACAACGGTGTCGCTGTTTTAGCCTTTAGGATGCCCAATATGGTGTATTTATATCTGTATGATTTTCTTTTTTAGTTATTCAAAATTAGGATCACAACAATATATTTTTTTTTCGGAAACGCGCTTTCATTGACATGTAACATTTTTTTTTTTTTTGGAATAATATGCTTTAATGGAAAGAAGTGCCCTCCTTAAATGGCAGTTTTATGAGGCATATAACCATATCAAAAACTGTAATCCCTAAACGATTATCATGTGCATTAGTTCTTTGCAGTTTAGAATAAATTTGTGATTGGCATATAGGCCTGCGTCACGGCTTTTTTGTATTGTACTTTGCACTGTTCAAATTGCCAACGCCTAACAGCAAAGGGCACATTGATTACACTTTTCTTAAACAGCTGTTGTTTTCCTCCGTTATGTGCGCCAAACCATTGTTACTGCTTGATCTGGTACCGTCCCTTGCAAAATATGCAAACCTCAAGGCCGTGACTTTTTTTTCTGTTCATGGGACGTAATAATGACGAGTCTAAAAGAAGAAGCACCCCTCTTCGTCAAAACACGAGAAGTTCTTAAAATGGAATAAACTTGATATTGAATCATATATCTAGAGACTTTATCAGCAGACTTTCTGTCTTTCCCCACATTTATCAGAGTAACTAGGACGCTTTAGGGAAAGAAGTGCAATGTTGTGTCTGTGGACTAGCTGATTATTAATCAAAGAGATTTTTCTCCTCCCCACCACTAGAGGGCGGACTCTACAATGGAGTCAGTGATTTCATGGGGGCCGCCCATAGAGCTGTATTATATAATAGAGCTCTATGGGGCCGCCATAGTTCACTTAACAATGGCGGACTTTGCGTACTATGTATACATTTCTACAGCGCGTATTACGCGAACTTCTGAACTTTTACGCGAGTACGCACTTGATTTTGCCTGCTCCTCGGTTGCTCGTTTGCTAGCGTGTTAGCACGAGGGGTGAGCCTACCGTTGTACCGCCTCGTTGTCATCCAATGCTCCCCTTGCGCTCACAAAACAATAGTACAGGGCGTATGAAGACTCCGCACTCTAGCAGTCACTGGGGAAAATCTCTTTGTTATTAATCGACATTTCCATTTTCTTGCTACTCTTATTAGGGAGCTTTAGATTTTAGACGCGCGGACGTTCAGAGGGAAAAAAACATGGTCTGAGCGTGCGCAGTAACTTGACGTGCGCTACTGCGCACGCCAAGACCATGTTTTTTTTTTCTGTTTGAACGTCCGCGCGTCTAAAATCTAAAGCTCCCTATTGACCGATTCTGTGACGCGCTATGTGTATTTTTGGCATGGGCAGCGCCATTACGCGGTGTCTCAGCCGACCCCCCCCCCCCTTTCCACTCCCCACCCCTCTCCCTACATTAGCACGCGCGCAGTGTGAAAAACTGATGCATGGTTGCTTTAGCCAATGGGCGTCTCGTACTGAGTGCGCGAATGCTTGCTTAGTGCGCGAACCTTTGTTACAAGTGCGCGATAAACATGTTGCCCGGGGGGTGGGGGAGAGCAGGGGGGGGGGGGGGGGGTCGGCTGAGACCGCCGAACTAAAACATAGTGGAATGCGTGCCAAAACTTGCTACCACCGCCAATTTTTCCTTATATATGGAGTGCGGCCTGTGTCTCCGAAGCGCAAGACCATTGTCATGTACAAACGTGCATTGTTACGTCATAATCGCTAGCCACTGGACGGCGTACTCTTGCTTGCGCGCGTACCAGTGGCCCAGTCTGACCGCGCCTAAGCGTGCACTCCATATAAGGAAAAAATGACCGAACAAGATGGCGACGCAGCACGGAAATTTGGCTGCACGGTCTCGTGTATAATAATAATAATAGTGGTTACTTGTATAGCGCACAGGTCAACTTTTCAGTGCTCATGGCCCTTCAAAAATGGAAAAAAATATCATATATTTACATGTTGGGAATAGGGACACGCATTCCACTATGTTTTAGTTCGGTGGCTGAGACACCGCAATTTGAGCTCATGGCTGCGCCCAGTGCCATAAAATGTCTGCTGCCCTCAACGAACCGAATCGGTCAATACATGTATGTTGTATATTGCGCAATAATAAATGAATAATAATGATATTAAATTCAGATGTCTCTACATACGAGACTTCCAAATGAGGCTAATCAAATAGTTCACTGCCGCTCAGAAAAGTAAATTCCAGAAAATCACAGACATGACTATGTTATCACTATTTAAAATACAGACGACTCTAGCTGCGACATGCTGCCGGACTATGCAAACGTAACTAGAAGCACGGACGACACTTCCTTGGGAACAATAGTCAACTTCACCTGCGTTGAAGGCCTGTCCCTTACCAACCCTGCCACAATGAGAAAGACGTGCGAAGCAAATAGCGTTTGGACAGGAGCAGACCCCGAGTGTTCAGGTGATAATGACAGCGGATCCACCTTATTATCCTCCTTCTCATCTCAAACTCGAACCCCCATCCTCTTAATTCAGTTCATTTTCATTTCATTTCATTTCAGTTCAAGTTAACAACGTGTAAGCTTATTCGTGAAGAGATTGCCAAACGGGTAAAGCGTAATTTTTAAACATTTTAAGGTAATTCCATCATCAGATAGAGCGGGATTGAACCAGAGAAGAGCAGCCATTGAATGAAGTGAATGTCCCGGTGTGAAATGAAATAAACACAACAAAATCTTTTCTGTATAGATATGATTCAAAATATCCCATATGTTCATATCATAGTCCTTGCTTTTTTGCATGTTTAATCGTAAATATCCTAACTAAAAGCAAAATGGAATTAGCTCGATTTTGCGGTAAATTTCTTCATTATAAAAATTATATAAGCTATTGATGCATCCGTAAGAAAAACAAAGGAAGCGATCATGTTATCAAGAAGCGTCATAGTAAATGTAAGTACATCAAGCACAAAAGGGAACACTTACATTAGATTAAAAAAAAAAAGGAAATTGGAATGAAGGAGACCGTTTTCATAAAAGCAATGTTGGCTAGGTAAGTTGGCTTTTCCGACACATCTACCCCTTATATGTCTCTTGTCTATCTATAAACAGTATAAGCACTGCTAAATCATGCACACGTATCCTTCATTTTTATAGACGTTGATGAATGCTCAACTATCACGCCTTTGTGTCTAAATGGCGCCATGTGTCTTAATTTCTTTGCGGGTTATGAATGCATCTGCGTCTCGAACTACACCGGCAGACATTGCCAGTTTTTTGAAGGTGAGTTCTCGTGGAAAATACCTGTATACGTGTGTTCCATTTTAATTTCAAAAAGAGCCCCCACACCCCGAGATACCACCCTGCAGCTGTGATCTGTTCCTATTGCCTATCTCCTCGTGCGGTGTAGTTGTATTATTGTATGATGAGAGTATTATAGTTATTAGGGCTTGGAAAAAAAAAAAACTCCGCAAATGGACACACGCTTTGAATTCAGTACATAGTGCTGGTGGTATTGTCAAGTTAATTCTACCTGTGAACGATCTTAAACCTTAAGGGTTTGGTGTTAGTAGGTTGACTTGACATGGGAAAATGTTTTCGAAGCTGATGCTGGGCCTTTGAAGTAGAATGTCGATTGCAGAAGCAGCACTCTATTTGCGTTAGCTTTCTGTCTTCTGTTGTTTTGTTTTGTTTTATTTCGGTTTTTTTTTCTTTCTCATTGGTATGCATTTAACTTTGAGATTATCAAAATTGTCCTTTCAAGCTGGATGTTACTATAATGGTGTAAGCCCTGATATTGTAAGAAAATAATTTAGCATCCAACAATTGAAATCTTGCCATGTCGAATGGACGAGAGAAAATGCGACTATGTGATTAAACTTCGATTTCCATATGGTATTCGAGTGAAAAAAAAAATACTAAAGCAATAAGAAATACAAATTCCCTAAAAATATGTCTTGGGAACTTGATTGTAATTTGTAATAACGGATTAATGAAATGATTACTTTTTTTCTTTTTTAACGTCATGTAGGTACAGATCCGGGAGGTGTATCGTCAAGCAGTAAGTAGATTCAGTTTCACTTATTCCTTGGATCATAGGATTTTTTTCCCGATGTTGAACCTCTTCAAGTTAAAACATCCCATTTAGTAGCAAGAAATCCAAACTGTGTGTTTTTCCTTTTGCTAGGCTTGGCAAACTCTTTTATCGAAGTCTCTTAATTCTCGCAATTCTCTTAATTCTCTTAATTCATTGCAAACGTAGTGACTACTACATTAAACTCTATTATGTATCAAGGATGGTTCCATTTACAACAAATAGCATAGATACGTTGATGATATAGCCAGCAACACCAACACATAATTGCGTGTATCAAATCTATGACACTGGTTACTGTATGACGAGTCAATGTATAACGGCATTTGACAGATCACTAAACCTTTTGGTGTTGTTACGATCTCTTAGACTCCTTTCCAGTCTGGGCATGGGTCTCAATCCTCATCGTCCTCGTCGTTCTCGTCCTCATCCTCATCGCCTACGTCATCATTAGGAGAAGGTGTTCATTATTTTCTATTTCTGAAATTGTAGTAGGAGTACTTTAATGCATTGGAATAGTGTAGGATTAGTAATAACAATGGTAGAGAATACTCTATTAAAAAAAAAGATAAATACCATGCACATGCATTTTCTTAAAGAGTTACAATTGTACATGTATTTTTGTGTACCCCGGAAGCGCAAGAGAGCACAATTAAATGATGGTAAACTAGATAGAATGAGAAGTGATCATGGTGATTGTCACTGTTCATTGCCATTGGTTGACCATTTTGTGCTATGTCTTTAAAAAGCTGGAGTAGTCACAGCAGAGATGATTGTGATAACTTGTCTACTCGTTATGCATTCAAGAATTAAAATTAAAAACAAATTTATCAAATAAAGGTATAATGCAGATAAGAGCTAGGCCCTTCGAGGAAGCATGGCAGCTGTGGAAAGAATATTAAAGGAGCTCTAAGTAAACGGATTATTGGAGTAACATTTGAAACCAAGGGAATTAAGAAGGAGAATACGATGATAAAGAAGAAGATGCTAATGAAGAAGATGAAGAAGAAGGAGAAGAAGAAGAAGAAGAAGGGGAAGAGGGAGAAGAAGGCGGAGATAAAACAAAATAGCAGTGAGATGAAATAGGAGGAGAAAAAAAACTCTACCAATGAAGTTTGTAATTATTTACAGTGCAGATACATTATCTTAGAAAATGGCAAGTAGAACAAATTGCAGGATCGTCAATATTTAAGAAGGTCAAGTTACTTGTTTCCATCTTTGTTTGAACACCCCCTCCCCATCCATGCCCCCCCCCCCCAGCGCCCGCAAGCCAAAGCGACCAGTAGACCCAAGGCTCCGCACAGCTGCCGTACTGCCCCGACAGCATCATGATGGTTACCGCAGTATGCAGAACCCTCGCTATGGCAGCACAGCCAAGACGGCGTCGAGGCACTATTACGATAATAACGCCTACGTAGACTCCCTGCCTGCCTTTAGCAGTGCAAAGATTACCGGAGCGCCATCTGCACACTCACGCGTGACACTTCCACCAGGACCATCAATCGGTGAATACCAGTGCTATTTTGTTAATGCAATATACCTTCGATGGTAGAAGACAAAAGTATAAAGAAGGTAAAGAACCAAAACTTACATAGAATATCCGATCTTTTAAAGTTACTTCCACTTGATGATACATTCACTTCAGTTTGCAACCGTTCACCTTTCCATAAAATATTGAATTCTACAGGACTATACAGACTTTGATCATTGTAGTTATGCGAATCAGTATAAATGACTGTGGCTAAGATAATTGGTTTATTCTCCATCATTCACTTCAAACACATACAGGTGCTGGAATAGCGAGGAACACGGATAGACTGCCGAGCCCCACCCTGCCGAGGCGTAACGAATCGGTTACCGCAGCTCGAGAACGTCCTCGTCTTCCAGCCGTGGCACCGCTGGTAATAGCCACACCACCATCGACGTCGCCCCGTGACTCATCGGCCGATTCCACCCCTGTGCTGATACGACACACCGTGTCCTCGGCAACATCTACACCAAGATCTGTGAGACGAACGCCCTCTACGGCACCTCTGGTCTCTCCATTACCAGCATCAAATGAGCCAGCCATGGGAGGTGACCCCTCCTCGGCAACATCTTCTCCGCAGCCAGTAAGACGCGTGCCGTCTGGATTGGGGCTCAGGCCTAGTCCAGCGAAACCCGTGCGTCGTTTCCCATCTAAAGCCGGCCCTCCACCGCCTGTGTCACCAAAGCCTGTTCGTGCTTCATCCGTCAGATCAACAACAGCGACACCAGTACGTGTACCACCAATTAGCTCGGCGTCGCCTTCATCAGTTCCAGTACTCCCAGGGACCTCTACGACACCATTGCCACAGAGAGTACCCTCCATCCGCTCTTCGTCACCTTCGCCCGGTCAAATACCTCCCGTTGAATCTACATCACCACCACCAGTTCGGGAACCCTCTAGCCCTTCCCAATCACAATCACCCTCCCGGGTGCCCTCTATCCGTTCTGAATCACAATCACCCTCTCGAGTGCCCTCTGTCCGTTCGGCATCACAACCACCCGTTCGTGTACCATCTGTCCGTTCCGCATCACCATCGCCTGTTCGAGTACCCTCTGTTCGATCCCCAACTTCCACCCCTGCATCTCCAAGTCCCTCCCCAAATGCCGTGAAAGTTCTCCCTCAAATACCTCCCAAAACAGCAGTTGCCGTACCGAGAGCGTCACCCAAGCTATCCCAATCCACACGACTAACCCGAGAACCCTCATCAGACTCCATGGCCAGTCTTCCTCGCCCGACACCATCACCGCGACAAAGTCGAAACATCCGACCCCAGATTCTTTCGACTGACGATGAGGATGTTGATTCCTCTGTCATAGTGTCCAAGGTCATAACAAGTGGCCCAAGTCGATCCAGAGCAGCTTCCTCAGGAAGAAAACGTCCTCCTTCGTTTAGCAAAGACATGGACGCCGAGCTACAGAGAGCATTGATGAGTAGAAGATTGCTGTCATCGGATGTATCGGATGACGACAACGTAACAGACACGGAGCGGACTGCTGCTGGACTTCGCAATGGACCCTCCACGGGGGATCTTTCCGGACCGTCTGGTCGTGCTGGCTCGTCTACAGGAGCAACTACTGGAGCAGGCAGCTCTGAGCAACCATCGAGACCTGCGTCCCCAGGTCAGACGAACGAAGTCCAATCTGGCGAAGAGAAGGAAGAAGAACAGCAAGAAAAGGATGCCCTCGATGAGTTCTTCGACGGCGTGAAAGAGAAATTTGATGACTGCAAAATTCAGTAGCAAGTAGTAATGAATTTTCATACATTGTTACTTAAAACTCACGAACAAAACAAGGTTTAAAAGCGTTGTCCGTGGATATAATATATATATATATATATATATATATATATATATGAGACTAAACAGTAAGATTGTTTTGGGGTGGCAAATACAGGACACCATCTTATAGGTATACATTTTGTTGCACTACAAAGGCATTTGAAAGAACGAAGTCTTGTATATTCTGTGTGTGTTAAATAAATCATCACAATCATACAATAAACCCACGTAAGTATGTGTGAAATAATGTGATTCAAACACCACTTACTGCAAGAAAGAAACACGTGAAAGAACATATCTCCATAAAGCATTGAAATGATTGCAAACCATAATAATCATATTGTTTTGTGCAGGTATGATCAAGAACTTCAAGTACCACATACTGTGACTATCAAAGTTCGCTTAATCTAACACAGTTATGCAATTCTGAATCGTGATATACATGTACATGTGATTTTTCATTTTCACGACACCACATATTTTGGATTGAATGTATATAGAGATATAACTACTTTATGTGAATGGAGGAATCATAAGTATTTAATGACGTAATCTTTCTAATTATCAATGTTATCACTGTAACTTACCATTAACGTTTTAATCGCTCTTTCTCTGTCTTTCTTTGTGTTTCTCTATTTTTCCCCATTGAACGCATTGAGACCTTTCTCCAATGTCAAGTGAATGTAACTGTTTGTCTATTTGTTTTTGTTTTTGTTTTTTATGTCGGCATCCAGATGAACTACACACAAGAATGCAAGAAAATTACTCATATGTAAACAATCCGACGATCGTTAACGTGTTCTTCTCTTGGGTCCTAATTTTGCCATTAATACATAGTAATATTTACAACGTAGGTCCTGTGGACCTGCATATTGTACTCGCAATGAAAACATCCATAAAACAATGAGAGATTTTGCAACTATTGAGGGAAAAAATAAACTCTTATGATGGTGTATAGGTCCTTTGGGCAGAGAGAAACTACAAACAACACTTTCCATCAAAATGGGCCACGTTTAATTTCATTGACAGGTATGGTTGGACCTACTACTAATCGACCGCCTAATGTTTATTTGCTTGATAAGAATATTTAACACTGAAATTCACGTAAAAAATTTGACCTACGTGATTGAGAAAATCCAGCTCTATCAAATGCCGTTGTTCCCTTTTCGATTCGAAGTTTCAGTGCAAAAATATCGCCGTCGAACTTGCGTGGCCTCGTTTCAGCTCCCCGCGGTAAATCGCGTTTTTAGGATCGACCGCTGTTTTTGCATTGACAATGCACGCAAACCGAGTTGTATTGCACACCGTGTTGTACGAAGCTTTTTAGAAGCCTTTTAGAAACTTCCATAGACATTACATTGTGCTGTCATTACGATTCGGTGAAAATATTCATTCGAAATTTTGTCCTTGATTAAAACCATTAATGAACAGTGAATTATCGCGTTTTCCCACACCATCCTCATCTACATTCAAAGCCAATCCATTTCTATGTGCTTTGCGCGCAGAGAAGTGCGAACTAAGTGTTCAGTGCGCGAATTAAATACGCGGTCGGTTTCAAGAAGGGTGGTCGATATGTAGTAGGGCTACCATACTGATTGAGATGCGATGGAACACGGCACACATCAAATAGATAAATGACAAGATGAGCAAGATATGACAAACAATGATTTGAACGCGATATAGAATGGGTGTTCCGCGGACTAATATCATTTACTGTGGTTAGTGAATAGCTGCGAGGAAATACTACTAGTTATCCCCTGCTTGTTCACGAAATACGGGTAAATATCTACGGTCTGGTGCCATATTCCAAACGTTGTCCGTCAGAGCGTAATGCTTAGACCCCGTTTACAGTGCGGGGCCGGGCTCGGCCGCGGCTCGGCCGTGGCCGAGTCCGGCCTCAATTGCGCGGCCGAGCCTCGCAATTTTGTCCGTTTACACTGCTGGGCTCGGCCGCACTTTTGATTCAAACCTTTCAATATTTTGTCGTAGTGGCGCTCTGCTTGTAAACAAACGCAATTTGGTATTGTCTGGTTTTCAGACCCTTTGCCAAATGAATTCCGTGGCGACGAAGTCGCCGTTCGGGCAAAGGCCTTTGTGGGAGGAAAAAAATCCTTTGCAGGACAAAACCACCTTTAAACTATACTAGTTTTCGACGTTGAGGGGGTTAATATCCTGAATAGCGAAAGATACAGGCAGAGGGTTTGGAAGCTAGACTAAAATTGGCCGCGCAATTGGCCGCGCATTTGGCCCAGTTTGCGTTTACACCAAGAAGAGGCAGGGCTCGGCCGCGGCTCGGCCGCGGCCGAGACCACCTCCAGAGCGAGGCCAAATGCGAGGCCAATTTTGGCCTCGCATTTGGCCTTTTGCGCGTTTACACTGAAGCGGGGCTGGGCTCGGCCGCGGCCGAGCCGCGGCCGAGCCTCGCACTGTAAACGGGGTCTTAGAAAAATCTGAATACAATTACTTTGCAACAATAAGCTTTTTCGTAACCAAAATTGGATCATCAGAAGCCTTATAAGGACCTTATGCCCCTGTCACACTTTGCCGGATAAGGCAAACGCTTGGGAACCGAAGGTCGACCTTTGGCATCCGTTGATATCCGTTAAAATGCATTTCATGTCCTTTTTATTCTTTGAATGGACGTTTTTCTTTCGGTGATTTCCGTCAGAGCTGCCAGGAAACTTTTTTTTTTCTCGCCAAAAACGGATAGCACTATCTGACCCTTGTCCGATAGTTGTATGTTTTTACCTGTATCTGTAGACTGTACTTTGTCGTTTTACACGCGTTTCTATCCGTTAGGCCTACTGTTCCAGAAATGGAACGGATGGAACGGCTATGTACAGCACATCAAATGCGTACCCAGGGTTCGCTGACGTTCGATGTACGTCTCATGCGTCACCCATTTGTTCCTCGTGTGTTCGGTCCTCTGGGCATGCGGTTCTTATTTGTTTCTCATGCGTGTGCGCGCGTTCCACTGTCCTGTACACAATCGCCCAAGGTGTGTTTTGTTCGGCCGCTAGACCGTGTATATACGCTCCTCTTAAACGGAAAATTTACACTTTGTCCACCGGATTGACGATTTAAACAACGGATGAGCAAAATCTCGCCCGTTTCTTTTACGGTGGGTCTATCCGGCAAAGTGTGACAGAGGCTTTTATTATATTTGGAGTCAGAGGACACGTTTTTAGAAATAGAAAGCAGGTAGGTCAAGGTCCAGTATTTGACCCGTAGACAGCTACGGGCAAGTTTTCTGGCCCTACGCTACATTTTGAGTCTTTATGTTATGATGCATATGTATTTAGGTAAAAAAAATTAATTCAACCATTTTACGTTACATCAATAGGTTAAAGGTCAAACGAGGCTCATGTTAATGGAAGGGAGAAGGGCGAGAGACATTTTTCTTGTGAGAACGTTGAAGGTATATATTGTAAGTCCCTGTATACTTTTGCGTTGTTAAATTTTACGGAAACACAGTTGTATTCTTTTATTTTCTTTTTTTTTTTTACAATTGTATTATCTTGTTACAAGGGCAACATTTCTGAGGCATTTGCCTACTACTAATTTATTAGCAAACAGGCATGATGTGAGAAAAGTCAATTAGGAAAGGGATGTTGTGTCATTGATGTTAAAAGTGCGGTACATTAGCACAAACAATTGTCATTGACTGTACATGCTGTAAACCAAGCATATACCAAACGCTTCCAGCATCGTGCTGCCATGGCAACTGACATATCACGCATGACGCTTACCTTGTACAGCTATATTGTAAATAGCATTTATTATTATTATTTTTTTCTTTTTTGCTTAGTCATGGTCTTAGCAACCATTACATTAAAGGGGAAATGTTGCTTTCGATGACCAGGATAGCAAACACAGTTTTAACTTACGAAAAAAAAAAAAAAAATAGACAACTGATGCTTTCACATTAAATGAATATGCCAGATTTTTGAATTTCGAGTGGCGCAGAGTGCTGACTCTATAAAATCTATTTTTAATCACTTTTGTCACATTTAACTCTCTTTTGTGAGAAATCTATGTGTTGTTTCTCCTTAAATGATTTCTCACTACGGCAATGGGAGAAAACGTCGGAGAATGACATGAACTGTATTTGCAATTCAATATAAAGGAATTCTAAAGCTAGAGATTTAGTCACTTGCATCACATTTTTGTATCATTTGATTGAAAATATGTACATTCATCGAAATAATTCGTTAACATGGTAACAACAGAAGACATAACAGAATAACCGGGAATCTTATTGCAATTGAAATATTGAAGCGATATATATAAATCTAGTCACGTTTCTACGTTTTAGTTTGATGTAATTAGAAATGGTTGATTTTTTTTTATAATAAAAACAAATCTAATGGCAACGGGAGAAAACGTCAGAATTCTGATTCTAATTCTAATTCTACATTTGCGCCGAAGTTGGTGCTTTTAGACAAATTTGAACAATATTCATTTCAGTATGCCGCCGGACCATTAAGTAGCTTTGTAGATACTGCATTTTCCTTGTTGAATGCAGATACTGCGGTTTTTTGTTTTGATTTGCTTTTTTTGTTATCGTCTGGAAACTCAAAGATGACTGTAGAAACTTCTTTAATGAAAAGGGTGGGTTTTGTACATATTTTTCAGAAATCTGAATTCATTACATGAAAAGGGATTGTTCATTGAATATACATTTTTTTTTTCAAGCAACGGAAGTGAAAATCGACAATAATGTCATACATACAGTGTACTGGGGGGGGGGGGGGAGGTGTTGATAATTCCGAAAGACATCTTGGCTGAATTATTATAAAGATTGTCTTAAAATATAGATATAGACTGTATAAGTTCAAATTGGTGAGCCTATTTTGAGAAATTTCAGAATCAGAATCTGAATCAGAATATTGCACATGATTTTGGTACATATAGAAGTTGGCAATGTGACACTAATAGTGAAAATATATATTAGAAGCACATGTGGTGGTGGAGTCTCTAAACAGGTCTCGCGAAATCAACCTCGGGAATTATTCTCAAGTGGTAATTTATAACAATGTTTGTTATTTGGGATATATTAGCTGCATGGTCGGATATGCAACATGTGTGCAAGCTAGTATACTTTTTTTGGGTGGGGGACAATGCTTGAGAGTGTTTCAACATCCATTTGAAGAGCAATATATAGCTCAGGCTATAATTTGAAATTTAAGGTGACAAAATAAATTAATCACATATACGTATATATATATATATATATATATATATATATATATATACGTATATGTGATTATATGTATTAATTTATTTTGTCACCTTAAATTTCAAATACATTATACATTGTATATATCTTTTTTGCTTTACCTTGTGGAGACAATGAGTGGTTATGATTACATTAAGGATGCACTAGACCTATATAAAGGAGACAAATCTTATCCCATTTTAACCCATGCTTTTACTTTTCAAAATGCTCAATACATTTCCGTATGTCTCCCTAAAGCTGCATCCACACGTTACGTGATATTATTTTATACATACTGATATACAAGACTGTATGTAGGCGTATATCCCTTTACCCCATATTCACTTTCCACTTTCTACGTGATCAATCAATCAACGTTATTGACTCCTCACCCAACAATATTCTTGCCACTGGAATCATTTAAACTTACAGCCAGTGATTGCTGTATATAAAAATGAAACACGAGACATCGGACGGCGTGCCCTACAATTTGTTTGCAATCTGACACAATGGGAACGGGCATCGATTGAGATACCTTCTGCGGTCGAGCAGACTATACATTTCTTTCACCGTCAATGTCATTTGATAATTCATTATTCAGAACATCAGGATACCAATCCAAGTAGATAATTGTTTATCATCGTTCTTTGTTCTCTCTCTTTCTTCTTCTCTCTCGATCTACAGTTTTTTTTTTAATCGTGTGTGTGTGTGTGTGTTTTCCAACCGTTCTATGATAACGGCTTCAATATTAGTCTGTGGATGTTTCCACCCAAGTGCTTCAGAGTGTATGCCTAATTGTCACAATGCGACAGTGTTGCACACACACACACACACACACACACACACACACACACACACACACACGCACACAGTTCACACACCTATGAATACAGACGCAAATACTCCATATTGATTTGTCGCATATGGCGAAGACAGAGATGTGGAGATAGCTGTGAATTATTCTATGAAACATTGGACATGGATGCCCAAGAATTAAATTCACCAATTTCAAGCCTAATTTGAAACAGAACATTTGCAGTACGTCATTATGTTACTAGCCATGATTTTTAAGCATCCATTCATGCGTCGTTTTCTTTATACGATTCTACCTGTGTATTGCGTATAACAGACAAGACATTCAATAACTTGTATCTGATGTATAGTATGTACATTATGATACAATAACAACAACAACAACAACAAGAAAAAAATAGGATTGAGTAAATGATTTAAACTAATCAGCGCTTTCAATATTTCGGACATAAAGTTTGTTCCAAAGAGATGGAGAAATAACACAAAAAGCCCTGTCACCATAACGGGTTCAGGTGCGGGGACCATGTGATATTTTGATGGTTTGTCACACAGTACAATAGTTACAGAGTGGAGGAAGAACTCCAGTAGTATATAATTTATCATGCTTTATATTATTACTATGATATCATAATTATTGCAGTATGGGATGACAGTGATTGGCATTATGATACCATAAGAAATGTCTGCTAGGAACTTTGCTGAAAAAAAAAAATGAACCTGAAAATCATAATGCACACTGAGTGTGAATGACAAGTCCAGTTCGCAGCTTGCAAAAGTTCAAAAGTAATGACCCCAAACTGTAAACCATCGAAACAAACAGTTGTAAAGTTTAATAGATAACACACACTTACGCAATCCACCTCGCTGTTATAATAACCAGCTCCCCCCGTTTGTTCTTTCACAAATTAAATGTTTCTTCATTGCTAACATAGATAAATTGGTCAGACGCTGGCCAAGACATTAATCCTCTCAACTCTTCAATGGCTCATGATGTTATTTTTCTCAGGCAATAATTATTCTTCTCATGCGCAGAATGAAACCCCGAAAGGAGTGTTATATAAATTATACAATAATACTGTACAATTTTGGCCAATATGGATGCGAGTCAATTTGATTTAATTCCATCTGTGTCCGTATTTTCCCCTATAGATTTTCCAGTTATGATAAACAATATACTTAACATGAGATCCTATGATCCATAATATTTTATGTACATCTCCCTCTATACCAGAGCATTCATTATTTTAACGTGGTGTTGTACACTGAAAGCTGCAGAAACTGACAGGAGCCATATATGATTCAAGGTCCTACCTGAAGTGATCTCAAACATAATACATTCGCCACACCAGGACTTGCGTTACTCCATTAAAAGCCCTTTTGTTGTTTAGAAATAATCACGCATGTGTATTTTGTGTGCATGTGTGTGTGTGTGAGAGAGAGGGAGAGAGAGAGGAGAGCATGATTGTGTGTATGTGTGTATGTGTGTGTCTGTGGACGTCTATTGATATTCAAGCAAATTATAGATTAATTTATGGTATGGAGTCCTTAGTGATAACAACCAAATGACGTCGCCTATACGCATAGAAGGCATTGTGGGTAGGGCAAAATCTACCAGTTTCTAGTCTAACATCTTGTACGAGTATTACAGCAGACTTCCAGGATTACTGTCCTTGAGGGCTGATTCAATTTTGCAATTGATACTAAAAACCATGTATTTTTGGCCGATCGAAGTATATTCAGCTCGTCATTACTAAAACTTGATCGTTAGACACTGAAATTATTCTTCCTCTCCTTTGTTTGACATTTCACACACTGTTAGCTACATCTAGTGTAACATGCTAAAATATCTGATACTGTCTTCACGAGCTCTAACTATGAAGAAATAAATGAAAGAATCATTTCACGAGGTATACTGAAGGGAAGGTTCTAAGAAATGGAGAATAATACATAATTAACAAAATAGTTAACATGATAAATTGGAAAGGAAATGGGATTTCTTGGAATAGAAAAAGAATACAACTAACTTTACACTTTGGTTTGTGTTGTGAGGGGTTTTTTTTTTTTATCTCTGTGTGAGTAAAATGTATTATGATTAAAGTTTGTATACTATTATGCTCAATGGATCCATATTATAATAAATAAGATGTGCCTCTCGGGTTCCGTGACCATCATAAATATGTTGTAATGACAGCATTCATATATCACAGTTCAATATCACATCAAAGTGTTATTCTATTTTTATTATAACATGGGCTTTAGAATCTCTGAATCTGATTGGTCGATTGTCATGCATTGATTTTTACTGATCCACACTGAGCCATGCGTCCGGTAAAATCCGAACACATGGCTCAAGTCTTGTATAGTGTAGTAAGTGTACCGGACGCATGATGGGGAAAATGACTGTATTTCATGAATTTACGGGCCCATTTTATAACACAAATGATGCACAGGCCTATTTCGTGGATCAGTGTGTGAGAATTGGTCTAAAACCCACGAGCGTAGCGAGTGGGTTAAAACAGTTCCAAAGTTAAAGAGATTGTGCAGTTGGTTGAGACTTAATTTCAGGTTTCTAACATTTTTTGGTGGGATAATGAGAAACCTCTTATGAAATATGAAAGAGCATGTAATTCTATGAGGAATTCAACGTTTGTTTGATGACAATTGGTTTTGAAATGGCTGAGATTTCCCAAAAAGAGCGATTCTAATAAAGTGTGGGACCCACACTTTATTACGATCGCTTTGTTTTACTTTTTTTTTTAGATGTTTCAGTCATTCCAGACCCCATTCTCATCAAATAAACTTTGAATTCCTATTAAAATGGTACGCTCTGTACTATTTCATAAGTTTTTTTCTTGGTATCTCGCAAAAAGTTAAAAGCCCAATTCTCATCACCACCAATACTGTACCATCCCTTTAAACTCGCGCATCCAATTCTCACCGATCCACTCTGTCCTCTGAATCATTTACATAATGTTCATTAACTTTTTTAATTAAATTTTTTAATTAATGAATGGTTACACGACATTTTCTCCTGGGACAATTCCTGGGTTTTATTTTCTCCAAGGTATTAAGGTTAGGGTTGTGATAGGGTTGTAGGATTAGTTTAAAGTGATGATAATGATTTGAGTTAGGGTTATGTTTGTAGGTAGAATTTATGTATGGCTTAGCATGCAGATATTTCATGGGAGCGATAGTGGCAGGCGCAAATGTCAAGGAATCCTAATGAATAGAGTGAAATCAAATCTAACTGAATCGACAAGATTTCTTGTCAACATGAAATAACAATACATGGTATTGTGCATGGGTTAACGTCCCTGATTAGCATACCTGCCATCTCTTAAAAAACAAAACGAAACAAAAACCAGCTGATATCGTATAAACACCCTCCAGAGATAGTTCTTAAAAAAGCAACAAACGGAATGATTGGCACGTGTTTAATTCACAATTTGGCTCTAAGCATAGAAAGATTTGTTCGTTATCTCATCTCAGTTATGCCAACTGCGGGATAAGTGTATTTCCAATGAATAAGAAATAGAGAGATAGAGGGAGAGACAAAGAGAGAGAAGAGAAGAGGAGAGAAGTAGAAGGAGTGTAATATGACACTTAAAAAAATAGCATACCAATATGGATGGGAGAATTAATCGGGGAGTATATTGAAATATGTTAAAAACATGATATGACCTTGAGAGAAAATGCCTAAATGACTTTTAGAGGTATAAAAAGTGAGATTTCTGTTTCTTTACATTTCAAAGTGAATGATCAAATTTTGCATTTTCACAGCTTATCATGCTGACTTGTCACATGTTTTTGCTGGTTGTTTCTCTATAAAATATAAAAGCACTTTGTAATATCATAGTAAGCATTGTGAATGTCGACAATATGCTAATAAGGTGCACAACTGTGTGATAATAAGACACAACATCATATAGACGGGAGGAAAAAGAATAGTTTGATATCACCCACATTGTACACAGCATGAAGTTTATACAGACTTCACAATCTGCTCAAACCAGCTATATCTCATGATGGAAAACTAGATAGTGATGGGAATTGTGATAAGCTCAATATGATGTGTGAGAGAGGAAATGTGTAGAGTCAGCCTGTATTAACTTAACGGTGCCCAGTAGTTGCCTGTGCGACAGTTTGCCGGCAATAAAGCAATTACATTAGCAAACCTCGGAGCGTGCTTCGCGCTTGCTGGTGGACGACTAAGTTACCATCTCAGCAGCACGTACAAACACGGCATCATCATCAATGATAGCATCGCTGAAAACTGGTGCCCCGTCCCGTCCTCATCGGGAAGTTGATACCCGTTGCCCGGGCAACACTAATAAACGCTCTCCACGATGCAATCTGGACATGCGCACAGCCGCGCGGGGCCCGTCGATGATTCCCGCCCCAATCTCTAAATTTTATGAGCCGTGATAGGCGTTTAGATCCCGAGCAGCATCAGCTCCACGTCGTCGTTGGATATCTGTCCGTCGTCAGCAAAGTCCCTTCAAACAAATTTCCAAGACATTTGAGCTGTGGTGAGGTCAAGCCTAAAGACTAGCTGCCGAAATCAAAATCAAAGTGTGAAATTGATCGAATATCCAGATATTTCTGCATCACTTCATCCTTGTTGTTCACCTCATTTCTCTGAAGAAAATCGAAACTTGGGAGAATGGAGAGGGTCCCGCAAATCGTGAGTTACCAAAAAATAGTTTACAGCTGTGCGACATTGGCATAGTTAATTATAATTTAATATAAACTCTCTGAATGACAGTAATGAGAAAATGTGCATAAATTCAGATTAAGCATGCAGGAAAGTAAAGGCAGGAGGATTGTTTCGATGAAAATTTGCTCAAATGAACCCATGTTTACATCTTCAGAAAATGTGCGCAGGGAATGACATAGCTAAACAAAAGGGACAAACACGAAAGTAGTAAGTTAGGCACCCTGTACTGTTGATTTGTATGTTAATGAATATAATTATAAACATTTGCATATAAAAAATGTATTTCAGATCTACCGCTCTTCTATTTGAATACCCGGATATAAGAACAACAAAATTTGTCTATGCTCATTTGGAGACCCCTTGTAAAGTAACGTAAAATAAAGATTACATTTCAGCTTGTGTACATGATATTTGCAAAATTGAAAAGTCACCAATACATGGATGTAATTGTTTCTTTTTTGCTTAAAGTTCTCTTTAATGGATTTCGGTCCTTTTTTGTTGTTGTTGTTTTTTTTTTTTCATGTATTCATACGATATGTATATAACGTGGAGTTATTTGAAACCCGGTATTGAAATTTCAAATGTCCAATCTGCATTGGACTTTTTTTTTCTTTATAGTGATATTATTATTTCATTTACTGCAGTCGTTAAGTACGACTGATAACAAACTGGTAAAATAAACCATTATCACTATCAAGTGTTGGTAAACCTTGGTAAATGCATTATATTGCTTTAATACAATAATATGACTGCCTCTGTTACTGGAATGTCAAGGACTGCTAACGATCACATTGAAGACATATGGTGACGATGCTAGACATTAATTGATTCTTACATTCTAGAGCTTGTCATCGCTTTATCATTATGCTTCAGAATTCGTCATGGACTTGCCAGTAAAGACATTTTTATTGGTTTTATATCAACTGACTGAATGAAGTTGAATATATTTGGATTACTTGAAATACGGTCATAGGGTAAAATAGAACCAAATACAAACACAAAGTCATAATGGTTATTCTATCTTATTTGAAATCTTGATATGCTACAATAACAACATGGGAGATGCTATATTGCGACTTGATAGGCCAGATGAATTCTCACCCAGCTTACAGGTTCAAGATTCAAGATTCAAATTTATTTTTTATTTCCATCAAATAAACAGAGAAATTATATACAATGTATAGGCAGAAGATATTTGTAATCATTGCAACAAAAAACAACAACCGTGATTTAACAAAGTACATGTGAAAATGAGTAACAGATGAAGACAGCACAATTATATATATATATATTTATTTATGTATTTATATTATATATATATATATATCTATTTATTTATTTATTTATTTATATTATATATATAAATATATATATATATATATATATATATATATATATATATATATATATATATATATATTAAATATATACATACTTATGCATATAATACAACTTAATTAAGGATGGGGATGGAAATGGAGGGTCCCAGTAAGAAGCAAAGCTTGTACCATATGTGACCCTCAGAAAATACACAAGACAGTGAATAATGAATGAAGCTACAAACCGATATAAAACAAAATAAAACGAACCAATGTCAACTGACATGAAACAAGTATCAAAACAGGTAAAGCAACAAGTATCAAAACAAACTGGAGAACACAAAAGGATCATAAAGATGCAATTTTGTGTATTACCATCGAGTAACACAAAATACAACGTGCGTGCCTTAATACAAAACAAACATCTATCGGACAAAAGATTCAATTTGAAATATTCGTTTGGAAGATCAAGGTCACTGAAACTCGGCAGGCCTAAATGATATTTCAACGACAGACAGATTTTTAGTCAGCGTTGAAGTGATGGAGGCATTATGATTCAATGATATCGCGGAACTTACTCTTCACAACGACGAAATTTGACCTATTCGTTTAATAGTATCCAAATCAATTACAAATGGGTTTGATTCATCACGATGGCTCGTTGGAGGTTAAACTCTTTCATAGTTTGCTTGGTAGTTAATCATAATAAATTTTGTTGTTGCTGTTGTAGTTGATTCCTTTTTGCCATCGTTGCCGCATTCCTTGTCTTACTATTACGCAGTTTCACGGTAAAGGAAAATGCATGCCAAATTCCTTTGTAATGCAGAATGACAAACGCCCGTTTTTCTTTGTGAAAAAAAAAATGATACATTTCTGGAGGTGCGTAATGATGTCATTAAAGACAGGTGAAACAAGTGCATGATTAGAAGTCTACAGCTAAATATCTTCCGAGTCAAACTGGATGAGGGATACTTAAAGTTTTGCAGAGTTCACAAAGGCATCCAGGGTTCTTTGCCCAGACCCTGCCCAGTGTCGTAAATCGCACGTATCCCATGTATCCAATCTATAAATCTGAAGCACTGTTTTTAAATTAACAACATGGTGAAAACTAGCCAATATGTGAGTGAAAACAGTGAAACAAAAAAAAAATGAATATAAAACTAAAAGATAAGATTGTATAGTGTTCATCCTATTTTTTTTTTTGTTATTTTTTATTGGCTTGATTTGGATTGTTTGTTTTCTTGCCACGCTGGTTGTGTTTATATAACATGCATTTAGCAGTCATTAAAAAAGAAAATGATTTGATTTTATGAAATTTGATTTAAATTAATTTGATCTCATTTCCTTTTTGTTTTGAGCAATTGAGGAAAGGTACTGCAAAGTTATTAGATTCTAACTGTGGAAATGTTTGGAAGTATATAGTAAATGATTAACTTCAATTTACAGTTATAGTTTCATGACGATACAAGATGAAGAAGAGCAGATGTCAATTTATGCATTATTCAAATGCAAGAATTTCATGCATTTCTTGTTAAAGAGGCAGATTATGCAAATGTAAGTACGATGGGAATGCATGCGACCATTATTAATCACGAGCAATCGCTGGAAGAGGGTAATGAAAGAGTTTCCGCTTAACAGAAAGAAATCAACTGCTTCATCAACAACGCCGGAGACAGGTTGCTTCGCTAGGAAATTCCACAAAATGAAACAGATAGTAAGACCTGCGGTAGGCGAACAGAGATGCTAAGAGCTCATGCGGCATGCCCGTGATAAGCCACCATATTTTTTTTTTTCGAAATTGAAAGGCCGAAAATATAGTTTATCCGAGAAACAAGGAACAATAATTCTGCATTAGAGGAGACAACAGAAAAAAGATTCGGGAATAGTGTCCCAAATAATCAAGTCGCACAAAATATGGTAGATCATCTTGTCTGATTATACCATGCAATTTGCATAATCGACGCTATCAAAAATGTCAAACTAATTTCCTGGGCTTGTGGAGACTGTGGGTAAAATAATTATGTCATCAGTGTGGTGTTGCTAACAGCAATTCTCATCTCTCCTCCACACATATTGTAGTTTATATCAAATCATTGAAAAATACACGAGGTTAATTTCGTAATTTAATGGATTGAGTAATTTTCTTACTCATCTTTTCTCATTGAATTCTTCATCTCTTTACACATGACCAAAATCTCAACCGAAATGGGTTGTAACTATAAAGTCACCCGCCTACGAATGATGTTTGATGTTTAATCACTTGTGTAAATTTAGCATTGACCATGGTAAGAAAAGTTAAAAACTGACTGAATTTTTGACAGATTAACGTCACAACGTAGCATTTTCCTAATGTGTTATGCGCAGGTAACCCTAATTGAAATAAATAGAAAATCACTTCGAGCATTTCTTCTTTTTTTTTTCATGTGACGCTAAATTTTAAAGTGAAGAGCAACTTCTTTCAAGTGATGTTAGTGGGGCATTTTGTCATGCATTGAAGAGCACTGGCTCTTTATGATAAAATGACAAGCAGGAGACTTATCATCGGAAGAAAACTAATAATAGCATATTCCTTATGAATTAGGGGCTGTTGCGGATCTGTAAGAAACTTGCCATATTCCTCGATGACATCACAATTATCTGACTCTCTAATCAAAGCTACGGCTTACCGCTTTGATAAGATCTTGTACCAGGGGTTTCCTGTACAGTCTCATATTATTGTAGATCCTGGTTGTCAAATGAAATGGAGAGAAATAAACCAGCATGCGCACAGATCGTAAAAATAAAAGGAAGAGAAAGATTTTTTTTTTGAGTTGTTGTTGTTGTTTTTAAGCAATAATATTGTTACCTAGGAAATTGGCAACAACTACAAATCCACAATGATAATTTCAACAGACATTTTTCAGACCTTCGGTTATTGAGTTTTTCCACAACTTTTGTGAGATTAGTTAGATTCAATTACAATTGAAGTGGAATTGAAACTTTATTTCGCAAAATCAAATAGTACTTTAATAAACAAATAGTTAGTTTCCGTGTACATTGTTTGGCTTGCATTAATACAAAAAGTAGTATCAAGGCATTCGACACTCTTGACCACACTATCCTCATACGTAAATTGCAGTCCTATGGTGTTCGTGGTATTCCACTTGAATGGTTTAAAGATTACTTGTTAAATAGAAAGCAATATGTGTACTATGAATCTGTTAACTCTGAAGTATTACCTATACAATGTGGAGTCCCACAAGGATCCATATTGGGACCGTTATTATTTCTAGTGTATGTAAATGATATTTCAAACTCATCTTAGTCACTGCAATATATGATGTTTGCTGATGACACCAATGTATTTTGTTCCAATACTGATTTTCATTCGCTCCTAAGAACTCTTAACACTGAATTACCGAAATTATCTATGTGGTTTAAGAGTAATAGATTATCACTTAATCTGAAAAAGACAATTTTTATGTATTTCTATAACAAGAAGCACAACATTGAAATGCAACATTTAAATATTATGGTGGATGGTGTATTATTGGAACAAAAAGAGAGTATTAAATTCCTCGGAATATATATAAATGAAAATATGAAATGGAATGTTCATGTACAATATATCTCTGATAAAGTATCTCGTAATGTTGGTATACTTCAAAAGTTTAAGTATTATGTCCCTCAGAATATCTTATTTATGTTATATAATTCATTGATATTATCGCACATTTCTTATTGCAACATTGTATGGGCAACATCAAAAAGCCACATTGATAGTATATTACTTTTGCAAAAGAAAGCAATACGTATATGCACCAACTCAGGTTATCGAGACCATTCAGATCCTTTATTCGCAGAATTAAGAACACTTAAGGTAAATGACATTAATTTTTTGCAAAACTCACTCTTTATGTTTCGCTTACATAATGATCAGTTGCCATCTTCTTTTTACTCATTATTTCAATTAAATAAGAAAATACATTCTTATCCAACAAGACAATCTGATAAGTTTCACTTGTATAATCCCAAAACAGTGATGGCTCTGAAATCTGTCAGACACACCGGACCCGATGTTTGGAATTCTCTTCCTTCTGAAATTCGAAGTTTAAAGTCCACGTATTCTTTTAGGAAGGCTGTAAAAACGATGTTGTTATCTGAATATCAGTAATTCCATTGTCATTGTTATATACACGAAATTCTTTTGTACAAATATCGACACAATTAGTCTATTATGTAATAATGATTATGTAACCGACCATGACCTGTATCAACTGTCCACCTGTACCTCGTTGAAGAAATATTTTGTCATGTCTTGCTAATCAGTGATACAGGTGATTTTATTTTGTATAAACCTTTAGTGAAAGCAGACAAACCTCTCCCTTCCCTTTCTCCTTTCAACTATCCTATCTCTATGCAAGTCATCCCTCCCTCCTATTCTCCTTCCGATGTACATTATAATATTATTTTATGCTACGGGGGCTGCACGCAAATCAAGCTACGCTTATGCTGTAGCCCCTCTGTATTATTCATTGTAGTATGTTTTGTTGTACTTTTGCTGTACATTGTACACAGGCAATGAACAAGAAAATACTTGTATATATTATCATATTTATGTTTGTACATGAATGTATATATATATATATATATATATATATATATATATATTACAATGATAATACAGAAACCAATAAATCAAAATCAAAATCAAAATCAAAATCAAATCAAAATCAAAATTATGTCGGAAATCTCGTGATGAAGAACTGTGAACTACACTTCAGTAGACTCAGTTGTTATGTCATATGTCAAGTAGGCCTAATGATCCATCCAAAATATCTGATATTGTCTTGCGTGTGTTTGTTTCTGCTTGGTACAAATCAACAGTTCTCCTTAGAAGAAACATATCATGCATTGATTCATCATTTATCTTGGCTAACTTTCCACGTGAAAGGAGAAATTATCGTGAGAGAATGCACAAATAAATACAAGTTAAAATCAAACTACCATGCAGGAGGATCCCCTGTAAGCAAAGCTTCATATTTGGGACCTCATAAGATACAGAAAGAAAAGGATATACAATTTTGATAAAATCTGAATTCACTTACCTACAGCAAAACAACAAACTATCAAAAAACACACAAAATATTACTAGGCAACTACAAAATCACACAAATAAAAAAAAATAAGAAAAAGAATGAGAAAGAACATGAGAGAAAGAAACAATAACAAAGAGGTGTTCGAAGGCCATGCTACAAAACTTTCAAATGTTAGAATTACTTTGTTTCCTTGTCATGAAACCAAGGTCTTTTTCAGAACGTGCTTTTCGCAAAGAAGCAATAAACACTCGACAAAATATCAACAACTAGAAATACCAATCCTTAATACACATATTAATAACACATATTTTTCAGGTCTTCCGTGAATTTTTGCTTGCGAAACGTTTTCGAGGCTTGTGAGGTATTCTAGCAAATTCAACAACAATAAAAATGTACTTGGAGCTGTTATTTCAAACATTCCTCATACCATCGTGTTATTCTTAGTGTATTACAATATATTGCTCATACATTGTTTGGCACGTACTTATTGACGCCAAAAAGTAGTTTCGTTTCGTCAACGTTTGCATCAACCCTGATGTGAAGGAATTGTTAAATGACCTTTCAGGCAGTTCATGCAATAAAAAGTCATACTTTACAAATTACATGATATATAAAGATCTTCAGATGCCCTGGTAAATGTACAAACAAAAACTAGACAAGCGATCCCCTTCACAAGGACAATAAGGCCTAAATAAAGAAAACCAACCAACCAAACGGAAAACCACATGAGATAAACTTTCTTCGAAAGTAAAGAATCATGCAAAATGTGGTAGTGCAAGACTTCTTTGATTTGTCAAAGAAGGAAAGTACGACGAAAAAGGAAAAAAATAAAGACGAGTCCATTCTGGAATGCGCCGTACGGTTTTGGTGGTTACGCACAAAGGCATGTAACAAATCGAGGAGGACTGTTCAACAGTTTGCCGCTATAGGGCCTACCTGTGGCTTAAAAAATCCACATAGTAATGGAATCAGTATGCTGCCAACATCACGCCACTTGCGTTGCCATGGTTACATCATGCGGTATGTGAAAGGGACGTGAATAGCCAGGAAGATGGAGCCTCATGATTTATAGCAGTGACGTACTAATTACTACCATATGAGTATGATTGGACAAATGGTCCCGTAGGACCATGCACCACACACATTACCACTTAAAGGTCGCCATTCTTTTTTACCCCTTGTGATTCTAATGAAATTACATTCAGTATGACCGTGGATGCCGATCATTTTCTGAAGTAACTCTTGAGTTTTAAGACAACATAGTGTAGAATGTGTCGAAGTAGAAGTGTCGAAACAAATAGGAAGAAAATAAATAACATATGTTTAAGATATGGTGTGACTTATAAAGTTCCAGTGATATGCCTTCATACTTCTTAGTTTACCTATACCAAAAATTATTGGGAACAGTGTACTGTCATTTCAAAGCATTAATATGATCTACCATTCCGTCCAAACTAAAAAGCAGAATGTATCTTTAACTAGGATAAAGGGAGCCTAAGGGATCATTTCATGTTTATTGAAGTAGATCGCTGTTTTTTGTCTGTGAGAAAAGCACACTGTGCCTCTTTATGTTTACAGACTCTTTAAGGTATTGTTCGTTCTATGATCACAGTGAACCTTTCTTATTATGGACCATAATAGCTGAAATGAGATAGCAATTGTCTGACTAACGGAAGAATTAATTCGGTTAGGGTCCTGAAACTTTGAGAAAATCAATAATTAATTTGGGGTGATTTATCAGCAATTTTTATGTTTGGTCACTCTTGCTCTTGTTTTCTCTTTTTTTTTTTCCATTCGATTAATGGTAATTCATATCTGGCTTCTTTTGATGAAGTCAACAACGGGAGGAAATCGGTGTGTAGACGTATTGTGAGCCACTTTTATTAGTATTATTTTCTTTAAGTACCCAAGCCGAGGCTTGTTCATTTTTTCTTTTTTTTTTCCTCCATAACTTTCTTGAAGTTTGCAATTTTTAGGTCGAAATAACGAAGGTCTTCCACGTAAAAGGTTTATGCTTTTCGTATAAGGTACGCTCTTCAGGGGGTTTTATCTCATACGTTTTCTTGGAATTGACGTGTGTTTTCGGATTAGTCGTGCATTTATTTTTGCATTTTGTTTTTGTTTTTGTCCCCGATGCAATGGGGTGGGTTTAAAGACCACTGGGAATGGAAATGCGCACTCTTTGGTTAATTGGATTGAGTCAGAAATGAGTCGAAATGCATCATATAAAATAGATGGCGCATCTGAGCAACAATGACTTCTTGTCCGTGCTCAACTGAATCAGATATAAATACAAGTGTTTTTTTTTTGTGTTATGGTAGATAGTCGCTTTAACGTATCGCCAGTTTATCTCGCGCTATCATTGTTTACAAAATGATCGTATGGCGCAAACGCATGGTGCATGGTATATTCCTTCATTTTTTATGTCACTGATTAAGAAACCACTGAGTGAAATGAAAGCAAATCAAATCCAAAATGGTGTTGCAGTTGGTGCTACACATGCCCCCACCCACCCCACCCAAGGAGAAAGTGAGCCTTATATAAGAGACATTCTTACTGGTCTTCAACTGATCAGAATGGTAAAATGTTGATACGATGGCGTCATTTCCAATTGCCACTTCTGCAGTTTGAAAATTCCTTATTTTGTCAAAACGTTCCATTTGATGTAGTGTCTATGATATTTTTGTAGGAATATTACTTTGATATGTTATACAATCCATTTGGGCATAAATTGAAGTATCATCGTAAGAACATTATGCGCATAAAATGGGGGGGGGAGGGTCGTGATAGGTTTACGTCAGATGTCTCCTTTAAAAGTTAGTTTACCTTATGAAAATCGGTTATTAAATGGATTAGACGCCTAAAAACAAAGTAAAAGAAAGTGTTCCCAATAGACTGTGGCCCCACCTCTTTTAGTATTAGGACATCTTTGTTTTGTGGATATCTCGGCGATTTCAAAGGCGATTTTCATCAAATAATCGCTGAAATTGTCATTTTCTTTGAATTGTACGCTCTTTAAATTTGAAAAAAAAAATCCACCTAATTATCCCGCAAAAAGTAAAAATATGAATCACTATATCTCGAAGTAAATCTATACCATGCCTTTAAATTATTTGTTGTCACATGTTCTAATCTTTTTTTATTTATTTTTTTATAAGTGGACGACAGGTTTTTCCTTGATCTGTAATTAGAACAAAACAATAAAACAGACAGTTAAGCGCACGTCAGAGAAGTGACGAAGGCCGGTGTGATTACACGATATCATCAAATGTAATGCATGTTATCCATGCCCTTAAGACGAAACATTACCTTAAAAAGTACAGACGCGAACATCAAAATAATGAGACAACGTTGATACACGTCACCACCCACGTACATATTGGGACGAACGGCGCTGCCCAGTGTGCACAACTGGATATTTTACCAGTTGAAAGTTATTATCATTTCAATTCTCATTCATTCAAAAGCATAGTATGATTTATGTGAAAATGTCCGAATTTCACATAATTCAGACATGAAATTCGGACATTTTCACATAGACCACACTGTGTAAACCTGAGTTTGCTCCGTATCAGGGTAATCCTTAATCCTTTCTTTTCCATAGAGTAAAATTTCACAGACATCCCTGTATGGACATAAAAAATATAGCGTGACATGCACAGGATTTAACAAGTGAATTCCTTTGGGGAGTCGTGCTATCTATGTGTTTCAAAGAATAGTATATTATAAATATAAATATATTATGTATATATATATATATATATATATATATATATATATTATATATATGAAGAGTTTGTTTGCAAAAACCGATAAGTCCATATTTGCCAAATGGAGATATTTGCGATTACTAAAGGTCAAGAAATATAAAGAGAATAATAAGAAAATGTTTGCTTCTTTTGACCATAACTTCAAAAATATACCTTTATAATAATGTAGTGACCAGTGTATCATTTAAAAGGTATTATTTTGTACATTATGACAGAAATCGTACTTAAAAATCTTCAAAAATGGACTTATCGGTTTTTGCAAACAAACCCTTCATAATACATATACATACATAAGGCTTTGTTCATTAACACACATCCCGAAATCTTTTTTTTTTTTTTTTTTTTTTGTCTGCACTGTCTGAACGATCCCGACTGTGGATGTTCGAGTTCTACACTAGCTGTAATTTTGATATTTTTTTGGTAATATTATGATATAAGTGCAAAATATAGTTACATGTAAACTGACGATTCTTGTAAGTAATTAGAGAAATGTTAGGTTTTATTATCATGCGTGAAGCAATACACTTTATTCATATGTCCCGTTTTGGTTTTTCGTCTTTGAGTTTGAAAAAGGGAATAAGGTAAGAGAAAGATTGAAAATGAGAAAAAGAGACCAGTAGAGAGAAAGAGAGAGAGATAGAGAGCCAGACAGACAGACAGAGAGACAAACAAACACACAGAGAAAAGAAAGATCAGTCGGTATCATTCGATCTGTTCGATCATTGTGCAGTTTCTAGCTGTGATAGATTTCTGATAAGGATAATCCTATGTATAAGTGTGTATCTTTGATATTATCGACGTTAAATATTTGGTGTAATTATGTCTACTGTCACTTCGTCTTCACCAGCAGTCAATTGTCAATTTCCTACTTTGACTGCTCTTAAGTAATCACTCTGAGAGAAAGGCTAAGCAAATCAAATGCAAGGCCTCTCTGATTAGGGCAACTGCTTTCGTAATGTACATTTATCAGAGTCATTACCTTCTTTGTAAGCACAATTGGCAAACTCACACAATCAACCATCCATCCCCCCGCAAGCAAGAAAGCAAAAGAAACACAAATACACACACACACACACACACACACACACACACACACACACACAAACAGACAATCCCTGCAAGGTCACTCAAAGAAATTATTTGTCTCAATTTTTATTGTATCACTAATTAGCGGAACCAAAGCAGACGCATGCATGTATCGTTTTTGCAAAGGTTTCGAAAAAGCATTATTATGCAAACACGCCACAAACACAAGCCCGCACGCATGCGGCCACACACTCAAGCACAGACACACACATCATGATCTGCATTTACCTGGCATAATCTTAGTGAATCGGAGAAAGTGAGAGAGAGGGAGAGAAAAAACAAAACATATATGCTCACTACTTTGTTTGTTTTATGGCGTAGCTTTCAGACGTGGAACAACATCCACACAGAAATGAAATTTGGACAGGGGATATTATGGTTAGTATTTTCATATTGAGTAGCCTTGTAATCGAGCTACATAAAACAAACAATAATACTCCACATCCTTTAGCAACAATTGGCACAACACTAGTACATCGTGTTACTACATGTGTTTCATTTTATGTCATTTATTTCCATATCCAAATAATACAAATTTATTGCAACGTAGGATTAACAATTTGTACAAGTAGGTGGGAGTGTCATAAAGCAAATACAACAATAGTATAACAAAAGTGTAATACATACACACCTGCAACTACAAGCACATATGAACCTACGTATTATTCAAATAATTAGATCTTCATGAAATCACTTTATTGAAATAGCTTTAGTAACGAATATGGAGGGAACTTTGAATAAGAAGCGAAGCTTGTACAATTAGCAAGTTCCCCGAGTAAAAAAAAAAAAAGGGGGGGGAAGCCTATGCATACGTGCGATTCAGAAGAGAGAAGAAGAAGAGGCACAAGTAAAGCAATGGGACCAGATGACACACACAGACACAGACACACACAGACACAGACACACACACACACACACACACACACACACACACACACAAGCTGATACAGAAACAAGCATTGCACTCATATTGAAATTAGGCAATGCTTTGTCATAATCCAGCAAAATATTCATGATGTTTGATAATAATCATAATTATCAGGTTTTTAATACTCAATACTTAACGAGTCAAACCCGAATCATCAACGGGAATAAATGTACGAAGAAGAGTCTTTTTGCAGTGACCGCTGATCACTATTCATGATATTCATATTTTGTGTTTTTTTATGGCATTTGCAGGTCGTGCTGCTTCTCCTTTGCGGATTCAACTTGAAAATTGCTCTGGCACAGTCGTGTAAGTAACATGCATGCCCATGCACACATATTGATATCGTAATTTATTTTATAAATGAGTATTATATATTGTTTTTGTGTCGATTCAATTATCACTATAAAATATCAGCTACCGTACGTGTCCACTGAAGTGAAACATGGTGAAAAAAAGCAAATGTGACCCTGCACCTCAAAACAAACAAAAAGTCGCCAGACATTAATTTTTAGTTAAGACCATATTCTAAAAGAACAGACTTTAAGCTTTAAAATGATGTATAACTCAAATCAAATGGCCTCTCCTAACCTATCTAATTATTGGAAAGAAAGCACAAACTCAGGAAAAGTGTGAACTGAGAAAAGAGGCTCTGAAGTACAGTGTCTATTCAAGCGCTTAATATTTACCAAACCGTGCTGGCTGTGCGATGAATGGGACAAAAAACTGGAAGTAAACCGCCAGAGTAACAACAATGAAGGGATTATCAGATTAAACTGAAAATTGAGCACGCCTCATTAACACATTCTGTCCATAATTAATGCCAATTTTTAAAGCAGTAGCACTATCCTTTCAAAAGTTATTAGAGTTGAAAGTGAAGAGTGTGGACAAGGTTTTTCAGAAATGAAAAAGGGATTCTAAAGACACACCTAATCACACTATTCTACCAAAAATGTTCGAGATAAACTGCTAAAAAACACACTTTCCCGCCCGTTTTATGATACCAAATTTTAGCATAATGTAAAAGAAGACCCTTTCTTTCAGAAAATATGCAAAAGTCAAGTTCGGCTAGGTTGACCCATTTCACTTATTTTCAGTCCTCGCGCAAAATCAGTGTGTGCGACTTTATGTTCGTTTTGAGGTGCACGGTCACAAATAGTATTTTGCATGTCCTACGCATGCTGAAGCATGACGGTATCCCTGTCTGTGACCTCGCTACGGTATACGCCACTTTAGTGAGACCAGTGTTGGAGTACGCCGTGCCAGTGTGGTCTCGTGGTCTTACAGAGCGGCAACGCCAGGTGATCGAGCAAATTCAAAAGAGAGCACGTCGCATCATTCTTGGGAACACGATACCCGATATTCTGAATCGTTGGCAAAGTGCAACCTGTCATCCTTGGCCGATCGCAGACAGCAGCTATGTACGACTTTTGCCAAATCATTGCAACGCCCAACATTCAAACTGTATCATCTCCTGCCACCCATGAAAACTCATGATCACAACACTAGGAGCGGCACCCAACGCTCAGAGCCCCGGTGTAGAACAAGTAGATTCAGAAACAGTCCGATACCACACTTCACACGCATTTTGAATTCAGCAATAGTTTTATGTGGGTAAGATTATACATATATGATTATGTTATGTTATGTATTTCACGGGAGGGCTACTCATACAAACAACACTAATCTTTATGGTTACATAGTGATTTGAGATTGTTCATGATACAGCAATGCTTTAATTTTATATACTTTTTCCTTATTCCTTTTTTTTTTCTCTCTGTCTCCTCTTTTTTTCTCCTTTTCGTTCTTCCTTTTTGATCACGGCAAATCTTTTATATGAGTATGATTACAGTGAATTTTGTTTATCAGTTTTGTATGATTGTTTTTGTGTTTGTTTAAAAGAATATGTTGTATCCTATATGAATTCGATGATATCATAGGATATTAAAGGAGAATAGAGGTTAATGCCTAGCATTTTTTTTTTATGTATACTGTACTTTTTTTGTGTGTGTAACTGATATATTACGGGTTAAGACATCACCTTGTACACATGTAATAGCGGTATCCTTGGTTTTTTTTATCATTTCACACTTTCGGGTCCTTATCACTGATTTTGATAATGGTTGTGTATCTTTTGAAGTATCCAAAATTATAAGATATTTATGATAATGCATATAATATAGAAAATATTTTTTTTATTGTTATACATACGTAAGTATTAGAAGAATTACCATATTGGCAATTATTGAATGATTTTAATTTGATATGAATATTGAATTATTTATAGAGAGAGAAAAGGAGAGAGAGAGAGAGAGAGAGAGAGGGAGAGAGGTAGAAAAGGAGGAAAATAATGAAACATAGACATAGACACAGTGAAACATACGTGTAGGAAAGAGGGATAGGGAGGGAGTGAGGGAGATAGACAGAAAGAGAGAGAGAGAAAAAAAGGGAGAGAGAAATGGGAGGTAAAATAACAAAAAATATATATTTTTGCAATCTGAAATGTATATCATGATATTGTGCAATACTAATCTCACGATTCTCTTTTTATGTGTAATATTTAATATTTCATAGAATAAGTCGTATTCATTTGAGTTTGTTTTGGATTTTTATGTGTATAGTGGTTACTGTTCATCTTTTTGTACATGTATTCCTCTTTTGAGCTATTTTTATGTATTCATCTTTATCATTTGCTGTAAAACGTCACAATTCGGCTTTTGGCTGCGACGATGTTGATATCAATAAACCATTTCAATTCAATTCATAGTCGGTCGAACATATTTTATACACTATAGTATAGTATGCATCATACGACTTAGGCATGTGCAGATCTGAGGATAATCCTGTACTATTATAGTCATGGAACTAATTACGCAAATGGCAGTTCCAAAGCATTGGAGCAGAACTATTGAAAACAAGCTGCGGAACTGACGATCCATTAGCGGCTGTTCAACAAATTAAGTGGTATCTGTCTAAGTGATATATCTCAATTTCGAGCACTTTTTTTTTTTTTTTTGCCTTTGGATGTTTTAAAATATTTACTCGAAAACGGTTGCTGTCCGGACAATCTCCCAAAAGGGGACAAAAATCAACGTATCCCGTTTTGGACTGATAATGGGCATAGCAGTCACTTGGCCAAAGCAGTTTGCAAGCATTATATCAAAATGTCAAACAAAACTTGTTCGTTTGTTAATGCGAGTGTGTTTGTGCCTGTGTATGCAAGGCCAATGCTAGTACATTGTACCAATCATCCTAATGAAATGATAAAACAACGGTCTGGGAGATGTCACGTTTTTAGATTTCATTTTGAACTTGGCATACTCCAACCATTCAAAAAGCACCCTAGGCCTGCTCCGTCGAGGGGCGGGGGATGGGGGGGGGGGGGAGCAATCTGAAAATTGAAAATGAAAAAAAAGACAACAAAACAAACGCTACGGCCACTACACCAGTAGAATGTTGCATCTCAGTATTATCAGGGCTTACGCGGCAACCATTAAAAATTTCCGACGAAACCCTACGGAGAGAAGTATAAGTTGACATATAATAAGACAAAAAAAAAATGGATCCATACAGGCCTTAGTCTTGCCCAGATGAGACGTGAGAATCAAAAATGTCAAAATGATAAGCCAGTTCCCAGTTCCACTTTGCGCATGAGCAGAAGAAAGGTCATTCGTACTAACAGGCATGTTGGTTTTTAGATTCACTGGGGTAAGCATCTGTGATGTAATGATTATTCATGTAATCCCTTTAAATGCTGCTTTGCCAGCACAGCCATCTGACAGCTAAAGTGGCAATATCAGTGGAAAGAGATTGTTAATACATTCAATTCAAACTAATGGAATGGATGCTTTCCCAAGTGTTGGTGGACGGAACAATCTGGTCATCTGGTCTAAGCAAGTTCATTCTTTGTTTGGAAAGGTTCAATAAATTCAGTAATATTGTTTACGTAAAGTTTACGCATTATGTCCTTAAAACCGTGTGAAGTTCCAATGTACGTGGTCATTGAGTGTTGTTCGTCCTTTACATCAACAGAGACAACATAACCTTTCCTTTATGAATTACCTAGTTTCTTGCCAAATGATAAAAATGTAATAAAGACGTTCCATATGTATCCACAATTCTACCGCAGACAAAGGTGTAACTGGTTGGGAGATCACCATCAAATTGTCAGACCATTGCAGGAAAATGCATTTATTATCAAAATTATGTGACCGTACATCCCCAAAACGAACAAAAAGTCGCACGCAGTGATTTGTGTGTGTGTGTGTGTGTGTGTGTGTGTGTGGACTGAAAATAGGTGAAATGGGTCAAACTAACCAGTATTAAGTTTTTCCTATTTTCTGAAAGAGCAAGTGAAGAGTTTGTTTGCAAAAACCGATAAGTCCATATTTGCCAAATGGAGATATTTGCGATTAAAGGTCAAGAAAAATAAAGAGAATAATAAGAAAATTTTTGCTTCTTTTGACCATAACTTCAAAAATATACCTTTATATGTAGTGACCAATATATCATTTAAAAGGTATTATATTGTACTTTATGACAGAGACCGTACTTCAAAATCTTCAAAAATGGACTTATCGGTTTTTGCAAACAAACTCTTCAAGTCTTCTGTACATTATATTAAAGTTTGAGATCATAAAGCAAACATCAATTTCTGTTTTCAGCAGTTTTTGTCGAACACTTTTTGGTGGAATAGAGTGATTAGTTGTTTCTCATAGAGCCCTCTTTTCATTTCTTAAAAAAAAAAAAAAAAAACTGCCCATACTCTTCACTTTCACCTCCAAAAACTTTGGAAAGAATGATGCAACTGCATTGAAAATTGGCATTAATCGTTTACAGAATGTGCTGATAAAGCATGCATGATTTCAACTTAATCTGATAATTTCGTTTTTGTTGTTGCTCCGATGGTTGACAAATTGTTTTTGTTTCATTTATCACACAGCTAGCATGGCTTGGTAAAGATTAAGCACTTGAATAGACCCTGTACTTCAGACTTTCCAATATTAAGATAGGTTAGGAGAGCCCATTTGAATTGAGTTATACATCATTTTAAAGCTTACAGTCTGCTCTTTTAGAATCTGCTCAACTAGAAATCCATGTCTGGTGACTTTTTGTTGGTTTTGTGATGCAGGGTCACATATAGCATCAGTTTCATTTGTTTCATATCGCATTTTCTTTTCTAATTGCTCGCATTTGACATAAAGAAAAACACCCAAAACAAAGGACGGATTGAAATCAATATGAATAATTTCTTGGTGTGTTTAGATTCATAACCCTGCATTTTGTTTGCAGGAAATGTGGTTTACTTTTGTCGTTAAATTAAATGGGAGAGGCCTAAAGAAAAGACTAGAATTATTCGATGCTCTCGCGTGTGCTCGCAATTTCACTTGTTATTTGCAAGTCGCCGTGAAGATTCTTTGGTCTACAATGGCTGCAGATAAAGGTTGGCGTGGCGCTTAATTCACCCACCATGCCCACCGTATCGTCTGACACACAAGACTGCTGCCATTCTAACCGTTAATTATACAGAGGACCGATTGTGTTGGCCACGCGCTTGATAACACAAGGTCATATAGATGATGCAACTGAATGACTTTCTCATTAAGTTTACTTCGCAAATGGCGCCCTTTTCTCCTCAGCCTTAGCAAGGATATCACCAACGTAAAATATTCAGTGATATGGGTCCGGAACGAGCTGGATGGTAAGGGGTTGGTCTTGTCTTGTATGTGCCCTCACCCTTACAGAAACGAAAAAAGAAAATACTATGATTGTGTTGTTGTTTCGGCTTGCGAGATTTTTTTTTTTCTAACAAATATCCTCTTAAGAACAATCAGACCTAGTTGTAGCTTCTTGTAGTACATTATTTACTTGTCCATCGAGCTTAGAGAAGATATAAAAGGCAAAATACACATAATTATTTCATTTCATTTCATTTATTTTCATAAGTCTCAATAAATAATAAAAAAACCCAAATAGGTTAATGTAATAAAATTGAATACATGATATCCACATAGGAGACATAGTATACATAGAATACTGTAAACATATAACATAGTGGTCGATCTATACAAGTTGGAGTATGGGAATAAATGCTGAAGAAATATGAAGAAACCTACTAGAAAGCAAGCTTGTGGAGCGTAGGTCCCAAATAAGTTCGAGCTACAGATTGAGATGAGGAGCACGGGTACAACAGATGACCGAAACAAGAAGAAAAAAAAAATGTACATAAACAAGAAAAAAGTACAAATATACAGGGATATTGCAAATATTTCTCTCATGCAGGTCTGGGGTTGGATAAGCCACATGTTGTAAGCAGATGAGCCGTTATCATTTTGACAGTCATAGTGAATGTGAATCAATGTATAATGACATTGGTATGAGGTTTAAACAGTTTTAGAAGAGCATTCATTTCCTGTCTTCAGAAGAGACGGGGAAGTATATAGAAGAGAACGCATGCACCTGCCACTCCAGACAAACAAGCAAACCAAGACATCCAACAACCAGATGAAGTGCAGTGAAAATAAAAATAGCAATGTCTTTAAAGAAGGAAGAATTCTGAACACTGTGGCCGAAATTGAGCGCAGAAACAGCTGGGTTAAAGTTTGATTTAACATGACAACAACCATGTAGTACAGTGGAGTGGGATAGTCCCGAACAATAAAGAAAAAAAAAATCGATGAACTTAATTGATGTAGTTTTCAATAAGTACTGTCTTAAGTTGCATTAGAAGGATGATAGTGATGAACAAAATGTCAGTTCGGGGGAGGGGGGATCGTTCCAATATTTCGGCCCCGCATACATAAAGTTTTCTTCGCGAAAATTGTGCGAGTACGTGAAGGTGATAAGCGTCTCGTTGGCGGGTGGGATAGTTGTGAACTGAGTAGTTTCTTTTGAACATGTGAAGGAAAACATCGGGAAGGTCATTCGTGGAATATTTATACATAAAGGTGGCTAGATTATAATAAAAAAATTCAGTCAATTTCAAAATCTTATTCTTTTAATTCGTTTGTATGAGACAAATATCCGGTGTTATTGACTATTCTGATAGCGCGTTTTTGAAGAAGGAAAAGCGAATCAAACAGAAATCTGGACGAATTACCCCATGCTAGAATTCCATAGTTGAGGTAAGGGGAAATCATTGTTGAGTGTATAATTTGTATAGTATAGCCTATGTATGGGGAAATAATATTTTAGCTGGTTTAAAATTCCTGCGGTTCTGGATAATATTTTACTTAAATAATTAATGTGGGTTTTCCAGGATAAATCACTATCAATTTAATGTCCGAGAAACTTGATACTATCAACCTGGTTTAAATTAATGCCATTTATCTTGACATGATCAGGAACAGAATGCAGAGAGTTGCTGAACAGCTGCATATAATACGTCTTATCAATATTTAGTGATAATTCATTGGCGTGGATCCAGGACTGATCAAGTTTCAGTTCATTGTTTCACATATGTACAAGCGTGTTAGGGTTACGATGTGAAAGAAATAAATTTGTGTCATCAGCAAAGCATATGAAAGAAAGAATCTGTGACGAATTTCGGATGTCGTTTATATACAAAATGAATAATAGCGGGCCAAGCAAGGAACCTTGGGGAACACCACAAGAAATTGTTTTCAAAAGAGAATCATGACCATTTAAATAAACATATTGCTTTCTAATATTTAGGTAGTCTTTAAACCACTCAAGGGCTGTCCTACGAATGCCGTAATGGCTTAACTTATAAAGCAAAATATCATGGTCAATCGTATCAAACGCTTTCGAAAAATCGAGAAAAACTCCTATAGTATGGGAAGCGTCATCTAAAGCATGAGCCACTTTATCGATGAAAGCTGACAAAGCGTGGGTTGTGCTACGTTTTTTGCTGAATCCAAACTGAAAATTTGAAAGAATATTGCAGTTAATAAGAAATCTAAGAGTTCGTTTGTGAACAAGCTTTTCCAAAATTTTTGAAATTGTAGTTAAAAGAGATATCGGACGGTAATTGCTAACAGATTCTTTAGCACCATTTTTGAATATGAGAACGACTCTAGCAATTTTCATGTTTTCGGGAACTTTTCCAGTTGACATAGATTGATTAAACATATAAGTAAGGGGAGTAATTATTTCATTTATTATGTTTTTTTTAGAATAAAAACTGAAATTCCGTCATCACCTGTACTTTTCATGTTATTCAATTTCCGAACAATTTCTTTAATTTCTTCTTCAACAATGGGAACAAAAAACAAAGTCAGTGCATTCCTTTCCCTCAGAAACGAATGAAAAGGTGTTCCAGGACGAGGTATTTTCTTTGCAAGATCTTTGCCGAGGTTGACGAAAAAGTCATTAAATACATCCGCCATCACCCCTGGATTGTCTTTCAGGCGACCCTCTTTGGAAATACGATTTACGAAATCCATTTCAGTATTGAATTTTAAAGCTGTGTTTATCACCCTCGACGTACTCTTTATATCAGATTTACATCTATCAACTGACGGAAAAATACTGTCGCTTGGCTAAACGTAACATAGTGGTCAGCGTATTTCGATAATGAACATAATGAGATTTTAGAAATGGTAGAAACATTTGGGGATTTACGGTATCTACAAATAATCTGTTGTTCTTGTTAATAGACCCAAGAAGGGACTTCGTGATCCATGGCTGTCTTGGTATTTTCTTGTAATTGGATTTAGATCGTTTTATCAAAGGTATATAATTATCACAAGTTTCTATTAAAATATTCATTAAAACCTCAAAAGATGACTTTACATTTCCTGAGTTGTTAGTAGACAGGAGACCAGTCAACGGACCCAAATCCCTCCCTCAACTTATTTAGATTACGTTCAGACGTGTCACGAAAACCAGGGTTAAGTGTTGGAGTTTTTCTGGTTGGGAACTGGGGTACAAGAGTATAAATCGGGATATGATCAGAAAGATAAGAAACTACAATACAGATGTGACGTCAATAGATAAGTTATTAAAAATATAGAATATTATTGTCGAGGAGAGTAGACAGCTGGTAGACGTGATTTCAGGAATTCGAGTAGGCTTTCTTACATGAGGGATGAAGGATTTTGAAAACATGAAATTGAGAAAGTCTTGACAAACTGTAATATCATTGTAGTTAAGGATATTTATATCAAAGTCTCCCATAATAATGCATGTCTTATTATCAAAGTATTTATCAGAGAGGAGATCGTAAAGTAACCCAATAAACTCAGTAGGGTTAGAATGTGGAGGTCGATAGATTTCCCCCAGGATAATGTTACCTTTGTTTGGAGTTATAACTTGCATAAAAATACTCTGTACACATTCTGAGGTGATGCTGTATTCATAATAATTGACAATTCAAAGTTTGTGTGACATAAAAACCTACTCCACCACCTCTTTTACCAGCCCTATTATTGGTGAACAATTTACAACCCTTGATGGTGTATTGAGAAGAAGGTGACGTTTCCTGTAGCCAAGTTTCACTGAGGCCAATAATCATATGTTTAAATTGTAGCTCATTAACAAATAAAAGAAATTGATCAAAATTTTTGTTCAAACTTCTGATATTAAAATGCGAAACCAAAGATCGTTAGGGTTGGAATGAGACAAATTAACTCTATCATTTCCAAGTGGTAGTTGGAACAAACATTTTGTACTGAAACATCATTTAAATCAAACTCCAGCTTTAATTCTTGAGACTCTGCGTTTAGAAATGTGATAAAATCGGTGCTGTCGCCTTCTTCCCAACCAGATCAGGATAAGGGAGAATTCGGCGCAGCAGACTGGTAATCACATAATTTGTTGTTCGTAACAGGAAATAAATTTGCATTGATTTGTTCAGCCATACTTTATGACAGACAGGCACAAGTTACATAATGGGTTGTTTACCAAGAATGCATGCTCGTAGTTCGATTTCCATCATGGCGCTTTGAGGCAATTTTCGAAAATAATATTCCAATGGTAAGCAATGACAGAACTACTGGCGTTTTCATAGGATAATGGGGAGTTTTCGCTACACGACGGGAAGACCGAGAATACGCGGAAGCAATCAGCTGTGACATTCCCCGTACTCAGACTCCCGCCCCCAATGCAGTTTCGCTTTCCTGTACAGGACGGAGGCGTGGGGACAAGATCGCTGATTGGCTGGCTGGCTGGCTGGCTCACTCGCTGCCCAGCATCGGGACCGAACGCTATTTTGGCTGAATACCGTACTCGATTTCCCCAGGACGGGACGTTTCTCGGATTTGATCATGCGCAGAAGCAAATTTTGCACACGACACACTAAAATCCCGGCCGCGTTGTGCTTGCGAAAACTCCCTATTATATCTGAAGAGGTGGAAATGACAGGAAAGCGTTGCAAATTGTGAAACTGCACACTTCAGACAGGTAAACAATTTCAATGGATGGACAATAGGTGGTGGAAAATTTCAAGAAGCAACCAAATAACGAGGAAACGCTATAGACAGTTTGTGTCACTAGGACAAAATGAGGACCTTGACAATCTGTGTCTACCCGTGAGTGGATCGAGTATCAACGTTACGTAACAATAAGCTGGAACAGCAGGTACATGGATTTGTCTAGACAAATAAATAAATAAAGCTATGAAGCTTATCCTAAAAACAGTATCAAGTTTGTGAATTCTAAATGGTAGACTATACCAGAAGATGTTATCGAACAGCTTACAAGTCAGTGCATTTTGTTGCATGTATTTACAGATATGTGGATTTTTTGTAGTGACATGTAGGAACGATTGACACACAAAGTAAAACGGTAGTTGTTGGTTGGTATGCAGAAAATGCATTGAGAAGTGTAATAATCGAAACACATTCAGGAAGGAAAGTACATCAAAATTAACGCAGAAAAAAACAAGATTTGCTCTGTCTTCCAGCATATTAAAGCACATACGCAGGCAATCCAAAACAGACTCCCACAGACATAATATGGACGGGCTCCCGGGGTATCTACGGCCACACGCCCTACCCCCCCCCCCCCCCCCCAGTCAAATAGCCTAGTCAAAGTTTGGTCCAATTTGAAACTTGACTCAGTTGAAGTGGAATAGGACCAGTTTGTGTTTCAAAACCTTGATACAAGCTGATTTTGTCCCGTATATCGAAACAGGAGACAGAACAAGGTATCAGAGTCTGTGTGAATGTAAAATGCAAGTAAATTTAAAGGCATGTATTATTTAAGGGAACATATTCGGCAGAATGGTGAGATTATGACCGAGACCGTTACCATTTGGATAGTGGAAGAACGAATACATGTAACCAAGGAGGTTCAAGCGATGAAGTAACAACAGTATTATTCCCTTTGATCCCATGTTCGAAGCCGCCGCTCAAAAATATTTGAAGCATGTGCCAAACAGGATATGCAGGGCAGATACGAAGACAATTGACTCGTGTCTCATTGCATAATCACCAGCAACTTTCAATATGTTTTGCGTAATTACTTTTCGCTATCCCTTCATATAAGAGGTAGGTGGTACAGACACGAGGATGCGCGAATAGAAATTGAGCAAAAAAAAAGCTGAAATGAAGATGAAAATTACTCGACTGGGCATTCCTGGGCACTAAATTAATATATCTATCAGTAATAAAGATTTATACTTGATTATTATTCCATATTAGTTTCATTTGTGGAAATTAAGGGGAAAAGTGATAAAACCAGCTTTCCAGGATGGTACAGTTTTAAACATTTTCACATGATACAGCTCTGATATACATTTTTGCGCAAATTTTTGGACGGAATTGACTTTTGTTTTACATGCTTTATCATTAAGTGAAATTTCATTTCATTTAACAAATAAATAAGCAAAATATGGCCAACATTATGATAACGTTCAAAATGAATCATCAGATTGCCAGCAAGACGGCGGCGTCGAACATCGATCATCAAAGGCACAAGTGCACCTGTGGAATTCTTTTGTACATCAACAGAAATCTGACAACTGTTTGAATAATTACAGCCAGTTGGAACTCCATATATAAAACCTCCTTGATGTAACCTGGTTCGACTGTGGCCAGTGTTTCGACAGGAGTCATTTGCGACTGCTTAACAGACAATATTGATAACTGAACAATTTTATGATACCTGAGTGGAGGCCGAGAACGACACATGCACTATATGGCATTGAATCAAAGCTACCAGATACCATCGAAGCAATATATTTGGTAGACAAGCATGTGTACTTACGGAAGATTAAGTTCTGCTTAATATTTGCTTAGGGGGAACAAAAGAAAGATATTAATCACACACATATTAAGATTCATTTATACCCAAATACTTAAAGGAAAAGTTCACCTTCATAAACATGTGAGTTGAGTGAATGCAGCAATATCAGTAGAACACATCAGTAAGAGTTTGAGGAAAATCCGACAATCCGTCAAAACGTTATGATTTTTGAAGTTTCTACTCAGTCACGGCTGGATGAAAAGACTACTATAGCTTGTGATGTCACATGAGTACAACGATATAAAGAAAGAATAAAGAAAATTTAACATATTTCCATTTTTCTCCCATAACAAAAGAACACTCGACTTCTCTCTTTCAGAAGGCCGGGGGAATAATATTACCTTTAACATACGTAAGTAGCAAGTCGAAGAACTGTGCACTTTATTCAAAAGTAAAGTTTTGGGTTCCCTGTTTGTTTTCCTTATATAGTTGTACGCATGTGACATCATACACCGTAGTAGTCTTCTCTTCCAGCAGTGACTGCGCAGATACTTAAAATATTCGTAACTTTTGAACGGATTGTCAAATTTTCCTCAAACTTTCACTGATGTGTTCTACTAATATTGCTGCATTCTCTCAATCCTTATGTATAATGAAGGTGGACTTGTCCTTTAACATACTTGGTGATAATCTGGAGGAAAAATAAAAGGCAGATTTGATGTAGAACAATTTCAGGAAGCCTATAATGGCAGCCGAGTACAACACGTACGGCTTAATGACATAACACAGTTATGTTTAATCAATATTAAAGGTGTTGTTTGATTATATATATATATATATATGTATATATATATATATATACATATATATATATATATATATATATAGATGTCCTTATGGTAACATGAGTAGGATAGGTTTCACGGATCAACACTGGATTTTACCGGGATATACTTACGAGGCTAATTGACAGATTTGGATGAAGGATAAAGTGAAAAAAAAAATGAATCCGAGTAGATGCTCAATCCTGAAACAGATTCCAGCTCGTGGCGCCTATCTCCTTCCAACGAAGTAACATATTTGGTCCTACCACCGATATCTTTCGTGGACGCGTGTTTCTTCTTACGAAAGTTGTAGGCAGCTTTTGCGAGAACACTCCTTCTGGCTTTCAGGGCTGGAGGAAGGTCTGTATGGACCGTGATTCTCCGGGGATCCTGGTCAGGGAGGCTCCCAGGATACTATTACGATCTCTCATATACCATAATTATGTATATAATGTGTAGAGTCATATGCATGATCTATTTTTTTATTTACATAGTTTGCAATAGTTTAGGTCATATCTCAAAGATCAAAAGAAACACCAAAATTTGATATCATAATTTTTTCGATCACGCCACCAATACAATGTCACGCCTTTACGTTTGCCTATTATTCCATTACGCTGATGAAGTGTTTTTTTTTTTATTCTAATAAGACTGGCTGACAAATTATAGTAAAAATTGTAATAATGGTTAACATTACTACTAAGAATACTCCCTTTGATGGTATTTAAGATTTGGCTCTATCACGGGATTTGAATTTGAAATCAAAGGGGCTATACAGTACTGGTTGAGGTTAGGATTAAGCTTGTAACGTTTTGCATGTTTTGCGAGATATTCAGAAACCACGCAATGAAATGTTAAAGAGCATACAATTCTAGGGGAATCAAACTTTATTTGATGAAAATCAGTTTCGAAATGACTGAAATATCTAAAAACAAGGTAGAACAAAGAGATCCTGATAAAAGCATGTCAATTTTATTAGGATTTTTTGGATATCTTAGCCATCTCAAGGTCAATTTTCATTCTTGATAAACAATGAATCCTTTTGAAATTACATGCTCTTTTGTATTTCATAAGAAGTTTCTCATTATCTGGCAAAAAAAAAAAAAAAAATGTTATAAACCTGAATCCTCATGTCAACCAGTACTGTACCGTCCTTTTAATAAGTAACAAGAGCTATGTCTTTTGGCTGTCACGCCGTTACGGTGGCGTTCATTTGCATGTAAATGCTTTTATCTGTTTATAAAGGGGTAGAATCTGATTGATACATCTATAACCGGACATAAAAGAAGGCAATTTATAATCCATTTATGTGACAGGTGATGTGGAAAGCAAGGATTGTAACTGTACGATGCCTAAACTCTATGACTGCCCAACCGTGAACCTAGAACTTGTCCCCGCCCCCCTAGGATGTCATCTCCTCAAGGAGGAGCTGAGCACCAGGAGTTTCTCAAACATTACCTGCGGGAACGACACGTCCTTGTCCAACGGGGTAAGATAGTTGTTGGTTTGATTTTTTCGCTATATTGGTTTATATATATATATATATATATATATATATATATATATATATATACATATATAATTTTATATATATATATATATAGAGAGAGAGAGAGAGAAGAATCAAGAAATAAACTAGTAATGCATTATTTCGCCAATAACAATGAGTTTATTGAACAACTCAAATTTTCGAATTTTCAAATCCTGTGTATATGAGTGCGCGCTCTTCATGTTCAATTTATGTTTTGGTATTGACATTCCCCGTCGAGACTCCTGAAGAAGGTGGAGGCCACCGAAAATTTGAGTTGTTCAATAAACTCATTCTTATTGGCGAAATAATGCATTGCTAGTTTATTTCTTGATTCTTCGCTATATTGGAGCCAATACGTGAATTCGCAAACTGTTTGGACCTAGACTATATATATATATATATATATATATATATATATACAGTAATTTTACATGTGTGTGTGTGTGTTCGCGTGTGTGCGTGTGATGTAGATTGGCGTTTAACCAGGTATATAAGAATTTTATTCGCCTTTACCGTCTCAATATTTCCTTTAGCAGTACGAAACTGGGGGAGGGGTAGGGTCCGGGTTGGTTGATAATTTCTAACGCTATTTGTCTGGACAGTTTGCTTCACATCTCATACAGGTAATAACATGCATTCATTCATTCATTCACACACACACACACACACACGCGCGCACACACACATACACACACACATGGAAACTATTAATCATACTTGATTGTCTTTTTCAAGGGTTTTTTTTTCCCGCAGAATTTGACTAGCTGCTCGTCTTTCAGAGTCATTTCTCCGGAAAAACAACAACAACAACAACTACAAAACTATGACAACGATATGATCACAATCGATTTCTGTTTCAGCAGCTCTATGTGCGGGTGCTTGAGAAGCAAAACCATTACATGTTTAAGTTATCACACTGACGAAAAAAACGATTGATGATGGCACGTTTGTGCTTTTACCTACAAAAAAAAAAAAAAAAAAAGACCATTAATTCCACTAATAGGCAGTCCCGTCATTGGTCCTTATTCGTTCTAATCATTGGACTTAAACAAAAAGAAAACAAACACACAAAACGATTTCATTTTTCAATGTTGGTAATTGCCTGAAAAAGGAAGGGCAGCCGTACATTCCTCTATACATTCCAAAATAAGGTCGCAGTTATAGGAGACCTCCAGATGATTTTCAGCCCTTTACATTTGACCAGTTATAAAGTAGTTATACCGAGTTACAGCGTTTCAGAATTTATACTGGTCGGGATGAAGAAAAAGAATATTTTCAAAATTTATAACAAATTGCAATGAACAAGGATGGTGACATGGCAGTCTAACCATAAGAATGCATGAGTAGGGGCTCGAGGAGGCAGGACAGAATAAGAAGGGATGCACAGATTATACACTGGTGAACTTGTTATTAAAGCAAACGGTGTTGTAATGGAATTACACTGTCACATTTCTGAAATATGTGAGGCTCTTATGTCATCAACCGTCAACACGCTTCAGTGTTATTTTTTAAAGATTTTTAGAGTATTGGTTTCTCTGTTCAAGTACCATAATAAATTCCACATGACGCTGTCGATTTATGTACTACGTGATGTGAAATTTTAAAAATCGCCTGGAATGCTCCTTTGAATACCCTGCCCTTATGGTTAAAACGGAACGATCCATGATGTTCTTCTTTTTTTTTTATCATGTACGTTTTATAATGATTCAATCATGTCCAATCTGCTGTTGAACAGGTCAAGTTCGAAGATTCGAATGAAGAAAAATCGCTCGTGTTCGAGAACGAAGGCTGCATGACTGACTTCTACTTTGTCGTCTTTTTGGATGGCGGTCAGCTGGTAAGTGAACATAGAAATACATAAATCATCATTACGATACAGCTGAATGTAATATACTGTAAGGAATGTGAACTGCTGTGCTCTCTTCGCTTTCAGAACTGCTGCCTCTAATAGCAAAATACTTCTTTACAATACCTAGATATGAAGAGTGGCTAGCACCAGTCCTGTTGACTATCATGACGATACAAATGACAAAAACAAACGAATATATGGAGATAGTTCCCTTCCCAAACGTGCGCGGTGCCTCATTGTGGGTAGCATAAAATATACTGAAAGAAATTAGACTGAGGCGGACGTTGCTCCGATCTTAAGTCTTCCTTTTATTCAGTCAAGCTTTCGGCCAGTCATCAGGCCTTCCTCAGGATCTGCATGAGACGTGTATCATTAAAAGGGTCTAGGGCAATTACCCCCTGGGCAATTAGCCCGCACCCTTCCCCTGGCCCTAATCGTAATCCTAATCCTGAACCTAACCCTAACCCTAACCCAAACTCCTAACCCTAAACCTAACCCTAACCCTAATCTCTACTCTAACCTTACCACCAACCAGTAATTGGCCGGGGGGGGGGGGGGTAATTGCCCTCTCGGGGTAATTGCCCGGATACGCATTAAAATGATGCACGTCTCATGCAGATGACGTGATGTCCTGCGTCACAGCACCGTGTGCTAATCTTCTCTGTTGGGCTATATACATTATGTCCTGTTTGATCATGGCTGAGTGTTATGCTACGGGTGTTCTACTGTGAGTCTGAAGTTAGAGTGACTCTATAATAGACTCTATAAGATATTACAAGAAAACAGAGCACTCCTAATAAAAGATTGGACCCATCTCTTATTAGGATCGCTTTGGTTTACTTTGTTTTTGGATGTCTCAGCTATTCTAAAACTGATTTCCATGTAATAACCTTTTAATTTCTCTTAAAATGGCATGCGCTGTACTATACAATTATAAGTGTTTTCTTGATATTTTGCAAAAAGGTTAAAGGCCCTATTCTCATCCCCTCCAATAAAATACAACCCCTTAACTAAAATCTGATCCCTTCACAAAGCTGGAATTTTGACTAATGTATTCGTAATTATGCTTCATTGTAATTTGTAAATATGGATGTATGCATACATGATTGCAATTCTGTTCAAAAAAAATTCCCAAGGTGGAGTGTCAATTACGCCTTCATCTACGTGTGTGCAGGTGCGTGTGCGCGTCCGAGTGCATGTGTTTGTATAATATTATTTACTGATTATGCATGCAAGGCTATTCAAAATTATACGAAATTGCTAAAGGCCGTGTCACACATTTTCGGGCAAGCTACGCGGGCTTGTGGCGAGGAGGTAGTTTCCAGCACGTAGAATATTTTCCGCGGGCGAACAAGAATGTTTGCAATTGAATTTTCGCACTTGTTTCTTACCTACTAGACGCGTGCTACTTAGCTTCTATACTTGCGTGCATTCCGTGTGACCTGCGTGAGAGCTTTGAAACCGATCCGTTTTCTGTTACGAGTGACTTATGGGTACTGAGAAGTACCTGCGTTGGAGTTGCCTGCGAGGTGCTGCCGGTAAGGGTCTCCTACTGGTGTTTTGCGTGTACCTCTGCGAGCGAACCCCCACGACTCACCCGGAACAAGTTTTGAGCGTGCTCAAGGCCTTGCCATACCGTATCTGGGGAAGTTTTGCGGCTTGACTTGCGGGGATACAAATTTGCTACCCGGAGCTCTCCGCAGTTGGTCCGCACCTGGCAGTACCCAGCGCGTATCTCGCCTGTAGTTGCCCGGAGGTTCTCACGCAAGTCCGATTTAGCCGCAGCCAAGTTTTGAGCATGACCAAAACTTTTTTCCGGGTGAGTCGCGAGGATGCCCGGAGAGGTCCACGCATAACGCCAGTAGGAGGCCCTTAGCGGCAGCACTTCGCAGGCAACTCCCACGCAGGTACTTCGCAGTCCCCGTATGCAGCCGAGATAATGACATTCCGTGGGACTTCTGCCATTCCTTCAGAGGAATTCCTTCACTGAGTTGTCAGTCCCACGCGGAGTGGTACAAAGGTCACACAGTATACCCGCAAGTAGAATTTAAGTAGAACGCGTAGTAGAGCAAGTAAGACACATGCACTGACTCGCCCAAATCCTTGTTCGCCCTCAGAAATTTCCGGTATGCTGGAAAATCCCTTCACGCAACAAGCCTGCATAGCTTGCCCGGAAAGGTGTGACAGGGCCTAAACATGGTTGCGGGTAAAAAGATTTGCGTGCACACCTACGGGTGACCACGGGTGAGATACGTGCTAGGTACTGTCATGTGCGGCTCATTCCGGGGACCTCCGGGTATTAAAAATTGTTCTTCATAAGTCGCACGCAAGGCTTTCCCGGAAAGGTGTGACACGGCCTTTAGGCTGTAAAAAAAAAAATGATTATGTTGCCATTACAATTTATGTGCAATTTCCCCGTTGTCAAGAGCAAGTACAATGTATGGAGAGAATTACAACACGAATTTGAGCATAATCGTGTATATAGACTGTGTTCTTCAATAGTGTTGCACAGACTCGCAGCCACAGCAAAAAAAAAAAAAAAACAAACAAACAAACAAAAAAAAAACAAACAAAAAACACACACACACAGACACATACACACAAACAATACAACTTTTAGCTCATCATTTCACAATCAAAATGTAAATTGTTAATGATTTCGACTTAAGAGGGTTACACTTCACTCGATGAGTCAGACAAGATGACCTGCCTGGATTGATCCTTCTGAAAACAACACAGTGTCCCACAGTGTGATAACCATACACACTGTGAACATCTCTTCAAAATTCGACCGTTTTAACAGTGTGAACACAATGGGAGTCGTCATTTCACAGTCAGGTGTGAAACAAAGCAGTATTATGTAAACTCTTTAATGGGCAAAACCACAACACAGTGTGCAATTATCTTTACACTGTTAAAGGGTGTGTACAGTTCTGGTCGAGGTCAGGATTTAGCTTCTAATGTTTTGCGAGATATTCAGAAACCACTCTATGAGATGTCAAAGAGCATGCAGTTCTAAGGGGTATCAAAAGTTTATTCGATGAAAATTGGTTTTGAAATGGCTGAGATATCCAAAAACAAGGTGAAACAAAGAGATCCTAATAAAGTTGTGGCATGTCGCCTTTTATTATTAGCACTTTTTGGGATATCTCAGCCATTTGAAAAACAATTTTCATCAAATAAATATTGAATCCTTTTTAAAATTACATGCTCTTTCATATTTCATAAGAGGCTTTTCATTATCTCACTTAGGAATGTTCAAAACATGAATCCCCACCTCAACCAGTACTGTACAGTCCCTTTAAATTCGAGCGTTTTCACATAGTCGACTATATTAACACATTGTGAACACACTGTGGGACACTGTATTCTTTCCAGCATTGGTGGTGCACTCCACCATGCTTTTATCGCGAAAGCTGGAAAGCTTTCAGGACATATTTCATATCTTTTATATCGTGTTTGATTATGTCTAAAAGCTTCATTAATCGGAAGCCTTCCTGATACTGATGTTAGCCACTAGATGCTAGCTACAGAAATAATCTTGGGCTCTATAGAGTCACAGCGCAAAGCGAGCGATGGGATGAGAAAAAAAAAAAACAACAATTTAATTTCAATTCTAATTTCAATTCGCTTATTTTCATTCTTCTTTTTCCAACAAAAGAAAATACGGAATAAATCAGGAATCATATAAAAAACCTACATTCGACTTTGCAAAAGTTAAATTATACAGATAAACATAAGACTGCATACTGGCAAATGCCTCAGTTGAGGAAAAAATATAAGAGGTTCACTAAAAAGCAGGTTTGTATATTTCGAACCACTCAAAAACAAAGAAAGATGGCGCCAACTTAGTGTAATCCTGAAATTCAAAATTCACATTCAAATTTATTTCATTTCCATTAAATAAACAATGAAAATTAATATACGATGTATAAGCAGAGCATCGTTGTAATGAGTGCAAAATCGTAAATTGACACAATGCATGGGATAATGAGTACAAAATGAAGACAGCTCCTTTAATTCAGTCCTTCTATCAATGCTTATTGTTCTTCCCAGCGTGTCCATGGTAGAGATAGATGATATGAGGAAGTAATAATAAATTACTTGAGAGACCAATACAAAGGAGACGAAGACTTGACTTTCGCATACGGTTATCAATATTAAAACTTTGCATAATTGAGCGTCAGTATACGGTGATACCTACAACTTTATAGTTCTCTCTTTTTTTTTAAGTATTTCGTTTCTCACTGTGGCAAAGACAAAATATAAGAATATTTTTACACTTCTTTTTGTTTATGTCGCAGTCAGTCTTGAAATTGAAGGTATTTTTATATTTTCATTTGTAATTTTGATGATGTTAATTAAGTGCAATTTTTTTTTTCAAAAATCCCTTATCGTTTTATGTTGGGGAAATAAAAAGTGTTTAGCTGAATAGCATTTGGTTGAAGTTTCTACTGTCATGCTTATACAATCCAAGTGCTGTAAGCTTTCAATCACTTCATGAACTTCAACTACTTAAAGCCAAAAAAAAAGTTCTGGTACGCCTGCAAACGTTGTCAAATTTCGCTCCCAAATGTGAACGTATGACTAGGAAATGTGCGGAATAACGCTGTAATAACAAATGGGCAACGACGAAAATGCGAAATATTAACCAAAAAGGTTCAGTTTCAGAACTTACCCGAACGGGGTCAGGCTAAACTCGGACTCGGGGATAACTCGGCCTCGCTTTGACGGCGGGCTGAGTTGTATTGGTTGTCCCTCTGGAGTGTAGTGTTGTACTATGGGAGCGGCCTGTATAAACTACATTGTAGCGCTTCGCGTTCTGGCTACTCGCAGTAATGGTCCGAGTAACCTGTTGTTACAACGCGCGCATCAAAAACCTTTTTGGCGCTCATGCAAAATAGTGTGCGCCTATCAAGCACCTCTAAAAACCAAGGGGAAGTCTTCTTCTTCTTGCTTATGAGGCAGCAGCAGCTAAATAATGTCCCTCAATTGTTGTAGCCAAGTTACAGTCTGTGGAGTAGGGTGTGTCAGGTCCATGTTGTCAGGAGGGCGGAGATCAGGGCACTCACTCAAGATGTGTTGAGCAATCTGTTCTGGTGCACCACACTGGCAAGCTGCTGACGGGCGTAGCCCCCAACGATGCATTGCTGCATTGAAACGCCCAACTCCCGTTCGAATCCGATTTAGAGACACCCACTCACTCCTTGGGAGGTTTGCTCCTGGGGGGACAGATGTATTGGGCGTGACAACGAGTTGGGCAGGTCGTTGGGTGTCTTCCCAGCTTGTTCTCCATGTCTGGCAGATGTTGAAGTCTGATCCTCTCAGCGTTGCTGCATGGCGGGAGAAAGGGCGGCGAGACTTCAGTCGCTGATGCCGCTGACCCAGAGTTACAGAGCCCTCAACTACGTCGTGGAGGAGGTCGTCCGGGTTGCTGGAGGCCTTGGTGACCAACCTATGTGTGTGATGTTCTCGGCGCATGGGGGCGGGAGCGATGCCTGAGAGAACAGGTAGGAATTCTGTTGGTGTAGGCCGGAGACATCCTGTAATTAATCTCATGGTGTCATTCAGAACTGAGTCAAGTTTCTTGGTGTGAGAGCTCCTACACCACGCAGGGGAAGCGTATTCCGCGGCACTGTATACCAGAGCTAGCGCACTAGTGCGGAGAGTGGTTGCACTGGCACCCCATTTTGATCCTGCAAGTCGGCGAAGGAGGTTGTTCCTTGAAGACACTTTTGCACTTATGGCCTTGAGTTGTTCCTTGTAGGTCAGCTGCCTATCCAACTTCACTCCAAGGTAGGTTGGTGTAGCATTGTATGGAAGAGGTGTTCCATCAAGAATGACACTGAGTTGCCGATTAGCCTCCTTGGTGTTCAGGTGGAAGGCTGTTACCGTTGTCTTGGACATGCTAATCTTGAGTCTCCAGATCCTGAAGTACTTCGCGATTTGCGACATATCTGCAGTGAGGGTATTCTCTACATTTGACCAGGCTCTGTCAGAGTGAAGAAGGGCAAGATCATCTGCATAGCCATACTGTCGTGAGGTTGTGAAGGGGATGTCACTGATGTATATGTTGAAGAGCAAGGGGGATAGTACAGAGCCTTGAGGGGAAGTGATAAACAACAACAAAAACTTCAAAGACCGCGCGTCTCAGCAACTGAGGTGATGTGCGTATAGGCTTGAGGACCGCGCGCTGTCCATTTGTTTTGTATAGGATTAGCACGCACTTTCCTGTCTGTTCAGTTAGGCCTCGTTTGGTATTATAGGCCTACAGTAGAATATGGCGATCACGAACTGCGTGTAAATTGTCTGATATAGGGTCGAGTTTCCCCTGAGACCGAGTTAGTCTGGTTCCGACTTATATTATTTTTCTCAAAATACTCCAAAACGACTCATCATTTTGGCAAGCCGCGTCAGCCAGGTAAGTTTAATTGTAGACTCTTTCGATATATTGCAAGCAAATATGAAATGGTGCCAGACGGGTTCTCAAGCCCTTACCAGAACTTTGTTTTCACTTTAAATATGATAATCAATATTGGTGTGATGTAGTTTTTTTGTTTGTTAGCGTTTTACAACAGCTGAGGTATGGTTGAGGAAAAAGAACAGATGAAAAGCGAAGACAGTCCATTACATTATGAAGAGCTTGATTCCAAAAGACGCTAAATCCATTGAAAATGATGGATTTATGTATATCATGGGTGTATATTCATTAATCTTAGATGCGTCATCCATTTTTGTAGTGTTTGATAATGGTCATCTTTATACTCACAAAGACATCATACTTCTCAGTATGTTTTAAATACTGAAAACAGATCTGTATACAGTAACCCTAGCAATAGCATTCACAGCAGCATCCAGTGGCGGATCCAGAGGGGGGGGGGGGGGGGGGGCGCAACCGGCGCACGCCCCCCCCCCTTTATTTGTCGTAAAAAACAAAAGAAATAAAAAGAAAAACAATGAAATGAAACCCGGAAGTAGCACCAGAAATATTAGTCACGCCCCCCCCCCCCCTTTACAGAATTCCTGGATCCGCCCCTGGCATCTGCATGAAAGGGAGTTTGAAAGTTGTCTATCTTACTAAGAAATTTCTCAATATTGTATATTTCTTGTAAAAATAATTCTTGTAAAAATAATAATATGCGAGTACGCGAGGGTTAAACGTTATTGCCTGCGACAACATCAACAGGTGAAGACCTTAACTCTTAAGGCAGGCGAAAACACGACCTCCACAGGGGTGAAATTTGAAGTGGCCTACGGCTACACCGTACCTTGCAATGACCAGCCCACCGTGAACACCCTTCTCTGGCAGTACATTACCCCAGGGGTAAGCGTGAATCTATTTGTACCCTTTGTAAAGTTCATGTTGCTCCTCTCTTTCTCTCCCCCCCCCCCCTCAATGTCTATGTCTCACTTTAGTTTCACATTATCGCCAATATTTCTGTGCCTACAGTTTCATTCTGTCACTATCACCTTAATCATCACCACCATCACTATCATCTTCATTTTTACCATTTTCTTACATCATTATCCTACCATCATCAAATTAAAATTTACCGTGTTGAAATTGATCATATTTTTTTTCTCACTCTCTTTGTTTTTTAGTATCCATGCACTAGAATATAAAGCTAATGCAGTAAATGTTAAGGTAGCTTCCCCTATTCTACTTATTATACATTTCTACTCCCCCTGAGGTTCCCTCCAAGATTGTCTGGGCTGTCACGTGTTCAAGCAACCGTTTCTAATTAATAGCAGTCTTTCTTCTGCATACTTTCCTTGTCTATTATTTTTGTGAACTATATAAATTTTTGTTAATGTAATCAAAATATACATGCATTTCTTCCTTCAAATCAAATACACTGTAAACCATAGTTACATTGGCGTTTTCTCCAATAGTACCATGTTGAAGAAAGTCAAATCAAACAAACAACTACTTGCTCTGTTAATTTTATGGAGTAAAGATCTGATGGTGCGAAAAGAGCAATCAGTTCTTTTTATGATTAGAAACAAACCACATTGTTCTATGTAGTATACGTTTATTATTTCAGGAAAATGATGTCATTGAAACATGGTAAAACAATGGATAGATAGATTGGAAAAGAAGGGAAACTAAGAGTATTGATGTGAGGAAGGAAGAGTAGAAATCAACAAACCCAAAATGATAAATAATGTTATCGTCTGTTCAAGCTTCAGTATACAGAAACGCAATTGTTTTTTTTTTTTTTTTTTTAATCCATGTAACTATTGAAGCGGCGCTCACTCTGGCAAAAGATCGCAAAGTTTATAAGATCGCGATATTTAAATTAGGGCGGTGGGTTGGCTCAGTCGGTAGCGCGTCTGCCTCACGATCACGCGGCCCGGGTTCGACCCCGAGTCTGGACTGAGCAGTGTTGAGTGTAAGCATACCGTTCCCTCTAGCAAGAGGCAAAACACTCTGTCCCTCGGATAGGACATAAAATGGAGGTCCCGTGTATGAGAGAGTAACAGCTCATGCACGTAAAAGATCCCGCTTCATTCATTCATCGCAAAGAGCAGGGTGTTTAACCCGGTGAAGTGGTCCCACCTCACATCCAACTGGACCCCATGGAAGACCAGCTGTTGCAGCTGAATATGGGCTATCCAGCCATCTCCTTAGATTGAAATGAAACAGTAAACAGTAAACAAACAGTAAACAGTAAATCTCGATCTTAAAGATTGCAAAGATTATAAGATCGCGATCTTTTGCCAGCGTGTGCCCGCAAGCTTTCCGTGAAACTTCTCGTGAAACCTCCCACTCAAACTAATGGTTATAAGAAATGTTTTAATTTGTTTTGATAAGGTATCACAATAATTCTTGAGGGATAATGATACAGTATCAAGGGAGAAACGTGACATAATTACGTTTTTAAACATATACAAGCATAAATGAATGTGTATTGATATAAAAATAAATAATATAAATGATATTCACCCCTGCTCCAGTACTATGCTCCGGACGCAGACATCGCCCTGGTTTGGAACGAGCTCAACTTCACCAACGGCACGTTCAGACACGAGGAGGAGACCTACTTCAAGGCTTCCTACCTCTTCGTTCACTTTGGCAATGTGTCTATCGGTAGCTCCTTCAAACTGCAGATCACAGGCTGCCATGAGATCGGTAAGAAGGAAATATCTTTGACTCATTCCATTTCATTTCATTTCCGACAAATTTTTAGAGTAGAATTGTGACATTTGCAAAAAACTATAAAATTGGTAGTTCTACAGCCATGTACTTTTATATCTAGTCAGTTAGTAATGTATCAATTTCAACATTAATTATAAGCGTTTATTCATCTTGTCAACACCATTTTTTTTTTTACAAAAATATCTTAATCAATCTGCCATTACTCTTCGTTAAGTTTTATTTTGTATCGTTTCAAGATCGATAGTGGTAAATTTCATCCTGAGCAGAATGTGTTTTTCTTTTCTTTCACAGAAAGACAAAATTTAATAAAGGCATAGGCAGACAGACATAAGATTATACACACACGTAAGACGCCGGTGTGTCCGTATAAACCAGGCTTCAAGAAAGCTCTGTAAGATGATGATAATTGTGTAGGTGTTATTATGAAATCATTTGACCCCGCCGGTCGGTGCCCAGCCAAAACTGGCAAAATATTTGCCCTCCGGCCACTGAGAGGCTGATGTTGAGGTGGGGGGGGGGGGGGGGGGGGGCGGGGGTACGGTGACCGACCGTAGGCTTAGAAAAGCCAATTACCGAATGCTAAAGGCTACTTGATAAATGTATGTGTAATCTTGTATGTCGGTGTTGTGAGTGCGTATTTTCGTGCTCATCACAGTTGTCATCCAGAAAGCTACACATCAAATTTAGGGCCTACGTAAATATTTGTTCGCCAGGTCACCTGTTAATACGTGTGTGTGTGTGTGTGTGTGTGCGCGCGCGTGTGTGTATGAGTGTGAGAGAGAGAGTGTGTGTGTACTTTACTGCTTATATCGTCACTGCTATATACATATTGCCACGTGTGTCTCCATTAGAGAATAATATTTTTTTTTTTCTGATTTCACATATCAAGGGCATCCCGCGACCGGTTCCTGAGTTTTCTACTATTCTTTCTCCACGCATGACCACCTCTTGGAATCAATTACTTTAAAACGTATCCGTTAAAGGTCGTTACTATGGCAACTCCTTTGCTGCGGTTGCTGTATCAATATTGATATCGTAGGTTTATTTTTTTCGTTATGTAACTGACAATGAACAACAGACATAACTATGCTAATGAAGTACTCACGTCGGCCTTCCCACTGTTCCTCCCCCCTACCTTCCAGCCAAGGATATCGACCCTGCGCTCTCCTACTTGAACAACTTGGTAACTGCTGGTGCATCCCTCCTCTTGTTTTGCGTTCCAACTCTTTGTGGGAGATGGATTGCAAACCACAGCTTGTGTTTACATTGCCCATGGCTACCACTCGATAGGACAGTTTTTCTTGTTGTGTTTGTTTGTGTGCGTGCGTGTACTTGTTTGTTTGTTGTTTGCTTGTTTGTTGTTGTTTGTCGATGTTGTTTTGTCTTCACGCAAGCCATTATGCACTTCTATATTGGTAATAATACGAGCGATTTTATATAGTGCATCGAAAAGGACTGCATGCCTCTCTTGTATCTGCGTGTGTTTCTGCTAATAAATGCCTGTTTGGTTCCGAATTCAACTTTGTTCCTATGGCCAACTGCATAGAGAAAATGTGTCTGACTACATGAGTATATACACATCGTTCAACATGATTGCACATTTTGTGTTGTTGTTCAGATAGCTTTGATATTCTGCTGACTGAATTGATACGAGCGAACACTGTGGATTAAAATATCTTCCCACTTGCTTTTTTTTCGGCATGATTTTGCTAAACTTTTCAGGACATTCTTTCAGATGGCATGTATCGTCAATAGTTTTACTTCAAGTGTACGTATGACCTCTGGTTTTTCTTACTGCTGCATTCTGTACTGTATAATTAGGTGTAATGTCTGCATCTCTTTTGTTGTCATCTCAGCTTTCTACTGTATCAAAGCGTATTGAAACATTTTAATGAGCGCATTTACTGCCAACACGCTATTGTACAGCATTGCACCTTTCTCCAGCGTAATAGCGCTTTACTGCATGAGTTTCCAATGATTGTAACACTAATTTAGTTAGAAAAAGAAGAACATTATCACCATCTTTGTTTCTGTGTAGAAAACCTTCTCTCCTGAAATTGACCTTGTTGAATTGCACCATACCGTAGGGTGTCTATAACACCCAGGACAGTCTGTAGTAAACTCTTTCACAGAGCTTTCTACGGCAGAAAATGCAGTTTACGCGCATTTTTTTTTAAGTGTTCTGCAAAATACATTCATGTCTGATGCGATTATAGAAATGCTCACGTTTCCATAAATAATGTTTTTAATTGAATTTAAGAAATGACAGACTAAAACATTGGGTTTTAATTATATTTTATGATTACTTGGGCATCGATTGAAAACCCTTAAAGTCAGTTCTTATTTCGTCCGTCTACCTAAATCTTCATTAGATTGTGATTGTTTTGGGAGAGAAGACTATAAGAGGGGGAGATAATGAAACATGTGCATCAATGGAGATATTTTCTTGGTTTTTATTTTTCATTTTTCTTGCTTTTTTATTCTTCTCATTCGAAATTTAGAACGTCTAATTTTGAAACTAAATGACAACAACAACAACAACAAAAGAGTGAAAAACAACTGAAATAAAGAAAAGCATGATCTTGCAAAGAAGAAAACAAACAAACAAAATCACGTTACAAAACGATCGGATGTTTCAATGGAAACGCAAAGCAGGGGAAAAAAAGGTTTTTAATGCCTAAAAATCCTTGAATCGAGGTTACCCTCATCAGCCTGGCGTGCACGGCAGGGAAGCGGTATGCATAATGTATAAGACCAGTCAGTCGAGGCGAACGCTCTATGCCATTAAGTCAATTAGTTGGCAACGATGGCTTCCAGGGCAGAATAGACTAAAACGAAGTGGTATTAATGAATTAGCAATATGCCTTCGCAATCAACCTCGGCTAGAGTCTCGATCGCCATTCCATTCAGCATGCTAACAAGCACGGTCTTCATTCTCGTCAGGCCGCTTCAGTCTCGTCAACAAACAAAGAAATAATAATAGTACTAATAACAGAAGTGAAAAAGATATACCAATGGCATAAAACGAGCACATATAAAGAGCACATGAATAAAAGACGAAGGAAAAATGCAGGTCAACGAATATTTGAAAGTGACCAGATCAGAAAATGACAGTGTGATTCGTTTGTGTGTGTGTGTGTGTGTGTGTGTGTGTGTGTGTGTGTGTGTGTGTGTGTGTGTGTTGGGGGAGGTGTTCTTCAATAAAACTCTCGAGAGTAAACCTATATCTTCATTGGGTATGACAAGGTTACCAGCAACGTTGGGGGAAACTTTAGTGCGATGTAAAGTCATGTTCAAATGCGTTGTAATAGCAAAAGTAGATCTAAACAAACAAGCAAGCTTGTGCACGTCCGTAACATCAAATTTAGGCATTTCAGTATATTTGGGGAGTTAAAGGCGAAAGTGTTTCAAAGACGATGCATGGACGAAATAGCTCATCAAAAATGAGGGGCGGTGACGAATTCATTTGTTGACAGTATGCACACACACACACACACACACACACACACACACAGATGTAAAGTTTGTTGCTTTTTTTTTATTTTGATAGTAATCACAACCCTTACCCTTTGGAAGCATTATTGCTTAATCATTAAATCATTGTAGTGAACTGCTTTAAAAAAAAGAAAAAAAACCAGGATATTTAAATCTACAATTATTGCAGGAGTTGTGTGCCTACATGTCATAATAGAAATAAGACAAACGATTCATTTACATAGAATATAGCAGTGTAGCATGAATGCAAAAAAAAAAAAAAAAAAATGGAAGACTCCAGAAATGACTATAATCAAACACAACTCACTTTAGTACATATTTCTAAAGTCACACGTAGGTCATAGGTCATTACACGCCATTCCACAACGTGAATCTCATTCGAGACTACTAAAACAGAAGAACGGAAAGAACCTGTCGGTTCCACGTTCACCTAATGACTTGCCTCGCCCTGAACCACAATGATAAACCAAGGAAATAGGGGCGGATCCAGGAATTCCGTAAAGGGGGAGGGAGAGGTGGGTGCGTGGTGCCTTAACAAAGTTAAAGGGGGCGCACGCACACCTCCATTTTTCTTGTTTTTATTTCTTTTGTTTTAACCAAAAATAAACACTAGTGGATAAACTAGACTCAAATATGTCATTCGATGTGGAATAAGGAACGAGGCCTACCCGATAAAGGATTACAGCATTATTTTTCAAGGGAAATATATGACACTATACAATTTCATATTAAAATTATGCATGAATATACCAACATGCAGTACTGAAAACTTTCAATTCCTCTATTATCTTTATTCTTCTCGGCTTACTGTTATAAAATTCAACTTGGAAACTCGGTGGACCTGCATTTTCAGTGACATATTTAAGGTGATGATTCTCTCTTTTTTTATCATCCAGCATCATTACGGCTCAAACCAAAGCAGAATTAAATGAAAAGCGAACAAACACTGAAATTCCGTCCTGTAGTGATGGTAGGTTTATTTTGTTTCTGTTTGGGTTTCTTTAAAGTGCTGCCGTCTTTACACTCATAATCTAAACCGACACACATTAATGATGAAATATCAAAAGCATATACTTATCGCAGTCCCTATCTCCTTTGAAGACAATTCAATTTTACGCGATGCTGAACAATATTAACCTCATTTTGGATTCGTCTTGTTATAGCTTGTTATTGTATATGTTTTCAGCTGTCTGTAAGTTTGCTGTTTGTTTTTGGTGTGTCTTCGATACTCATCTTATTTGTTTGGTTTTGCTTATGTCCCGCTTTGTTATATGGTGTTAATAGGCCATAGATGACATCTGCCTATAATCTTCTTTCAGCCGCCTATACAGAAGGCTTCCGTGTCTTCCCTCTAGTTTCTCTTTATTATCGTTTTTGTAAACTCGCAGCTCTCCGCCACCAACAATACGTTGGATATAGCCGAAGGCATAGCTTTGTCTATAGATGCCCTCGATGACGACCACAATCTCACCCAAGATGAATCCGTTCTCTTTCTCGACGCCCTCACCGTAGTCGGCAACGGGACATTGGACCTGTCCGATCAACCAGAGCTGGCCCAGAACCTGACGGAGGTTGGTGATTTTTACGATCACGTACGATCACCATAATCTTCATATATGCGATCAGCAGTTTTCACAAACATTGCATGATTTTTTGTTTTGTTTTGTTTTATATCAGTCCAAACGAATCTTAAAAAAAAAAAACGAAAATATTAACATATAACAGCTGCATGCTGCATAGAGTATTAATGTATTGCATTTTACCTCATCATAGTACTGGAAGTGAGGCCGATACCGATTCCACACACTATCGATGAAAAACAAAAGTATAACGTAGTATTCATCTGAACTATACACTGTAAAAACATCGGTGTTAGATCTAACACCACGGGTGTTAAATCTAACACCGATCAAACTTCAATAAAGGACCACACCCACAGGTGTTAAAAATGCACTGTGATGGTGCTGAAAAGTGTTCACCTGACACTTCGTGGTGTTAATTTGACACTGTACCTGGTGTTATTTTGACACTGTACTGGTGTTAATTCAAAAATGACACCACATGGTGTTGATTTGATATTTGCTGGTGTTAATATCAATGGTTTAACACCCGTCCAGCTTCAATAAGGGACCACACCAGCTGGTGTTACTTTGGTGTAAATTTGTTTTCACATTTTTTCAAAAATCTAGTATTTTAATGTAAAATTCTTGATCGTCTTGTTTAAATTAAAAATCAACAAGAAGTGCAGTTATTAAGAAACTCTTCAAAAAACAGTTTAAAATTTGGAAATGACACCCGTAGGTGTTAATTTAACACCATAAATGAGCACCGAAAATTTAACACCAGCTCGGTGTTCACTATTTAACACCGGACTTTTTGCAGTGTAGCAATGTAAGCTTTGGTCAAATGACATTATACAGACCAATCGCTGGACTGGATTTCATTGCGGATATCATTTCATATGATAAACCATAAATTGTTACCAACGGGGTCTCAGTTACTTTCCAATTGTGCCTTTCACAACCCCGACAAGAAACCACTAACGTACATTGTCTTAATTAGAGATGTAACTATCGGGGAAAAGAAATTTATAGCAGCGATTTCCTTTAAAGAACGCAAGGATAAAGTTGTTCTACCTGAAAAATCGCTTAATTGTCACGAGCTCAGATGTTACAGAAAATAAAAGATTAAAAAATGTGATCGTGTCGTTTGTTCAACAGTCAGACCGCAACGCTGCTGTTAATGAGCTCAAATCAAAAATTTATCGTACGGGCAGGTTTTTGCGCATGTCCTTCTCAGCACCCGAGATTTTGCGAGATAATTCAGAGACAAAGTGCATGGTCTACGAGATTCACTTATTGACGACATGAAGATCTACTATCCGTGTCTAATTGACATGGTTTGTGAATATTTGAAATAAATCACACCTTTTAATGCTTACATTATATAAAATGAGCTTATGATACCATTATTCATATCTCTGCATTATATCGATATTTTCCAAACGACCCTGAGACAAATTTGAACAAGGCTTTCTTTTTATTGCCAACCCAACCCGTTCATAGGTTGAATCACCACATGAATGATAGTCAACGTTTTAGATATACTTGTTAGAACAGCACTGTAAGAATTTAATTGGTCCCTCGCTTAGAAAACAATAAAAATTGAAAGTCTCGTCGAGTAAAAATCATAGTGTGGCAATTTGAGATACATGAATGATCATGCGCTCCCAGGGTATCATTAGATAAATTACTCAGCGATGTATATAGTGGATTAATAAGGAATAATTATTCTAATACCAAATAGAGAGCCCCAAAGAACTCATGTGCGCAAACTTTGTGCTAGATCTTTTATTATTGATTTGTATGCTATTTATTAATGCACGCTACTCTCTCTAGTTGTGCAAAGAAAGTTCAAGCCAAAGTTGAGCTGTCGATCATCTGAGTGGAGTGTTGTTCTTGTTGTTTACGTGGAGATCTTAGCTGCAGTTGCCTGAACGTGAGCGCGTATACATACATTGTGCGCGCGCACACACACACATCATAGGGTCCTACACTGTCATCTACACACAGTGTATTACTAGTGAGGTTCACACCTAGGTCCCTTTACCTTAAGGTTTTCTAAACCTCGAGGTTTTGTAAACTACGAGGCACTAAACTCCAAGTTAGCGTAGATGTAGACGCATGTAGTTTAGAAAACCACGACAAAACCTTAAGGCGAAGACACCACGACAACACCACAAGATTTCTTAGGGTGTTGTCGTGGTTTAAGCGCGTAGTTTAAGCGCGCTGTGGCAGCGCACATAAACTAGAGGCCCATTCTCATTGCCTAAATTCGCGAAGTTAGAAAATGTCCACCCGTTCACATTACCATTTTGCTAACTTCGCGAAGTTCACCATGGCAACATTCGCAAAAATTAGGTCAGATCCTGCGCATACGTGATGACTTGCAAGTTGTACGCGCTGCGCTGATGACATTCGATGACTGAGATATAAATATCACAAATACGTCACAATGCTTTGTATTGTTGAAAGGGTTGGTCTGCTGTCGTCCCCCCCCCCCTTTTTTGCACCAGCTGCAAAGTTCTTTAACTTTTGATATTTCCTTCTTGTTATAATATTGTTTTGTTAGTAATTTTTACAATGTTATTTTTAGGTTTGTAAATTTCTATTCATTTTATTGCAGTTAACTTCAGATGTAACTTGCACATCAGAAGTACAAGCACACGGTAACAACACGGTGCAACAACTCTGATGGAATGTTTAATTTTGAATTATTTGTTAACGATTTTCTTTGGGTAGTATTTGCATTCAGTGTGAAGTGCTTTCTGGACTCATTGTATAGCGTTAGCAGGAACTTTTTTTTTTTGACATTTTTGATGAAAATTGGTTTTGAAATGGCCGAGATATGAAAAAAAGTGCAATCAAAACAAAGTAAAACAATTGCTTTGTTTTACCTTGTTTTTCGATGTTTCAGTCATTCCAAACCCAATTTTCATCAGATAATCTTTGAATTCCTCTTAAACGGTATGCTCTGTACTATGTCATAAGCGTTTTCTTGGTATCTCGCAAACATTAAAAGTCCAATTTTCATCTCATTCTCATCTCGCAAAAAGTTAAAAGCCCCATTCTCATCTCCACCAACACTGTACCATCCCTGTATAATATTTGGAACAATGTGCACAATTGTGATGTTAGCCGCCATTTTGAATTTTTTGAGGGTGCTGGGGTAAACTGGGACATCGCTCTCCCATTTCTCTTTTATTTATTCGAAGTTATGATAAAAACATCACTGATTTTCTTATCATTCTGTTTAAATTTCAGGCGCTTAAATTATAATTTCCTCTGACGGACCATAATGGATGTAGGCCTACAATTGCGAAGAAACTCTTCATGTGTACATAATTCTAATATTGTCTTAGTCTATAGTTACTGTTTCTCCCAATAATACCCCAACCAATGTCCCACTTCTCTCAGGGGTGGTCCAATTCACCCCATCCAGAAGTTTTTCTCTGTTTGTTTGTTTGTTTGTGTGTGTGTTAGTAGGACATATAGCAAAGATAAACCCAATACAATCTGCATCTTAACATCATCCGTACTGACATTGCGACTAATGTATGTTTTGTACCACCAGTAAACGCATACAGTGTCTCATGAGCTGTACTGCATTGTGCGAAGAAAATAAAGCTGTAGGCCTACTTACCTGACATGCGCTTGTAAGTGTATGTGAACTGCGCGGGCACTGAACCCCAAGCTTAGTCACGTGATCTAACTTTGCGAAGTTAGCTAACTTTACACTTCGGTTTGCGAAGTTAGCTTGAGCTGGATTTGCAATAGTTGCTAGGTGAACTTCGCACCGACGTCACAGTTGCTATAGTGAACTTCGCGATGGCAGTAAAATCGCGAAGTTAGACCGACAGTGGGAACGGACAGTCTAACATCGCAATATTGCTGACATCGCGAAGTTCACCAAGCAACGTCCAAACAAAAGTGCGAGAGATACTGCGCATGCACCTCAAGAAACGCATATCGCATTGTACTGACTTGTTTGCGAATTTTTGGATTGCGCGTGCATTGTTACATAACTTCGCGCAGTTACAGCGCGTAATAATCTTGCATCTAACTGCGCGAAGTGAGCTAACTTTACACTTTGGTTCTCCTGCTGAACTTGCGAAAGTTGCTAGGTGAACTTCGCACTGACGTCACAGTTGCTATAGTGAACTTCGCAGTGGCAGTAAATTTGCGAAGTTGGACTGGCAATGTGAATGGGCCTTATGACAGATGTGAACGGAGTTTTGTTAACCACGACGCTCAATTTTTTCCACAATAGTGTGCAACCCTATGTGCAAACTAGACGCCCTTTATTTTCTATCGTAGTTATCTTTACCTCGAGGTTTTGCTAACTGCATGTAGGTGTGAACGGCATCGAAGTTTTGTCGTGGTTAGGGGAACGCATTTTTGCGCTCGTAGTTAGTATAACTACAAGTTTTTGGATAGGTGTAGACATGGCTACTGTTATGTAGAGTACACGTTCACTGTCATTCCGCGAGGTTCGTTCAACTCTCCACTCAGAGGGAATTAACCAATCAGAAACGCGTATTCGCGGCAAACTGAAATCTCGTCAAAAATTTACTGTACAACGCAATGATTTATTCGCCAACCTGACCCGTTCATAAGATCAGTCCACATAAAGTCATTATGTTTTCATGAATGATATTTCCTCTTTCATTTTATACCAATTCCATTTTGGTCCACCTTAATTTCGTTGGTCTAGTGTATCCCTTAAGAAAAATAAAAAATATGCAAATTTTGTGTTTTATAATTTCCTTGTTCAGTATATTTTATATGTCATAACCTTTTAAATGGTCGAATTTCATCAAAGTACAACTCTTCAGCTTTTTATCGATGTATAAATCATGAAGATTGATAATGTCGTTTAGATTTACAGACACTCTAAAAATGTGGTCTCCCAGCTCATTACGTATTCATGTCCGCGAGGTCCATGCATACGCGTACGATAAATGCGAAGGCTTTTCAGGACGTTGCGGTCTGACTGTTTAACGGGAATACTTAATAAAGAATTTAGAACCGTTAGAAAACTTTTATTTTTACCTAATATGTCTATCCAGGCTCTAGCCGAAGTAGCCACAAAAGTTTTGGCAACCGTGACCACTAGCTTGCTGACCGTTCAAGCCGTGAGTAGTTAAATTTACAGAGTTCTTTTTTTTTTTAATTCCTTGAATTTTTTTTTTTGTTCAGAGTATGCATTATAATTATGGTTTGACTTACGGTAAAAGGCATTACATTTTGTAGCACCATTGGCAGAGTTGCAGTCATTATTACGATCCATCCCATCGTCAACATAGCAAAGCTATCCCACCCGGCGACCTGAAATCTGTTCCGATATGTTTTTATATTCATTTGTTTCTCATTATGGATGGGTATACGTGTATGTTTGTATGTGTGTGTGTGTGTGTGTGTGTGTGTGTGTGTGTGTGTGTGTGTGTGTGTGAGGGTATGTGTGTATTTGTGGTGTATGTTTACGGAGGACAGGGCTGGATAGAGTGTATTGAGATGGGGTGGGGATTGGTGGTTGTGTTAGAGTGGAATAAGGAACATAGATATGGATCACTTTGTTAATGCACCAAGATTATTGTTTGATTATTTTCTTTCGTTTGTCTTTAACATACTGTAGATACGAGGGACTGAAGGGTTATGATTTTAATGTAAAACATACCAATGTCGTTATCTCAAATGAAGTATGCGACATGATATCAAGTTTACAAAAGACTTTCGTGTCATGTCGTCCTTTCATTGTTTATTTTTAGCGATTAAGATTATGAGCTTGAACAAGTTGATCAAGGTGAATTTTGTATACTCTAAAATGTATATCTATGTATTGCAACTCTGTTCAATATATATTTGTAGATTTCTGTATATTTTTGTGAGTTTTTTTCTTGGGGGTGGATCTACATGGAACAATTGTATTCATATCATTGTAAAAATGATTGTGATATGAACAAAATTCGAATAAACAAAAATAAAAAGGGTACTGTTTTGTTCTGTGTGTCTGTCTGTCTGTCTGGCTGCCTGTGTGTTGTCTTGTGCGAGGTGTGCAAACAAAACAGGGCTAAAACCAATGTCATAATATTATCATCGTCTCCTCGATACAGACCGTAGCTCCGGGATTCACAACCAAACCAAATCGCTACGCGGCCAATGAGCAGGACAACAGGAAATTGGCTAATCAGCAAGCATCGGCGATTCTCATCATCGAGGACGCCATCGGCACGGTGACGGCAGAAGCCGGTGATGCAACTATCGTTGCTACCACACCCGAGATTGGTTGGTCTAACTTGTATTCAGTTTTATTCATACCTGCAAATTTGACCTATTATGTCATACTCTACTCTTTACCTTGGTTGTTTGTTTCGGTGCACGTCACGAGACCGACCCCCACGACTCATACAGCCCACGAGTCATACAGCTCACAAGCCATACAGCCCATGAGTTATTCAGCTCATGAGTCATGCAGCCCATTAGTTCGACATTAAGCTAAAAAGGTCCACAAGACCGACACATTAAGCCCCGTGTTGTATTTGTCGAACTCGTGGGCTGTTTTTACCTAGTGTCGAACTCATGAGGTTTATTTGCCTAGTGTCGTACTCATGGGCTGTAGAGGACTCGTGACCTGTATGATTCATGACCTGCATGGCTTATGGACCTGTTTTCCATGTCGAACTCGTGGGCTGTATGACTCGTTGGTGTCGGTGTAGTGGGATGACCCCGTTTGTTTGATGTTAGTATAATGTGATATGATATTGAGAAAAATACATTTTGAAATCACGGCAAGTCATTTCCTTTTTCAAATTCACGAATAGGTACACTTTATGTTGCTTGTTTTGATTTAAAATTAAAATAATTTCCCATATTTTTTTTCACATTTCACCACCACCATTGTGTTCCAAGCTTGAATTGGCATTTTTTTGTTATCTTACCACAAATACTCAGATGGCACAAGTTATTTTACTTTCCACACGTTGTCTCGTGTACAAAATTATGTACATAATATTTGTGACCCTGCATCACAAAACGAACAAAAAGTCGCTGGATATGGATTTTTAGTTGATGGCAGTGTCTTAAAGAGCAGACTTTAAGCTTTAAAATGATGTAAAAATCAATTCAAATGGACTCTAAATATCTAAATACTAGAAAGAAAGCACACACTCTGGAAAAGTGTGAACTGAGAAAAGAGTCTCTGAAGAACAGGATCTATTCAAGCGCTTAATCTTTACCAAGCCATGCGAGCATTGCAATGAAATGACAAAACACAGAAAGTAAACCACCGGAGCATCAACAATGAAGGAATTACCAAATTAAGCTGATATTGAGCATGTTCTATTAACACATTCTGTCCATGATTGATGCTAACTTTCAAAGCAGCAGAATTACCCTTTCAAAAGTTATTAGACTTGAAAGTGAAGAGTGTGTAAAGGACTTCAAGATATGAAAAGGGGACTCTAAGACATACCTGATCATTCTATTCTCCCCCAAAAATGGGTTGCAGAAAAACTGTTGAAGACACACTTTCCCATTCATGTTATGATCCCAAACTTAAGAATAATGTAGAAGAAGGATAGCTCTTTCGGTTGACTCGGTTGACCCATTTCACCTTTTTTTTTTAGTCCTTACGTAAAATCAAGGGGTGCGACCTTTTGTTCGTTTTGTGATGCACGGTCACATTTGTAATTGTGTTAATTTATTCTTTCACTCTTTTTTCATTGCCAAACAATAAGCATAAATATCATTAAAAGTGATAATGCATTTTATGCACATAGCACCATAGAAACTTTTATGGAAAAATGAGGAGCTGCTAAAAATTGAATTTGCATTAAGCAGTCGCTTCTCTTCAACAGGGTACATTACTACAGTACATCTATGCAAAACTTACAGAATAAGTAAACATAAAGCAAATTAACCAGTGCAAAAAGTGAACGCGTCATTATAAATCAAACCATGATCGACGTACTCACCGGGCAAAACAAAACATAGACAAAATAAAAAACAAGCACAAAAAAAAAAAAACACCAAAAGAAACTCTCAAGTGAACAGTTACTCAGTTAAAGGGGAAGTCCAAATATAAGTTACTCTGATATTATTATTCAATGGTATAATTGTGATCGAAATCTGATGAAAAATAAGGAAATTATGACATTTTGAAGTTTCGCTATTTTTGGAGGAAACAGTTCTTGAACAGTCAATATGAATATGCAAATGGCAAAGTGAGCATGTCATTCCCTCACAATTTACCATATAGTTTGTACATTAAATTTTGAAATGTCCAGTTTTTCATTCAAACGCAATTATGCCCGAGGCTCAAATCCTTGTATATCTAACTAATCACCATTCTGAAGTTATTCAACCGGGAATAACATCATGCTTCAGACTTCAATGACAGAAACATTGAATTTTCGTCATTTTCTCTACACGATCAGTGGAAAATTGTGAGGGTATGACATGGTTAGCTCACTCATTTGCGTATTCATATCCACTGTACAAGAACTATTTTGCAAAAATTAGCAAAACTTCAATATTTTATAACTTCCTCATTTTTCATCCGATTTCAGTCAAATTTTGACCGTTGAACTCGTAATATTTTACTATTTTCTTTTTAAATCAGACTGACTTATATTTGGACTGGATTTCCCCTTTAAGAACAGTGAAGAATGCATTAGATGAAGCTATAGAGAGAAAAGAGTTAGGGGGAATAAAACACGTGATATGTAAGCAGGTGGAAAAGGTATAATGCCGAGTCGGATATACTTATTATGTGGTACATACAAATTAATTACAAACAATGCATTATTGATATCATTAGTAGTAACAGAAGTAGTAGTAGTATTACAAAATGATTTCAAAATAGGATAATTTTTAATGTTTTCATCAAGAAAATTCAATAGGTTATACATGTGTGTATGTATCATGTATGTATGACTGCTACTATGATCTGCTTCTGATTTCCTCGTTGTCCTTATAGTCACAAAGTATGGGGGGAGGTAGTTAATCCCTGCATGCCCAACACTCTTGAATAGCTTTCCTAATGATATCAAAGTGTTTCTGCCATGCTTCGCCTGTTAAAAAAGGAAAGTTTCTGTCCTAGCGTTGCTCTACATAAGGCCAAAAAAAAAAAATTGTTGCATTGGCGTAACCCGCCCGACCCTAAAAATTCCGCCGACCCCATGTTTTTTTATTTTATTTTTTTTGCTATCGATATCAAATATCTTGTTGAATGCGATCGCGATCGCACAAACCCGGAAGTGGAAACGGCTCTGGGGCCTTATATCGGATGTACGAGGGAGAGATCTAGCGCCTCGCATAAGCCTTCCTTGATCAGTACGTCATCGGTTTCCAACACGGACACGTACTCTAACAAGATTCAGTGTATACGTAGCATTCAGACTGCGATGTGGTGCACAGTTTTGCCATAGGTTTCTTGTGTGGAGAACTTACACGAATCTGTATATGTGGGACTGTAATAGAGATCGCCGTGTGCGATGAAAAGATCGTACATATGGGTCAATTTGCATCTATCTTATCTAAGTCAAAATAGTAAAATATGAAGTGAAAACATTCAGGATAGGGATTTCAACATCTTTAAATTCTGTGAAGGGGTATAATTCCAGTAATATCGGCCTCATAAATGATTTGTAGAATAGATGAACACAGCACATTCGGTGCAGCAGTTTTAACTGTTTACTGAGCTGAGCACGAGTTTTACACGTAAAATGCAGGTAGCAAAAAAAAAAAAAAAAAAAAAAAATCCGCCCGACCGACCCTAATTGAAAATCTCATGTTACGCCAATGCAACAAATTTTTTTTTTTGGCCTAATAGGGAGCTTTAGATCTTGACGCGCGGACGTATGAGACGACGAGTGCGCTGGACGTTCTTCTCTCCCCTGCGTCATGTAGAAAAGTAGCTTTAGATTACGCTGGGACGCAACGTATAAAAAATAGAATCGCGCCCCCATATTATGATCGGTACATGAAGTAGTTCTCTACGTTGCAAACTGTGCGTACGTAAAGATAGCCCAGTACGCGTAGTGAAAAACTCAGGCGACGCAAGCTAAAAATAGATCGACTTGACGCGCGCTTCTGCACACGCTCAGAATATGTTTTTTCCTTCTGAACGTCCGCGCGTCTAAAATCTAAAGCTCCCTATTTATGTCGTGTTGAGCACCCTGCAGAGTTTATTTGGCTCAATAAAGTAATGTTATTATTGTTATCATTGTTATACTTGGGTCAATGTCAATTTCAGTCATTGTGTCTTCGCCTGTCGAGATCAATGAAAGCGCTTTCAGACTGGACATCGATCTCGGAAAATACTTACCTGACGACGAAATGAACGAGGATCAGGTTTCAGTACATGCTCAAATGAATCTCCACGGCCTTCTCGGAGAAAACGTCGACAGTTCTGGTGAGAACAACCATTGAGTCACGGTGTATGTGTATGTGTGTGTGTGTGTGTGTGTGTGTGTGTGAGAGTGTTGCGGCTTTGTGTGTGTTTAAAAGTAGCTCTGCATTCCCGCAAGCGCATAGAATCTAGTGTTTCATAACCCCTTGTCTTTGTTGTTGTTGGTAACCGTTTGCTGATTGCAAAATGAACACACAAAAAAAAGAAATCAATCACAAAGACTATCATATAAATGTAAACCTAGCCATAACTTAAGTTGTTTCCACAAATTATGAAATTGTTGTCTACACAATTTAATAAAATTATTTTCATTTCTAGATCTGTTGCTTACATTATAAGCCCCTTCTCCTACACTCAAAGATAACTAGGTATCATGTTAACATTGCTCCAGAACCATGGAATGCCTTTGGCTCCTAGCAACCTCCGTGATGTTCATTCAAGCTTAGCGCCAGCGGACTAGGCCTCACGCTCCTTTTCCAGGCTCCCATAGAAACCTGTGTTAAATGCAGCATATTCCATAAATCATTACAGTCAGTCCGCAGCACCCGATAATTCGCTCGTATTTATTCAACTCGTATGCAAGCCCGCTCTAGGCTTGCATACGTAATAAGCAGCGTAAGGGGATTTTGTCCATGGGCTTTCGGCAACAAAAATACACCTTATGTTCACAAATTTGGTATCAAATTCAAGGAAAATATGTAATCTATCGTCACATGTTACTCAAATTATTGTAAATGAAAAATATCATAGCGTAATTTGAGCTTGAAAAATGATGAAAAAAGTAATTCGTGCAGTACACGTTCAAGACGTCAAAAAAATATCAAATTCACCTTGCGTCTCAATGAAAATGCTTTATTTGGTAGTCCATCTCCTAATCTTTGTATCCATGTAAATATCTTGACAATTTGTTGCTTAATCCGGTCAGGAACCAGTAAAATATACATCGATGTCAGTGCTGATCAGCTTGAAACCGTGTAATCTCAAGAGTAAGCTCTCTCATTGGACAGCGCTTTCATTCAGCGCTTGCATTACGTCATTACGCTGCTACATAACGGTTTCATGCCACTTGCGATTTCTTGGCACGCGTGTAGTTCGAGCGCTGAATGCAAGCACTGTCCAATCAGAGAGCTCTTATCGCGCCACTGTTGACTTTGTGTGGAGCGTACTTCCGGCTTAGGAGTGAATTTTACAGACATTTCAAAACGAAAAACTAGTATAAATCATGCTTGCGTCTCCTTGACTCCAATATATGATGAGCATCTAAGTTTCCTCTCTACGAAAAAGCCAAAATCAGAAACAACAGTTTCTTAATCCGGTCAGGAACCAAAAAAGAACTTTAGACGACAAAATCTTCAGCGAAAAGCAGGAAAATTTACGCAAATTCAACTGATTATTTAGTCATGATAAGATCCGATGTTATACCCAAATTTAGTATCAAAATAAAGATCTAAGACTGGAGAACAATTTACCGTGACTTGTAGCCATGACAAATGTATGTACAAGTCGCTACACTGTGAAAACCATAGCCCTATCAAAGTCTCGCAAAATCTCGCACGACGAGACAACTTTCGAACGCAAAGATCGTCAACGAGAGTGCTGAATAAATCTTGCTGGATCGGCTCATTAGCATACGTGCTGCGGACTGACTGATTAAAAAAAAAATCAATCGAATACTAGAATTTTTTTAAATTGAAGCAGATGAAGGGAAATTTTCTCTGCTGTCAAGCAAACAACATATTTTGGGATGTTTTCCAGCTCTAAAAAAAGTTAAGAGCCTCCATGCGAGACTAGTCGTCCAGTCACTCTCAAAAACAATAAAAGTAGGAAATTACCTCATATATCAATAAAAATTCATTAAAAGCACAAAAACCCAGATTCATTCAACTTCTTCATAGCCTGCAGAAGCTCCTGTCCTCAAGCAATGTCAAACACTACCAAAGGTGGCAATTTTCCACTTGACTGATTTTTAATGATTTTTTTTTTTTTTTTTTGGGGGGGGGGGGTAAAAATAACATTACCTCATCTTTGTACTGCCTTCCCTGTAGGCAATGCGCGAGTTGAATTAGGAGCGTGAGGCCACTAGCACGCCCAATCAGTAACCAGGATGCCACGCACTGACCAATAAGATCACTCCCTCGTTGTTAGGGCAGAGTCTAGCTGCGGCGCTAAATCCAAATCTTTCACACGTTTCTGTTCCGTTGAAAGTCGGAAAAATCATGGCCCAGAAAAACGCTATTTTCTTGCCTTTCCTTTGATCATTTAGCTTCGAAATTTCAGGAGATAATAGACGATACATTAGACAACAAAATTATGCCAAAACACAAATCTGATCGTTTTGACCGATTTTGATGATCTGACTTCAAACTCAATTTTCCCGGCTCAACTTTCAGCGACTTTAGGATCCTTTTGTTGTAGCGGGTCACAAAATGATTTTCATTCTCTTTTTTAATAATGATTTCATTAGTCGGAATCACCTTCATGTAATAAAGCAAAGCTTAGTCAATAACATGGCTGCAACTCTCATAAATTACATTATAAATCCTGTAACTCGTTGAGTTAACAATAGCTGTGTAGAGGTTGTGTTATGCAGTGTGTTGGGATGATTGTGTCGATCTGTAGAAGCACGTATGATAAGCCACGTCAATGTGATGCGAAATTGATAAGATTTTCTTTTTATTAATGCGCTTGTAGAGTTCTCGTTCGTGTACTCGTCTTGTATCTTGCTTATTTGTGAGGTCACTTTCGTCTTTGCCGGATTTGTACGTTTCATTTAGTGTAACAGCCTATGAATACTACAAATTTTGTATATATTTATGTTTCATCTGGTTAATTTTTCAAGTAATATGAACATTTTCCTTTTTCATTTCATTATATGTAAGGGGCCCACAATCTACAACGTTCGCTTTTCATTTGGCCCCCATCTCCATCCTCCGATTAATTTATCACTATAATGCTGATTTCTATGATTCTTTTCTAGAGAGTGTGCCCCCTTTTTAATGAATACTCATGTTGAAATTCTTTACTTTCAACTGCATTGTGCATATTATGTCTTTCATTATGTTGAGATTGAGAAAAATAGAAATGACTTTGACTTGTTATACCGCCCATCAACTTATCATAAAGAGTGAATTTAGACCTATGGCATGAGTATCAAAAACTTATTTATGTTTAATCCTATGGCAGTAGTATCAAAGATTTATTTATGATTAATAGAATATATTTCGGTATGATGATTTTTATTTAGTGTCGACAAATATCACGCTTATCATTATGATATCAATTTCTATTGAATGATCTCGCCCCCTTTTTTTCTCTCTCTCTCTATTTATAAATAGCCATTTCTTGAATGGATTTTGTCATTTGTGAAACGATATTAAGTTATATTTCGATCATTGAAACCCTCTTTTTGTATGTTATGCTGACGCTTACCTACTTATAAATGACATTCTCTCTTTATAGAGGTCAGATACACTGCTATACAGATCAGGGCAGACGATATCATCGAGACACCCCAGAACACCGTGTATAACACATCAGCATCCGCCAAAGGGTAAAGAATAAAATTTGCAGGACTACACTATATATATATATATATATATATATATATATATATATATATTTCACCATAACCAATACACTGATTGGATGCCTCCCCCCCCCCCCCAAAAAAAAAAAAAGAAGAAGAAGAAGTAGAAGAAGAATTAACCCTATAAAGCCCAAGGGGGGGGGGCACATTGTGCCCCCTACCAGATTTTCATTCGCCACTCCTTCGCCCTTAATTCAATTATAACCAAATTTGGTGACTTTTCCTAAAATCTCATTCCAAACATTTTGATATATAATTTAGCTATATTTTACATTGCTGGTTGCCATGGCAACCATAAACTGACAACCATGTCAGTCAGATTTTGCGTATTTTTCTGTTCTAATTCCAATTAACCATATCATAATGTATGAAATGGGCGTTTCTTGGCTGAAATTTGCTGAAGAAGCAAAATGTGAAGTAATTATGGCCCTGAAATGTTTTCCTATTATTGCCTTTGTTTTTCTGTGACAATGCCATAAAACAATATATATAATAAAGATACTTGAAAATAACAGTATTTTCCAAAGATTGTCATTCTATTTGTGTCTTTTTGATTCATTCACCCAAGTTATACCTCTAATATCATTTGTTAATCACATTATCAATCTGCAAACTTAAACTTCCGATATTATGGGAATATGAAATATGACAACTATGCATGTACCTATCCCAAACAATACATCAAAAATCTCATAATGTATTTCTTTCTTTTGTTATGAATAGCACCCCCATGTGGTGACATTGAGAAATTTCAACTATAAAAAATAATGAGCTTTGACTGGCAGATCATTTGTGGCAAATATGAAAAAATATTGGTCTATGATAAGACATATATACTGGGGATAAAGAAATTATACAGAAAAATCATGTGTTTAGCATATTTCCTATGGATTTCTTTACATTTTATTAAAAAGCGCCCTCTATGGGTGACCTTGAAAAAATTCAAGTATGCGGTCATGTAGAGTATGAGATGCTCTACCCATGTGCCAAATATGACGATGAAACATCAAACAATAACAAAGTTATATGGGGGGCACAATGTGCCCCCCCCCCCCTGGGCCTGGGAAGGGTCAAAATAGCTTGGGCTTTATAGGGTTAAGGTGAAAAAAAATGACCAAAAATCACAGAGTGTGATATAGCTCAGCTAACCGCTGCCATAATCACAGAATTTTAAAATGTTTACATAGTTTTAAATCAGATTTGTATATATGAATGTATATATATATATATATATATATACACTCAGCAAAAAAAGTCAGTTCCCCCCTAGCATTTTTGGATATATCTCAAAAAGTATTCAGCCGATTTTCATAATTCAAACGGAAATGGATAAAGAATTGTATTACTCACAACATGAGTGGCAAATCATTGCCACCAGATACCATTATTGGTGTGAAAAAAAAAATACATTTTATGTCAAAATGCATGGAAACAAAAGTTGCACTTTAGTGATTTGCAATGACTTTTACACAAATAATCAAACAATCACTCATGATTCTGAACATTTAAGCATGGGTTATTGCATATTTCTCTATCTCTTTCTTGTCATGAGCATACAGTGAAGTATTGATAATTGATATGTCCACCACCCGCAATGACCAGCCGCATCTCCTCCTCATACTGTAAACTAAAGTTTGTACTTGGCGCTGCTCAATGTTGGCCCATGCTCTCTGCAAGACGCGCTGAAATTCTTGCAGTGAAATGTCATCTTTCAACTTCTTGCTCGCTTTCCACTTAATGATATCCAAAGATTCTCTACTGGATTACAGTCAGGGGATCTTGCAGGCCTCTCCATACGTTCGATGCCATTTCCCTGAGCAAACTTATCTACAACTTGAGGGCATGATGCAAAATGCCCACAGGCACATTAATGTGATCAACCTAAATTGGAAGTACAAATCACATGGCTTGTACCAATATTTTCATATTGAAAAGGCCTATTGTTCAAAAAGTATGCATAACATCTGTTTAATAGGGAAGCACATTGTACCTGAAGAAATTCCTGAGAATTACACAATTCAAAAAGATCATTTGATAACTTACATAGGAAATGTATACAATATGCTTCCTATGGCCTAAAGTGCAACTTTTTTTCCCATGCATTTTTACATAAAATACGATTTTTTTACACCAATAATGATATTTGGTGGCAATGATATACCATTCATGGTATGAGTAATGAAATTCCCTATCAATTCCCGTTCGAATTATGAACATCCGTAAAATACTTTTTGAGATATATCCAAAAATGTTAGGGGGGAACTAACTTTTTTTGCTGAGTGTATATATATATATATATATATATATATATATATATATATATATATTATATATATATCTATAATACATGAATCCCATTGCCGGCTCGACTGCATTATACCATTCAAACACGACTTCCTTGAAAAAATAAATGAAAAAAAAAATGTGTTTAATGTTGTATAGTGTCTGGCCCGTTTCCTCTCTTGTGTGAGATACATGTGTCTTTTATTTTTATATGGTAAAACATAGACATCATTGGATAGCATGTGAACTAGTCAATAACAGCAACAACAACAAAATGATCGCACAAATAGACGGCTACTTTATTGCACTTGGATGGTAACGGGCTGTCGAGGATCGACAAAAAAAAGACTAACACTCAACAGTGGGAAAAATGTCTCTCTAAGAAGTGGAAGATGGCGTTCATTTTGATTTTTTCGTCTTTCGTTGTATCATTGCTCTTTTACCACTTTTGATCTGATACTCGGTCTGCAATTCCCAAAGAGGAGAATAGATCAACCTGTCTATAATAGCGTCATTGTTACCATCATCAATATCACCAATGTTACCAAGTGTTGAATGGTATAGAAATTATTTGTATATATACAAATAATTGCTTTATACATTGCTGGTGATCCTCACTTCCGTTCAGTATGAGCGAATTGCTGTGCTCTATGAGAAGAAAAAAATGGCATTAGCATCTATGGATTAAACATGTATCTCTTACTTAGTTTATTTCATTTAAACTTGCTTAAACCGAGCAATTTGTCTTGTCTTGTGACAGAACAAATGAGAGAGTCCAGCAACAAGAGTCTTTCATCAATAGTGACATCATGTCTCTCACCCTCTACTTGAGAGGACGCGTCAGAAGTGTCCCTGTTAAATTTTCTTTCATTAATATCAGAGTAAGTTCATAATGTTTCATTTATGTGATTGTAGTACAAAATGTATATGTGACCCTCCATCACAAAACTAACAAAAAGTCGCCTGACATGGATATTCAGTTAAGGGCGGATTCTTAAAGAGCAGACTTTACCTTTTAAGATGTTGTATAACTCGACCCAAATGGACTCGCCTAACTTATCTAAATATTGGAAAGAAAGCACACACTTTTGAAAAGTGTGAACTAAGAAAAGAGGCTTTGAAGTGCAGGGTGTTTAAGCGCTTAATCTTTGCCAAGCCGTGCTATAGCTGCAGGGCGGTGAGTTGGCTCAGTCGGTAGCGCGTCTGCCTCACGATCACGCGGCCCGGGTTCGAACCCGAGTCTGGACTGAGCAATGTTGTGTGTAAACATACCGTCCCCTCTAGCAAGAGGCAAACCACTCTGTCCCTCGGATAGGACATAAAATGGAGGTCCCATGTATGAGAGAGTCACAGCTCATGCACGTAAAAGATCCCGCTTCATTCATTCATCGCAAAGAGCAGGGTGTCTAACCCGGTGAAGTGGTCCCACCCCACATCCAACTGGACCCCATGGAAGACCAGCTTAGTGTAGCTGAATATGGGCTATCCAGCCATCTTCACAGATGGAAAATGAACAACAACAACATAGCTGTGCGAGGAATGGGACAAAAAACAGAAGGTTAACCACGGTAGTAACAACAGTGAAGAGTTGATCAGACTAGGCTAAAATTGAGCATGCTCTAGCAACACATTCTGTCCATGATTAATGCCAACTTTCAAAGCAGTGGCATTATTCTTTCAAAAGTTATTTAGAGTTGAAAATAAAGAGTGTGCAAAGGATTTTCAAGAAATGAAAAAGGGCCTCTAAGAATTACATTATCTGATCACGCGACTCTACAAAAAAGTTGCAGAAAAACTGTTGAAAACGCACTTTTCAATTCATTTTATGATCCCAAACATAGAAATAATGTAAAAGAAGAATAACTCTTTCAGAAACTATGAAAAACTCAAGATTGAATTGGTTGACCTGTTTCACCTATTTTGAGTCCTCACGTAAAATCAAGGGGTGCGACTTTATGTTGGTTTTGTGAAGTACGGTCACATATATATACATATATATATACTTATATAGGCCTATATGTACTGCCCACCTCAACCCCTATATATTCCTATAAATATATATATATATATATATATATATATATGTATATATATATATATATATATATGTATATATATATATATATATATAGATAGATAGATAGATATAGAGACAAAGACACAGGAAAGAGAGATGGGAGTTTTGCATTGAAATCTTTTGTGTAATTATTTCTAGAAAGATTACAGTCAGTCATGGTTATGTAAACTTATTTATAAGAGATGTTTACATCCTGATTCAATGTATTTTGTTTCTGTTTTTATCAGGTCGTTTTTTACAAGACTACACCAGTCGCGATATCATCAACATGTGCCAAGGAAATATGAGATAATGGATTAAACTGCCTAAATTCTTTTAAAAAATCGTATGTAGTACATAAACACCATATTACTGTAACAAAATTAATCCATATTCATGATTGATTTCTGAAACCTCTGCAGGCCACATTTATTACCTGTGCGTAGGCTTGTGTGTGAAATTTGTGCACATGTTTGACTCATTGGCATGCGAAGGGTTAATGATATCTACTTTCAATAAGTGTCATTACATAGTCCAGTAGTACAATACATATCTATAATCGCAAAGTAGAGTTATCGTTTATGTTGGTACAAAGTGTGTTCTTTATAATACTCAAAACCTGTCATGCTTTAAATTTGCCGTTCATCAGCATCCTGTTGTGTAAACTTTGTAGATATGAACTGCCAAATTCATTGATATTCGCCTTCTTGAAGTAATTGCACTGTTCATATCTTTCCAACAGCAAGTCATGCCGTATGAGAATGAAACTCTGCGAAGCGACGTGAACGCCACCTGCTCGTGGTTAACAGACAACAGGTTGGTGTCTTTACATAGGTATATAGTCAAACCTGTCTATAGCGGCCACCCAAGGGAAACGAAAGAAGTGGCCACTATAGACAGGTGGCCGCTATAGACAGGTTATCCAACTTTGTGTGCATTGCCTACATGTACATGTTTCATTGTTGTATACATGTATAATGGGGGGGGGGGATTTTTCAGTGGCCGCTATAGACAGGCTATAGGCAGGTTTGACTGTGCATTCATTATAGATACAGTCAAATCTGTCTTAGCGACCACCTCTCTATAGCGCCCACCTGTCTATAACGGCCACTTTTATTCGTTTCCCTTGAGTGACCACAATAGACAAGTTTGACAGTATTGAACCTTAATGGTGATTGAAATGAAATACCATAATTATATAGTATAATAATTTATGGCTATTGGAGTGTAGAAATTTTATGTCTTTCAATTTGTAAAATTTTGTGGCAAGTTGTATGTTATTTTATTTTCATACATACCATATTTAACGCTTTTCGAGGAAAACTGCAAAAACAGAACAAATAAATAACACCAAGAACCAAATAAATATGAAGTGATCAATTTGCATCATTTCTAAAGAAAATGGAGCAACAGCGGATGCGACACGGGCTACAGCGAAAGTAATGAAGATAAGACGGTGTGTCAATGCGGCCACACAACCAGCTTTGCGGTACTCATGCAGGTTGTTAACTTCGAGGTGCGTATTGACTTGTCTCCGTTTGGGTTGAACCGGTTTCCAAGAAGTCAAATTCTGACAATTTGATGTTTCACGATGGTACAGGCAATAGAAATTGAACAGTTAAGCAACACTGCAACAAGATTGAAAATAGATTTTTTTTTTTTTTTTTTTACATAATCTCATTCAGCTTTCAGTTTTCCTATAGCGAGGATACCAGTAACAGATAGAAGTAATTGTAGATACCAGTGGCTATCACATAAACAATAACCATTACAATGGCAATGATTATGATAATAAAAACCAGAAAGTATATTCGCAATGTCAACACTGATAAAAAAAAAACAGAGTTGAGAATAAGATGTTGTTGGGTTTTTTTTTTTCACAATGACAACGTTTTAGAAATCTACCACTTGTATATTCCAGAATGTGCAAATATAATGTAATTGATCTGGAAGTCTGATTGGACAGTGTAAGGTCTAAAAGAAAAGAAAGATATAACATTTTCTTTGCAATGTTTATATTGTTTTAATGTGAGTACCACAGCAAGCTCAGTCCATCTCTTACCCCCCCCCCCATCTCCCTCTCTCTCTTTCCTTTCTTTTTTTGCCTTTTTTTTTTTTACCATGTTACAACCTTAGATCAGCAAACCCAACAAGATAGCACTCGATCTCTTCAGCTACCTCGGGATCGGTTTGTCCATCATGTGCCTGGTCATTGCCCTCTTCATCTTCTTCACCGTCGGGTATGTACTCCACTCAGCTTTATCATGGCAATTAAGACCAAGAACCCCCCCCCCCCCCCCCCCCCCCAGTTAGGAGGTCCACGGTCCAAGTCTCGTGGCAGGTCCACCCCCCTCCCCCTAAGTGTCCCCTGGGGGTGTTTCATAAAGCTGTTCGTAAAGTTACGAACGACTTACGAGCGACTGGTGATCAGTTCTTGTGCTGAATTATGGAAATTCTGATAAGTATAGCACATCAGATCTCATCACCAGTTGCTTGTAAGTTGTTCGTAACTTTACGAACAGCTTTATGAAACAGGGCCCCGGGCCAGGTTCCAAGTTAACACTGTCTATAAACGTCGATCCAATCGGTTGCTTGTACATTCGAGCAGTTCATTGATTCTGCTGTGGCAGCGTAAAACTAATTTGTTCCACTCACAACTCTTACTCGGCTCTCACACCAACTGTCAGTGTTCTGATTCTGCTATTAAATGTTGTCATTGTTACGTGGGTCCTGTCCGTACTTTTTCCAAGTAGTCCTACTTTCTCAAAGTTGATAGAGATGATGACAGAGAGGAAATTAATAAAAAGAGGACATTTCTTCCATGATGAAACGACAAGAACAAACTAGAAAAACGTTCACTGCAAAAAGTCCGGTGTTACAATATGAAACACCGAGCTGGTGTTAAATTTCCGGTGCTCATTTATGGTGTTAGATTAACAGCTCCGGATGTCATTTCAAAGTATAAAATTGTTTTTTGAAAAGTTTCTTAGTAACTGCACTTCTTGTTGATTTTTAACTTCAACAAGACGATCAAGAATTTTCCGATAAAGTACTTGATTTTTTGAAAAAAAAAAATGTGTAAACACATTTACACCACAGTAACACCAGTTGGTGGGGTCCCCTATTGAAGCTGGACGGGTGTTATACCATTGACATTAACACCAGCAATGTCAAATCAACACCATGCGGTGTCATTATTGAATTAACACTAGCGCAGTGTCAAAAATATCACCAGCTACAGTGTCAAATTAACACCATGAAAGTGCCAGGTGAACACTTTTCAACACCATCACAATATATTTTCTACACCTGTGGGTGTGGTCCTCTATCGACATTTGATCGGTGTTAGATTTAACAACCACGGTGTTTAATCTAACACTGATGTTTTCACAGTGTTTTTTTTTTTTCGTCATAATTTATTTGTATGATTGCTTGATTGTTTGCTTGTTTGTTTTTATTTAAAGTACCTGTATGATTCTGCTCAGAAATACACGTGTATCATGGGGTACACGATTCTAATTTTCATCTTCGCTATAACTGTAAACAGAGCACTGAGGGCGTCAGAGCGGAACATGATCCATCGCAACCTGATGATCGCTCTTCTCCTTGCTTACATCACCTTTTTGGCGGGCATCGATCACGCGACAGATATACCTGTGAGTGCCGTTTTGCCATGTGTTTACGTGGATGCGCTTGTAATAATGTGAGAGCTACACCTGTAGAGATCTTAAAGAGATCGTATAGTTTTGGTTGAGACCTGCTTTCAGGTTTCTAACATTTTTTGGTGAGATAATGAAAAACATCTTATGAAATATGAAAGAACATAAAATGTCATGAGGAATTCAACGTTTATTTGATGAAAATTGGTTTTGAAATGGCTGAGATATCCAAAACAGAGCGATTCTAATAAGTGTGGGACCCACACTTTATTACGATCACTTTGTGTTACTTTGTTTTTGGGTGTTTCAGTCATTGCAAACCCGATTTTCATCAAATAAACCTTGAATTCATTTTAAAATGGTATGCTGTGTACTATTTCAAAAGTGTTTTCTTGGTATCTCGCAAGAAGTTAAAAGTCTAATTCTCATCTCCACCAATACTGTACCCATCCCTTTAAGATTCGAGAAGTAAAGATTTCAGAGGTGATGATGTCAAGGAAAACAATTTCAAAGGGAAATTTTTAAAGGCCGTTGATATGGGAATGAATTACTTCGAAATACATTGTGTAAGAACCATGATTGTGATTAAGGGCAGCGCGAATGACAGTCTACATAACTGACATCTAAGACAACATAATCAAAGACTAAAACTGATGCTCACTCGTCTTTGACTATCAATATCTGGCATTTTACCTCTGACATTTTTCCCCCAGCAAACAAACTTACTTGACACTCAACATAATTGTATTTCATTTCCTCCATGTTCAGTTTTCCACCTAAGCTTTCGCTTTTGCAAGATTGTGTGTATGTGAGTGTGTGCATGTGCGTGTGATTGTTTGTTTTCTTTTTATCCTTCTTCAATTCCCCCTTTCTATCCTTCTTCAATTCCTTCTTTTATTTTCCATGAATAGGAAGGGTGAATGTACTCTCTGACTTCAAATTATAATCTCATGTACAGGAAAAGAAATAACCAGAGAAAATAAAGACTAAGCAACTGCTTACATCCCTATGAAGGGATTTTAGTTTTGGGAAGTGAAACTATCAAAATTTGAAGGCCCAATTGCTTAACCGCAGATTTTCATCTACTTACCCGTATCATGCGAGAAAGTAAGAATAGTAATTGCATTAATCTACTTAAACCCTTATACTTGATTTATGCACTAAACATGCACACGATTTATGGCATATGTTTGAAATGAATGAAGTGTGTAATTATATGCTCGTTATGCATGTATACGTATACAATGTTTATTTATCATAATGAATATTATAGGATTTTACAAAATTAATATGTCATAAATATGTTTCCCCCACTTATGTGTGGGTAGATTCTTTGTACAGCCGTGGCAGCCCTGATGCATTACCTGTACACTGCTGTTTTCTGCTGGATGTTGATCGAGGGAATACACCTCTATCTCATGTTGGTCAAGGTAAGCTGATACACCTTGGAAAGTATATTGCTGGCTGATTTAAAAAACAAACAAACAAACAAACTCACACAAACACATAAAGGGAACGTCCAGGCGATTTTGATAATTTCACATCATTGAGTACACAAATCAATAGCTCCATGTTTACATTTGTGGAATTCAGTGTGGTCTCTAAAAAAAAAAAAAAAAACCGATAAGTATCACACTGAACAAGGACGACGACATAGCAGTTTCACCATAAGAATGCTTGAGTGGGGGCTCACCATAAGAATGCAAGGGTAGAAGCTCACATATTTCAGAAATGCAGGAACGAAAACACTGCTTGCTGAACGAGTTCACCGGGATAGAAATTAGGCATGCTTTCTTCTTTTGTTCTACTTCCTTGAGCCCTCCCTTCCCTCCATGCATTCTCGGTTTCAGCTCGTTATTCCGAGGGTTCGTTATTCCGAAGGCTCTCCAGTCCGAAGATTCGTTATTCCGCAGGTTCGTTTTTCCGAGTTCTATTTTCGGATGAACAAATCTTCGGAATAATAAACCTTCGGAATAACGCCACAAATGTTCGGATTAACGAACCCTTCTTCATTTTCGGATTAACGAACCTCTAGGTATAGGGAATTTGTGTGTTTCGGATTAACGAACCTTCGGAATATTGAACCTTCGGAATAACGAACAGCACCCTGCGTTCTCCCGGTGAAACTGTTATGTCATCATCATTGTTCATTGTGATTTATAATAAATTTTGAAAACATTCTTATTACATTTGCCAATCACTATACATTCCAAAAATCTGCACCCTGTATAGCAATTTATGGTTGTTCATATGTGACATGTTGAAAATAATGCGGAGTTCTCATTTAAATGAGAGTGTAGATCTATGAAGTATATATCATGTGATATTATATGAGCCAGTTACACCTCGTGAGTTGAAACTTTAGCAAACTTGAGGACCAAAACAAAAAAGAAAAAAAAAATGTTAGAAAATAAACTGTTGAAATAAGCATCGATTGGTAGTAAAATATCAAAGAAACTAAATAAAGAGATCCACGGAATACTAGAAACTAGCGTTTCACACAATAGGAGGGAACTTGCATTAGTAAAACTAGGATTTGCATAGTTGAGGTAAGTGAGGAAGCATACACATAACATACACATGATTATAATGTGTGTGTATAGGCCCGCTACATATTTTTATACATGCATAGCTACCCTACTTGTTTTGCTTTATGATACTCTTTATTTGAATTTCATTCGAAATCAGGTCCATGTTCTCTTAACAATGAAATATGAACAAAATTAAGCAGCTGTTTTCTTCTCTCTTGTGCTGTTATTTTTTTCCAACATAAAGTAAAGTATATTTCATGTTTCATGTTGGGGTTTTTTTCGCAAATCATATCATGAAGGCCCTATATGAAAGATAACATAAGATTATGGATGCCTCTCCGAAAAAAAGCTATCTTGATCAACTTAATCAAACCAATCCATATTTGCCTCATTACACAAAAAATCCCCTTTTATAACATACTTTTTTTTTGGAGAGCAAACTTTATAAACAAAAGTTATATTAAATTCTGCATAACTCTTAGAGACAAAAGAAACTATCTTGATCAACCTGGTCATTGATCAATATCTGCTTCATCACATACACAATCACACACAAACATATATATATATATATATATGTATAAGTGCGTGTGTGTCTCTAAAAGTATCTGTACTATAGAACTAAATGACATATACCATAATTCATTTTGTTTTGACAGGTGTTTGGATCGGAAGGTAGTAAGCGGGTCTACTACCTGGCGGTTGGTTGGGGAGCACCAGTGATTATCGTCGCTATCTCTGTCGGAATAATGCACGACGACTATGGCACCGAAGAGAAGCAAGTTATTCACGGTTTTGTGTTTGTTTGTTCGTTCGATTTCACTTCGTTTGTGTATTACGTTTTTTGTTTTTTGTTTTTTTTTGGGGGGGGGGTGTATGATTGGGTGTATGAAACCACGTGTTTCCTTTGTCTTCTGACGTGTGTGTGTGTCTGTGTGTGTGTGTGTACGTGAGATATCATGTCCGCGGTTGAAGTCTCTTCCAAAATAATTGTGTGTGTGTGTGTGTGTGTGTGTGTGTGCATATATATATATATATATATATATATATATATAGAGAGAGAGAGAGAGAGAGAGAGAGAGATTATAATTTATATATACATGTGTCCATTGGTGTTTAGTATGTGCATTCCTGAAAAACACCTCAATGTTTTGCTTTAAAGGGATGGTACAGTATTGGTGGAGATGAGAATTTGGCTTTAAACTTTTTGCAAGATACCAAGAAAACACTTATGATATAGTACAGAGCATACCATTTTAAGAGGAATTCAAAGTTTATTTGATGAAAATCGGGTTTGGAATGACTGAAACATCCAAAAACAAAGTAAAACAAAGCGATCGTAATAAAGTGTGGGTCCCACACTTTATTAGAATCGCTCTTTTTTTTTTGATATCTCAGCCATTTCAAAACCAATTTTCATCAAATAAACATTGAATTCCTCTTATAGAATTACATGCTCTTTGAATTTCATATTTCATAATTTCTCATTATTTCACCAAAAAATGTTAGAAACCTGAAATTAGGTCTCAACCAACACTGTACGATCCCTTTAATGTTTTTATTCACATTATAGAGAGAAGCAAGCGCTAGAAGAGCAATGATATAACATAACCAATGTCTTCACGTATCGTCTTTGATAAAATAAATGACCCGATGAATAACAAAATAAGGGAAAGAATAAAGATAAAAAAATAAAAAATAAAGGGAAAGATACATGGATTGCAATGTGGAAGGGAAAGCGAGAGAGAGAGAGAGAGAGCTCATAAAAAAATAACAAAAAGCACACGAACCAAAACGCTGAGAATGGTAATGGTGTTAAGTTGCCACTAGAGGCATTGCGTTCGAGACACCTTAACGCCCTTCTCATTCTCAGCCGACGCATCGACGTCCGAGTACTATCAAAAGTATCAGAAGTTAGCCTGTGAGAAGTGATTAGAAAGGTTATTATCAACACTGTTTCCATAATGTATTCAAAGATAAATATCTCTTCGAACGGAACACCTATTCCATGTCTGAAGGATAACAGAAAGGACTTTCTTCACTACTGCTGAACCTTGATCCAAAGTTTTCATGTGACATCACATTACGAAATGACAAGCATTATGAATCTCAAGTGAACATTTGTGTTTCAATTTAGCCGAAGCTTCCCGACAGGCCGACTTTACAGACAATTCTGTTATCTTTGAAATAAAACCTTGAAATTCACTTGCCTTCTCATGTTGTTCCCTCTTCTCTTGATACTCTTAATAGCTGCTGGATGCGGACCGGGTCTCCCGTCATCTATGCATTCGTTGGCCCAGTCATAGCAGTGATTCTGGTAAGCTGTAGGAGGGACCGTATAGTTTTTGTTAAGAAATAACTTCAGGATGCTAAGAAGTTTTGGTGAAATGATGCTAAACATCTCATGAAATATGAAAGAACATGTAATTTCAAGATGAATTCAACGTTTATTTCATAAAATTATTTTTGGAATGGTTGAGATATCCCAAACAGGGCGATCCAGACCTATGATAAAAGGCGGGACTCAGACTCACCTCTTATTACGATAGCTATGTGTTTCTTTGTGTTTTAAGTCTCAGCCATTTCAAAACCTTTTTAATCAAATAAACAAAAAAATGTCATAGAATGATATGCTTTGTACTATTTCATAAGTGGCTTCGTCGTATCTCGCAAAAAGTAAAAAAAAAAAAAAAAGCAATTCTCATTTCTACCAATGATTTATCATTGCAATGCTTGTTTGATTTTTGATGGCTTTTTTTTTTTTGTCTTTCTACCTTTCACCTGATCACAAGACAAACACACGCTAATTGATATCATGCAGTTTTAGCTGACATGTACCAAGACATAGTTATGCACAATAAAACTAAAAAAAAAAACAACCAATGTGAACTTTAGCATTCAATAGGGTTGTTGTAGATATATATATATATATATATATATCCCCATCCATTATTTCTTTCTTTCTTTACCACGTAGTTCAACATGTTTGTTTTGGTCATGGTCATGCGGATCATTTATCGCTCCTCTGCCATCAACGTCGATTGCCCGGTTGACCAAGTCAAGTAAGTACCTTTTTTATTTTGTGTAATTGTTTGATCCATCTGTACTGTTATATATAAGAAAATGAACAGTATATATAGATAAAAATAATGAAAAGAAAACACAGCTCAACATTGAAAGCCATTAAAAAATGAAGGAAAAGCTTTCAAACAAAGGGAAACAGACGGCAATCCAACAAAGTTTGTCACTGTTTTAAATAGAAAAAGAAAGGAAAAGAAAAATCTAATGAAATAAAGCAAATCAACGAAATAAAAGAAACTAGCAAAACTATGAAAAAACAGAGCAAATCATTGAAGTCTGTACCTCAGTAAAAATAGCGTTGCATAATTTTGTTATCATTATGTCTTGCCTTCTCTCTGGCAGAGCTGCGGCTAAGGGCTCTTTGGCCTTGCTGCCCATTCTCGGCGTGACGTGGTGTCTTGGAATTTTCGCTGTCGGCAGTACCACCATCGTATTCCAGTACCTTTTCGTCTTCTGTAACAGCACCCAAGGCATTCTGCTCTTCATTTTCCACTGCCTTCTCAACTCAGAGGCAAGTATGATCATCCGTTATCGCAATTATCCCATGGACAATAAACACTTCTCTCTAAAAAAAAAAAAAAAAAAAAAAAAAAAACGAGTGAAAATATTCACTCTTGAAGGAGTGCATACAAAAAAAAATGTGAATTAAGAGTGAAATCGGAGTGAATTTTGAGTGAAAATGTTCATTTTTCACTCATTTTGGAGTGACCTCAAGGATCACTCGAAAATGTTAGAACATTTCACTCAAAATTCACTCCCATTTCACTCTAAATTAACTCTTTTTTGTATTCACTCCTTTAAGAGAGAATATTTTCACTCGATTCTTTTTAGAGAGTTGACACTTCCCTTGCTTCCCTTGACTCTAACCGTAACCCTAATCCTGAACCTAATCCTAACTGTAACCCAAACTCTAAACCTAAACATAATTCTAACCCTAATCTTTACTCTAACCTTATCACTAACCAGTATTTAGCAGCAGGTGATTTTCCGGGTGGGGGAGGGGGGGGGGGAATGAATTGCCCTGATACGTTTTTTTTTTTCTTAAATTCACATTGTTATTTTTGTTTTCATATTCACTTTTACGCTAACGCGTGATACCATCTGAACACTTTGAACTTTAAACTACAACTAGTGATAAATTACGCACACCATGATATAGTTGAATACAGTTGAGTAAATTCACAGATGTAGTCATATACTGTACTTGTTTTCATTTTAACAACACCTAATGATGATGCTTTCAACCCAGAACCTGTATTCACTGTATCATTTCTAGGTTCGGAACGCCCTCAAGAGAGAGAAGGAAAAGATGGGCTGGTCCACTGCAGGTCCAGGGATCTCCACAACCCGGAAAATTAAGGTGAGATTCACGTCTCTCACGGAGTCTTCATATTGAACTACTCTTGTGAATATATTATATATATATATATATATATATATATATATATATATATATATATATATATATATATATAATATATATATATATATATATATATATATATATATATATATATATACATACATATCGGGGCCGGAAGAGCGTTTTCAAAAATAGGGGGCACTTCCGGGTTTCATGAGCTAACAAGCAAAAAAAAAAAAAAAAAAAACAAAACAAAACAAAACAAAAACGCGTAACTTGCTCAACTTCTGGTGCCACTTCCGGATTTCTACAGCTGACAAGCAAAGAAAAACAGGTCTTTAGCCAAAAGTGAAATAAACGCACCGCGCTCACACTTCAAGATCTCTATTTCTTTCCAGTGGCACCTACGCACTTCCGGTGTAAAAAAAGTGGGGGCCCAAAGTGGTGACACCTTATCTATTCCTTTGTATGGTGAAAAAAAGTGTGTGTGTGGGGGGGGGGGGCAGCGAGCCCCCCCCCCCCCCCCCCCTCCCCGGTTCCGCCGGCCATGTATATAATCTCTAGCTATCTATCATACAGTATCATTTATGATATACTATTAAAGTGCATTTTTTTTGTTTGTTTTTTGTTTGTTTTATCTTATTTTGTTCAATGACGGAATAGAAATGCCCTTGACCATGTGTTGACTAGTCAGGCAAATGTATTGTGAATAAATGAGCAAGATATGTCTAAAGGAATGAATTGCTACAATAAGTGCTTTCAAACAAAAATGACAAATAAAATTCTTATTGTTATCTCATTATCATCATTATCATAAAAGTTTCGAAATTAGCACTGTGATTACTTAACAAGAACAAAAGTCCGTCAGGCTGAAACAATGTTATTATGCGACTCTTTCTTCTCAATCCGGGAAACATACACCTGCAACTGGATATAGCATACTTCAAAATAGTGATCGTGCATCACAAAATCACCACAACCAAAAAAAAAAAAAAAAAAAAAAAAAAAAAAATCTCCATAAAAGGATTTTTAGTTAATGGCGGATTATGAAAGAGCACACTCTAAGCTTCAAAATGACATCGTATTGAGACTATATAATTCAATACAAATTGAGTTTTCAAACCCATCTTTTGAAAGGAATGGAAAGAAAGTATATTGCTGGTATATGACCTATATATTCTGGAACAGTGTTTAGTGGGGATAAAAAGTGGGATTGAAGTCTAGTGTCTCGTCAAGTGCTTATATTGACTTAGCTGAGCTCACTACATAAATGGAAGAAAAAAACAGGATGTAAAATTCCGTGGCAACCATTAGGAAGGGATTACCAAGCTTAACTGAAAATTTGTACATCTTTAAGTACGTTCTATCCATGACCGTCCATCTAGCGCAATAACATTACCCATCCTTTCAAAAGTTATTAAAGTTGAAAGTGACATTGTTTGAAGTTGTTAGTCATCACTTGAATTTTTTTTTTAACCTGTTTGTCAGGTGCACCCATCCAGCGATGACCCCAGCAGCGGCAAGAATATCACGAAAGGTAATTGTACTTTGTTTGGTTTGTTAATTTGTGTGTCAGTGGTTTATTTTCCTTTTATCACAGAGATGTCACGATAGAAATCCACGTGGAGACAATGTTTTGTTTTTTGTTTGTTTGTTTGTTTGTTTTTTTTTTTGCGTCCGCTGATTTTACATGTGTATTTTGACGTTGTTGACAAAGAGTGGTCATCCCACGAGCTTTACAACCACTAGACTTCCGGCCAACGAGCTAGACGCGAAGGCAAATGAAGCCCGTGAATGCGACACTATAGGCAAAATAAGGCCCACAATCTCACGTCTAGGGCAAAAAGGTCCACGAACTCGACGCCAGTTAAGCCTGTGATTTATGTTGTGTTCGTGTCGAGATCGTGACATTAATCCCTGCATCTTATCATCATTATTGTTGTTGTTCTCAAGTTTATTAGTCCTCCTTCGTTTCTTTTTCTTCCATTTTCCCCCTTCTGTACGTCTCCATGCTGCCCATGAAAAAAAAAATAAATCTGTTGCTCTTCAATTTTGTTCAATGCATATTATTTTGTCATTTCCAGGCAAGTATAATGTTCACTGATTTTTATGTTGTTCTTTCTTTATGTTTCTTTTTACCTCCCCCCCCCAAAAAAAAAAAACAAAACCAACAACAACAACAACAACAACAACAACAGATGGAAAGAGTGCTATAGACACTGAGGAGAAGTCAGTTGCAGTTCTTCGACCCGGAAAGGTAATATCATAAGTCATTAGCAGGAAAAAAAAAAATGATAATTGATTGATATAATAATGACAGAACAAAAACGTGTCATATCTGCCATGTACTACTCTGATTAATGTTTATACGAGCTAGTATTATACCCTTCTTTTTTCTTTTTGGTGGTGATGAAGTTGTGTTAAAGGATACCAATGAATAGAGGGGTATCCGGTGAGGAATAACGATTTTCAAATAACCTGACTATCAAACTATGAAGTCACTTCGAATCTTTTCTTTTCCATTCATCTCTTCTCTCATACCTTGTGTGTGTTTTTGATTGTCATTTTATGGGCAAATAAGTTCACTTTTCCAACGTCTTCAGTTATGAGCTAATCATTCTCTTCACCCTCTTAACAAGTACTTCGAATAACCGTGGTTCTTTGGTTCTTTCTCCTCGTATCAAAGGGATCTGGGAAAGCTGATAGTGAGAGAAATAAGAAGACGGAGGATGAAATCCCTCTTCCCGGACAGATAGGTGAAGAGGCAATGGAAGACACACCCCCTCGCACCATTCGACAGGTGAATCCTGGTCTAATCCCCTGCCACCACCCCTCCCCGCCCCCAACCGCTATAATCACCAAACTAATTCAGCATGTGCCCTATGCAACATCTTGCAAAGTTTTCGTGGCAACTTGTAGATAATTGACTACTAGAAGGTTTGCCCTCTCTTGCAAGTCTCCAGATTCTTGTTTTCAAAGGTTCTGACCATCAAGATCAAGAATTGGGGAAATAGATTTTATCCTGTTTTATTAATTGACTATCATGATTAATAACAGTTGTGGGCGCTCGGATTGAGTTTGAGTTTGAAACAAGTCATATACCGCAATATTTGTGAGTTGTTGTTCTTGCTGTTGTTGTTGTTTTTTTTTTTTTTAGTAAACAAACTACTAAGCTCTCCGTGAATTCAGCTAGTCCATTCCTACGTTAATACCTCAAACAGATCCCACAAGTCTTGCAAGTGGGGGCTACCTTGTTGTACATGAGCCAGCAGCCATTTTGTACCCTTCCCATCATTCAGAATTGAAGAGACTTTTGATGCACTATCTAAGCTTTCCGTGAATTCATCTGGTCCATTCATACGTTAATACCTCAAACAGATCCCACAAGTCTTGCAAGTGGGGGCTACCTTGTTATACATGAGCCAGCAGCCATTTTGTACCCTTCCCATCATTCAGAATTTAAGAGACTTTTGATGCACTATCTAAGCTTTCCGTGAATTCATCTGGTCCATTCATACGTTAATACCTCAAACAGATCCCACAAGTCTTGCAAGTGGGGGCTTTCTTGTTATATATGAGCCAGCAGCCATTTTGTACCCTTCCCATCATTCAGAATTTAAGAGACTTTTGATGCACTATCTAAGCTTTCCGTGAATTCATCTGGTCCATTCCTACGTTAATACCTGAAACAGATCCCACAAGTCTTGCAAGTGGGGGCTACCTTGTTATACATGAGCCAGCAGCCATTTTGTACCCTTCCCATCATTCAAAATTTAAGAGACTTTTCATGCAACAGATAATTCTATTAGGGTGAATTACCTTGCATGCTCCCCTTTTACATGTTTTATGTTGGGATTGTCCATAGTAAATGTTGTCACAGAGAAATGATATTGTACGACGTGGACGACGTTAATGTATCCATTCTTCATTTTTGGCATTTGATGTACATTATAGAATTGTACATAACCTGTGGTATGTGTGGAGTTGGTATTTAGTGTGTGTGTGCACAAGCGCCTAAATGGAATCTGACATTTGGATCTGCTAGATAGAGTCTGTTATCTCCAAGGTATAAGATTTAAAGGGACTGTACAGTACTGGTTGAGGCGAGGATTCAGGTTTATAAAATTTTTGGTGAGATGGTAAGAAACTTATGAATTTGAAAGAGCATGTAATTTCAAGAAAGATTCAATTGATTAATTTGATGACAATTGGGCTTGAAATGGATAAGATATCCAAAAAAGCGATCGTAATAAAATCAACAGGCCACGACTTTGATTGGCATCTCTTTGTTTTTTATTATTTCTAGATATCTCAGTCATTTCAAACCGATTTGCATCAAATAAACTTTTGATTCCCCTTAGAATTGTATGCTCTTTAACATGTCATATAGTGGTTTCTAAATATCTCGCAAAATCTTACAAGCTGAATCCTCACCCTGAGCCAGTACTGCACAGTCCCTTTAATGCAACTCTGTCTGTAATCTACTCATAGAAAGAAATCACACGATGAGCACTAGGGTATTAAACTCAGTCTCAAACGTCATATCGAGGGTTTTTTGTACCTTTTTTTTTTATTTTTTGCATTTCTTTCATTCAGCAATCCCAGGTAGCCAAAGCTAGAAAATGGTTCTCCTTTTACATTCAATTGAAGACCTAAATATAAGAACGACCCAAGTCCAATTTTTGGCCAAATTCAGTTTGGCATGGGAAATTGTAGCTTATTATGCATGGACTCATCTTGTGTATAAATGATAAATCCTAATTACTCTCGGAAGTGCCTGAAATAAATGAGTTAAATCTTATATGAATGTAAGAATAAAGGACTTGGGTCATTCTTACATTTATATTATAGCGCCCTCTCTCGTCTTTCTCTCAGCTCTATAGCAGAATATCATGTATATGAATCAAAGAACGACCCAAGTCCATATGATTCAAAGAACGACCCAAGTCCATCACACAAAATGGCCTCTCCACAATTAATGTAAATGTTAATTGTCATAATCATATATGTTCTAATTTGCATATACAATGTTGCCTTCCCATCACAGTTAAATAGAATATTATTAGACAAAAAGATATGAATTTTTTTCAAGTTTACTCGAAATGGTCTTCTATGGACTTGGGTCGTTCTTATATTCAGATACTCGCATTGTCTCGCATTTCTTAAATATCAGATATATACAGTCATAAGATGTACGATTAAAAGGGTAAATAAAAACGAAGAATGATAAACACCTTATAAATAAAGGGGTGGGATCAGTAATGGCTTCTTTAACGGTTATGTGTATCTTGGTTGTACTTCCATCGTACGTTTTCTATATACGTTGTATATCTATTCTTCAGTCCAACACATCGCAAAGATTATCATTTTTTGTGTACACTATTCCTTTTTTACAGAAATGAGGCGAGGACATCAGCGTTTTTGTCGTTGTTGTACGAGCGGTGACTTTGATATAGACGTTTTTATTTTTGCTTTGCTACAGAGAATTCTAGCTGAACAAGCTCGCGGTCCCTTACGTAAAAAAAAAGGCGTCAGTAAAAATGACCAAAAAAAAAAAGAAAGAAAAGAAATAGAAATAAACTACACAACAAACAATGCGGCTATAGAACAATTTTCCCCGTCATTAAAAAAAGAAATAAACAAAAAACTATAAAGGCAAAAGCCTTACATACCAATAAACGTTTGAACCCTGTAGAAAAAAACATTTTTGAAAAGGAAAATGAATTACTTGTTTTTGTCAATACAACATGGACACGATGAAGGGCAGAGAACCGACATCTCAGTTATATAAGGCCCTACATTTTTTTTTTCTGTCTTCTCAGCACTCCTCAGTCACGTGCATGTGTTTGTATGCGGGAGAATTTTTCTTCGTTATCATCTCTCAACAAATTTTCAGAATGATACATCACTACCCTTTTGAATTAGACACTTTAGGAAATTTCGTTGCTTTATATCTTTCTTTCTTTTTTGTTCGTTGATTGAACAAAATAATAGTTTTTAATATTTTTTTCTGTTCTTATCCAAACGGCTCGACAATATTGTGCACTTGACAAATCAACCTAATTTGTGTTGCTTTTCCAGGAGAGATCGCTGTTACTCAAGACTCAATCGATTTGTGCTAGAATTTGCCTGTTCATTCAAACAGCTTCCTGGTACAAATTGCCCTATAGCCGCAGAATATTTATGGGTATAGAATTCAGAACATGTCATCCAGTACAGCATGTTCATTATCTTTGCGGTGTGATGGTTGAATTAAATGTAAAATTCAGACAAGATGTCTTAGATATAGTTCTTCTAGAATTCTCTTTTCAGCAGTTTTGCTTGAGTTTGTTTTTTTTAACAAAGTGTGCATGTGGTATGGACTTGCAGTTGTTTTGTTCATTCTTGTCATTATCTTTCCTGCCGATGGGCTTGAGTGCTGATTTGATATAATTTTAGCGTTATCGTTTTCTTTATCATTATTCTCTAGTGATTTGGTACCATTATTGACACTGCACCTGCACAGCATGTGAGCTTCGTGCGATTGTGTTTCCAAAAACCATTGCATGTTGTTTGCATGCTCTTTGGCTCCGCCACTTTATATGACTGATTAAAAAAGACTCTTTGTTGTACAAGCTATACGTAATTTCCCAAATTTCTTCTCTGCTTGGCTGCAAGAGCCTTGCTCAGACTTATTGATTTCTTCTGAAAACAAAGCCTAACAGTATGAAAAATGTAGTATTATATGCACTACCATCGCTAAATCTTCAAAACTTCCTGCCACAATGTCAAACGACGCTGTTGGCCATGTTGTGATAATAAATGATAACACATACAAAATGTATGAATATGTTTTATAAATACATAAATGAATTAATAAATAAATGAATATATATGTATATACATTTTTATATAATTATCAAAATACTGTAAGAAAATGATTCTTCAGCATCAAACATGAGAAAGAATTGAGAAAAGATATCTCAAAAATGTATATTTCTCTCATCCACATTGGGACCTTGCTTCTATCTTAACTTGTTCTCTTACCTCTTCCTTTCTTGCTTTGCCCCTTTTTCGAATTCACATATGTATGTTTTGTCCCATTTCATCTTTTTATCTTCACCTCTCCTCTCCGTCTCCAGGAGGTGACCACCGAACGCGAGTTGAAGAAGGACGGATGGAAGATCAACGAGCAGCGGAAGGTCACGCGCACTTTTGTTCGAGTCGAGGTCGCCGAGTAATCTCAACCGAGAGACCTATCGAATCACAAATCGTGATCGATAGCAACGGATGACATGCGGCTGAGATCGTCGCTGGAATTTTGACATTATGGCACACCGTTTTGACGACTTACTGGCATTGAGTGCACTTGAATCCTCTTTCCTTGCGTGATCTATTGATGAATTGTTATGAATTTTGGCTGTCTATATCTAGTCTAAAGATTAAAGTAGGTATATTAATCGACACGTTGGACATTGGATACTTGAAATATTCAACAAAGCAATGTTTAAAAATGCACATTTGAAGATCTAATACGAGCGTGCCTGCGTGGAGTCATTAGAAAAAGGCAATTAAACATATCAAACGTACTCCACTTAAATTTCTGTTATTGATTATTCCTTTCATCCTCATTTTTACACTGACATGGCAATTATTCCCTCTTTCGTATGAGGACAAAAAAAAATCAGTCATTTTATCTAAGAGCAAACTAGCTTTGAGATTTTGTTGTTTTTCGACGATAAGATATTGGAAGTTTTTGCATACACTTAATTTTCATTACATTGTTTCTTCCTTCAGAAAAAAAAATACTGACCTAATCCTCCACATGAAGAAGAGAAAAAATACAAGAAAAATAAAACAAAAAGCAAAATAAGGAACATAAGTTATATTATTAGATATGGCATTGCTTAGTAATCCTCTAGAAATGTAAGATCATTAATTTTGTCATGTGTTTTAAAATTAGTATTGAAAGTATCATACTTTATTAAGAAGGATTTTGCTGACTTTCCTTCGTAATTTGAACGCTTATCATTCCCTCTACAGCATTTTACACTTTTTGATAATTTTTAAATCAGCGTCAATGTTATTTACATTCAATCTTAAGCAGCATGTAACTGTTATTTGGAGGAAATCTACGTTATTGCCGCACTCGTGAGCACAGACCATGTGCCATAGTGGGACAAACATTTTTGTACAATATTATGGTTTCACAAGTTGTTCAGCATACATTAAGAGTGTCGAACATTCAAAATGTAATCGAGAGTACCAGGCTCTGCAATGTGTGAGAAGTACTTTGTTCTATGTTGGGCAAATCACAATTAGGAAGTAAGGAATGAAACACAGTCCATAAAATTCACATATTGTGGTATAGAGAAGAGGAAAAACGCGCGGGAATGCGCGGGAAAATCGCTATGTAGATATTTATTTATTCATTGATTGGCAAATCAAATTATCAAGGAACGAAATGTTTAAATAATGTGTGTGTACAAATAATTTAGTGAAAATCAAGACGGTAAGGGATAAAGTAACAATTGGAAGAAAATGCATGGGTAAAAGGGTGATTGTTGAAAAGTGATACAGACGCAGCTCTGAAAAGATCAAATTTATGATTCAAATTATCATGTTGCTACCTTGAACACAAGATGATGAGTTTATTTTAATTCTATCTGTGTATTAAGCTGCCGGTTTGACATTGTCTTTCTTTTAATACAATGATGTGGCTTCATTTCAGTCTTCTGCGTTTGATAGTGTACCCACTATGTCTTTCATCTTTATCTGTGTGTATTTGTGACGTCAACATGGCATATTCCATTAATTAGAAATGTTTCTCTTTCTTTGTCTTTTGTCATAATGAAATCATTTTCCAAATTTCTTGGAAGAAAGAGAGATTGCACAAAATTTTGGCCTACTATATCTCGAGTGTACAGCTCTCTGAATGATATGCATGTTGAGTTGATAATGTATATAGAGCTATTATAAAGGCTGTTACATGCACGCACAGATTATGTCACATGCTGACTTAGGCTCACCAATTGCCTGCCTATGTCCATCACGATCCAGTACTGACGAGTTATCAGGCTGTGCTCTGTTTTTATCTCTCAATATGTTCTTTTCCTGATTTCTCCTGTACCTACGACTGATACACGATAAACACTGAGGTTTCAACTTTGAGGAAAGTCTTGAGTAGCACGGTCATGTTTACAACGAGTTTTTTAATAATTATCTGGCATTAAATGAAGCTTGGAAGAAGTGCTGTTAGAAGTGAAAATCTGTCAGGGCCTAGAGTTTCCATAAATATTTTCACTTTCCCCCAAAAATGTAGTGGTTATACTAATAATGATAAAATGGTCATGATAATAATGGTAACCATAATAATGAAAACAATTATTATTGTTCACAATATGTAGTCACATAAAAAGGTCATTAAGTGCTTAGAAGGAAGAGAAAGAGGAAAGAAGATTGAACTATAATAATTATAGTGCATATTGTCAGAATAAAGCGAGACTGACATGGTTTAGTAGCGTGATGACATTATTTTAAGCACATTGCGTTTTTAACTCTTTCCGTTCCAGTGAGTCAAATACAATCAAATTTTACATAAATACATGAAGACAGATATGGGAATAAGCACAGAGGGTTAAAGGTAAGAAAGCATTTGGATGACTGATGGTATTTCCATCCACTTTATGTATAAGACAAATTCAACCAGCAATGTATGATTTTTCCCCGTCCATTTTCTGTCCATTTGTGGTAAAAAGGTGTCTTTACGAAATGTCATTTCTAAGGATGGAGGCTTGTCACAACGTGAAGCACAGAAAAAAGAATGATTACATTAAAAAGATAATTAAGTTAATAAGGAACTTGAATATTAATTATTCTTACATGTAGAGAAAATCTTGGTTCAGATGAAAAAAAAATTATCATTCACCTATTTAAAGCTTAGAAAACTTATGCAGAAGGCAAGGGGAGGATTATAATTGTGTGATAACTAATAAGTGCGATTCGATGTATGTCGTGTATGTAGATTATTGTCGGCCCATTACTATGTAGAACTATTTGCATAAGATTTTGTCAAGAATCAGTTTGGCCCTTTTATCAAGCAAATGCGATATCACAAAGTTTACATCGCAGAACGTGTTGGTACTGAAATCAGACTGCCCACATAATCTCAAGTTTAGGTGTTCTCTGTCCTTTGCAAATCTTCGAATAGCGCTGTAAGTTGAAAGAGAAGGGGAAAAATAAATGCAGTATGTCGATAGCGACAAGCCATGAGACCGGTGACGGGAAAAAGGTGACCATTATAGGCACGTGACCGCTATGAAAAGGGTATTTAACATGACTTTTCTCTCAAGGGATTTGTTTTTAGCATTCGTATGCAGCAAGTGGCCACGATAGAAAGGTGGCCGCAAAGACAGGTTTGACTGTACAAGTTGTTTTTTTTTTTAAATCACCAGAACGGAAGAAAGAAGAAAGAAAACAGAAGCAGTCATTCAATAAGAAAGAAAAGGTAGCTATGATATTTTAGAGTTCCAAGTGCGCCTTACTGAAAATAGCCAAGTGCCTTTTTTGAGAAATGAAACTATCAGCCGTTCCCACATCACCCGATCCTTGTTACAGACATTTTTCCTCATGTTTCTTTGTTGCTAGCATATCATTCATTATCAGTCGTTGGTCGTTTGCATAGAACAGCTACACTACCAGGTGTTATGTCATTGCCATTTTGTGTTTAATGAGCATATTGTACATTATTTTAGTTTCTCAAAAGAATATAGATTTCATTCCGATACGTCACTGCTAAAGAAAGGAAACAAAAATGCTTTTTGTGTCTTTAAAGTGCATTCGCACACGTGTTTCTAGGAAAGATTTTAACATCCGATGGACGAATTTAGTCAAGCGTAAAAATGAGATACATAGAATTTCACACTTTTTTTTTATTTTACAACTTTTACATTTTCAATGATATTGCATTTTTAACGCGGTAAATACAATTTAACTTAATGTACGTTACTTCATTGTAAGAAAAGCGATGATAAGGCCTTCAAAACAGGAACTGCATTTTTACTTGCTTCAGTAAATTTGAATGCTACATGGTGTAACTTGTCGCCTAGATAATAGTAACATTGTTTCACTCACAATTTCCTGAAATAAAGAGCACAAAATTTCCTCCGATTACGCAGCTGGTGCATGCATTTTGTATATATTTGTGTCAATAGGTTTTATGGACGAATGCGTTTTGGAGTTTAGTGTATATGCCTGAAAATGAGTTTCAGATCATCGAGATTTTGAAGAGAGGATCTTATAGTTCAAGAGAAGTTTAACTTTTTGATGATGTCCTGTTAACTATGCTTTGAACGTCTGTCGATCACAAGATGTTTTCCAGCTCATGGAGTAATATACATTTATATATATATATATATATATATATATATGTATATATATATATATATATATATATATATATACATATATATATATATAAGAAGAAAGAGTCTCAAGTACGCCATGGATCCAACGATTACAAAAAATTATGCATGTATATATAATATATATATATATATATATAATATATATATATATATATAATATATATATATATATATATATATACTGTAGATCCGACATATTATGTTGAAAATAATCATGTATTAATGCTTGACAAGAGTAATGAATGGAGTGAATAGAGTTTCATAATATTGTTGAAAACAATAAGCAGACACAGTTTTTCCTTGACGTAATATTGATAATCATCCAAAGATAAACACACATAAGTGATATGATTATATATATATTTATATATATATATATATATATATATATACATATATACATATACGTCTTCCTTCATTTATGTTAGTTACATAAGTTAATATACCAATATAGCATTCATACACTTCATAGAAGAGAGAGAGAGAGGGGGGGGGGGGGGAGAGGGGGAGGGGAGGATGGAGAGGGAGAGAGAATGAGATAGATAAAAAGGTTAATTATGAATACGACACTATTATCAGCCCATCTCGAATCGACTGGAATAGGGTGACATCATTGTATGCATCCTGTTTTACTCTAATTACGAACCAATTCTGAACTAAATTCTAAATGACCGCAGTCTAGCGAAACAAGCCCCCCCCCCCCATGAAACTTCATCTCTGATAGCAATTTAATTGGTAGATAATCAGTGTCAGTTGTACTAAATATACTGTAATTACGAAGCAACTGTCATATGTGTAACGAAATGAATCTTGTCGCTCATAAGAAGAAGCAAAAGAAAGAAACATACGGCTGAACCACTTGGGGATACACACATTACACCTGTCACTGTGTAATTAATGTAGCCGGATTTCATCTCTTTTTAGATATAAACAACAGAGTGGCTTTTTTTTACAGTACATTCCACATGACCTACTTGGCTCTCGGTGTAATGGGGGTGCTATCGATTATTTTGTTTTGTATTGTTCGCTCTTTATTGGAAAATTTTTGAATTTACATCTCACATCACAAGCTCGCACTCTGTCATTGATTGTCGCCGTGGTTTACATCTCAGCAAACCATCCATACCTTAATAAATGAATACCGAGCAAGGCATAATTCGCCACTTACATGTAATTCTACGTTTATGCATGATCCTCACCGCGCAAATTATTGCCATGACAACGTCAACTGTAAAAGATATTGATCGCTTCTCCGAGTATAAAATGAGCAACGATTTAAGCTTGAGCTTGCAAGTATGGTTTGCAGTGATCCAGTCACCAGATCTTACCGATAGTGATCGTTGTATTCCAGTATCTTGGGCTCAGTGTGCTGTGTTGATCTGATTTTCACCTCTTACATTTGGATTAGAGGCATAATGTATAGCATTGTGATTGTGAATCATGTATGTGTGTGATTTTGTTACCTCGATTTTTTTATTTTTTTATATCTTTTATTCTTTGATGGGCTCGGAGGAGTTGCATTCTGTAAGTACAAGTGTATTGTTCTTGCATCCTTGAATGAAGTTCGGTAAGTACTAGTACACTCATGCTTATGTGTATGAATGTATGTGTATGTGCTGTGTGTGTGTGTGTGTGTGTGTGTGTGCATTCGTATTATCCAATTAGTCATTGAGAGGGGCGGTAGGTTCTCATTTGTACCTGTCTTTCTCGAGACAAATCAATAAAGTTGTGCAGTAAAGTTGGACTATAAGCTGATTAGATTGGCATGTGGAATAATGATTATTCTCGAGCTGACACTTATAATGTGACCAGTAATGCGGGCAAAGTCATCATCCTTTATAAATATTCCACATTAGTCACTATAGTTTAAGTCGATAAACTGCACAAATGTAGATCAGTCGAAAATGTCCACTACGGGAGAAGAATAGAACAAGAAGAAATACACATAAATTCATTTCCACACTACATTTAAATAAGCTTTGATATACGTGTATCTAAATCAGATGCTGATAATATAAAACGTAAACATTATGGGGTTTGAGTGTGCATTGTGTTCCATGACACAGTGGTGCCTAACCTAACACCAATAATTTCTTTCTTCCCCCCCCCCCCAGGTTTGTGTTGCGGTGAATTCTGAAAAAAAAAAAACAACCCGATATTGTTTGAGCATGAACTAACGATAGACTTGTAATCTTCTGGTTACTGTTACGACCAAAATCACTCTGAGAATGATCGCACAAAAGAAACAATCAACTAATGTTCAGGCGGTTTATTAACAGCGATATTGTGGGTACAGACTCGTAATCGGTTTTCACATCAGTACAATAATGATCAATAGAAACAGTTACAAATCAGTAATGGAAGCACTTACACTTATTACATGCAATATCCCTGGAAATGTCCAAATACGATGCTCGATTCACAAGGGAATGATCCACGATGCACCGATGAATGATATTTTCCGACGTAACTCCAAAGGCACAGGTTGCATTAATCCACAGTATAAATCCGGGGTAAAATCCAAGTTATGTGTCCACAGCAAAACGTGTAAAATCCAGACGTTATGACGACCACGTCCAGTTGATGCGTTGAATGATGATTCACTTTATAATGTCCAGCAAGGAATCCAGCCCGTCACAGCTTTGCCGTAATAATGTCCGTTGACACTAAAATATGGAGTCTATCTCCAATGTAGGCAAATTAATTCTCTGCAGGCAAAATGTCTCCCAGGCCTTATCTCCACAAACACAGTTTGTATAGCAGGTCAGCAGGTAACACAAGACTGACTATAACAAGTCGCTTCAGAGCCAGAAGTGACGTAACTCTCAGAGCAGAGGTGTTGGGTACTCTGCCTACTGCAGAATTTCTCCAGCTTATATACTATCCATTCACCCCTTTCTAGTACATTCTGTAATTTTCTCCACCCTGGGGCCACATACCTGAACATACTGGCAAGTCCAAATTCCAGGAATCCTGGATGACTCACTTCCTAATATGTGCATAACATCATTGCCAAAATTAACTACCAATCACATTGGGCTACAAGGGCAGTGCCTCACTCAGCCAGCACTTCCCAGAATTTTCTGGAATGGGTTAAATCATTCTAGATTGAGTGAGCTATAATGTATTTCCTGTCACATGCATACATGTACACATACTGTAGCTACATTGTATACTACATAGAAAATTCTCCACTGATCTGGTCAGCCTGTATGTACTATATCTATATCATATAGAATGTTCTCCATTAATCTGGTCCACCTGTGTACATACACATTAAAACCACCATGCATGCAGTACATCATACATGTACATAACTACTAATGTGTACATTTGTGACACCATCCCCCATGGGAAAAAGAAAGCCTTGCCGTAGCAAGGGTTTCTTTTACCTTCACAATTTCTCATTGTTATTTACAACAAATGTGAGGTAAAATCCAAGTCAAGCAACAATAATCACATACTATCACATGCCTTTTGAAAAGCTGCATTGATTCCATGTTCTCTTTTCATGGATACCAGTTACATTGATATTGCTTGGATTCTCAAAGTTTATACAATCGTGTCAAACTGTTTTGCATACATTAATGGATATATGCTAAACACATACAATGTACACTGTAAGTGATATGCGGTGAAAACTTTTCACCTTCGATACTCTCTTCATGTTACACTCTTGACAAAGCGTCAGCAATTACATTATTTTTGCCTGCCACATGTTTGATTTTGAGAGCATATGGCTGCGTCATCATGCTCCATCTGAACAGTCTGTTGTTCTTCATTTTGAACCGGTCTAAAAAGACCAAGGGGTTGTGGTCAGTATAGACCGTGATCTCCCCTTTGCTATTGGTCAAGTACACTTCATATTGCTGGAGGGCAAGGATGAGACTGAGAGCCTCCTTCTCGATAGTTGAGTACTTCTTTTGGTATGCGTTCAACTTTTTGGAAAAGCAGCTAACCGGACGTTCAGTGCCTTCTTCATCTTCTTGGAGCAAAACCGCTCCCACTCCTACATCACTAGCATCTATTGCCACTTTGAATGGCTTTTGGAAGTCAGGAGCTGCCAAAACAGGCTCATTAGCAAGGACTGCTTTTAGTTTCTCGAAGGCTCTTTGACACTCATCAGTCCAGGTGTACTTTGCCTTGCCCTTCAGCAGGTTTGTTAGGGGGGTGACTACAGTACTAAAATTCGGTACAAATTTCCTGTAGAAACCAGCCATGCCCAGAAATCTGAGCAACTCCTTCTTGGATTGGGGAATGGGAAAGCCTAGTATAGCTTCTACCTTGGCCTCTCTTGGCAATACTTGTCCCTGACCGACTACATGCCCGAGATACACCACTTTGGCCTTTGCAAATTCACTCTTTGCCAGATTAATCACCAATCCGGCCTCTTTGAGTCGATCAAAAAGTTGCCGCAAGTGTGTAATGTGCTCCTGCCACGTGTCACTATACACTAGAATGTCATCAATGTATACTACACAGTTGTCAAGCCCGGCAATGATTTGGTTTGTCAGCCGTTGGGCTTGACAACTTGACAACAGTGAAGCCGGCGCCATTGATTCCGATACCTGCGTTTGAAGAACCATTCAGTCGGGTTCTAGTCGACTGTGTTGGACCTTTGCCTAGGACTAGGTCGGGTCATAAGTACCTCTTGACAATCATGGATATGTCTACTCGGTTTTCAGAGGCTATCCCATTGCGAAATATCACTGCCAAGACTGTGGTAGATGCTCTAGTGCAGTTTTTCACTAGGTATGGGTTGCCCAAGGAAGTGCAGTCTGACCAAGGGTCAAATTTCATGTCAGGAATATTTCAAGAGGTGATGTATCGTTTGAGTGTGAAGCAGCTGAAGTCGTCAGCTTATCATCCCCAATCCCAAGGTGCGTTGGAGCGCTACCACCAGACCCTAAAGACAATGATTAGGGCATTTTGTGAGGAGTATCCCGAGGATTGGGATAAGGGCATCCCTTTCCTGCTATTCGCAACGAGGGACTCCCCAAATGAGTCGACGGGTTTCAGCCCATTTGAGTTGGTGTACGGTCATGAAGTTAGGGGCCCATTGAAGCTCATCAAAGAGAAATTCATGACTGAGGATGATGAGGTCCACCTACTTGACTATGTGTCAAAGTTTCGTGAAAGGCTTTCAAAGGCTTGTGAGGTAGCTAGGGAACACTTGAAAGTGTCACAAGACTCAATGAAGAGAAAGGCAGACAAAAATGCCAAAGCCCGAACCTTCAAACCAGGTGACAAAGTTCTTGTACTGCTGCCCATACAAGGTGAACCACTGAAAGCCAAGTTCAGTGGCCCATACTGTGTCAAAAAGAAACTCAATGATGTGAACTATGTGATCAGTACGCCAGACAGACGAAAAGATCAGAGGGTGTGTCATGTAAACATGCTGAAAGAGTACTATGAGAGAAAGGCTAGTCAGCCTGTAGGTGTAGCTCAGGTGGTAGAAGAGGAAGTAGATGAAGAGGGAGAAGCTCAAGATGAGAATGGAAGTGAGCCCTCTAGTGCCAGGTTGTCTAACTCAGAGATGTTAGGGAAAGTAGATGAGGCACTGAACTACCTACCTGAAAATCAGAGGAAAGATGTGACTAGTCTGTTACATGAGTACAAAGAAGTGTGTAAAGACAAACCAGGTTGCACCCCTCTGGCTGTACATGATGTTGATGTAGGAGATGCTGACCCTATCAAGCAAAACCCTTACAGGTTAAACCCGAGCAAACTGCAAAAAGTAAGGGAAGAGGTTCAATACATGCTAGACAATGACATAATAGAACCGAGTAAAAGCAGTTGGAACTCCCCAATCGTCATGGTGCCCAAACCGGATGGGTCTCAAAGATTCTGTATAGATTACAGAAAGGTGAATGCCGTGACGAAAACAGACTCCTTCCCCATTCCCGGACAAGCCCCCAATTTTGTTACGACCAAAATCACTCTGAGAATGATCGCACAAAAGAAACAATCAACTAATGTTCAGGCGGTTTATTAACAGCGATATTGTGGGTACAGACTCGTAATCGGTTTTCACATCAGTACAATAATGATCAATAGAAACAGTTACAAATCAGTAATGGAAGCACTTACACTTATTACATGCAATATCCCTGGAAATGTCCAAATACGATGCTCGATTCACAAGGGAATGATCCACGATGCACCGATGAATGATATTTTCCGACGTAACTCCAAAGGCACAGGTTGCATTAATCCACAGTATAAATCCGGGGTAAAATCCAAGTTATGTGTCCACAGCAAAACGTGTAAAATCCAGACGTTATGACGACCACGTCCAGTTGATGCGTTGAATGATGATTCACTTTATAATGTCCAGCAAGGAATCCAGCCCGTCACAGCTTTGCCGTAATAATGTCCGTTGACACTAAAATATGGAGTCTATCTCCAATGTAGGCAAATTAATTCTCTGCAGGCAAAATGTCTCCCAGGCCTTATCTCCACAAACACAGTTTGTATAGCAGGTCAGCAGGTAACACAAGACTGACTATAACAAGTCGCTTCAGAGCCAGAAGTGACGTAACTCTCAGAGCAGAGGTGTTGGGTACTCTGCCTACTGCAGAATTTCTCCAGCTTATATACTATCCATTCACCCCTTTCTAGTACATTCTGTAATTTTCTCCACCCTGGGGCCACATACCTGAACATACTGGCAAGTCCAAATTCCAGGAATCCTGGATGACTCACTTCCTAATATGTGCATAACATCATTGCCAAAATTAACTACCAATCACATTGGGCTACAAGGGCAGTGCCTCACTCAGCCAGCACTTCCCAGAATTTTCTGGAATGGGTTAAATCATTCTAGATTGAGTGAGCTATAATGTATTTCCTGTCACATGCATACATGTACACATACTGTAGCTACATTGTATACTACATAGAAAATTCTCCACTGATCTGGTCAGCCTGTATGTACTATATCTATATCATATAGAATGTTCTCCATTAATCTGGTCCACCTGTGTACATACACATTAAAACCACCATGCATGCAGTACATCATACATGTACATAACTACTAATGTGTACATTTGTGACATTACTCCATCGCCTCTTCTACTCTTAAACGTGGTAACTACTAAAAATGTCTTATTCAGCATGTTAAATGTAAATATGTGAAACTCTGAAATGCCATAACTTTTATATTTCTTATCCAGAGATGAAGAAACGTCTACAGTGGTGTGGATTTTGACCTTAAATGTTAATCTGAGAATGCTTCCATTTCTGTAAATGATTTTGGATGTTCTTAATGCGACTGGTATGATGCTCAACATTCCACTACGGTTAATGGTATGTACGACAATTAGGTGAGATTTTGATTAAGTTAATTAGCGTTTACAGACCACGTAAGCCAGATCATGATGGCGGAATTTCCGAGAACGTAACTTCGTCAATCTATATCACTTGATTGAAAGGGAAGGGTCTGGATGAGAAATTTGATGTTCTTTCAACCCTTTTTGAAAAGGCTCCGGTCCAAGCTGTTTGCAAGGCAAACCATCTCGAGCAAAGGGTGACCCTTATCTCATGACTACCAAAATGTCCAAATTTCTTAGGAGTCCAAAGAGCAGGACAGATCAAACATTCCCTTTTCAAAAGACATCTGCGAGTAAAAAGTCATGTATATTTGATCTTTCCGATATGCAACATTAATAGCAAACATGTCGGGAGCAACTGGTTAATAACATGTCAGCAAGCCGGGAGCAACTTGAAGTTAACAAAGTATTGAATAAAAGAATAATATACTATTTTTGCTTTATTTTATTTCATTCAATCTTATTTAATTTTATTTCATCTTATTTTATTTTATCTTATTTCATTTTTACGGGAGCAGCAGGGGGGGGGGGGGCTTCGTCTTTGTTTGAAATTATGTTTGTCCTCTTTCTATTTAAATGAACGCATCTGTATACGTTATATAATTATCCAATTTGCTACCATATTTATATAATATATAATATATATATATATATATATATATATATATATATATATATTATTATTACAATTGTAAATGGGCATGACATATGTAGCTGTTAATCGGTTGGTGTAATGATTAGTCTTCTTTCTCTGTTGATTACACATTCGTCTTTGCCTGATAATATACACTATTACCTATCTATACTCATGTTAAAGACCGCATGTATGTTTCTATTCAATCCAAATCTGCATTCCTTCACAAATACTATTTGCATGCATGTGATGTTTCAGTGTGATCCTCGTATTTGAATACATTTTGACGTGTAATAATTACGGTCCCGCCTTGAATTTGCACTGTCGGTTATTCATTTTCAAATATGTTTTGTTACTCTTTCGTTACAACGAGTTTTACTGAAGTAATTTGAAATTAATGTTTGACTTTTGTTTGTTGTATATATTATCATTTCATTTTATTTGCTTACTCGTTAATATCTGTAAATGCCATAACTTCTCAATAACCACAAGCACAAGAAATAAAAAGGGGGCATTTTAAATTGACTTGACCACTGCATCTATATGACGCAATATGTTTCCTTTTTTTTGTGCGTGTTTCTGCTGATCGCACATCGTGCAATGTTAATCATTTGTCGAATATTCTACATAGCAACTTTAAGTTTTATAAACGTGTCTTCTAGTGATATTCAAAGGAAACGATTTGATTTTAGTAAGGGATCTGAAGTGTTTTGTCATGAATTCGCTTTGATTGTCTTTTGTTTTTACCTACTCACCTGAATGTGACTTAAGATTTTCTACAGGATTTTATTTAGCTACTTTGGAACTGTTTCATTACACCCATATTATTTTTGTCTTTGTTTGTTCTTGTTGTCGTTTCTCTTTCACACAATGTAGAAACTGCCCAATAACTTTCGTTTGTGACTTTTATGGTTTGTACATGCTGCTGATGTGGACTTTCGAATCGTCGAAATACAAGTTTAATTGTTCACACATGTACATGGGTGTAATATATCGCTTTGTTTAACTTTATCTTATTTGTTTTTTTTGGGTCGATTTTTCTTTTACAGGTTCCATGTTTACGTTTTAAGATTTCACCAACATTTCTGGTGATAACTTTTTGGACTTTTGTTTCCCTTTTCACGACTTTAAAATTTGATGATAAGCGCTGTATGTATGATGCAAATAACATAATTTCTGTAATGTCATAATATTGCAATGTCATGATTATGTTTCATCAGTTTCTCTCCTCCTATAACAACGAACGAAATTGCATTTCATGATATGACTTTTAATTTCAGACCTGAAGAAACTTGTCCACTTTTAACTTTCTCCTTCATTCAATCCTTATTTAATTTTCACTATGCATATGTATATATTAAAAATGCAATTATATGTTTTCTTCATTTTCTTATTCATTATCACATGTATTTTGTTGATTTACGTTTTCACAATTATTACAACTAATTATGTTCTGCTTATGCGTTGTGTGTGTGTATATATATATATATATATATATATATATATATATATTTGTTTATTTGATGGAAATGAAAAATGAATTTGAACTTTGAACTTTGAACATGTTTTACTCTTCTTGATAATGTAGCCAAGTACTGGGATTGGAGCATTTTTGTTGTTGTTGTTGTTGCTACATAACTATCAAGATGTCTTATACCATATTATCCTTTTATGATGTCTCTGAATTGTTTTTGTAATTTAGTGTTACGTCTATATTTTATTATGATCTATTCATCAACATTTTAAGAAAGCAATATTTACTTCCATAAATGCTCATGCTTTGTATACAAAATATTGAATGGTGTCAATCTTATCATAACATAAAGATTGAGTGTTAATGATTCATGACTCCATTTCTATTTCTTGCATTGCCATTCCACATGCTTTCCAGATTCGCCGGACTTCGTTTATCTGGAGAAGGCAAGTGTTTAAAAGTATTATCAGTTTTGTTTGATAATCGAGATAGAAATAGAAAATAATGCATATATGAATGATAATTATTTGATTGTGAACCATATACGTGTTACTGCATAATACTAAAAACGTTGGTTCATGACGAATTTTGTAATCGCTTGAGTTGGCATTACGGTGTAGCTATAAATCTATAGTCTTTGGTGTGTAATAATTAGACGAAGTAGAGCAAACTCGCAGATAATATTGTTATCAAAGCTGTTCGCTTGTCCAATTTTACAGCAATATAGTATGAATACACGTAATTTGAGTTCCCATGTGGTACGGGATCTGCCCTACCCAGTGTCCAAGACCTGTCCTCACTCTCAATGACTAATTGAGTGCCCCCCCCCCCCATCGCCATCCTCCAATTCGTTTATAACCAAAATGTTTTTTTTTTCTACGATCCACATCAAACCCCCTTTTAATGTTTTACTTATGTTGATATTTCTTTAGTTTCATTCACACTGGGTTGATTATGTTGAGATGGAGACAAATAAATTAAACTTTAACATGAACTAACTTTTTAGCCCTTTTGCAGTGGGTTCACAGCAATGCCTCCGCATAGAAATATCCAACAAAATGGGATAATGTAGAGCATCAGTCACCAAATCAATATCCTATCATACATCTCAAGTAATCTCCACCCTCTCTCTCTCTCTCTCTCTCTCTTCGTGTCATTTATCATTCCTTTTATTCCCGTCTGGAGATCTCTCATCCGTTAAATAGCAAGCTTCAAGACGACGCCATCGGGCAAAAGAAAAAGAAATAGTGTTCCGCACGTGAGCCATACAATCTGTTTCCATTGTCCAAGCCGGGGAAAGCCGTCGTCTTATCGTTCGCGTCTTAGATCTAAAGCTTGCTATTATCATGATCATTCATTTCAGTTTCTGTAAGTTGTATTTCTCTACTTAAATAGAACAAAAAATAAACATGAAAATATCAAATATATTCACAAATCATGGACCTAAAACAGCAGTTCTCAGTAGACCTACATAATCATGTAAATTATACAAATATTTCATAACGACAAATCTTTAAGTATCCAGGTAGAGGAGACCATTTGTCAATAAAGGTTTAATAATGGTTTCTCTAAACCGCCGTCCAAAAATCATATCTTTTGTCTCGCACCTTTCCTTTTCTTCCTCTTTGTATGGAAGCTTCTATCCTTCGAGGGTCTCACGCATTCCCAGCTCCTCTCAGCAACGGAGGAAGTAGTGAAAGCTAAAACTAGCGTTCTCACGGAGGCCGAATTTGCCATCGCCTTGGCGACTCTCAAAGAACTGTCGGCCACGGCCAGAGACGCACCAGATCTTGACGTTGACGTCGCTGTTCAAGTAAAATATGATACTTCCATATCCGTCAATTTTAGATTTTAGAGATTGAATCGGCTGAAGAACAAGGAAATTTATTTAAAAATGTGATAGTTTTGATAATACGTTATATCTTTAAAGTTATTTCTTGTTAGGTAGCTGGTGCATTTTTATGAAAAAAAAAACAGAATACTTCTCTCTTTTGAAAGTGAAAAATGGCGTTCATGTTTTATTGTCTGTTTACATTTAAACTATTTGTATCTTTCTCTAGCCAAAAAGGTCTTACATGAGATACCAGACTAAATCATAAATGTTATAACATATAAAGGGCTCAGTAGAACCTAACACATACTTATTCCCCCACCAAGATAAACAGTGTAAATTTTGAAGGCAGTCAGGAACACGGAACAAAAATGAGTCATCTTAGCAGTACGGAATAAATGTCCAAAGAACAATCGCAGAGAAAATTATCAATCAGTGTATTATTACTTTCGTTTTCATGTCTGTTGTAATGTCAATGTCAAATTTTACAGTAAACCAATTAAGAAAATATTTCTTCAACAAACTTATTTCCTGGGTTATCTATATTCGGTTTTTTCTGTTTTGTTTTTATTATTCCCCACACAATGAGCAATCATTGATTTCCTTGTTGTCATTTAGGAGGTCCTGTATATCGATCATCGACTGCAACAACTGTTAGATGATCCGGTAATGTATGCCCTGAGCGTATAGTAAAACACGCGCAGTATTCCAATATCGCAGTTTCTAAGACACTAATAGCGTGTTTGCTGCAGTTAAGACTGTGTGTATTCAATTATTATAGTAAATATACTATGATAAACCTACGACGATGAAAGAATAAGAGGATTGTAGTATGCATTCCTCAAAACCATAAGGTATACAAATAGAACAATGTACGGGCAAGGAAAAGTAAAAGTGACAACAACACAGAACATTTTGACGACAATTAGAAGCCTACAATGTCCATTACCAAGGTACGCATTTTGCAGCAAGGAATAGAGGGCGGTGAGAGTGAATGAAATGAAATTAAGTATAATTGTCAAAAACACATTCACGTTTTTATTCTCACAAATGAAGTTACGCAGTACGCAATCTCCCTTCGTTATCAACCTGGCGTTTTCTTCAAGATGAAAGGATGATTATAATTTCCATGATCTTGGTTTTGTTTTCTCTGTTCTTCATTCTTGTGTAGACATTGGATGACATCATGCAGTTTACAATGATTGGTGAGGACATAGTGACTTCGTACTCACAAAGATTAGCAGCCGAGGAAGAGGCATCGGCAGCCGTTCTCAACAATGGTAAGAAGTCGAGATGCCACCTTTATACCTCATGTTCTAATCTACCCGTCTGTGTCGAAACTGATCAAGCCATTAAAGTTGTTAATTGAAAGGACCTTTAACAACGGTTTATATAACTGCATATCAAGTTTGTTTATGTTTCCTTTATTAAACGTCTTAGCAGGAAATGTTGAAATTTTGAAAAGGGAAAGCGCTCGGATAAAGTTATGATGACACTAATGGTACTTGCTTCGATCTTAACAAAAAAGAACAATAGAAGCACGCTGCTCGCGATTATTCAACGGTTCAATAACATAATATGTCTGAGAGGGTATTCGAAAACAAAAAGTTGCGATCAATTTCAACTTGCAATGTTGATCTATCAATATTGCAAAGTCTGCAAAAGATATTTGCAATCGATTTCAACGCCCCATTAGTCAACCAAAGTCTTCTTTTGCTCATTGAGAATGAGAGGGAAAGAGAAGTAGGAAGGAAATCCGAAGAAGAAATCAGTGATCTCACAGAGAAAGAGAGGAGTCAGATTTGCAATTGTTCGTCATCTACGAAGGTTTATTATCATTGTTATTATTATTATTATTATTATTATTATTATTATTATTATTATTATTATTATTATTATTATTATTGTTATTATTATTATTATTATTATTATTGTTATTATTATTATTATTATTTTTATTATTATTATTATTATTATTATTATTATTATTATTATTATTATTATTATCATTATCATCATTTTCAGTTGTACTGGCAGAAAGCATCAACACCGAACAGGCGGATGATTGGTTTGCCGTTGAGCGCGGCTCTGGGGCAGGGCGAGTGAGCGAAGCGGATGCCGCGACCGTGGAATTCGCCGCTGCCATCAAGTTCGACAGTCGGAGGGTCACAGGAGTCGAAGGTAGAATCTATAGGGCCCGTCAGTGGCATCTTCTTTAACCCGTTGCCTCCGAAATTACTCGAATTCCCTTTACTTCAAAACAGGGGGCACCCGGTTTCCATAGACAACGGGTTAATTCGCATGCTTTGCCAATATGTAAACATTCACTAATGCTGAACAGCTTGAACAGGCTGGTCTTTTTCATTGATAACAAGTGTGGCTTTGACAACCACAACGATCATCTAGGTAGGTGTAGTATATCGTTTTCATAGTGATATCTGTATGGTAATATAAATTTCTCCTCTGTTCTCTGTCACAAACACACAGGAACTCTTTCTGTCGCAGTCATCTACAGCGAAGTGTCTGACCAGGCAGCAGAAAAGAACATCACCAATTTAGAGTTGACAAGGTGAAGGCGCTTTCGGTCAAAAGTAATTATTCGTGTTAATGCAATACATTCAAAACATTAATCCCACTGGCCTCCCCTGGGATAGGTAAGTCAAAGCTGATGGTTCTCAACGTCACAGGTGCTAGAGAATGTATGGACAGTTATTCACTTTTCTGTACACTGTACACAATTGTTTTAAAGCCTGAAGACGATAGAAATTATGCATAACGAAAATCATGTGTAGGCCTATACACCAGGTCCTGTCATAGATGGAAAAGAGTAGACTCTGTATGCACATTGATTATGATTGAATGATGTGAATAGAGGGTCTGCTTTTTTTTTTAACGGAATAATAATATGATATCGAATTGAAATGAATTTAAATGTTTGGCCATAAAACACGGAGGCCTAAACACAAAGAAAACAGCAATAAATAATAACGATAAATGTTGCAATAATAATTGTCGCGTAAGTGACAGCAATTTGGAGTTTCATTTTTCATCTATCATATAAATGATTGCAATCTTCACCCATACTAACAATGATGTTCGCTGGCAAAATTATTGAATTTGAAACATGTGCAATCACGTTTGGTAACCATCTTTTCCTCAGAGACGTCATCAATGAGGGCGGACTACTTGTTCGTCAAGTCTTGCTGAGTGGACTCCTGAGTTTTTCGGTGTCTTTCGAAGAGAGCAAATATTCAGTCCCGGTCTCCTTTTCAATGGAGCACAGAGAGGTGATTTTGAAAACAAAAATAAGCAAAACAATAATTACAAACTTAGCAACTAAAAACAATCTAATTTAACTAGACGGGAACACAGAATAAAGAAATCACGATGAATTGTGTCAGTGGGGTCTAATAGTAGGCGAAGTTTGCTAGCAATACATCTCTTTAGAATGATTATCAACTAGGAATGCAACAAAACTCTTAAGAAAAATGATTTCCACATAGACTGATTATGATGGAATTTCATTATCATGTTAGTTCATTCCCATTCTTAGCATAACGCAGAGCATACAAGTTACACCAAAAATAGGTTTCCCGAGCAATTTCTTAAAATTGTCATCCGAAATGCCCAGCAACAGAAATTAGCATTCATGCCAGTAGAAAACGATTTTCTTTCATTTGTTGTTTTCTCAATGGCAACAGGGACTCCCTGCAAACGTGACGATGGATGTTGATGGAAGGGCAATTGAGAGAGAATCCAAGCCCAAATGTGTCTTTTGGGAAGAAGACAAGTCGTAAGTCAAAGTTCATCTTTATATCTACCGTCAAGAGAGTAATGTTCACATACGACACTACGGCATCTTGCCACCGTGTCGTGAGGTATTAAAATCAAAGATTCTCTGCCCTACCTGAAGCTTTAGCTATTTGAATTTGTAGCCCTTGATAATCAGCATATGAAGAGTTTGTTTGCAAAAACCGATAAGTCCATATTTGCCAAATGGAGATATTTGCTATTAAAGGTCAAGAAAAATAAAGAGAATAATGAGAAAATTTTTCCTTCTTTTGATCATAACTTCAGAAGTGTACCTTTATAATCATGTAGTGACCAATATATCATTTAAAAGGTATTATTTTGTACTTTATGACAGAGACCGTACTTCAAAATCTTAAAAAATGGACTTATCGGTTTTTGCAAACAAACTCTTCATATGTTTATTCTGATCGCATTGAAAGATTCAAGTGTAGTTTTGAACTGTGTAGGGTAATATTATTCTAACCCCCACCCCACACACACACACACAAACACAAACACAAATGGAGAAACAGTGCAGTTGTACCTACGAAGACGAATCAATACACGCGCTAAAGGGAGCTAAGCCCTTACTCCTTTAAATACATTCTTCACACCAGAGAGATACATTGTGTTGTATTAAATGGGTTAGTCAAATACCGGTTAGTGATTGGCTAAACACAGTCACGCGATGGAGGCACACTGGTTATGTTCACCCATGGGCAGAACATTTTTGTAATGTTCTCCCATGGGAAAACATTTTTACGTAACAAATGACATACGATACCAAACGATTGAACAATCATATTTTTCACGCAATCGATAGAAAATGTGCCTATTCCATACAATGCGAAAAAGCAGATGACCGCAGATGAACATATGGTGGTATTTGACTGTCCCATATGATATAACAGATGATGACTTTTGTTGTCGGGAACATGACTTGTACCAAACGTTCCACCCTCAGGGTCTGAAATGCTATTTCGGGAGGCTATATTAAAGTCCCGAGACTTCCTTATAACCTCCCTCAACAGGATTTCAAACCCTTCGGGTGGAACATTCGGTATGTTCCCTCCCCCGCCAGTCATCATCTATAATGTTTGTTTTTGGTTGTTTTTTCTTTGTTTGGCCTTTGCTTCGCTTTCACGATCAATCGCGTCACCTTCAGTCAATGGTCAGACCGAGGATGCAACCTTCAAACCAACTCGTCGTCGAGCTGGCGATCGACTTGCGAGTGTGATCACACGACGTCTTTCGCCATCCTGATGCAAGTCACCGACCACGAGGTGATTTCTATAGCTTGTTATCATACTGTTTAGAGGCTCTCCGACTTACATCAGTAGCCCCTTCACAGGGAGATTTCATCCTGATTCATGTTGAATTGTATGAAAATATAAATATCACAGTTCTAAGTGGGTTAGTGAAATCTTTTGAAAAAATATGGACACAAAAATGAAGCATAAACCGTCTCCAGAAAGATTTTTACTATTCAATTGTACACGGATAATGTGTAATGCATTGTATAGTAAACCGCAGACGATTTACATTCGAAAGCATGATGTAACTTATTACCTTTTTTCCTGCAGCACCCTCCGCCAGTAAACGTTGTTAAATACTGAATTTAAACATATCCTCATTATCGAAAGGAAGTATGTTGGACGATATCAATGGCTTCATATCAACGCCTAGTATGTTTTATCAGGTGCCTTCCCCCTTCTCTGTAAGCCAGTGCCGCATCGCACATGATACGGTCAAAATCCACTGTTTGCTTTTGTTTTGTTTTTGTTTTGTTTTTTTGTAACCCTGTGATTATTCCTCATCAGCAACTCGTCATGTGCGAGATGAATAGTTCCTTATTTCTCTCACTTCTTGTTGTTTTTGTTTTTGCACTCCCCCTTTTTTCACTCTTCACAACAGATAGCCGAAAAGGACGCGGTGGCTCTTCGATGGCTAACTTACCTTGGTTGCTGCATATCCCTGGTAGCCTTGGTATTCGCACTTGTCATTTACGCATATCTCCCGTACGTTTACGACAATCAATAAGGACAATGTTTATTGGATTATGTGACCGTGCACCTCAAGACGAACATAAAGTCGCACACACTGATTTTGCGTGAGGACTGAAAATAAGTGAAATGGGTCAACCTAGCCGAACTTGACTTGTTCATATTTTCTGAAAGAGCGGGTCTTCTTTTACATTATGCTAAAATTTGGTATCATAAAACGGGCAGGAAAGTGTGTTTTTTTAGCAGTTTATCTCGAACATTTTTGGTAGAATAGTGTGATTAGGTGTGTCTTTAGAATCCCTTTTTTCATTTCTGAAAAACCTTGTCCACACTCTTCACTTTCAACTCTAATAACTTTTGAAAGGATAGTGCTATTGGTTTGAAAGTTGGCATTGATTAATGACAGAATGTGTTAATGAGGCATGCTTAATTTCAGTTTAATCTGATAATCCCTTCATTGTTGTTACTCTGGTGGTTTACTTCCTGTTTTTTGTCCCATTCATCGCACAGCCAGCACGGTTTGGTGAAGATTAAGCGCTTGAATAGACACTGTACTTCAGAGCCTCTTTTCTCAGTTCACACTTTTCCTGAGTTTGTGCTTTCTTTCCAATATTTAGATAGGTCAGGAGAGTCCATTTGATTTGAGTTATACATCATTTTAAAGCTTAAAGTCTGCTCTTTCAGAATATGGTCTTAGGTCCTAACTAAATATTTATGTCTGACGACTTTTTGTTTGTTTTGAGGTGCAGGGTCACATATATTGTAATCACTATTTTGCATTATGTAATTTCATTATTACATTAATTATTAATTATCATTATCATGATGATTATTATCATCAACATCATCATCATGATCATTGCTAATATCGTTAATCGTATGAATGCGTTTACCAGCACCAGTCTTATCATTTTCTTTAAAAGTATAACATAAAACTTTAGCTTTACTCATGGAATAAACGGGCAATATAGTATTTAAAGAATAATGATACTGGGGGAAAACAATTTGTAACAGCTCCTATGTATGGCTCGCACTATTTGTGTGTGTTTCTTTCTGATACCTTTCAAAAATGGTAATCACATGACGATATATATATATATATTTTTTTTTGGGGGGGGGGGAGTGTACTTATTGTCTATGAAAATAGGTGGATAAATCGTTTTGATCTCTCCACGTTCGTAGTATATCATGTTTGAAGTTTGCCTAAATGTGTGACATTGATCTTCATTCCCTACGTCTTCCTGCTTACTGCTAAAATCCAATTATTTTCATCAGCTCCCTCCGATCGGACAGAATATTCATCCACAAAAATCTGGTCGCTGCTCTCATTGTCTCAAATCTCTTATTCATCGCCGGTGTCGGGCAGGTGCACGATAAGGTAAACATTTGGTGAGGAAGACGGTGTCATGTTAAAGGGATGGCATAAATTCGTTTGAGATGGGGATTCATTTTCTGTTTTTGTTCTTTTTTTTGCGAAATGGGTCACCCAGGTCAATATTGAGTTTTTTTATATTTTCTAAAAAAGCTGTTCTTCTTATATATTACCCATAAGTTTTAAATCATAAAATGAATGGGAAACTTTGTTTTCAGCAGTTTTTTTTTTTTCTACCACCATTTTTTTTTCTGCAAAGTAGTGAGATCAGGTTTGTCTTAGAGGCCCCTTTTCATTTCTTGTAAATCCTTTGCACACTCTTCACATTCAACTCTCACAACTTTTGAAAGGATAATGATATTGCTTTGGAAGTTCGCATCAATTATGGACAGAATGTGCTACAGAATGTTCAATTTCAGCGTAAGCTGATAATCCATTCATTGCTGGTGCTCCGGTGGTTTACATCTTTTTCTTTGTCCCATTCATTGCACGGATAGCGCGGTTTGGTAAAGATTAAGCGTTTGAATAGACTCTGTTCTTCAGAGCCTCTTTCCTCATTTCACACTTTTCTAGAGTGTGTGCTTTCTTTCCAATATCTAGATAGGCAAGGAAAGTCCATTCGAATTGATCCATACATCATGTTAAAGCTTAAAGTCTGCTCTTTTAGAATCTGCCCTTAATATAATTCAAAATTCATGTCTGGCGACTCTTTGTTGGTTTTGTGATGCAGGGTCACATAATTATATGCTATGTTTGCATTATTATACTTCCAGGTTGCATGTAAAGTGGTAGCCATCTTTCTCCACCTGTTCTACCTCTCCGTCTTCTCCTGGATGATGGTAGAAGGATTCCACCTCTACAGTCTGATAGTCAGGGTTTTTGGTTCCGAGTCAAGCCGCTGGAAGTGCTACACCGTCATTGGTTGGGGGTTTCCCGCCTTCGTGGTTGCCGTGACAACGGCGATTGATCACACCGCGTACGGCTCCAAGCGAGGGTAAATTATGACAATCACATGGTCGCCGGTGTTAATTGAGCAATTAACAAGACGCTCCCTATTTGCACTGATTTCTTTAAGTACACTGTAGTAACAGTCGACTCCCGTTGTAACGAAATCCTCGGGACCAGGAGTTTTCTTTTGTTAAATCAAAATTTCGTTGTAACCGATCAATTGAACAATAACACGTATATGACTGATGATATTGTGGCCTGAATGTTACTTCGTTGTATCAAACCGGAATTTCGTCATAACCGGGTTCGTTGTAATGCCATGCACTGTAATTTAGTTATTGAAATCCGATTGGAAATCAACAAACATTTACAGTGCCCGACAGAGCATTAATTTTGTGGCTGAAGCCAGGAAAACGGTATCATCAGATGTACACAAATAAAAAGAAAACAAAAAATAAGGTAAACTTATAACTGTAAAATTGTAACTGGATATACGCTGCATAATTTGATTTTATTATGAAATGGAGCGATTTTAAATGTAGTTATGGTTGAAAAAAAAAAATGTCCTCTGAATTTAGCAGTTCTTTTTTTTTTTCTTCGAGCAGGTTTACTGCAATGCGTCCCTACTTAGTTATGTGAAAACCTCGTATTCTTTCATTTTCCTTATTTTATCTCATCTCTTCTCTTACACACTTAAGTTAATCTTTTTATCTCAACCTTGATAATCATTGTATAAAGCATCATTTCGTTCTAATTTGTATAGATTGAAGAATTTAGCAAGTTTCATATTACGTTGCTCCACAAGCAGTACAATTTAGCCTTGCCAGGTGTTTTTTTTTTATATATAAAAAAAAATATAAAATTGGTCCAAGATCTTGGTGTTTATGAAGCTTAGAGGTTAGTAATGAGCTTTTGAATCAGTCTCCTAAATTATCTATCTCAACAGTTGCTGGTTGTCTACGGACGATGGGTTCATTTGGGCGTTTGTCGGTCCGGCCGCAGGAGTGATCACGGTATGTTTATCACACCATTGCAAGCCACAAAATCTTCAAGTTTATTTCTAGAGCTGCATGCTCTATCTAGTTAACTAGAATTCTGACTGCCATGAATAAAATGGAAAGTTTTGTCTGTGTATCAAAGCATAGTAAGTAAGCGCGTAGTTGTTATTACAGCGCGTTTATCATAGTCGGATACGGGTTTAGATGGGAGCAATATCCCTTCGATTATTCAAAATTCATTCACTATCTTTTTTTTTTTTACTCAGTATACATGAGTATAATCAAGTTGTGATCTCATAATATTGGTTTGTTATTATCATAATTCAATGAGAGTTGACTCTATGTGTATTACGTCGTTGTTATTAGCGGCTTTAGATCTGTGACGAGAACTCTGAGACGACGCTGTAAGCTTAAAACAGTGTTCTGCACGTGCAAGAGGAGTTGTTTCCGTTGTCCAGCCAGGGAGGAGATGTTGTCTTTAAACGTTCGCGTCACAGGTTTAACGGTCGCTATTGTTGCTGCTGCGGTTCCATTTGTTTACACTTCGTTTACTCTTCGTTCGAGTCTGGATAATTTGGAAACACTAAATATCCTATTTCGGGAACTTTTTTCTTTTCAGTTTTCATAGTGACTGGCGATTTCGAATAACATGTATTTGTACGATTTCATGTGTGTGTGTTAGTGTGTATGACTGTCTAAGTGGGGACATTAAAGGCTGTGTACAGTTCTGGTCGAGGTGAGGATTTAGCTTTTAACTTTTTACGAGATATTCAGAAACCACTCTATGAGATGTCACAGAGCATGCAATTCTTAGGGGTATCAAAAGTTTATTTGATGAAAATCGGTTTTAAAGTGGCCGAGATATCCAAAAACAAGGTGAAACAAAGAGATCCTAATAAAGTTGGGGCATGTAGTCTTTTATTATTATCACTTTTTTGGATATCTCAGCCATTTGAAAACCAATTTTCATCAAATAAACGTTGAATCCTTCTTAGAATTACATGCTCTTTCATATTTCCTAGGAGGTTTTTCATTATCTCACTTAGGAATGTTAAAACCATGAATCCCCACCTCAACCAGTACTGTACAGCCCCTTTAAATTGTGGTTTATTAATATCTTTAGTTTATATATTATACATACATATCTTAGTTTTGATTCTGGTGCATCTACAAATTAAATCATCACGCAATTAACTTTGTAATCACTTTCAGTAATGTGCCTTTGCAGTGCAGACACCCCCCCCCCTCCCCGCTCCGATCCAAGAAAAACAGCGTTTCAGTGTTACAAGTGATGTCAGCCATTGTATGTGTGTGTGTGTGTGTGTGTGTGTAAACGGGGCTTCAAAGTGGTCTTTCCATTAAGTTGAAAGAAACCGTGATCCATCAGAACGGTGTGTTTGATCAATGTCCAATTAGGAACGGAAGTGTCAAGGTAGGGATTCGGATATCAACAGTCCAGGAGTAATTGCAGCACTATGCTGCTCTTCATCTTGATAATTTGTCCTCAATGATGTTTGACAACGGCTAACGGCGTCCGACCAGGTTCCCAGTACTCGCATATATACCACTTCAGATATGAACGAAGATCCGCATCCTACAAACTCCAATATCATTAAATGGCGTTCAAAACGAGGACGCATCAACTCATCTTACTCTGAAAATACACTTGTTTCGTTTTTACTAGAGTAGTACATCAATAGCAAGGATACGTAAATATCGATGTAATAAGAATTTTTGCACTTGGAAGAGATAACTGCAACGAAGAATGACAGAGAGGAAGAGGAGGAATTATCATTTTTTACTATTTCAAACTTCGCCCATAAGCACTAGAGTGATCTAAATTGGCGAGTGCTGTACGTCATGCCATCCTCTTGCGTATTCGGTCTGCTTTCGGAGAGCGTTGCAGTGACTTATCATTGCCCTTTTTCATTAAGCCAACCAACTTTGAGAAAGAAACTCTGTCCGTGCAAGTTGACATCGCGACACAGAAGGGCAAATTGATTATATTCCTGACAAATTTACGTCGGAAGCGTGGGCACAAAATGTCGAATCTTGACATATTATGTCAGACATTTAACTTTACTGAATCGATTGAACAATCACTCGAAGGCAGCGCATTGTCTATCGTCATGTACATTCAACTGGGAGTCTCGAACATACTGAACTTGTTTTTGCTGGTTGCTCTGCAGAATCCTCTCGCTGACTTTGACGAGATATCGCAGCGGTTCCTTCGACTTCTTGCGATACTGACCTGGTTGTACAGTGCTTATGGTATCATTGTTCGCGCCTGTTCAACGGTCTTACAAAATCCGTTTATTTTGATGCGGATGGCTTTCATAGATGTTGCCTACATGCAAGCGAGTCAAGGCGTGGCTTTACTAATCAACATACATAGGTACATCATGATAACGAAACCTCTGCGATACAGCAGTCTGGTCAACCTTCGCCGAGCCAACATCGCCATGATAAGCGTTATTCTGTTCTCTATGACGTCACTAACCAGTGCCCCTATGCCTAACTCATTTTATGAAAGAATGATGACCGCGTTTCTCGGGTGTAACTTTGGTTCTGTTCAAGATCTTTATAAAACGTTCAAGGTCCTCATCCTGGTGGGTTTTGCGACATATTCGGGGATGATCATACTGATAACCGGCTTGAACTTGCACACCTTGGTGATAGCTAGGCGTCTTCATCGGCAGGTGCTTAACCAGCAACCGAGGCAACTGGACCTATCACTAATGGCAGACAATCGTATCCTGGATGACCAAAAATGGACAAGCGATCCCCCACAAGTTCAGGCGAGAAAGGACATCGCCATTGCGTCTTCTCGTCTGCGCTTGAATCGCGCAAACGGCCGCAAAAGACCAGCCAGCGAACTGAGAAAGTCCTTGAAGGCAACGATCACCGTGCTACTCATCACAGGTTCCTTCTACCAGTACTGGGTCCCGCTGACTGTGAGCCTAGCAATGGGTCCTCTATTTGGGATTTTACCCCCACAATGGTGGTATACATTGGCGACAATTCTTCGATACAGCAGTTTGTGGTGCAATGTCGTCATCCTTATACTGACCGATAGACATCTAAAGAGGACAGTCGGCAATCTGCTCAGACGCATTGATCTGAAATGTTGCTTGAGTCCTTTCTCCGTTGTTTCTGCTGTGTAGTCCAAACGGTGACACGACACGACACGTCTAACTGAGCATTGTTGTATGTTATTATGCCGTCCCCTCTAGTAAGAGTCATAACACTACCCTTTGCATGAAATAAAAGCGTCATGTGTGAGAAAGCCAAAACTCATGCACATAAAAGATTCCGCTTTATTCAGTTATTCATTTTCTATATTCATTGCAAAGAGCTGGGTGCATTATTAGGGCTGATGTCCACTGGGGCGCGGAGAAGCCTAGGAAGGGTTGCGGAAGCAAATTTTTTCTGTCATTTCGGCATCCTCTCCGCGTCAGACGCAGAAAATATGTGCGAATCGGCTTGTCCTGGGACATTCCTAGGAATCTATGCGGCCTGACTGCGGACATTGGTAGGAGTGTCCTATAGGAATCACTCAGGAAGTGCGCGAAATGCCCCGTAATAATTATGTTAATCGTTGCCGTACAGCGCGGAAATATCTAGGATTACATCAAGAGTGGTAAAATCATGGATGAGGACAATCAGGCTAACTTGCCGACAACATAAGTTAGATATGCGGAAAGTATAAGGAAATAGGGCAAGGTTATAAGCTGGGAGCCGACTTTTGACTTTACTCACTTGACAGCTAGTCGTCATGGAGGTCACACGAGCCGAAATTTACTTTGCCTTATTGCTTCAAATACATGCTGTGAGAGATGAGAGATAGCACTATTCCTGGTCCCCTTTGAATTGGTTAGGATGGTCCGATTCTAATAAATCACCTTTTTAAAGCTTAGAACTTAGTACTTTGACATAGGCCTATTCATAAAAAAAAAGACGATTATGACCTATAGTTAAACTTTTGTGGGTTTTTAGCTGGGCAACCACATTTTTTAAACGAACAAAACGGTGTTCCCCGTAATGACAATTATGAACAATACCTCAACTGAATAATTATGATCCCTGAAAAGAACGAAATAAAACAAACAAACAAAAATCACTAGAAGCGGACGGAGTTGCTTCCTTTTCTTCCTATATAGTTACTGTTGTCAAAGTATCCACTGCCTTCCGCTCTGCTTTCTTCATTGGACGCCGGGAAATGCTGACATTTACCTGTCCCTTATCAGAGGAAGAGAGGTTCGGTTGCGTGGCTAAGATGGGGACCTCACCCCTCCCCTTCTTTGTGTTTTCATGTTTTATAGGCATAACGCGGTATTGATTTCGCTCGCAGGAATCTGTTGAATCTTTCGTGTCTTGACCACATGTCCGCAGCGGCTCAGCGCGCTTGCATTTTTCGATCCGCATCGGCACCTGGCTGTATCAAAACATTCCGGATGCCATCCGTTTTCATTCCCGAAATTACCAGCACCGCAGGATTCTTTCAGGAGCGTTTGCGGAAGGGGTGGAAGGGTTTCGTATAGGCGGGATGCCCTGACGATGTCTTCACAAGTTGCCGAAGGTGTCAGGAAGTTGATTTTCGCGTCCAAATTTTGGTCGCGATCAAAATTTGGACGAGGAAAGCCGAGCCAAGCACATCATATGCTAGGAATATAATGACAATGCAAATAATTAACCTAAAAAATTGCATTGAAAAAATAGGGCACCACAGTCAATTGTGATTTTCCCATATTTTCTGAAGATCTAAGTTTCTTATACATTATTGATAAGTTTGTGATCATAAAATCATTGTAAAATCATAGTAAAATGCAAATAGAATAAAAAATAGTTTGCGGCGGACTTTATAAAAAAAGCGTTTCGGTGTTGCAAGTAATGACAGCCATTGTATGCGTGTGGAGGAGGGGGGGGGGGGTGGGTGGGTGTGAGTGTGTGCGTGTGTGTGTGTGTGTGTGTGTGTGTGCGTATTGCTATAAAAAGAAATAAGTTGGGATTACATTTGCTGAAATGGGAAAATGTTTCTGAATTTGGAAGTCGCTTTTATTAGGAAGAAAGGTGGTATCGCTTCAGGTGTGTTTTGTGTGTGGGGTGAATGTGTGTTTGTGCGTTTTTGGTGTTGGTGTGTATGTGTGTTGGTGTTTGGGGTGTATGTGTGTGGTGGTTGTGGATGTATGTGTTCGGGGTTGTGGTGGGGGTGTGGGATAGGTTTGAGTGCATCGGGGTTGGTGGGGATGGGGATTTGATTTCAATGAAATGATTTCATTCTAGTTTTGTATAACGTATTTTTGTTGCTTTTTTATGTATATACCCTTGTATATATATATATATATATACCCTTACATACTCGATTTATAATCGAGTTGTTATGTTGAAGAGAGATGATTGGCAGTATAAGTATACCATAGTCAAAGATATATATATATATATATATACATTTTTTTTTGTACATGTCAATACTTTCTCGTGAAGAAATGGTCAGTAGGATTGATTTATAATCGAGTTATGTTTTCAGGGAGATGATGGGCAGAATATGTTGGTAATGGATTTGTCTTTCGAATGGCATTTGTACCGTTCTTATGTTCATGTTACACCCAGAATGGGTTGATTTATGATTAATTTGAATGAAATCAATAAAATATCATTGAAAAACAAAAAAAAAGTGTGTGTAAACGGGACTTCATATTGATCTCTCCATTAAAAAAAAAAAAACGTGATCCATCAAAACGGTGTGTTTGATCATGTCCAATTAGGGACGGCAGCGTCAAGGTAGGGATTCGGATATTAAAGCACCTGGAGTACTTATCGCAGTATGCTGCTCTTCCTCTTCATAATTTTTCTCATTGATGGTTGACAACGATTGACTGCGTCCGACCAGGTTCCTAGTACTAGCATGCCACTTCATATACACGAACATCCGCGTCCTGACAAGCTCACATATTATTGAATGGAATCAAAGAGGTGGGCGCATCAGTCATCTTATTCTGACAACGCACTCATTTCGTTTTAGCACAGCTTCTCATACCAAAGACAAGTGAAAATCGATGTTCAATAAATTCAATCAATGTAATAAGACATTTTGAAGAAGAAGACGGCAACGGAGAAAAAGCAGAGGAGAACAGGCGGAAAATATCATTCATGTTTAACTTTGCGCATAAGCATTATGAGGACCAGTCCTACAGTGGCGAGTGCAACGCCATGCCATCGTCTTACTTACAATGTATGTGTTCAGTGAGCATTCAAAGAACATTGCTTGTTGTTGAACTTTACAGCAGTGGCTAATTATTGATCTTTTTCATAAAACCAAATAACTTTGAGGAAGAAATCGTCACCTGCATGTTTACATCACGATACGGAAGGGAAAATTTATCGTTTTCCTGACAAGATAACGTCGGATATGCATGGGTACAACATGTTGAATCTTGACATATTATGTCAGACATTGAACTATACAGACTTGATCGAAAATTTTCTCGAAGGCAACGCATTGTCTTTTGTCATTTACATTCAACTGGGAGTCTCGAACATACTGAACTTGTTTTTGTTGTTTGCTCTGCAGAATCCTCTCGCTGACTTTGACGAGATATCACAGCGGTTCCTTCGACTTCTAGCGATATTGACTTGGTTGTACAGTGCTTACGGTATCATTGTTCGCGCCTGTTCAACAGTTTTACAAGATCCGTTCATTCTGGAGCGGACGGGTTTCGTAGATGTTGCTTACATGCAAGCGAGTCAAGGCGTTGCTTTCCTAATAAACATACATAGGTACATCATGATAACGAAACCTCTCCGATACAGCAGTCTGATCAACGTTCGCCGAGCCAACAGCGCCATTGTGAGCGTTATTTTGTTCTCTATGACGTCACTAATCACTGCCCCAATTCCCAATTCATTTTACGAAAGAATGATGACCGCGCTTCTTGAGTGTAACTTTGATTCTTTTCAAGATCTTTACAAGGTTCTCATCATGGTGGGTTTTGCGACATATTCGGGAATGATCATACTAATAACTGGCTTGAACGTGCACACCTTGGTGATAGTTCGGCGTCTTCATCAGCAGGTGCTTAACCTGCAACCGAGGCACCTCGACCTATCATTAGTGGCAAACAATCGCATCCTGGATGACCAAAAATGGGCAAGCGAGCCTCCACAAGTTCAGGCGAGAAGGGACATTCCCATTGCGTCTTCTCGTCTGCGTTTTAGGCGCGCAAACGGCCGCGAGAGACCAGCCCGAGAGCTGAGAAAGTCATTGAAGGCAACGATCACCGTGCTACTCATCACAGGTTCCTTCTACCAGTACTGGGTCCCGCTGACTGTAAGCCTAGTAATGAGTCCTGTATTTGGGATTTTACCCCCACAATGGTGGTATACATTAGCGACAATTCTATATAGTAGCTTATGGTGGAATGTAGTCATCCTCACCCTGACCGATAGACATCTAAAGAGGACAGTCGGAAATCTGCTCAGACGCATTGATCTGAAACGTTGCTTGAATCCATTCTCCGTTGTTTCTGTTTGAATATCAATAGGTCAACACTTTAACTGTAGCGTTGTGGGGACCCTTTTTTTGTGAATGCAACATTCCATTAATGTTATCATTCAGAGGACAAATATTTTCTGAATGCACATCGATTGTCGTTGTTTTTGCCTTCTTGGCCACCGATTCAACTGTCGGAAACTACATGTACATGGTTTTCATTACCACGATTACTATCGCAGTTAAGATTTTGTACCGCCATATTGTCGGTCGTTGCGACGTTACACATTTTGACACTACCATTTCTCGTCGGAGTTTTGTCACCTATATCCGCACTTGACAGTTCTAATTAGCATATCCCCCTGCCCCTCCCCCCCCCCCATTCAAATTTCCCATGTTTGGGGTAGATATCAAAGAAACCAATAAATCATTTAAAGTTGGTTAGGACCGAAATGATGTGACGATACTTAACCTTTTTAAACAGTCGATTTTTATTGTAAAAAAACAGAAAGGGGCAGCGTCTTAGCTCAGTAGGTTGAACGTCTGCCGCCAGATCCAAAAGACACGGGGTTCGATTCCCGAGTCTAACTGAGCATCAGACAGTCCCTCTAGTAAGACTTGTAAGAGGCATGACACTATGTCCTTTGCAAGACATAAAAGTTTCGTGTGTGAGAAAACCAAAACCCATGCACATGAAAGATTCCGCTTTATTCGTTTTCTATGCTCATCGCAAATAGCAGGGCGCATAATCCGGTGAAGTGGTCTCGCCTTACATCAAACTCGACCCAATGGAGACCAGCCAGTGCAGCTGAATGTGGGGTATCCAGTCATCTTCTTAGAAGGAAAATGAAACAAACCAACAAACACACTTATAGGATTTAGGAAAGCCGCGTATACCATACGCTAGGAATGTATTAATAATGCAATTCATGAAGTTAACAATTTGCATTGACAAAATTGGGGAGGGGGACTTTCAGGATGGCAAACCCAATCTTAGAAGTCCTCTATAATATGTACAGAAGGAAGAAATGAACGAAAACACATTTAAAACAAATGTAAACAGAAATCAGATGGAGTTTCCAAAGGAGTGAGTCTCCCATTAGCTGTAAAATTTGAATCGAATTTATTAATAAAAAGAAAGGTGAAAGAATGTGATGATCACTCATCTCAACCGATTGCTGACATTTACATCATCTACATCATTCTAAAATCTCGACCAATGACGGAAGAAAGAGCAAAACATAATAGACTGGGAATGACAAAATTGTTTGAAGTTAAAGTGTATAAAACCGTATTTCAGAAAGCGATTTTTAGGCAACAATAATCTTGATAATGGTGAAATAGTCCAGAGGGTATAATGTGAGAGAACATGCACTGTATTTTTGCCAAATAGGTTAAATGCATGTTCTCCGTCCTCCTATAAAACAGACCCAGTCCCTTCAATATCTCATTAGTATCATTAAATCATCCTAAGTTCCCTGCAACTTTGCTGCAAGTAATAGTAGTGTCAATTTCACACAATTTTCCATATTACTATATACATTGTATTGATATTGTGTTATTGTGTGTATTTTAATGTTTTGAATTGTTTGAAATGAAATAAAATGAGATGAAAATGAAATGAAAATTACGCTAAGTCTGTGCTTGTTTGTTTGTTTTCGTTTTATGTGTTTTGGTTTCTTAGGGGAATCCAAGTAATCTGAAAAAAAAAATTGTAGAAAAATTATCACAAAACGTAAGCATTCCACCCTTTTAGCTACATGGATGATGTTGAGGGTACCATAGATCAACTCCATCAGTCAATTTACATGTGCACTGCGCAAAACACTGAATAATATAAAATCACTCGGACTGCCGCAGTTTGCAATATCCTGCCTTTCATGATGTGTAGTTGTATGTTCGTAATTATCACTGACATGTTTGCCTTTGGGGTCTCTATCCCCCCCCCCCCCCGCCCTCTTTTATCATCGTGCGAGAGTGAGTAAGCACACGTTGTATCCGTTCATCCACCAGGTGAATTTCGTAATCATGGCAATGGTTGTGAGAATCATCATCAAGTCTACCCAGATCGAATCAGCCAACATCAAAGAACAAGTCAGGTAATCATCGCATTGGGCAAATTGAAAGTTCACATGGGTCTCTTAAGTCGGTGCGTAAATTTGACAAATTCGCGTACTTATCTGAATGTTCGGTTATTGAAAGTCGTTATGACCTCCATTTTTTTTTTCTTTAAATTTAAGCCTTTCAATTTCATGTATGTGTTTTGTCATTATCCGGGTGGGAGAGAGAGAGAGAGAGAGAGAGAGAGAAATGCAGACAGACAGATACTTACCTGCAATCTAACATCAAACTCCATTTTTCGATGTCTTACGTATTATGTCGTCCTTATCACTTCAGTCAAGTTTCATTACAACGTATTTCTTATTCCAAGGTTCCTCGATTTTATTTTTCTCAATTTACTTTGTCTTGACTATGCAACCTTATTCTCTGTTACCAAAGAAAGTGAAATGTTTATGTTCTTTTCGAAAAATGAAATAAAGCATGAATTGAATTGAAAAATTGAAACTGTCTCGCATGATATATACGATTGGATCCGGAATGTATTTAAAAAAAAACAACAACAACAGCAACAGATACAAATTCAACTACCTATGTACAAAGCTACGGTTTTACTACAAGACGAAAGAAGTGATCAATACAAGAAAAGAAATATGAGACATAAAATGCAGATATCATTACAACGTTATGGTCAGATGCTCAATGAATTAACTGACGTCATTCCAAACACTATTGATAGCTAAACACGACGTCCACTCAGGATGATAAAATTTCTGTACAGTGATAATGGTAGTAGGACTATGCATTTTCTTATAATCAATGAAATTTTGAGATGTCAAATATAATATGTCTTATTGGGGTAAGTAACTGAAGTCATTATATGCTGTGGACAGTAAAGGAGAAATGTTATTTTGTTATCATGAATGATTGATAAAAAAAAAAATATTGGTGAGACACAATGCAAATCACATTCCAAGTCACCAATTTCAATAGTCACTCACATGACACTATCGTAATACACACGAATTACCTTCATCATTTTGACGACCTTTTTCAAGCACTTTATTTTTAACCGACTGCATTAAAAACCACTGTGACAGTGTACTGGAGGGATTTGATTTGTTTTGAGATGGATTTCATGGGGAACGATTTGGAGGAGTTGGATAATACCTGATTTGAGTACAAGTGAATGTAATGGAACCGAAATTCTTACGTATGACGAGAAGAACGAATGGTTTTGCTTAAATCATAGTATCCTCAGTGAAAGCATATATATCACATTCAAATTTGCCTATACTGTCGTTGTCGCTATTATCCTCATAGATATTATTACCAATGTAATTGTTACTATTACTAATTTGTGAATGTCAACTGTTGCGATGGATAGGTAATAACATGTTTAGCGACAATGTATCTTATCGATAATACATCAAAATGACCATAATCACTTTATACTTAAAAATTACATCACTTCTTCAATTTTACTATTTTACTTTCTGATTCATGCACGGGAATCTTGTGTGATACGTGATGATAGAAGAACAATGGAACAAACAAACAAACAATTGCTGCAGCTGTGTCAAACGGTACAGTCTCTTTCAAGCGCACAGTATTCTAGTAAATAATTATTAATACACTCCACATGAAATGAAATACAATGCATGAGCATTCGTTCTATTATTTTGCTACTCTATTAATTCGTATTTGTAAGATGGCTTATGAATTACATGTTTAGTATTATAATGCATCACAAGATTGTGCGCAATCTTTGTAATGCATTAGAGTTATTCCCTACCGGCATTTAAAAAAAAAAAGTATAATAGAAAGGAGAAATCGTTTGTGTCAGAAATAATGATACTGATGTCAGTTGTCACTGTGTTTTTGTATGTGTGTGTCTATATACTAATGTCAATAATATCAATATAAAGAGCTGGTGTAAAAGGCGCCGTCTTGCTGCTTCCACTGCTGGGGCTGACCTGGACGTTCGGAATGCTGGGAGTCAGTTCTCGCACCGTGGCTTTCCAGTATCTCTTTACCATTTGCAACTCTCTCCAGGGTCTCTTCGTCTTCATCTTTCATTGCCTCATGAATTCGGAGGTAGGACGGATGACTAGTGTAGCCGAATTATTTTGGCAATGATACGTCAGAAAATGTCTTAAACTTATATTGTTCATTGTTATGATAGGCATTTGTTTTGAAAGAATGGCATTTGACAATGGATCACACTGTATTGCATCTCATGTACTACAATTGTATGTTCATTTGTTCAATTGTTCAAATTTTGAATTAAGTTAAATGCTGATGATATCACGGAGTGTATTGAATATTGATCAAAATTATAGCCGAGGATAAATTTAAGGTGGAATAATAATATCTGTCTAAGTATTTGTCCTTGTTTCTAGTTTGTATTCCATCGGGGTTGGCATATCGTTTTGGAACTGACATAATCAAAAGTCAATGCCCCTAATTCCATCAACTATTTTTTAGATTCTGATTCTTAACGCTTGTAAAAGGCGTCGTGACTCTAATCAAAACATTGGATTATTTCGGTCTTGTACTTTGTAATCACACAAAAAGAACTCATTACTGCTTCGCAAGTAAACGACTGAAAAGAAAGTAATTTTGATATCATAGTTGTCACCTTTTATCATGTCATAATATGATCCTCTCTACTCACACGTTATCACGAAAATTATAAATGTACACTTATACCCATCTACACACGTATCCTCTCTCTCGCACGCAAACACACACACACACACACACACACACGTATCCTTCATTCCAACAACGAACGGATACTAGGTTCAGCAGGCCTGGAAACGGAAGCGTGATCAACGTATGATGGCTCGAAAAGACTTCACTTCTCGCACGACAATTGGAATGAGCTCAAACGTACGTATCATCTGTCATTTATGACGCTAATTATATTGGTATGACATTATTAAAAACTTAATATTGCTCCTTCAGTCGTCATTGTTCGCCCGCCTTGGGTAACATGTCTACTTTATCGTGGAGCTACATTTCTTTAATACAATTTATATATCCGTTCACAATTAAGTCATACACATTATGTGATGCCCATCAATTAATTGAAATTCAACGGTATACAGCTAAAAGATTCATACCATTAAAGATATATATATATATATATATATATATATATATATATATAATTATATAGTTTATAGTGTAAGTGGACGCATAGATTTTGCACTTATGATATTTCTTACCATATCTTCAACAAAAGAGTATCAATGTTTGTGGGGGTTTTTTTATTTATTTTTATATTCTCAATTAAAAAACCGCATCATATGCTAAAGTAAAATGAATTTGCAGGCAGGATGCACAATAAATTATTGCAAACATAGAACATCGTGGTCAACAATGAAAGCTTGAATCTAAACATTCACTGACATTAATGCTAAGAAAATCTAATGGAACCTACTTAAAATCAAACTTTTAAAACGAAGGTTCCAGTAATGAACCGAGTTTGAAGATAAAGATAAGGAGCACGGATGCAATATAGGACTTAAATACAGAAAATACAAATAAGACCAAAATACTCCGGGATATAGCATAATATATTACTAACATTAGCATTGGTGAAAGTATAGCGTAATTTTGGGGTTTGGACAAGTAGAAAAAATATACGTTTGGGTCTTCAGAAAAAAACGGGCAAGGCTTAATGGGAAGAGAAAACATGTACCTACAACTGAAAATTGATATACCTGACAGTTTGAATGAAGTGAGCACAAGAAAGCCGCTCCCGAAGTCTTCTGAGTAGGAAGAATAACAACAACATAAACGAATTCAAGAGCGCAAACACTGGTAGCCTATTCAAATCCTGGAAGTCGCTCTTTGACATTAGAGGTACTTCTCTCCTGTAATCAAATGCAACAAAGCTGTTACCATGGTAACCACCATTTTCTACCCCATTACGTGGCTGCTTAATGAATTGTTGTAATCAGTTGTGTCGTTAACGCCTGTCTCTCATCTATAGCCGGTAAAGTCCAGTGAACTCAGTCGAATCCAGTACATGGTTGACCCGGAAGAAGTTCGGACAACTTGCCTTGACTCCCCCGTAAAACATTCGTACCAGAAGGATGCCGTTGAGGATATACGATGCGGAGGTATGTGGAGGTATCATAGTGTTTATATCTGTGTGTTCAACGTAGTCATTATTGTCGACTGACTGTGATTTCCTTGTATTTTCGTCCAGTTCTTTTTGTTTCCTTACGTTCAGTATAGTTCCATATTTCGAAAATGTCAAAGTAATCTTCATTACGAAATTACAAATTCGGGTTTATGTCCACACAAGCTAGATAGAATCCAAACTTTCAAGGAATAGTCCAATGGAATATAGAGTACAATAATATGCAAGACACACGTTCCAGAAAATGTCATCCTATTCGTGTGGAAAATAGCGCCGTGACGAAAATACATTTTTAAAAGTCTCAGCCGAATGACATTGGCAACGTGGAAAAAGAAACAAGCAATACAATCAATACAAGTACAGTCAATACGAATGTGGAAACGTTACTCTCCGCTACCGCTAAAGACAGTTTAATACTCATCAACACTACACGCTCCAATATAATTTTCTTTCTTTTAACAATATTGGCATCGTGTCAATCTATTCAGAGTCCCATGCGGATCGGCGCCCTTCACGGCGACGCCGGAAGCAACCACTCCAGGTAAGTCTTTGTTAACTGTGCACCGTCTTATTACATCCTGGTAATGATTAAAATTACGGTTTATATTTGCATACTTGTTTTTGTTTTTGTTTTTGTTTTGTTTTTGTTTTGTTTTGTTTTTGCTCCCAGTCCGTGTATTTCCCACTGGCTTTTATGTTCTGTCGTCAGAGAGATATTGGATATGATGGTGTTGAAATTGCCGAAAAAAGCGTTCAGGAACCGAGCACACAAAAGCGGTATCCACACCATGTTCACTTCTGCTATAAAGATATATACGTATAAACAGTTACAAGCTAATGGCTTCAGCAACTATGAAGTATACTCAGCTTTGATTAAGTGGCTGTTTGTCGACGTTGCGGCAAATACAACTATTCGATAACAATATGCAGAAGTTTATAGACGCCATGATATTTGAATACTGCATCGGCTTCTGATAAGAATTCGACAATCCCGTTTTTCTGATTTCATTGTATATTTCACAAAATCAATAAGCGGTGTTGCGTCGCCGGCTTCTTGTAGAAAATTTGCACTTTAAATTCTCTTTTATGTTATTCTCCCGTCGTGCTTACAGCTTCTTCGAGCTGAAACACCTATTGAGGAATGCATTCCTGGCGCCATTCTAGAGAACACCAACTGTATGGAGGAGGTAAGATTCAATAACTACTGGTAAGACAAACCAGGGATCTACTAAAAGCACAGGGAGAAACCAGATCTAACCAGATATATTTTTATTTTTCAACATTTCACTTTTTGTATAAAGTTGTGGCTACTTGAGAGAATTCCCTTCAGCCAGACTCTTCAACAAAACAAACAAACAAACAAACAAACAAACAAACAACGAACAGACAAACAAACAAAAACAAAAACATGTTATTTTTTTTTACGTTTATAACGTCGGTGAAATGAAAATACGTTTCAAAATTGTCTTTTGATCATTATAATGATATTCATATCGCCCGTGAAAGAGACTAGCATACTAGACCCTACAATATTATCACTTCTCTTGACAATATGTATATTACATACATTGTATCCTATACACAATGCACTGTTTGATTGTTACTATGGCAAATCAAGGTCAGAGTCACGCATCGCATCATCGAAAATGACGATTGGAAAGTGGAGGAGAAGCGTCACGTGACCAGGAAGTTGACCAAGAAGCAGCACCATGACAACGGTCCGAAAGATGATGATCTCACAAAGGACGACATACTCGAGGATCCGATTTTCAACGTGTCATCTACCGTGGAGTGATATCTTATGAACATCTCATGACATGGAAGACATGCTTCATCTTATTATATGCGATTCACTATAGATATTATACACGCACACAAAAAGACACACACAAGAAACACACGAACAAGCACCGAACACGCATATTAACACGCATACATACGCGCCCCCCACACACACACACGAGACAACACACGTATTTACTCACATATTATGCATGGATAATCTAAAGCAAAACCTATACATATGAGATGTTAAACTGTTTAATCTTTATCAATGTTTGTAATAGTATACTAAGTTTTAGATATAGTGCATCTTATTTGGTCTTATATCGAAGTTGGTTAAAAATTGGATCGAACCCAACAATGTAGGTTTTTGCCGTTTTCTTTTATTCTTTAACTAGTTTTGTGTTTTTGGTTGTGTGTGTGTGTTTTCTTTCACAAGTCTACAATATTATGTTGCTTCGATTAGAGAAAATTTTGAAGTTCAGAGTACATGTACAGACACATCTCACTGAAAGATAAAGAGATATAACAAATATTGTTATAGAATATTATACTAATAAGATTAGTAGGCACACTAATTGAGTACGATAACATATTTGATTTAATTACTGACTAAATTAGGTTAAGATTAATAAAAAAAAAAAAAAAAAACAAGCAGGCCTACATTGATTAGGTCATATACATTGTATGTTGAATGCCCATGGTCCGAGTAGATCTTGTATTGGACTTTGCAATGTAGAAATAGATGACGTCACGGAGCTTCGTATTATCAAGTTATATCAGTAAAGGTTTGATTATTTATAAATATCTTAGGTGCCACAAACCTTTTTTTTAATCATATATTTTGAAGGGAAACAAAACAATGAATGTTGAAAAATCAGGCATTTGATTATTTCGTCGTTGTTGCTGCTGTTCCGTAGAATCGAAATGAATCCCAAGTTCGCATGATATGAAACATTAATAAACTAACTATACTTAGCAAAATTTATGTTTAAATTCTTTACAGGAATATACACTCTTCACTGAATTTACTTTGCGGTTCTGTCTTGATTAAATATAAATATGACAGTAAACTATTACAGATTCCAACTTTCAAGCTTTACTTGATAAGAAGTTGTTCTGTAGGAGAAGAAGTCAAAAACGCAGGTACCAGACTGCATGGTTAACCATTCATTTTGGCCATGAACGGGACTTCTTTAGGAATATCAAATCATGCATACAGTTATTGGTATACCGGTAATCAAATATTGTATTTATCAGGTGAAGACCAAATTTGACATCCTTTATTGCACGTGGTTAAAACAGCGTCAAAGTTCATAGGAGAGAAGAGACAAACACTGCCCTCAAAGGTATAGAACATCAGGATTTACAGGAATTAAAAAAAAAGGTTTAGAATTCATTTGAGAGCCCGTATTATATCTTGTCCCAGGAGTTTCCATTTATGTCGTAAAGGGTATGTGGTATATACGTGCATGTGTGTGAGCGTGTATAATATATATATATAATATAATCATTTTGTAGGATATGGTTATCATTATATGAATATGTTATGTGCTTAACAGGAGATATCGCTACACTCTTCAACTGTCTCTAGCGTTTGTTATGTTATGTTTTTTTGTTTTTCATCCCGGCAGCTGCTCACGGGGGAAAGTTTAGGATGGTAAATCCCAGATTAATACCCTTTGACATTTTCTTGATAGATTATCTGATGAGAAGGTTTCGCTCTGCCTTGAAACGGTTTTGAACAATGCAGTGAACCTTACCATCGTTATCAAAAAGATTAATTTTGGACCAATTTACCTACGCTTCGTCTTTCTTTCTCTACCTCTCTACTTTGAATATGACAGAAAATCATGATGAGTCACTTGTTCATTTTTTGTCCAGGGTAAATAAAAAACGACACGAGGTGAAATAAAAAAACCTGACTGTATCAACGTAATCGACGTATCTGTTAATTATTTAAAGACAAAATTACAGTCAATTAAATCGGACCACAGCTATTCGATGGATTTGAAATCCATGGTGTGCAGAGAAAGGGGAATATCAATCCAGATTGAGATTGGCAATTTTTATGGCGACAAAGTAAAAATGTCTGGCATAAAATTTCCAAAGGGTCTAGGTGGTTATGAAGCTTTATAGACGTTAGTGATGGGCTTTTAAATCGGCCAATTACATATTTACTTTGAACACCGTGCCTATGGCAGCAGTTGCTAATTGCCCACGGACAAGGGTTCATTTGTCGGTCCGGCAGCAGGAGCCCTGCCGGACACAAACGCCAGAAAGTGGTGCTGGGGCCCGTTGCATAAAGTTACCATTATCGTAACTTTCCTATCCAATGGTAACTTCCATCAAGTTCGAGGTTTTATTGGGCTGTAGAGTATTTCTGCCATGGCAGTTACAATTGGATGGCAAATTTGCCATCACAGTAATTTTGGCAAAGTTGCCATTACAGTAACATTTATGCAACGGGCCCGAGAAGTTTGACAAACCAACACGCGCAAAAAAAGAAAAGAAAAGAAAAGAAAAAGATCAGCTGCAAGTAGCTGTTACGCGCGTACGCATATAGGGGCAGGCTCTGTGCACAACATCCATAATTAAATGTCATAATTGGGGCATTTAGGAGTACAAATTAAAACAAAAAACGGTTGTCACATCTAAATACGTCAGAGTTTATTCTGCAGTGTGCCGGTAAAATCTCATTTTCGGTATTCTATGCCCTAAAAGCCCCCTCACACCTGAGCGAATGTAGGGGGACGAAGGGGGACGAATGGGAAAACCGCACGAAATGCGCGCGAATTCAACAATTTCAAATAAAATTGCCTTCAAATCATGCGATTATAAACTAAAGGCAAATATGATGAACAAACGGTAAGCGACGGATAAATATTACATGCGAAGGATAACGATTTTTCGGTTCACTTCTTTGAGTAAATTGCGGCCGAAGGCGAGCGAAGGGTTGATATGACCCGATAAGACGAACGAACAATGAGCAATGGTTTGATATGGCGTGCGATTGGAAACGAAGACGAAAGAATAGATCAGGCGTTTTCGTACGTGTGTGTGCGCTCCTCGGGGAGTATAAAAGCGACCAGGTCCGTCCAGATTTCAGTGCGGCCAGAGAAATCATCCACGCAACATTTACATTTAAAGGACGACAAAGATAAACAGTAAAATCAGCCGGAAGATTCCAGTATTTTTGGCACTGTAAACATAAATGTGGGTTTTTTTTCGCAAAAATTGTGCAAGTACGTGGAAGGTGATAGTCATCACGATGACGAGTTGGGTAGATATGAAGAGAGTTATTTCTTATGAACATATGTGCAAAAGTGTCAGGAAGCTCATCAATTGAAAATTTATACATGAAAATACAAACATTATAATGAAACAAATCAATCTATTTCAGATTTTTGCTTCTAACGAAATATCATTTGTGTGAAATAAATATCCAATATTATTAATTATTCTTAAAGCACGTTTTCGAAGAAGAAAAAGGGTATCAAGCAAAAACTGAGATGAATTGCCGCATTGCTATTATTTTAGCAAAAAAAAATAATAAATATTGAAACAGTAACAAGGGAGGTGAGGTGGTAAAAAATCTGACGTACCCCTAAATTGACTTGACCTACCCACTTTCCCCTATTGTATCATACCTACCACCAACATTGTACCAGATAAATTTGTAGTCACTGTCCACTGTAGCCAACAGGATTATACTAAAAATTCCTTGTAGTTGCAGCATAGCGAGCCGGACAGAGGAGGCTTTCTGATGGTCACTCATGCTTGCCATCAATAGCTGCCACACAGTGGGGAAAATTCCACCGCTTGTAGAATCTACCAGCAAGTTGTTTCCATCCATCAGGGGTTGAAGGGGCTGTCATGACTTCATCTGCATACTCGTCACATATGGCCTGACACACTTCCCTGACCACTACAGATAGGGTGTTTTTCAGGCACCCTCCATCCATACTGCATGTCGGAATACTTGGTGCCAGACACAAGATGCCGGAGAGTAGCTGCCAACTTGAGACCTTTTTCCAGCGGCTCCCTGTACCAGGTGTACCTCCTGATTCTTCCTCTGGCCCTCTCCAGGATTTCATCGTAGAGTTCAGGGGGCATGCAGAGAAATTTCTTGAAAGTCGAAGGGTCTTCTCTTCGGAGCTCAACCAACAGCTGGTCGTAGATTCCAAAAGCCCTTCTTGCAGGGTTCAGCCACGTCCTTCTCCAGATACGACGTCGTCTGAAGCCTCGTCTCCATCTGAATCGGCCTCTGATGAACTGGTGTAGGTTCAGCTGCTGATGTATAATATCATTCTGAGCCATTGCCAGTAAATACTGGACTCTGAGGCGGGCTGCATCTTCCATTTTTCTGAAGAAACTTTGAAACTTTCAGGTGGAATGTTTATGTAATAATATGAGTAGCGTGGTGAGTGGCTGGTCACAGGGAGCAGCTCAGCATTCGCCATTTTTTTCGTCAGATCATTCGCTCGTATTCGTATCACTTCGCAATCCATAGTTTGTCATAGTATCTCTTGGACTTGCCTTCGTGTATGCGTCGCCTTTCAAATTTAGTAAAAGTCAATCTTAGTTTCCCATCGCATAGAAGATGGCAAGCGAAAATACGTTTGTCATCCGAGCAAGTCATATTTAGTCATCGTGTTGCTTCGTTTAGGGTTTTTTCGAGATCGGTCCACCCTGGCAAAAGCGCGATGAGGGACTATGCGTGACAATAGCACAACGAACGATAACCGAACGATTACCGCAGACTAAATAAGAGATGCAAATGACAGACGATTTTTCAATTCGTCGGGAAATTTTAAACGTGTTCAAAAATCCCGTGCGAATTTGAATAATCGCAACTGTTAGTTCAGAAAGTGTACGAACCCAAACACGAAGGGTAAATATGACTTACTATCAATTGTCATTGAAAACGATTTTTCCAAAAATGCATTTCGCCAGCCATCGCAAGTCATATTTCAGGCAATTCGCTCAGGTGTGAGGGGCCTTAAGGACCCTTTTCTGTCGTCGCGGCCTATAATTGAGTGTTCCATGTCATTTATCACTGGCCTAAAATCGTCATGTGATCCACTTTGTAATCACTCGGTAATGTGCTTTTGCGTTGCATGCACCCCCCCCCCCCTCCAACCTAAGGAAAACGGCGTTTGGGCGTTCTAAGTAGTGGCAGCCATTGTGTGTGTGAGTGTGCGTGAGTGTATTGAACATGGCCTCAAAGTGATCTCTAGTCTCAACTATCAAAAACAGACAAAAACCGAGATCCATAAAAACGGTGTGTTTGATCATGTCCAATTAGGGATAGCAGGGCGTCAAGGTAGAGAATATTAGTACATGTATTAAGAGTCTCCCCGGGTAATTGCAGCGCCACACTGCTCTTCCTCTCACTTTTGCCCCCAATCACCTGCCAATGCTGTTTGAAAATTGATAACAACGTCCGACCAGGTTTCCAGGACTCGCATTACACTTCTAAATCAACATCCGCATCTCTCCAATCTATCATAAAATGGCATCGAAGGGAATATGACGACACCAACTCCGCTTGCTCAGACGAACGCAGTCCTTTTGTGTTAGCGTCGCATTCATGATAGCAGAGAGTCAGTCGTGAATATCGATGTATGGAGAAGTTTTAAGCTTGAATAAGAAGGAGAAGTCAATGAAGAAAAAGTGATGGAAAACTCCGCGCATAATCATAATTATCATTAGCAATTAATTTGAGAGATTGACGCTATTCTATCTTGATAAGTATTCACTTTGCCATCGGAGATTGTGGTTGAAGAGCAGTGACTATACAACGTTTATTTACTTTACATTTTAAAGCCAACAAGCTTTGAGAGAAAAATTCTGCGACAGCATGTTTGCATTTATATTTTGAAAATAAAGTTGCTTAGTTTGCTGACAAATTGATTTCGGAGGGTCGCGCACAAAATGTCGACAATAGATATTTGTCAGACGTTCAACTTTACAGGATTGATCGAGCAATCTCTTCATGAAAGTGCATTGTCTACTGTTACCTTCATTCAACTTGGAGTCGCGAACATACTGAACTTGTTTTTGCTGGTTGCTCTGCAGAATCCACTCAAGGACTTTGACGAGATATCTCAGCGGTTTTTCCGACTTCTTGCGATACTCAATTGGCTGTACAGTGCGTATGGTATCATTGCCCGCACCTGCTCAACGATTTTACAAAATCCGCTGATTCTGGTGCGGATGGGTTTCATAGATGTTGCCTACATGCAAGCGAGTCAAAGTGTAGCTTTGCTAATCAACATGAATAGGTACATCATGATAACGAAACCTCTGCGATACAGCAGTCTGATCACCGTTCGCCGAGCCAACATCGCCATGACGTGTATCTTCTTGTTTACGCTGACGTCACTTACCAGCGCTCCTATTCCCAATTCATTTTACGAAAAAATAATGACCGCGTTTCTCGAATGTAATATTGATTCTGTTCAAAATCTTTACAAGACGTTTAAGGTCCTAATCGTTGTCGGTTTGGTGACATGTTCGGGAATGATATTACTAATAACAGGCTTGAACTTGCACACCTTGGTGATAGCTCGACGTCTTCATCGGCAGGTGCTTAACCAGCAACCAAGGCAGCTCGACCTACCACTAGTGGCAGACAATCGAATCCTGGATGACCAGAAATGGACCAACAAACCCCCAATAAGTCAGGTGGGAAAAGATATCTCCGTAACGTCCTCCCGTCTGCACTTCAGGAGTGTAAAAGGCCGCGAAAGACCAGCCCGCGAGCTGAGAAAGTCCTTGAAGGCAACGATCACCGTGCTACTCATCACAGGTTCCTTCTACCAGTACTGGGTCCCGCTGATTGTGAGCCTAATAATGGTTCCTCTCTTCGGGACTTCGCCCCCTCAGTGGTGGTATACTTTGGCGGTAATTCTTCTATACAGCAGTTTGTGGTGCAATGTAGTCATTCTTATACTGACCGACAGACATTTGAAGAGGACAGTCTTGGATCTACTCCGACGCATTGATCTGAAACGTTGCTGGAATCCATTCTTCGTTGTTTCTGTTTGAACACCGGTAAAGAATAAAGAAGACAAAACATGGTAGTTAACCAGTTAAGCTTGGCGTAGTTTAGACCTATTCTGCAAAATAATCTCAATCAACACATTATATACACGTATACATATACATATACATACATATGTATTTTCTTTAAATGCACATCAGTTGTTTTCTTTGCCTTCTTCGCCACTGATTCTAACTTCACAAAACCCTTGTTTTCATTGCTATCGCAATAATGCTTCATACCGTCATGTCGATGGTGGCGTCTTTTCACATTTTTTTTTCTTTAAAAATATGAGTCCTAACGGAATTTGATCAGCATTTACAATTGACAGATTTAATTTGACTATCTCCTTGGCCCTCATACAATATTTCCCATATTTTGGGTGGTAGGTAACAAAGTAAGAATAAAGGGAGGAAAACACATTAAAAAGAAATGCAAACAAAATCAGATGGAGTCTCGAGACCAGCGAGTCTCACTATAGTAGGACCTATACTTCTGAACTTAGAATCGAACTTAGTAAGTAGCCAATGAGTGATTTTACAAGAGGACAAAGAATGTAACAATGTATATCAGCATTCATCTTAACTAGTTGCTGATATTTACTACATTATTTACATCATTCTAAAATCTCATACAATGATGTATAAGAAAGAGCAAGCAATCAACGATAGGGAAGGATTTTTTTTTTTTTTTTTACTGTGGTGTATATAAAACATAAGTTTTGTCTTGTTTTCTGTTGTCTTTTAGAAAGCGATTTCTTGTCAACATTAATGGCGCGGTAGTCAAAGGGTGTAACGTGAGGGAACCGTCGTTGCTTTTTCACTACATAACGTACATACGGTATACGTGGTTTCTTTACTCCCTGAAGATACAATGGATTCCTGCAATACTATACAAATAATGCACAGTGAGAGTGCGTAAGTGGAGGTGCAGTGCACTAATAAAGGGTATTTACAAAGGATAAAAATTATAATACACAGTACAATGACATACATTTAGTTATTTATTTGGCCACATAAGTTATGTTCGGTAGCATGAATAACTCAAATCAATGTGTATTTGCATGCATAGTTCCTTTAAACTTCACTAACATCTCCGAAAGATAAAAACCACGCGGACATAAGTAGTTTGCAATATTCTGTCGTCGCATGATAAGTAGCAGTTTTACGTTCGTGCTAATCACTCTAATGTTTGCTCTTGGAGTCCCTACCCCCATTTATTATCGAGAGTGAGTATAATAGGCACACGTTGTATCTGTTCATCCATTAAGTGAATCGCATAATCATGACAATGGTTATAATATATATAATTATAATAATAATATATAATAATATATAATATATAATTATATATAATATAATGGCCTACTTAATCTCAAGGCTTGGTCATTGAAAGTTGTTATGAGCAGCGTTCTAGTAATAATGTTTACACAAATATAATACATTCAAGCCTTCGAATTTTCATTACGTTTACTCATCAGACGGATGAGAGACAGACAGCCACGCAGACAGACAGTGACAGACAAACAGAGAGGCGGATAGACACACAGTAAACGTGATCCTAAACTAAACTGACATATACAAATTGGAGTTGTACAAAGTGCATGACATATCTCCCTCTAAGCAAGAAAAGACGTCATCAAGTCCAGAAACGAAAAACAAAAACAAAACTGGGGCATAAAATCAAGATATTGTCATAACAGCGTCGTGTTGAGATGCGCAGTAAAGAAACTTACGTGGTTAATCCTAACATTATATAGCTGCGTTGCGTAACCAGATTCCACACAGAGGAATCCAACTGCTGTATACATTATTTATACATTTTTTTCCAATGGCATTTCGAAACATCGCCTACAGCATCTAAAGTTTATGTGTTTTGCGTTGATAGATGAATCTATATATAGTTGTTGAGCAAAGCCATAATGGAAGAGATATGTGGAAATGTTGTATGTCATATGAAGATAAACGAAAATCTATAGAAACCTAATAAAAAATGGTGAGACACACTAAGCAAATCACTTTCCAAGTCGGCTTTCGAAGCCGCCGTAACCATAGACAGTTTGGAGGAGTAAGGATGATGTCTAATTTGAACACAAGTTAATGTGATGGAACCTTGATTTTCATGTGAACTTTTAAGATCAAATGGTGCTACTGATATCATAATAATCATCGATAAAAGTATGAATATAAACTACTATTGTGTCATTATCAATCTCATCATCAATACTATTTCATTACAAATGTAACTGCTGCTATTACTGACATGTGTATTACTTGTAGTGGTGATGGCTAAGAAATAGCAGGGCTCAGTATTTTGTAGCAGAAATATGTGACTACCATATAAACTTGATCACTATATCGTTATAATTATTGAATCAGACAATATTAAAGAATTTATAGCTCGTGTGAAACATGTGATATCAATTTTGCAAACATACACGTTTTTTGTTTTTTTTTTCTGCCATAACAAATGAAACAATGTAACGCATGCTCATTTATGCACGCATCTAGCCACAACACTCCAAATGAAGTGAAATGAAATAGATTATGACTAGCAAGCGTTCTATTTGCTATTCTATCCTTTTCTAAACTGTACCCTATAGCTAATGCAGAAAAAAAAATGAAATATATTTCGAATCGAATTGAGCATTGTTAATTACGGAGAGTTTTTTCATTGAGTATATTGCCGACGATATGGTAACATGATACAATATCTGTCAAAAGCTGTTGTTATTTTTCTGGGGTTTTTTTTCCCCTTTGTGTTCTCTCCTACGAATATAATGTTGTTAGTTCCCCCCATCCTTACCTATTTCCAGTCATTGCCAGTTGAAAATAAACGTAATATGAGTTTCACTCGCACGAGTTCGGCATTTCTTACTGCATCAACTCTATTAAGATTTCGATTAAGTTTGTAAAAAGCGCAATGATCGTAATCTACATTGGATTTTTTTTACTCGAATTTTCAGTTCGTAATCACAAAAGAGAGTTCATCAAATAACGGATGATTTGAATGTAAACAACTGGAAAAAAACGTTTGAGGGGTAATTTTAATATCATAGTCATCATTATGATCCTCTCTACACATACTTAAACAAGAAATTCATAAATATCCAGATATTCTCATCCACACACATACACTTTTCCTCGCACCAACACACACACACACACACACGCACGCACGCACCTTATATAGCTTGTAATCACAAAAGAGAACTCATTAAACTGTTTCGCAAGTAAACGACTGAAAAAGGTCATTCTGACATCATAGTCATTAACTTCCTCTCTACACATACATTAACGCGCAAACTATAAATGAACGATTATACCATCTACACACACTACCCTCTGTCACACATACACACACACACACACACACACACACACACACACACGCACTTCACATGTCAATAACGAACTGATACCAGGACTGGTTCAGCAAGCGTGGAAACGGAAGCGTGATCAACGTATTATCGCTCGAAACGACTTCACATCAGACACTACGATTGGAATGAGCTCCAACGTACGTATCATCTGGCATGTTATGGTGCTTATATGTTGGTATGAAACTAATAAAAAAAAAACACCCTCATATTGTTCCTTCCTTCGTCACTAACCATCGTAGTCGATATGCCTATTCTTTATGGTAGGGCTACATCAGTTTAATACAGATATCCGTTCACAACACAGACGCTTTTATTATACCACAATTCAACTGAAATTCAATAGTTAGGCTGAAAGAAGCGGCTTAAAAGAAGATGAGTAAGTTAATTAGAATAGATGGACACAGATTCGGCACCTATGATGTTTGTTACCAATCTCCAACAGCAACAACGACAACAACTAGCAAACAGCTAATGCTGGCATCTCTTTCCAATTCCCGAAGTCACGTTGTGATATGATAGGTATTCTTCTTCTGCATCTCAATGTAACAATGTTTTTACCATGACAATCATAGGATTGTTTTAATCTGTCAGTTGGTTTGTGTACATAAATTGTTGCCATCAGTTGCCTCATACATCAGTTGTCCCCATACATAGCCGGTAAAGTCCAGTGAACTCAGTTAGAACCGGTACATGGTTGACCCGGAAGAAGTTTTCACAACTTGCCTTGACTCTCCCGTAAAGCATTCGTGCCAGAAAGGCGCTGTTGAGGAGATACGATGCTGAGGTATATATTTCATAATGTTTATATCTCTGCGTTTCATGTAATTTCTGTCGACTTGACTCTCCCGTAAAAATTCGTACCAGAAGGACACTGTTGAGGACATACGACGAGGGGGTTATATATTATTGTTTATGTGTGTTTAATGCAGCTAACTGTCGACTGTTCCTTTACTGTCAAGAGGCGGATCCAGGATCAATTCCGTAAAGCGGGAGGGAGGGGAGCGCAAACAATATATCTGGTGCTACTTCCGGATTTCATCTCATTTTTTCCCTTTTAATTCCTTTGTTTTAACGACAAATAAAGAGAGGGCGCGCTCCCGGTGCGCCCCCTCTGGATCCGGCACTGACTGATTTCCTTAGATTTTTAACCCCGTTTTATTTTGTTTACGTAAAATTATGTACAAATTTCGAATATATCATAGTAGTCTTCATTACAAAATGACAAATTGGGGTCCCTTTCCACACACAAGCTAAATCCAAAACTTCCAATGGACAGTTCAATGAAATACGAAGTCCATGGAAGTGTCACACGTTGCTGACAATGCCATCGTGTACGTGGGGATAGTAGAGACGACGAAAATACATCCATTGAAGTCTCAACCGAAAGACATTGGCGACATGCTAAAAATACTCATTGTTGCTCATACTCAGCACCACTGCGAACTGCATTATTACTTTTCATTGGCTGGCAACGCCAATTGTTCAATATACTAGCACATTAATTGAACTATCATAATTATCGATATTGTTCAATCTAGAATTCCCAAGGAGGCCGGCACAAGCAACCACTCCAACACAAGGTGCGTATATATATATATATATATATATATATATATATATATATATATATATATATATATATACATATAATGGTGACCGTGCACCTCAAAACGAACATAAAGTCGCACACACTGATTTTGCGTGAGGACTGAAAATAAGTGAAATGGGTCAACCTAGCCGAACTTGACTTTTTCATATTTTCTGAAAGAGCGGGTCTTCTTTTACATTATGCTAAAATTTGGTATCATAAAACGGGCAGGAAAGTGTGTTTTTTACCAGTTTATCTCGAACATTTTTGGTAGAATAGTATGATTAGGTGTGTCTTTAGAATCCCTTTTTCATTTCTGAAAAACCTTGCCCACACTCTTCACTTTCAACTCTAATAACTTTTAAAAGGATAGTGCTACTGCTTTGAAAGTTGGCATTAATTATGGACAGAATGTGTTAATGAGGCATGCTAAATTTCAGTTTAATCTGATAATCCCTTCATTGTTGTTACTCTGGTGGTTTACTTCCTGTTTTTTGTCCCATTCATCGCACAGCCAGCACGGTGTGGTAAAGATTAAGCGCTTGAATGGACACTGTACTTCAGAGCCTCTTTTCTCAGTTCACACTTTTGCTGAGTTTGTGCTTTCTTTCCAATATTTAGATAGGTTAAGAGAGTCCATTTGATTTGAGTTATACATCAATTTGAAGCTTAAACTCTGCTCTTTCAGAATATGTTCTTAACTAAAAATTCATGTCTGGCGACTTTTTGTTTGTTTTGAGGTGCATGGTCACATATAATGATCGTCGCCTCGTGATTTTTTCCCCGAATACTTTTTTAACAGAAATTATTATTGTTACATATATATAACGGTCCGAGACTAGCTCCCTTCTAAAACGTACGCGGTGCCTCATTGTGGGTAGCATGTTAATCATATAGTGCAAAAAATTAGACTTGAGAGTAACGTCCGCCCCAAGTCTAATTTCTTTCACTATATATGTACATATATGTACATATATAAATATATATATATACATATATATATATATATATATAAATATAAATATATATTATATATATATATATATATATATATATATATATATATATATATATACATATATATATATACTTATAGATAAGGTAGTCCACGTCTGCCCCGTTGGCAAGATTAAAAGATAAGTAACAAAGCTGCAACAAAGTTCATGCTGTATTCACCAACGGTTTATTTTTTTTCTTCACACAAATTTTCGAGCGTCTCGCCGCCCTTTCTCAAGTGTTGATACTGAGAGAACAATTCAACTGTTCTCTCGGTATCAACACTTGAGAAAGGGCGGCGAGACACTCGAAAATTTGTGTGAAGAAATAAACCGTTGGTGAATACAGCATGAACTTTGTTGCAGCTTTGTTACTTATATATATATATATATATATATATATATATATATATATATATATATATATGTGTGTGTGTGTGTGTGTATTGAAAAATTAGTCTTTTTTTTTTTTACATACCTAATGAAATGTATGTATACTATTGCTCTCATTATTCGATTTTCAGAAACTTATCATGGTGCTTGTGATATCAGCATGATCAAAAGCTGGAGCAATAAAGACCACTCCCAAGATTAAATCGGCTTCGAATTGCTAGCGTTAACGCTTTGCACTTTGTTAAAATAAACAAATGTGTAATCAAAACTATTTCCAGTAGAATCCTTCCAGATTACGTGATCGATCGAGCATGTACTCAAATTACAGTCGCGTGATTTGTTCCTCTCCAGCTCTATCGAGTAGATATCACGTTATTCAGTGTAGCTGGTTTCTGAAGCCAGAAGATACAATCAGAGCTCCAATTGCCTTCAAAGTGTTTGAGATGTTTCGATGTGAAGATATTGCCTGGCTATCGTGATATATTGCCGGACGAAATTTTGCCTGGTGCTCGTACATTTATTTCGCAACCTTTATTTGATTGTGCAGAGAACAGAATATGGATGCTATGTTGACTTATGACCCCAATTCATGGCCTGTGAAAATACTGCTGCATACTAGGTACTTGGTATTTATACTGGCCGTCCTAGTCCGTTTGTCCGTGGGGCAGGATGTAACAGATCAGAATTGCAATCAGACTGACGACGAATTGCATACTGTGAATGGTAAGCCAGAAGGAGTAATTTCTTTAATCTTTATTCGCTGAGTTCTCAAATGCAGTGAGCCTCTTCTGCGAGCCCCCTCCCGATGTTTCCATTGAAAAATCATTATTGAATGTGACATTTCTGACCATTGATACCAATATTTGTAAGTTTGACAGGTGAGTTCAAAGCAATGACAGGTCAACTTGCGAATTTAGAATGTTTGCTTTATAACTGTGTTCAGTTGGGCATGTCAAGAAGACGAAAATGTATCAAACGGATTGTAAATCATTGCTACAAATTGTGTGATGTTTGTGCAACAGAGTATATTTATTTATTATTTATTTATTTTGAGTACAACTTTTCACAGGATTATCTGCGAATGTTTCTTTGCGGCTGCCACGAGCCACGTGGGTCTTTTTCTTCTGCCCCACTGACTCGACATTATTAAAAGGTTTATGCGTTCTCTTTCTCAAATTGTGCTGTTGTTACACTTGTCTCAAATGAGTTTAGCTCTATCCACGAATGCGATAAAAGCTGTATCTTGATGGGATGAATGCATGTAATCGTAGTCATTATCAGATTATTGAGAAATCGGATAAAAGTGACATAAATGAACGGTATTGTTTCTTTTCCGCTAATCATTGATTCACGTACACATACGTACGTACGCACACAAAAAACAACTAGTTTTGTGCATCCCTGACTGGAAAGTTATTACTCAAAGTGACTTTAGGCGTGTTTGAGTCCGTCTTCTGGTATAGTGGTATCTAGAGTAAGAATACGGCAATAATCCGAATGTATAGGCAGATTCCTTCAACTATACTAAAACCATAGTATGTTTTTCACTTCTAAGATCTTTTTAAGACGTCTAAAATTAAGGCAAAACCGAACACAATGTGCAGGTAAAATATCTCTTTCGTATCTTATCCTTCTTTTTCTTTTTCGTTTTGTTCTTCTTGTTCTTACTGTGAGTAGCATCTGACAGGCGAGAGGGTTGAAATATGCATACCCCTGCCACCCCTGCGATGTAAAACAGAAGTTGTTGTTTTGGGGGCTATTTCTTATCTGTTATTTTTTCCCTCTTTTTTTTTTTTTTTGCCAAGCCTAAATGAATATAATGTCTACTGAAGAAAATACTGAAGAAAATACTCGGGCAAGAAGCCTCAGCCCTAGAAAAATAAAATGATCCGTTTAACCAGAATGTAGGCAGAATAAAACTCGCCTCACCACACTCATCCCCTTTAATGACAGTCGTTATGCTCACATCACCAAGAGCATTTACTTTGTTTTCTTGTGTTACTCTCTATTTCTTCAGCATTTTTTTTTTTGGTCAACTTCTTATTTCTGGAGATATATTGTACTTTTTTATTTGTGATAGTTCCCATACCCACACAAATGGTGCACATACTGCAAACACTGCCATTGACAGTGACCAGTAGGCCTACAAACCAAGTTAAAACATGAAATCATCAGCTTACTGAAATAGCTCTCTTTTTATATAGCATATAGGCTGAGAGCATTAGCTTGGTCTTGTGGTCCCTTTATTCCTTCTGCACTTTTGTCAACTCCTTATTTCTGGAGATACTTCATTTTCAGTTCCCCAGCCCAACACAAACAAAATTCAACCTATGGTGTCACATATACTGCAAACAGCACATCATAGTATGATTGCCATTAACCCTGGACATACACACACAACATTGAAACATGAAATTACCAGCTGAATGTTATGCTAGCTTAATTTCTTTCTTTAACAATATAGCATACACGTTGAGAGCATTTACATGTTGTGTTCTAGTGCTTTTTTTTTTGTCAACTCCTCATTATAGAGATACTTTGTCTACCCCCCCCCCCCCAAAAAAAAAAAAAAAAAGATATTACACTTTCAGGGTGTCACATACCATATACAGAACAATGTAGTTAATGTTTATGATTTAGTTGTCATTCAAAACCTTGGCAATTACACATGAAGTCATGCATCACACTCTATGGTAGACTAAAGCTTACATAAATTAAGTATAATGTAGGCCTAATAAGCATTGCACATGTTTCAGTTACAATCTATGATTCCTGAACTGACCAGCATTTGAAATGAATTTGTTTCATACAAACACCAAACTTGTTGGTCTATCAGCCAGTATGATGCATGATTTGAGCTATTATAACTGATGTCTACTCACAACAAAGGGTCTATTTCAGCATTTTCCAAAAATATTATGTATCATAATATTATGAAAATTTTTGGTACATAAGGTGGATACAATCAATAATAAAGGGTAAGCAGGTTGTGTGGCCAGTAAAACACCATACAATTGCATTAAAATTTCAAAATCTCTTCACTGCTCCTGCGTAAAGGTGTATGAGAATATCCATAAAAAAAAAAATCAAAAGGTATGAACATCTTTATAGGTCGGACATTAACATGCAAGGTATCATGGCTGTATGGAGAAACCATTGAATATGTTTTGTGTTACGGTATAATATACATGGAGTCATGTGTGAACGTATGTGTGTGTGTGTGTGTGTGTGTGTGTGTGTGTGTGTGGTGATTTTCTGGATGCAAACTACCCTGGGTCCCAGGGTTTAACGGGTAGTTTGCAGGCACAAACCCTTGTTGAGCGTTAAGGAGTCTGCGCCAAGACTACTACATGTACTAACTGGCATTGTCCCTCGGACTGATGAGAGACGCTACAGTACAGGGCCTATGGGACAGTGTAGTCTTTGCGCAGACTCATTGACCAAAAACGAGGTTTTGTACCTGCAAACAAGCAGTCTGGCAACCCCTTTCCCAACCAGATATTTTGTCAGTTTTTATATTTTGATTATGTACACCCATAGGACATTCATTTAGGCCAAGTTTGGTCCATGGGCTCCATGGGGTAAATTACACCCGCCGGAGGGCCTTTTCGGGGGGTCCCTGGGGGCCGAACCCGCCCTCAGGGACCAGGCTGACGCCCATTTTTTTAATGAGGAGGGTGGTCCCAGCAACTCTGAGGGGTCAAACTTTTTGGGCTTGGTGGGGTAAATTGACCAGCAGCCAGCTCCTGGTCTATAATCTTACAAAGAAATAAGGTTGGTTACTCCGATGCTTAGGTAATCCGAAAATGAAGTAAGGTTTGTTATTTGGAGAGTTCGTGAATTGTAACACGAAATATAGTTAGTATAATTCCGAGGGATCATTACTACGCACATCAACTTCTTTTGTTTTTCTGATTGACGAAAGTTATCTTATTTTCGAATCAACGAAGTTATGGAATACCACCACATTTTTTTTTCTCGCGCAATGTCTGCATTTCACAAAAACTAGGATATTGATAATTTTATGTTTTTCCGCAAGTCGCTCGATTTTTTTAAAAGCATCTAACTTCATTATGCCATTTCAACCTAATCAAGTGTCTGTTTTCTGGGATACAAATTCAGTTTTCTTGTAGATGTTATTGTTGTTGTTGATAAAAAATGAAGATACTTTTCGGAAAGTCTACACTAAAGTTTGGCTGGTTTTTGAAGAAAAAAAAAATCTACAATACAGTGCACTCCCGTTACAACGAACACGGTTATAACGAAATTTCGTTTTAACGAAGTAAATCTTCTGGTCCCAAAATTATCACCATTGAAGTCTATGGTACAAAATTCGCTTATAACGAACACGGTTATAGCGAAATTTCCGTTATTACGAAGTCTTTTCCGAGCGCCACAGACAAAGAAAAACAAAAGAAACGCGCTCCGTTACAGCGAAATGCGAATTGCTTTCGAAAATACGTAGCGGAACAAGCATTTATAGCGTCTCAGCATGGGTGAACGCTTCACACCACTGTGTGTTCGCTCCTTGTGTCACGCACAGTTTCTGAGGGGAACTTGCGTTTATTGTGATACAGTTATCCCATCACATTTCACATAGCTTTCCAGTGTATGATGAGTATTCAGCAAACATAATATGATATATATACGTGGTTCCTTGGTTCGTTACATATTGTATTTGTTCTGTTATAACGAAATTTCGTTATAACGAAAGAAAACTGCCGGTCCCGAGCATTTCGTTATAACGGGAGTGCACTGTATATTGTTCGAAGTGTTGAGTCAGTGTTAGATCACCCTCCAATCACAATCAGATGGACAGATGACAGATCGGGCGGCTATCTGCCTTCGATCCGATTACTCCCAACAACGTCATATCTTTATTTGATTTGCTAGAACACAGAGCCCGAGCCAAATACCGTTTGTCGCCTCAGATTTCATCGGAACTCATCGGAACGTCGAAATTTTGCGGGGATCAGATAAGCCTCTAAAGGCCACTGGAATGGTGCCTTAAAAGTCCTGTTTACCTTTGGAAGCAGTGATTTTAACAGGTCCTGTTTACCTTTGGGAGCAGTGATTTTAAAAATGTTCAAGATATCACTTTTGATGGATATGTGTAAGTCAATATTGCATCACAAAAATCCTACCACATAAAATTTTGGCAATACAGCCTAAAATAATAATATGGAGTTATCCCCATTTTTCTCATTTAACCATAACTGTATAGACGGTTTTATCTGGAAAAAAAATATCATAATGCATTTGTATACTGGTTCAAATGTTCACATTGGTTGTTCACGTCCCTAATTCACATTTTAGAACTATTTTGAAGCAATAATATTGGAATTTTATCTCATCGGCAAATGGTAAATTATGCCTATAAGATAATAACACTGCTAAAACACACGATGAGATTACACTAATCTCGAAATGCCTCCCAATGAATACTTTGCTTGTCAGGCATTGTCAGGAGACTAGGTTTGAACATACTGCATTTTTCCTTGGGGAAGCTTAAAGTCGAACGTCGATAATACTTTTGGCATTTATGAATATGATTTCTTCTACCGTTTTTTTTTTCTTCAGAGAAATGAAGTTTCAGAGAAATGAATTTAACATATTAAAAATTGTATTGTTCATTGAGTATTTTCTTCGTTTCTTTGGGGGGGGGGGGGGATGAGGCAAAGAAAATAAAGTAAAAATCTTGCTATCTTGCAACCAGAAGTCTGTAGATCATGCGTGGGATCAGGGTAGGAGGTTTCTTATGAGTTGTTTATAAAGGTACATGATACTACGTTCAAGTAATATGTCGAATTTTCCCGTATAGGTGCCCAATATCTTGGATGTATCGACAACAAATGCTGGCACAGCCGTTCATCCTCTGTATACGAGAATATGACTATTGAACAGTGCGTGGAGTTTTGTAGCCTCTTGGCTCGAACGGAGATTAAAACCATAGAAACGGGAGTCCGAGGAGGCTCGAACTGCAGTTGTGGGTGGCGAACTTGTGGTCAAAGTGGGAACTACCCTCTCTTATGTGAACGTTTCTGTGGCATGCCGTGTTCAGGAAATAGGCAAAAGATGTGCGGTGGTTTGTCTGCGACACAAGTGTATCTCGGTAAGATTAACCCTTTTGCTTCTTTCTTTTTCCCCTTAGTTCTTACATACGCCTTGAACAAATAAAGCTGAGGTGATATAAACCGTATAAACACTACATCAACTTCGATACACATGTCAGTCGTTACCGAGGGCCGCATCTCGTAGTGATGTCAGTTTTCGTTCGTTCGTATTTTATTTTGCTTCTCAATCAAATCAAAATTGAATAACATCAATGTGACAAATTCAAACCAAACATAACCAAATGACAAAAGAGCAATACAATGTACAAAACAAAAGTGCAGTTGATACTACATACATAGCAGAAATATTTGTAAGACATTGATTGTTACATATAATACAAATAAGGCAGTACATTTGAGTAAATAGGGAAGTAGGAGACCGTCAGCATAAGCATAGCTTGACTGGGCTGATGGCCCAGTTTTATCAAAATAATATCAGCGGATTTTTTTTTTGAACCAATATCATTTCTATAGACATCACATAAAGGAGAAAAGAGTTAAAATGAAAAACAAGAATGGGTATAGGGCAGGTATGTTCAAATCATTGAAGTTGCATTGTGGCTGGAAAAAAAAAATGTTTTTTTTTATTGTTTTTCCCCCTTTTTTGAGTGGTCCTGCAGTCTATTTACTAAAATAAAGAAAGCCACGCAAATCACACTACAAATTTAAACATTAGAATAAAAAGAGAATAATAAATCCAAGACATTTCTTAAGGTATATAACTTAGCAAACAAACTCCGTTCGTCTAAAAACACTGTTTGCTAGATTATTCAAAGACAGCACATTTGACACATTTGTCAAGTCATTTTTATAGATTGCATTTCAACAATTAATAAAGTTCAAAGAAGAATTATGCTTGGCGTGGGCTAATGTTCAAACAAAGGTCATGTCAACATCACCCCCTGTAATCTGAACACGTGTAGTTGCCACTATAGTATCACTGTTTTTCGAAACGTGCCGTCAAAATCTGAAAGGTCGGGTGATGTTCGGCTTAAGGTTTATTATATCGACGAATCGGTAGTCTGAAATTGAAATAAGACTCGCTGAACCAAAAAAAAAAAAATGACTAAAAAAGAACGTATGTTTAATAACATTTGGTGAAGTTATACCATTATTTGTTTCTTTGTTTGTACTTTATTCACAAAAATGGATTATAAGTAATGTAGAATAATTGCACTTTAAGAAATACATCGATTCTCTCTAGAAAGAGGATATAAGCAAAGTATCGATGTTTTAACATTTCATGGCATCACTTTAGTTCAAGATTTCCAAGAATTAAGTTGCATCTCCGACAAAAGTGGGAAGCCAACACTCGCCTTTTTTTTTTCTGTACGGAACATATATATACTATATACACACACACACATAAAATTATATATATATATATATATATATATATATATATATATATATATATATAGGGCCTAAATATAGATATAACGCTATTTCAAGCCATAAGGGGAAATGCGGAACAATTGATAGATTGGGGGAATTTCGATAAAAAGCATGACGATAATAAAAAAAAAAACAAATGTTACCCTTTTTGGAAAAAAAAATGCATTAATATGGGTTCAATGCAGAGCAAAAAATGCATCTCTACAATTCAATTCTATGTTAATGAAAAAATACAACTCTGTTTCTTTCTTTTTTTAGCAGAATATGCCTTGATTCCCCCATGACACGTTTACTATGCACATCCAATATAAACACCCATTTTTTTTTTCATTTCTGCCAATTTCCCCTAAATTGTACAAATGGTGCAGTCTTTAATCTATACGCACTGTGCCATCTGTACCCTGCTGTAAAGTAGTCCCGAGGCCCGAAATCAATGATAAGACTTTGAAAACATTGTCAAATCCTAAAGGGGAATTAAGAAAAGTCCTCTTTTGAACGTATTCCCCTTAAGATACTTTGTTTTTAGACGTATATTCCCTCATGGGTGCTTGTATAGTATACCTATGTATATAATTATATATATATATATATATATATATATATATATATATATATATAAATGTACATATTTATATTTAAATCTTCTTCCCAAATTTTCAAAATCTTGTTTTCAAATATGTATACAGCATTGGCTGTTTCACTTGTTGTTGTTTTTTTACATTTTGTTTATTTTAGGACCGACAGACTCAAAACAACGAGGTAAGAAAAGTAAATAGTAAACACACGGGCTTTGCTTTACTGAATTGTAGAATTTCATACTTCTATAGAGACATGAACTTGTTTGGGGGGGGGGGGTAAGGTCATTCACTAAATATTTTGCAAATGTTTATCTGGAAACATAAATTTCTGGAAAAAAAAAACGTTCGACTGGCGGAAGTATGAAATTCCCTTTTGGTAAAGAAAAAATCTAGATGGTATCTGTTACACTGACATTTCCACCTATTCAAGATGATTAGCGGCAGTCCTCTGTACAGCTGATAATATAACATAGTTATCTACAGCTATTAGAAAGCAAGTTTTTCCTGGATGAATGAAACTGAATTATTAGTTTTTCCTGGATGAATGAAACTGAATTATTTAAGCGCGGAGTACTACTTATCTATATAAGAATGCTGCTTCTGTTTGTTTTGGGAACAGATTTATTTCTTTTCTTATTGTTGCTTTTCAGTATATTACGGTGCCATTACGTCAAGATTATGTGATTTTGCTTAAAGAGAGTTTGGCCTAAAGCCGTAATGCTTTTCTTGTCTTCTTATTCAAATCAATGGAATGGGTGGTCACATTATCTCTTGTAGGATTTGCTACCATTGTCATTTTATTAGGAAATCCTCTTTTTTTTTACATTATATATCTTAAGTCACTGCACGGCTACTTTTCTTTCACTTTGATTTGTGTTCTCAGAGAGTTTTGTAATATTTGTGTGATATTCATTACAAGTAAAGTAAAGAAGTGAATACAAATCATATAAATGCATAGCAAGTATATTTAATGAAATTTTTCATTGTAATCCTTCCATTCCACTCAGGCCCCAACCTGGCGATGTACATAATATGCGCGTCTCTTGCTGCATTGACACTAACCACCGGCGGCATTATTTTATGGAAACGGTAACGTTAAAACTTGTTCTGACGAGATTTCCTCCGTAGAAATCAATGATTTTTTTTTTCCGTTCGTTTGTTTCTAAAAACTTTTTGGGTAAGTCGTTATGCAAAGGTCATAATATGATAGGGATTCGTGACACACTGTCGTCAGATGGGCCCTATCCGCCTCTGTGTGCTTGCGTTTCCAATTGTTTGCAATTAAATTCCAATGTTTAAAAACTTACTGCTCAAAGTTACAGGTATGGCTTTGTCTGGCTCACTTGTTGGAAATAGAATTGTGTAATTCTGGATTATTGTTTGACTGATGTCGGCATGATTCTGTAATGACATGGTTGATCGATCAACATGTTTTCCAAGGTTGTGGTTTTTTGTGTGTTTTTGTGTTTTGTTTGTTTTTTTCAAATATGTGTCAGTATCCACTGTTGTATGACCCAATCTTCACAGCTGTGCAATATTGATATGCTTTATTCTCGTGAACCAGTATTATAACATTTGACTGTAGAGGCATGAAGATGAACAATATCTGCAATCGATATCAAACAGCTTATTCCCAACGCGTGGTCAGCAATATAGAGTCTATCTATTATAACTCTGATAAACCAGTATTAAACCCGTGTGTGATAATCTGTCTATTGTTTGTTTTTCAAAAGTTTCCTTTTTCTGAATTCATCGCTTTTGTTACAGTTGTGGAAAGCGCCGAACCCGGTCCGTTCAAGAAGCAGTCAGACCTACACGCACTACATCGAACGAGCCTTGCGGTGATGGGAAGGTGCAGTTGAAGCCAAGGCGATCAACAGAAAACCCTGACTCCACGGCAATGAACCAAACTAATAAGTCTCAACCGGAATTTCACATGTTAGAGTCAATAAGGACAGACCCTGGAAGGGATGGTGGTCATCACGATACCATTTCAGACCGAAAGCGACTCGACAGTCCAAGCACTCTGAGAAGGGGAAATTCGGTGTACATCTATACTCAAATGCCAGCGGACCGGTTATGTCGCTTTAATGAATCTTGTGAATTGGCCTCGGATAGGCAACAGCTTGGGGATATGGCACTATCAGAAATATCATACTTTACCCTAGAGCCGGAATGTCATAGTGGTGACACGAAATGTCAGAAAAGGGGACCAGGTAACGATTCCATCGACTACAAAGATACAATCGCAGATGACACGGCAAATGAATCAGCCTTCAAAGATCGAATGGTCAGTAACATTCTCTACGGCTTGTAATATTTTCAAGTTGGAGAATTTGAATCGCTCATAGACAAGAAAAAGAAGAAAAAGAACAACAACAACACCAAACCAACACTCCCGTATATACCTACATGCACATTCCGTAAAATGAGAAGGTATAAAGCGAGGATTATTATGCTGGACATTCCCGACATCAGCACGTATTGGGCTCAACCTTTGTATAAAAATAGTACACGATACTAAACTTGATCTTGACAAATTAGGTGATGAGCAGGATCCGAAGTGGGCCACTGACAATCTTCATCTTCGAAAGAGTTTGTGGAGAATCACAAGTAAAAAGTGTACACGTAGAAAAACATGAATGAAGAGATTAGGACCCTCTTTAGCCTTTACGTCAGGTGTGACTTCCTTATGTGTAAATGGTAGAGTGAAATGAAATACGAGCAGTTATCTTGAGATAATGTATGCTCGTGTAGTAAACTTGTTCTATGTACATAAAGGCGGTGTCACACCTGTCCGGGCAAGCTACGCGGGCTTGTGGCGAGGAGGTAGTTAAAAGGCGGTGTCACACCTGTCCGGGCAAGCTACGCGGGCTTGTGGCGAGGAGGTAGTTTAAAGCACGTAGAAGATTTTCCGCGGGCGGACAAGAATGTTTGCAATTTTCGCATTTGTTTCTTACTTACTAGACGCGTGCTACTTAGCTTCTACTTGCGTGCGTTCCGTGTGACTCGCGTGAGAGCTTTGAAACCGATCCAGTTTCTGTTACGAGCGACTCACAGGGATTGCGAAGTACCTGCTTTGGAGTTGCCTGTGAGGTGCTACCGGTAAGGGTTTCCTACTTATGTTCTGCGCGTACCTCTACGGGCAATTCCCGTGACTCTTCCGGAACAAGTTTTGAGCATGCTCAAGGCCTTGTCCTACCGTATCTGGGGAAGTTTTGCGGCTTGACTTGCGGGGAAACAAATTTGCTACCCGGAGCTCTTCGCAGTTGGCCCGAACTTGACAGTACCTAGCACTTATCTCGTCCTTAGTTGCCCGAAGGTGCGCACGCTAGTCCAATTTTCCCGCAGCAAAGTTTTGAGCATGACCAAAACTATTTCCGGATGAGTCGCGAGGATCGCCCGAAGAGTTCCACGCAGAACACCCGTAGGAGGGCCGTAGCCGCCGCAATTCACAGGCATTTGACCCACTTAAAGTAGGTAAGTTGCCCGCTGATCTATGCCTATGTGAAGGGAGTGCGTGCCATTTGTGGGCTCATTCTCTTCTTTGTTCTCTGTCCTCTGTGGCGTCGAGGACTACCTGGTCCCTTTCGGACATTACTTCATCCGCCGAATGGACTTCAGCAGCAATTTGATGCATTTGCTGTGAATCTTCCGGGCTTTGTGGCTGTCCATCCACTGGACGTTCTCTGCCCTTGTGTACTTTCCGTCTACGGGGCATCTTCACTTCTTGAAAGCTAGTTGACAAATGATTGTTTGCCCATCCACTCGAACCAGCCTATTGTTCAGGCTAGCACTCACCTCGCAGGCGACTAGTACGCAGATAACACGCAGTTGTGGCGCAGGTACTTCGCAGAGCCCGTATGTCGCCCGTAACTGACATAAAAGAAGCTATCACGAAGCTATCACGTGACACCCATGCGCCTAACATGCAGTTCAACGGAATACACGCAAGAAGGACTTAGGTATCACGCGTTTATCATGTAATACCCACGCCGAACTCGCCCTAAACCTTGTCCGGCCGCAGAAATTATTCTGCGTGCTGAAAAATCCCCATACGCAATAAGCCCGCTTAGCTGGTGTGACAGGGCCTTTTTTGGCAGCGGGTAAATAGAGCCAGCGTGCGCACCTCCGGGTAACTACTTTTGAGATACATGCTAGGTACTGTCATGTGCGGGTCATCTGCGGGGACCTCCGGATAGCAAAAATGTTCTTCGGAAGTCGCACGCAAGGCTGGTGTGACACGGCCTTAAAGCACGTAGAAGATTTTCCGCGGGCGGACAAGAATGTTGGCAATTTTCGCATTTGTTTCTTACTTACTAGACGCGTGCTACTTAGCTTCTACTTGCGTGCGTTCCGTGTGACTCGCGTGAGAGCTTTGAAACCGATCCATTTTCTGTTACGAGCGACTTACGGGGATTGCGAAGTACCTGCTTTGGAGTTGCCTGTGAGGTGCTACCGGTAAGGGTTTCCTACTTGTGTTCTGCGCGTACCTCTACGGGCTACTCCCGTGACTCTTCCGGACCAAGTTTTGAGCATGCTCAAGGCCTTTCATACCGTATCTGGGGAAGTTTTGCGGCTTGACTTGCGGGGAAACAAATTTGCTACCCGGAGCTCTCCGCAGTTGGCCCGAACTTGACAGTACCTAGCACTTATCTCGTCCTTAGTTGCCCGAAGGTGCGCACGCTAGTCCAATTTTCCCGCAGCAAAGTTTTGAGCATGACCAAAACTATTTCCGGATGAGTCGCGAGGATTGCCCGAAGAGTTCCACGCAGAACACCCGTAGGAGGGCCGTAGCCGCCGCAATTCACAGGCATTTGACCCACTTGAAGTAGGTAAGTTGCCCGCTGATCTATGCCTATGTGAAGGGAGTGCGTGCCATTTGTGGGCTCATTCTCTTCTTTGTCCTCTGTCCTCTGTGGCGTCGAGGACTACCTGGTCCCTTTCGGACAGGACTTCATCCGCCGAATGGACTTCAGCAGCAATTTGATGCATTTGCTGTGAATCTTCCGGGCTTTGTGGCTGTCCATCCATTGGACGTTCTCTGCCCTTGTGCACTTTCCGTCTACGGGGCATCTTCACTTCTTGAAAGCTAGTTGACAAATGATTGTTTGCCCATCCACTCGAACCAGCCTATTGTTCAGGCTAGCACTCACCTCGCAGGCGACTAGTACGCAGATAACACGCAGTTGTGGCGCAGGTACTTCGCAGAGCCCGTATGTCGCCCGTAACTGACATAAAAGAAGCTATCACGAAGCTATCACGTGACACCCACTCGCCTAACATGCAGTTCAACGGAATACACGCAGGAAGGACTTAGGTATCACGCGTTTATCATGTAATACCCACGCCAAACTCGCCGTGAACCTTGTCCGGCCGCAGAAATTATTCTGCGTGCTGAAAAATCCCTATACGCAATAAGCCCGCGTAGCTGGTGTGACAGGGCCTTTTTTGGCAGCGGGTAAACAGAGCCAGCGTGCGCACCTCCGGGTAACTACTTTTGAGATACATGCTAGGTACTGTCATGTGCGGGTCATCTGCGGGGACCTCCGGATAGCAAAAATGTTCTTTGGAAGTCGCACGCAAGGCTGGTGTGACACGGCCTTTACGTTTGAAATATTAAAAAAAAAAAAAATTCTAAGATACAAAACCTGACATCGCCTGTGTGTACGTGATGCATATGAGTATGGGTATCATTTCAAAAATTACCCAATGTCATGGTTTTCTTGAATCGTTCATGTTATACATGTACTAGGCCTACTTTCGTCCTAGATAGGCAGTGTGCATATCGGGTGTTGATACGAGCAATATCAAACTAAGTGTTTTAATTGCTATCTTCACCTTGATCTTTAGCTTTTGATATATCAGTTTTGAACCTCATTTGATTAATCAAAATTAGAATGTCAACTCGACCACTTCAATATTAATAGTCAATATAATTTTTTCCACGTCAAGATCTAAGTGGATGCAAACATTGTGCACATTTGGACCAACCATTCCTAAAATTGAAACAGAGGGAAATGCGTGCGTGAAGGTATATGTCGGTGTTATATAGGTTAGTTGCTGTATGTTACCAAGAGGGTTTTCACATGGACAAATAATATGACATTGCGAGGTGCTAAAGGTGTTGAAGGTATTGTTTACCATAGGTAGCAGTGATTTAGAAATAAATATTCGAATGATTACATTTGATGCATTTATGTAGGTCAGTTTTATTTAAAAAAAAAAAAGAATCCTACCACAATTACAAACATTTCGCAATAAAGACTAAAATTTAAGGAGATATAATGACTTTCCTCAAAAACCAAAACTGTAGATGATTTTCGCTAGAAACAATGATATAACTATTGTTCACATTTTTTATATTTAACAATATTTAACATTCATTATACTGATTACAATTTTTACATTGGTTGTTTCTATCCGTATCTCACTTTTTAGAACTATTCTGAAGCACGAAAGCTGTTTTTTTTTCATCTGCAAATGGTAAATAATGCATTTTAGATATCAACTTAAACTTGTATGACCAAGAGGGCCCTATGCTAGTTATTGTTGTTATTCATGGTATAATCGGTCGATCATGTTTTCTGTAACTGTCTAAATTTTGCGATATTCTGGCTTATGGTTTCAGAGATGCTAAACAGAGGGAATAGATATGGGTGTCTGTATTTATTTTTTGTAATGAAGATGGGAAAGAAACATTATTCCTGGCAGATACTAACCATATGTTACCGATTTATTGATGTAATTATGTTTGTATCTATCAATAAGAAAAGAAAGTCGTCGAAGAGTTCGAAAAGAGTGGACTATAAACAAACAAACATACAAGCCTGCAGGTTGAACTCGAAAGTCAAGCCTTAATACCTTTTGCATGGAAAGAAATGTCTTCGATCACATTGTAAACGATCTCACTTGACTGATAATAAATCTATAGAAGAACAGCGAAATTTTGCAATGTGATGCCTAAATATAAAACTTGTCTATTTTTATGTATTTGACATTGGTTGTAAAAGACATAATTCTGAAAATTTTCTCAGATTTCGGTCAAGGGTGAATGAGTCTTGAAATATTGGTTTTGACGTGGCTGAGATTTTCAAGAACAAAGACGTCCTAATAAACTTTATTACGACCATTTTGTATTTGCTTTTGGATATCTCAGCCATTTTAAACCGATTTTCATAACAAGTAAAAGTTTCATTACTCGTAGAATTGTAGGCCTATGCGCTTCATCTATGTAAGTGCTTTGTGATTATCTCGCAGACCTCTGCAGTAACAGTTAAAACCCGACTCCTTATCTCAACCAAACTATGTCATCCCTTTAAGAGGCTTTCAAGAGCTGGTACGTACAAAACATGGCATTTTTGTGACAGCCAAGCACACATCGAAGGTCAGAGTCTTTCGAAAGTTCCCAAACAATAAAATGAAAAAAAAAAATGTAGACAGAAACACTTCATATCCTTTACAACTGGAATAGAAAGCTAGTTTCGTAACCTTTCAAACGCTTATGGCTTACAGTAAGCACTTCATAAATACACGAAGAGTGGTTTCAAATTTGTAGAAGGCTCGTTCTACTCCTTGCCGTGGCTCTGAAGTGTACATTCCTGGATATATTGACAAGCAGGCAACAAGTTGGCAATTTGTCAATCAGTTATAATTAGTAATATTGTTAAATCGTTCTGTATCAGAGTATATACGGACAGTTCAGGATGCAATCGATGATTGTCAATGTACTGAAACACCCACTATCATTATGTCATTAGATTTCAAGAAAGGATTTGATATTATTAATCATGAATTTCTGTTTGGTTGTTGAAGGAACTTAGATTGAAAAAGATGCTAATTCTGGAGAAATGAATTATGGTTTGATATCTGAAGTTTTTTTGTTTTATTAAAAGAGGTGTACGGCAAGGATGTCCGTTATTAGCTCTTTTGTTCATTACTGTTGCCGAGAAATTTTAGCAGCAAAAGTAAAACAGAATGTTGAAATAAAAGGAACTATAATTATATAATATTGGATGGCCTTGAGATTAATACAAGGAAAGATTGGACGAGAAAACATGCTATGCACAAATATTGGACGAGTCGAAGACGAGTCCAATATTTTGAGACCGGCACTAGGAAAAGAAGGCTCACGAGACCGACAGGATGAACAGCGCCATCTACATGTTAATTACCTGTACAGGGTGTTCCATGAAAGGGGAAATTACATACTTGTGGGTGCAATTTCGTCACGCTATCAAACAAGTGATTGTAACATAGAATTGTCCTCTTCATGGGGACCCCCCCCCCCCAAAAAAAAAAAAAAAATGTATGAAAAAATAATAGAGTACAAGAACGATGTGTGGTTTGATTTTAGATACTATCGTGCTGTTTTTTAATAGGCTTTTCCAATTTCTAGATAGACGGTGGACAGGATGTAAGGTTTTTTTCGCCTTTTTCTTTCTACCTTCACTAGTTAAGCATTCCTTTTTTGATATCATATCCTCCTGCTTATACCCGCCTGCTTAGAGTTCAATTTGTATTTTTTTTTCTGTAACTATAATGTATGACATTTCACAGGATGAAAAAGCTTTATATCGCAGCGATTCACTTCGATTTGTGGCTTGTATTTGTAAAATTATTCTCCTCAAAACGGTACGTTTTTATGAAATAGCTGTTTTTTATGGATGCATCTTCTTTTTCCGAATTCTTAATGCTTCTTTAATAGACGATCACATCATTTTCTGTGAATTTGTATTAAATCAGCACCTTTGTAAATGACTACTTCCTTTCCATATCATGTAAAGCAATTGTGCGCTGCAACAAAGTTGACCATTTTTAAAAAATATTTTCTTGTATACTTCATTTCACACCTGGGTATTATTCTAGTTGGTTGATCTGAATGTCCACATCATTTTATATTTGGTTTTTTTTTTTTTCTAAGCAGGTGTATACTAGTATATGTTTTGCGGAAAGGGAAACGAGGGTGTTTTGGCATTTTCGAAATTAATGATGAAACATCTCATGCACGTTTACTGAATTTTGTTTATTTTCCCCTGAACACTCAAATACGCAAACACAATTAAAAGATTTGAACAGTTCAGGGGGCGAGGGAGGGCGATTGACGGAGTAATCCCGTAGCAACTCTCCTTTTCCATCTCTCATATCTTCCTTATGCCATTATCTGGACACCCTATATTAATTGGTCTATAGTTGGCGCTGTTCATCCTGTCGGTCTCGTGGGCCTTCTGTGCCTAGTGTCGGTCCCGTGAGCCTCTTTTGCCTAGTGTCGGTCTCGTGAGCTTTGTTTGCCTAGTGTCGGACTCGTGAGCCTTTTAAGCGTAGTGTCGGTCTCGTGGGCTTTGTTTGCATAGTGTCGGTCTCGTGAGCCTTGTGTGTGTAGCGTCGAACTCATGGGCTGTATGTATAACACGTGGGCTTATTTTACTTGATGTCGAACTCGTGGGCTTTATTTCCTCAGTGTCGAACTCATGGGCTGTATAACTAGTGGGCTGTATGACTTGTGAGCTGTATGACTTGTGGGCTGTATGACTCGTGGGTGTCGGTCTCGTGACGTGCACCCGAGAAAACGCCAGCAGCTAAACATTATTATAGATTATTTCTGCATGAGAGAAAACAAGAACCTTCGTGTTTATACCTCTGGCAAGGTTATTTGGATCTACCCTGTGATTTTGATTGGAAAAAGGCATTGCAATATGAGTTTCATCAGTTCAATGATAACAGAATAAAACAATTTAATTTTAAGATTTTTCATCGAATATTGCCCAGTAAAAACAATTTGTTCAAATGGGACATTTGAATGATAATTTGTGTATTATATGTAATTGTAAAGAAACAACTTGTCTTTTTTTTTGCAGAAATGAAAAAAAAAATCAAATTGTATTGGAAAGTGATCTCGGTTTCAATTCGAAATATCATTTTCGATCTTGTAATTGATATTAATGAAAAAGTTATTATTCTCAGATGTGATATAGGTAACAAAAAAGATGAAATTAGTAAACTTTTTTTAAATATGCCCAATTCATTGTTTACAGGAATTGTGTCAGAGAACGCAATGAAAGAAACAAAGGCTTGTTTAATGTACATTATTTAGTAAAAAAAAAATTGAAAGTGGAATTAAGATTTTATATCAGTTTGAAGTGATAATTTGATGATATTTGGGTTAAGAAGAATACGTAACTACTTTGGTTGGTATTATTGATGTACCCTTTAATTACATTGTTTTTCGTCAAAATGATTATGTTAATTTGAGTGCCTTTTGGATACTTGTCGATAAAGTGATTGTAAATATGTGAAGCTATGTGGCAAAATAAAGTACCTCAAATGATGAAAATGGAAAAAAAAAAACTTGCTGTCGGGCGGAAGCTCGGTGGTGTAGTAGAGATGACACCTGTCCGGAGATCAGGAGTTCATAGGTTCGAATCCTGCTCGATTGTGTACGCCCATTATTTCTTTTATCATGGATACTTCTAAACACTGATCAATTCAACGCTCATTTACGTCGATGTATAGGGCAATTTGTCAGTCAGTTGCAAAGTAGGCAAGTGAAGTATGTCTGCCTTCTCTTTTCAAGATGTTGTCACTACTTAGCAAAGAATACAATCCAGATGCAGTCATTACAATGTTTAACGCACGTTTCCATGAATCATCTCATCCTTGGTACGCGTCTTTCCGATATACTGAAAGATAATGATAATGATAATGAATAACATTTATACAGCGCTTAATACTGATGTTTCTAAGCGCATCAAATCGGGGAAAAATAATATATATAACGTAAAAACAAAATACAGCATTATGTACATAGTATGATAACGACAGCAGCAACAACAACAACAACAGCAAAATTAAGGTTGTGTAAACAGATGAGTTTCCAACAATGACTTAAACCTATCAACATTTTCAGCGTTACGAATATAAAAAGGGAGTTCATTCCAAAGAAGTGGGGAAATAACTGAAAAGGCCCTATCACCATAACGTGTACAGGTGCGGGGACCACGTGATAATTGGAGAGCGGATGAAGAACGAAGAGAACGGGTTGAAGTGGAGGAGCGGAAGGAGATTAAATCTGTAAGATAAGATGGGGCAAGATTATTACATATTATCTTGTAAACAATAAGGAAGATTTTAAAAGTGATACGTTGATGGATGGGGAGCCAGTGGAGGGATTGGAGTACTGGAGTAATGTGGTCAGATCTTTTTGTAAGGGTCACAAGCCTAGCAGCTGTATTTTGAATTCTTTGAAGTGGCGCAGTACTTGAAGCAGGGAGACCAACAAGAAGGGAATTGCAGTAGTCAAGATGAGAGGAAACAAATGCGTGAATGAGACGTTCCGTGGAAGACTTATCCAATAATTTACGTATTTTACCAATTTTACAAATACCCCAAGCGGCAGAACGACATGAATTCTTAATATGTTGTTGAAAGTTCAGATGCTTATCTACAATAACTCCGAGATCTCTGACGGACTGAGAGATGGGGATAGTACTATCTTCAAAGGAAAATTCTGTTAGAGAGCTACCCCGCCTGAACTGAGAATGAACATATAAAAATTCCGATTTAACACAATTCAATTTCAAATAATTATCGTGAGACCATTGCTTGATATCATCAACGCATCTACTAAGTTTGCGGAGTGCTTCGACTTGGGTATTTGGTTGTATGATTTTGTAGATTTGAGTATCGTCAGCATACATAACATGTAAAATATCGTTATGAGAGTTGATTACTGAAGACAGAGGGGCTGTGTATAAAAGAAATAGTAAAGGACCAACCACAGACCCCTGGGGGACACCATGTCTAAGAGGGAACGACTGAGAAAATGCACCGTTCACAGTAACCATCTGGTGGCGGTCGTGTAAGTAAGATGCAATCCATCTCAAGACTGTTCCCGTTAGACCAAAATTAGTCTCCAATCTGTTAAGGAGAATTTCATGATTGATAGTATCAAACGCAGTAGAATAATCTAAAAGCAGAAGAGCAACTTCATGGCCTTTGTCTACTGCTAAGAGGAGGTCATTGAGTACCTTCAATAAGGCGGTTTCAGTGGAGTGGAAGTGCCTGTAGGCAGACTGATTACTAGGAAACAGCTGGTGTTCATCAAGATGATCTCTGAGTTGGCGAGCAACCACTTTCTCAATGACTTTACCAAGAAAAGACAGATTAGCAATGGGGCGAAAATTATTCAAATCATTACGGTCTAAGCTGGGTTTCTTTAGAAAGGGCAATATGAGCGACCTTTTGAAGTGCTTAGGAACTACGCCTGATGACAACGAGAGATTCAGAATGTGAGTTATTGCAGGAAGAAATTCATCTAGACACTCTTTTAGTAGCCATGTGGGGAGAGGATCAAGAGAACAAGACTTGGACGGAAGAGAATTGATGAGACGTTTCATTTGTGACTCAGTGATTAAACCAAACTCAGAAAATACACACTCAGTGTTTATATTTATGCGAGAGGAATTAGAGAGAGAGATTTCAGGAGACACCGGGAATGAAGATGCAATGGTACTAATCTTGTTGTCGAAAAATTCAGCAAACTGATTGGCAAGTGCAGGATTTGAAGTATGGTCAGGAAGAGAAGAATCTGGATGTGCAATTGTGAGTCTTTTGATGATGTTGAAAAGTTGTTTGGTGTCTGCAGCAGCAATCTCCTCTCTTAGGTGCCTTGACTTGGCGTCAGCAAGGTGGCTGTAGTAGGACTCACACTCTTGCCGATACAGCTCTCTGTCAATGCAAAGACCAGACTTGATCATGCGGCGCTCTGCACGGCGTCTACGCTTCTTAGCCTCCTTCACTTCTGTCGTGTACCAGGGATTATTTGGCCGCACTGTTACAGATCTAGTCTTGAGCGGAGCGTACTTATCAAGAAGTCTTGTTACATGAGAGTTGAGCAGCAGGACAGCCTCGGAGGGACATGCTGGCTCTCTGATCTGGAAAAGTGATGCAGCAATGTCATTTTTAAAGGAGCAGAGGTCCATAGACCGTAGATTTCTGGAGGTAGTCTGCTTCTTGGGGTTCACTGGGCCTTTGAGGTTGAGAGTGGTGATGATGGCGGAGTGGTCAGAGGGCAGAAATGTGACAAGATTAACATTCGATACAATGTTGTCAACTTTTCTGCTTAGAACTAGGTCTAATGTGTGTCCAGCTTTATGAGTTGCCTCTTTAACATGCTGCTGAAATCCTAGAGAGTTAATGGTGCTTAGAAAAGATACAGCCAAATTATCCGAGCAATCGTCAACATGTATGTTGTAATAACCAAGCAGAATGGAACGATAGTCATCGATTGCCACTGATTCCAGAAGTGTAGGGAATTCTGACAGAAATAAGTTATTGGTTAAATTGTTCTTAGCAGAAGGAGGTGGTCTATAGATGCCATATACTCTCAGAGCGGATGAGTGAGAAAGGTTGATTGTGACATCAACGAGTTCAAATGATGAGAACGTGAAAGTGTCATTTATGGAAATACGTGCAGATGAACGGACAAGCAAGCAGATGCCGCCACCTCTGGAATTCGTTCGAGGGCAGTGTACAAAATCAAAGTTTGGAAGAGAGACCTTCAGATCCGCTATTATCAGATTGTCTCTTTGTGTGCCAGTTAACCAAGTCTCAGTTATAACGAGAATATCGAGCTTGGCATCAACTACTAGATCACATATGTACGCAGACTTGTTGCTCAGGGAGCGAGCATTCCAAACACCAATACGAGTTACAGAGGATTTGTCACTTACTGTAGTTCTTGTCTGACGATCTGTTGAAGCACGAGATGAAATATGTGGTTTGTGAGCTCTGCGACCACGATGTGTACGACGACGTCGTCTGATGCCGAGCTCACAGACCCTTTGCCAGACATCTTGGTGAAGAAATTGGTCGGTACCTATATGTTAAAATCGTTAAGTGCGCGAACATCATATCTTACACGATGGGGTGGATCAGAGTCATGATGCACACGTAGGCTTGCATTGTCACGTTGGTGATGGTCTAGCTGAGTCGGGCCAGGATTCAGCTGTATGTCCCCACACAACAAGGTAGAAAGCTGGAAACATGCATGGTGGTTACTGTAGTATGCAATTGGATGACCATGGTACTTCCACGAGTCATGTTTGGTGGTATTCACGCACTTGAAGAGGTCCAGAGGCTGAATGAACTGATCCTCTGCGGATGAAATGAATGGTGACAGAACTGCACAAAAGATGAAAAGCCACCTGCAAAACCCCTCCATTGATGATAGCTCAAGTACAAGAGTCAGTACACACTGAATACAAGAGTCTGTCTACACAGGAATTTGTGTCAGCTCACAAGAATGGATGAAAAGCTGCTTGGTGATCACCTCCATTGATGGTTGCTCGATCAAGTACAAGAGTCAGTACACACTGAATACAAGAGTCTGTCAACACAGGAATTTGTGTCCGCTCACAAGAATGGATGACAAGCTGCTTGGTAATCTCCTCCATTGATGGTTGCTCAAGAACAAGAGTCAGTACACACTGAATACAAGAGTCTATCTACACAGGGATCAGTCTCCACTGAAGCAAAATATACAGAATGGGCACCTTTACCCATGTAGAAAATGGTGGCACAGGGTAGCAGAATGACATTGAAATAAAGTATAAGGAAAATATAGCAAATCTAACACCAAGGATGCACCAAAATTGTCTAGGAGAACCCTGATGACAACAAAAATAAAGTGTTACATATTAGGTACCAAACAATCAACATAAAACACTTTGCAAAAGGAAATATTACGGAGCCCGATTTGAGTGGGGTTACCTAGACCAGGCGCACACCAAAAAAAAAAAAATTTTTAACGTGTAAAAGAATATAAAGAGGGAAAATTTCTACCGCTATAAAACCAACCACCTGGCTTCTTTTTTTCTTTTGTTTGTTGAAGGCGTCGCTATTGAGCATGCAAATGCCGCCTAGCGATGTCAAATCTCGCTTGATGACGTCACCAACCAGGTACATTACCCCATTCACTAAGCTTAGCGACGGGAATCAGTAGATAATTATTCTATTCCAAAGGCTGTTTTCACTGAAGCACAAGGATGATTTGCTGAGGGTGCGAATGTCGAACAAAAAAAAAAAAAGGTTAAATCCGTCAAAGGTTGTATTTATTTTCTCTCTCTCCTAATTTACATGTCCCAACTTGAAAACGGGGCAGTCAACGATTTTTTGCGCATCGCTTTCGTTGCTCTCACACGATGTGCGTTATAGTTTTCCCGTTTAAAATTTTCTTTATATTGATGGCCATTATTATGATATCATAGACGTCTTGTCATAACGCATGACTCTCAGTTTCATTTAATCTTCCCTCGTTTATCAAATTTTCCACAAATTGCAATCGTAATATACATCTCGAGTCCATATCACGAAATATTAGCAAAATTTTGCAAAACCCGTATGCAGAGGATATTCTTAGGCAAAAAAAAAAAAAAAAAATACAAAACACAGTTCGATGTGGAGGGGGATCGACATAAAAACGCAGACGAGGATTCGGGTTAGGTCATTAAAACGCTTAACTATTCAGTATACAAACACTAATTCTCGCACGCAGATACTGCGTGGACAAACAGCAGCAGCTGCGTGTGTGAACAAACGTAAGCCCTTTTTACACTTGTGTTTCTTAACCCCGTACTTTCTCTGACCCAGGACTATCGTTAGTCCCGTACCAATTTTTTTAGCTTTTTACACTCGCCAATAAATCCCGTACTAAGCTCTTGTCCTGGGCTAAGGAAAAAACTGACCTTTTTACACTCATATTTCTTAGCCCCGTACTTTCCAAACCACATGAATATTCATGATTACGCTGTGAACTGTACAAGTACACGCACGCACCGGCAGCACTTGATTACCTCGTTTCTGATTGGTCGGTGGGGGTCGGACTTCGTCTCCGTCGCTTAGCCCCGGATTATTTTTTCGTTCTGTTTACACTCGCTTGCTTGGCATCACAATTGCGGGGTTAGCACCGCAATTGCGGTGCTAACCCTGCTATTTTGCAGGGCCAGATAGTACGGGATTATCGGTGGGGCTATATCACTTTCGCAAAAACAAGTGTAAACAGAAAGTGGGCTAAGGAAAGTCCGGTACCAACGGTGGGGCTAAGCCCCCCCCCCCCCTCCCCCTCCTTAGCCCCACCGTTGGTACGGGACTAAGCAAAAATTTGCAAGTGTAAAAAGCCCTCAAGACATAAAAGGGGGAGACAGAAGAAAGAGAGGAGAATGAATTAAATTTCAACTAGAGACAGCTTTCAACTCTCTTAATTGGAAATAATGTTGCACATTATAATCGGGTTATTCGCTTTGTTCGCATTTTAAACAAAACTCAAGTATGTAATGTAGGCCTAAGTTGAGTGAAAACATCAGCTATCAGAATGAATCAGTGAAAGAGTAGAGTGAATCATTGAAAGTTTGTGAAATCGTGCGATCGATTGAAAAGTTACGAATGCCAACAATTTTAAATTCCTTTAAAACCGTTTGTCTATTTAGCGATCCTTCGCACCCTAAACCATAAATGTTGACTTAGCTCGATGGCATTTTTTTAAAAATCTATGTTCGCACTGTCAAAAAAAAAAAACCTCGTTCCGCCTACCTCGTGAAACGTTTGACATTAAATATTATTAGTGAGTGAACATAATGCGTGTAATAAAATCCAGATTTCGCATTTATTTAAAAATAAGATGTTTTTCCAACACACTTCGCCTTGTAAAATAGTCATCTCAGCCTACACCTGTAGTCTTGCTAAGGGCGAAAAAAGGGCCGATCGCTGCATTTTATAGTACAAATGTCCTATTTGGCACTCATGTTCCTCGGTACAGTTGGAATTTTTTCATCTAAAGAGACAATCTGTATCTATGCAAATAAGCCTAAATTTGCATAATTTATGCAAAAATACATATAAAATTTATCCAAAAATATATGTGCATCCAGTAGAAATACCTAATTTGGTAGAAGTATTCTATAGAGTATGTGGAAACAATTCCTGCAAAAATGGATTTCATACCTATGTAAATATACATAAAATTTACATAATTATGCAAATTGTGCAAATTGATAATGTAAACAATTAAAAAAAAACCTTAGATCTCATCGTAATATAGATAGATTTAACCCGTTAGAAATACTCTATGAAACAAAATGAGAAAAGAATTTGAATAATTAATCCATCATTACCAGCTAATTTACATAATTACTAAAGAAAGTGAAGTAAAAACATTATTTTCAAAGTTTTTCTCAGTCCAAAAACTGCATTTTATGATAAAAACTACCAAAGTAGTATGCATATCCTTTAGTCAAAAGGAAATAGTTTGTAATCTCAAAATACTATTTCTCTATGCAAATACCACCTAATTTATAAGCATATTGTGCATAGTAATACCCGATGGTCCCAGAAGCCAATGGTCAAGGCCGACTTAAGAAATTGTATCAGCTTATGCGATAACTCAAGACTGGATGAAGCAAATTTCACCAAACTTGATCCAAGGATGACGTATGATGGGGCAATGAATTAAGCAGTTTTTTAAGTAAAATTGGCGTGAAGTCAAAGGTCATATATTTCAAGGTCAATGCTCAAAATTTCATTATTTCTCCCATATCTATGCAATGCCTGAAGATAATTTCTTGAAACTTAGTGATTGCATACATGTACTATCAAAATAAGATTCACCAGAGAGTTTTAGGTCAAGAGGTCAAAGGTCAAAGTTCAGGTGAAAATGTTACAATTTTACTTTTTTGCTCCGTATCTCTCAAATGGTTCAAGGTATCTTCATGGAACTTGATACTTTGTACTGGCAAGAATTTTCCAGGGAATTTAGGGGTCATTTGTCAAAGGTCAGGGGTCAAAGATCAAGGTCAATTGAGCCCTCAAAATTTCACTATTACCCTGATATTTATTCAATGGTTGTAGGATTTTTCATTAAACTGAATATATACATGTATTACCTAGTGGAGATTCTGAGGAAATTTCCTGGCAAAAGGTCAAAGCTCTAATGAAAGTACAATATTTCACTTTTTCTTGTGAATCAAGGTATCATGAAACTTAGTACATATTTGTGCATGTTCTACCTGACAGTGATTCCCTTGTTGGTTATCGAAAAAATGTTAAGCCCTCCCCTCTCATGTGTTTTTGTTTCCTCTTGATAAGTAAGAAAGGACATGGAATTCAGTGACATAGTATAGTCATCACTGTCATTGCATTTGATATATGGGCCGCATGAAAGTTAATCTTGATGCACACATGTATAACCTCTGACATTCTTACCTTTTACATTTTTACCTGTGTATTTTTTTTTTATTTTAACCTCTGACCTCTTTACACAAAACCAGTTAACATAATTATTTTTGGCAAAAGCTTCAAGATCATGTAGGTCATGATCATCTATACAGGTATAAGCTGGTATGTGGTGGAATATAACATTCCTTGGACCGCCAGGGAGTTACATTATCCCAAGGGAAAACAATCACAACCCGGGAGAATATCACATTTACGATCCTCGCAAACAGTAGCATGTGACGATCTGTTGACAAATCACATCCTAGTAATTGTAGAGGCCATCTAATATACTCTTTTATGGCTATGAACATATTATTTCTGCTTTGATTTATTGTTGAAATTGACTGATTTTAAGTCAGAGACTAAGATCATTTGACTTAAAGTATAACATCTCCTATATTGTTCACATGACAATTTTTGCATACATTATTGCCTTTTCACAATGTTATTGTATATAAATTTCCTAGCACAGTTTCCATGCCATAGCAGCTCGTAGTATACTGAGGGGTTATGAAGGAACTTCTTTTTCCAGAAACAACCTTTGTTTCTAACTCAAGCTTGTAAGTTCTTAATGTGTGCAGATACCCTGGCATCCACATAGTTTGCACAAGTCTAAAATCAGTTTGATGTAAAAAGCCTCTTGTTCGCTTGGTTGCCTACAAAATACAAGGAAAATCAGAATTATATTTTCACTATGGTTGTGTTTTTGTAATGATTTTCTAACCATGACCTCAGTTGTGTACTGTTTGCAAGGAAAAGAAAAAGTTCCTTTTGTAAGCAATATTGTTCCGATTTGCACGATATCAGTGATATTCCTATGTAGGCCCTACAGTACATTTGCATAATCATATTTAAAGAGTGTCACTATCGATTGCTATGCTTCCCACCCTTCTAAGCACTTATGCAATGAGGGAAAATTGATAGTAAAAATGATTTTAAAGATCAATATGTTTCGAAATTTCATCTCTTTTATACTTATTTGCATAATTTATGCATAAAATGCCTAGATTAATTAAATAATATGGAAACAATTCAGGCAACTGAAGAGTGTGGTTGCAAGAATATTGTCTTATTCTATTAGCTTTTTGGATATCAAGTTCAAAGGGATTTAAGACGTTGTCACATGATTGCTTTTTGTTCTGATTATGTATGTATAGGTATTGATATGCATATTATGCAAATAACAAGTTGTTTGCATAGAGACAGTTTGTCTCCTTAGATGGATCATTTGCTTTTGACCCAAGGAACATCCATCCCAGATTCAAACTTTGTACTACAAGATCCAGTGCTTAATAGATTAGAAATTCTTTCAAAAATGCAGATTTTTGCTCAATAACTTGCATAACTATTCAAATTTTACGTTTATTTACATAGGTATAAAATCATTTTTTGCAGGAATTGTTTCCACATACTCTATAGAATACTTCTACCAAATTAGGTATTTCTGCTGGATGCACATATATTTTTAAATAATTTTTATATGTATTTTGCATAAATTATGTAAATTAAGGCTTATTTGCATAGATACAGAGTGTCTCTTTAGATGAAAATCTTTCAATTGCCCTAGGGAACATCTGTGCCAAGTAGGATATTTGTACTAAAAAATGCAGCGTTTACCCCCTTAGCAAGTCTACTACTAATATAGTGAGAAGTTATCATCGCACTCGTGACTTATTCACCTACGTGTGCAATCCCCCCCTTCCTTAAATATATATATATATATATATATATATATATATATATATATATATATATACATATAGCTTCTTTTGTGCGGCAGCCACACAAACACCAAGGGTTACGGCTGTCCAGAAGTGAAACCAAATAAAGATACTGGGCAGACTGTTTCACATCCATTGAAATCAGAATACTAAGATTCTAATCCTTTCAAACGCCTACTTGCCCTTCCAGTGTGGTTTCACATCTTTAGTATTGTCTCGTTTTGTCCTTTGCCATGGCTATGAATGGCCAGTCTCATAGAAGTAGGCAACTGACAACATGACACGCCTTCCCTGTCAAGACTTTGTCAGTTTGCAAATCACACAATCAAGATGCATGAATTCGTTATCAGGTTTCCATGCATGTTTTCATAATACTGGTTAGTGTAACGGTTAGAGTAAAGACTGGGGTTAGGGGTAGGTGTAGGGTATAGCGAGTTTGAGTTAGGGTTAGGATTAGGATCAGGACCAGACTTAGCGTTTCGGTCAGGGGAAGGGTCTCTCTGGGGTAATTCTACAGGGAGGTAAATGCTCTGGAACCATAATCTTTGATATGTTATACTTGTACAAGTGTCTTCAATTTATGGTCCAAGAGAGATAAGTTTTCTTGTCAGTCATTTTCACCTTACCGCGTAAAATTATCAAACATTATACATGGCGGCAGTTGAAATAATACTGTGCTAGGACGATATGACTTGATCCCCAGTATTCTACTCGTGTCACCTCCCGGTATTTCTAAATAGATGCAAAACAATGTACTGAATATCTAAATGTTTGAATGTGTGGTTTTTTATGCACTATGTCATAGTCAATCAGGCAGGGTTACCATATAAAGGAATTTCCTGTACATAGGAATACAGTGCACTCCCGTTACAACGAACACGGTTATAACGAAATTTCGTTACAACGAAGTAAATCTTCTGGTCCCAAAATTATCACCATTAAAGTCTATGGCACAAAATTCGCTTATAACGAACACGGTTATAGCGAAATTTCCGTTATAACGAAGTCTTTTCCGAGCGCCACAGACAAAGAAAAACAAAAGAAATGTGCTCCGTTATAACGAAATGCGAATTGCTTTCGAAAATACGTAGCGGAACAAGCATTTATAGCGTCTCTGCATGGGCGAACGCTTCACACCACTGTGTGTTCGCTCCTTGTGCCACACACACTTTCTGAGTGGAACTTGCGTTTATTATTGTAATACAGTTATCCCATCACATTTCACATAGCTTTCCAGTGTATGATGAGTATTCAGCAAACATAATGCGATATATATGCGTTTTTTCCTTGTTTTCGTTATATATTGTATTTGTTCGGTTATAACGAAATTTCGTTATAACGAAAGAAAACGTTCGTGACAAATCCAGTATCTGTCTACTGTAATCTTCCTTTATTATGTTTCATAAGCTTGTATCATGACAGCAACTTTGATTACTTTAATTAATAACATATCACATGGAGGCTTGAGAAAAAAAAAGAACGTCTTTTCTATTTTATTTTTGCTGAGGAATTTTGTGAAAAAGATAACTGTTGTATCAAATTAAATCTGAAAAATAATGTCAGAATATCGTGACACTAAGAGTTACCTATACATTTTATGCCATTTCTGTTCATATGATAATCTTTATGTTAACTGTACTAATGATTAAATGATAGCATAATAATTATGATCTTTCAAACGAGTTCCCATCCATTGAATGTGACTGTCAATTCTATACCCGATGCAAAATAGATATTGTGTGTGTGGGGTGAGATTTATTTGTTTAATTTTTTGTCCATTATTGAACGGGATAGAATATATGGAATTTCTGTTCACTCTTATCTGTAAAACTCAGTCAAAGTAACTACATTCAACCATGACGGGGTATTGTATACAACAACGTTACATTGGTGGCTGAGTATCGCTTATCTAGATGATGTGCTTTGTGTATGTGGATAGTGTTAACCTTAACATAAAAATCAGTAACAAGTCAAGGGAATGTGTATTTTTCAAGTTTATTTTGAGGAATATAACTGAACTAAAGCCAATTTATTGCATTGACAAGAATCTTAATACTGCCATGCATTGGCTTCAGCTCATGATGTCTTAAAGCGTCTTACTATAGGGCAATTACGCCCTGGGAAATTACCCAGGAGCCTTCCCCTGACCCTAATCCTAATCTTAATCCTGAACCTAATCATAACTTTAACCCAAACCCTAACCCTAACCCTAACCCTAATCTTAACTCTACCCTTGTCACTAACCATATTAACCGGGGAGGAGGGTACATACCTAAGCTCTGATTTTCTTTCTCTCTTGGTCACTTTTGTTTTTCATATTCTTAAGTTTCCAGCAAGGCGAGCTACAAGAATGAAGGGAATTTGTTTTTGCAGAGTGTAGTAGTTACTCATGTTTTCTTTCTTTCTTTTTTTTTTACCCGTTACTCTCCTTGAATAAGATCGTATGCTCGATCTGTAATTAATTACCGGGTAACAAGAATTAAAGCATGTCAATGAATAAACCTCTGTAACTACACTCTCCTCGCAAAAAAACAAAAACAAACAAACAAACAAAGAACAAAACAAAATCCAACTAATTCCCGTTTCAGTATAGGCGTCATTCATTAGTTTATTCAAATAACTGGAAACAATGCAGTTAACGCCATTTAGATCCTAATCAACCCTCTCGTCGAAACTGCTGCCTTTCTTCAGTCATTATCATAACTTTCTATTACATTATAGTATTATTTTCCATGAAAAGGACCCACTCGCATATAGCTCACTCAGAATAATGCAGTCATGTGATTTTTCGTCGCTTATTATATTCGAGCCGACATCACTTTTGTTGGTGTATAACTTCTAATAGTTTCTGATGCCATATGACCCTGTCAGAACTCGGATGGTCTTCATATTGATTTAGATGTTTCGATTGGAAGTTATCGCCTGACTATCCTGACTTTTTGCCGGTGGAAGTGCTGATGCGTGCTTATCATTTTGGAGTATTATTCGCCGAATTCATGTGTTTCTGTAGAAACATGAAACATGGATTTGGGCTTAAGTTACCCTGCTCTGTTGCCGGCGAAAATCCTGCTGCGTGCTTGCTACTTGGTAGTGTTATTCGTAATCTTTACAAGTTTGTGCAAAGGGGAGTATAGAGTTCAGGAATGCAACCACTTCGAGCGTACTGTGAATGGTAAGGCTAAAGTTATAATTTCTATCTTTGTTCGCCGAGTTCTTGGAAATGCAGTACACCTCTTTATTGTGAGGCCCAATATTCTGCTAAATCGTATATATGAAAACGACATTACTTACCACCAGTTATAAGGTTATAGTATGTTTAAGAGATGTGCTCAGAGGATTACAGGTCAACTGGGCGAAAAGAAAGTGTTTGCGCTTTAAAAAAAAAAAGTGTCCTTGAGTAGAGGTTAATAAAGTTGCTATTATCAACCGGATTAAACATCATCAATTTCGATATCACGATGTGTTTTACAGCAAATATAAATTATTCATTACTACAATACATAGGCACATGAGGACGGCGGATGTTTTGTCTCCGCTGACCTTTCTCTCTTAAACTTCTTTTCCAATCACCAAAGGATAATTTATGCGAGGTTTTTTCCCCGAAAATTATGTCTGTTGTTAAAAATAATTATGTATTACATGAATTATTATTTGCCTCAAAAGAGCTTTACTTTACATGATGGATGCGATGAGAACTATATCCTGATTGGATGAATATTCTTTGTATTCATAATTATACGTGACTGTATTGAAGGGTACCGTAGTAATACTTTGATATGATTATTGATTCATGACACGCAAATCATACATCTCTGGTATGCCTTCAATTCCATGAAGGATGAGGGATGTATCTGTATGCATTGGACCCCACCATACACCAAATGAATTAAAGTTATCAAAGCAGCATAATGTTCTTTGGCCCAAAGTTGTGAAAATGGACTCTTGAAAATTTTGTCTTTAAAAAGATTGGCTAAATTCTGTGAGGAGCAATATATTGTAGGCCCTATAGTGACATAAGAAAAGCTATACACTGACACTTACGCTGGGCGTCCCCGGCTATCCTGCGTCGCCTGTGACGAGGCTGCTTCGAGCAATCGAGGGTGCCTGGGGGTCCGGCGTCGATTAATGGGGTACTTTTCGAACGCCAGTTTGCTACGTTTCATATTCCAGACTCTTGAGCCTTTTGAGATAAAACAAATTCTACATGACGCAGCTCTCTTCCGATACTCCTACACTCGAATTAAACACATTGTATGACAAAGTTACACAACATTGCGTTGTGTATGTGCAATCTCTTTTAAACCTTGAACAGAACTGCCCTATAACGAACGGCTGCGAACATAGTCCGAATGAGTTCTTGACCATTTTGTAAGGGCTTCATATCACATGTAGATGGGCACCTTGTTGACAAACGTAATGAACATAGACCTTTCACAGTTAAACTGTTAGAATGGTTTATATACTTAACAACAGAGTCCTACCAAAAATTATATAAGTATAACATCGAAAGAAAAATATATAAGAGTTGATCTGTCAAAAGCTTTCTCCTCTTCTGCTGCCTATCGTCTCTGAATTGTTTTTCATAAGTTATATTTGCAATACCATAAAGTGTAGGCCTTTATTAACATTAATCGTCCACTTTCACCGAAACACTTCAACTTTTTCTTTCCTTGGCCTGGTCACAAATACACATGCAACACGTACACATGTTATGATTCGCTTGAATATTCCTTTCGAAGGAATGTAGATATGGATGAATGTAGATATGGATGAACGTAGGTATAGTGATAACTCCTTTATTCATGTGGTGGGAAATTTTCCGATCAATACTATTCTCATCATTGTAATTGCTATCATGACGATTAGATCCATTATCACTATCATTATCATTACAGCGTGCAAGACTCATGTAGGTCTCATAAGAATCTGCCAAATGTTCCCACAGGTGCCCAGTATCTTGGCTGTTTCAACAACACATGCTGGCTCAGCGAATCTCTTGTCGTAGACGATGACATGACTATTGACTTCTGCATCGGGTTGTGTTACCAGCGAGTTCGAACGGATAATAAAACTCTGGAAGCTGGAATACAATATGGCTCACACTGCAGTTGTGGGAGGCGAACTTGTAGTCAAAGAAGTGGCAATTACACGTTCGATTGTGACCGTTTTTGTGGCATACCATGTCCGGGAAATAATACTCAGATGTGCGGTGGACTATATTCGACACAGGTGTACCGGGGTAACACTTATTAATGTTTTTTTTTTCTTTCTTAGTCATTCTCTTCGTAAACTTCAAGTAATATTAAGTGTGATATGTACTTTGACAATCGTGCAGCGTAGACCGAACGTGTCTCCTCATGGTGTCATTTCATAAAAAAACACAATGTTTAAACAACAATGAAGTGAATCTTGCAATTAAAGTAACATCATCAGGAGAAAGTGCAGCACAAATAAACACAGAATAGCTAGCGCTTGTAATTTCAATTCCAACTGTTGCAAATTGGCCACTTTAAAAGAAATTATCTTTGCATTTGGATTTTGTTTTTTTGCGAGAAAATCTTGCAATCTACTAAAAAAAGGGGAAATATTAAACCACACTAAGATCAATGAATACATGCAAAAGCATGAAGTTATATGTAAACGTAGACGGCAAAATGTGTTAATCAAAATTGGGCTAAAGATAGTATACATTCATATATGGTATCTCTAAAGCCACGTGGAGTAAGCGCATTTTAGTCGCAGCCACGCATTCAAACTACAAGAGGTGATCATGGTTTTATCTTACAGCTCTTTCATTGGCATGCACGGGAAAAAAAAAAAGAACGCAATAATACGTTTCGGTGGCTGTCGAAAACTTACCAAACAAACTTCTTCTTTTTTTTTTTCTTATCTAAAAGACACTGCTTGCTATAGGTTGTTCCAAGACAGCACAATTGACACAAGTCAATCTTTTCGATTGCGTGTCAACGTTTAGATTTATGCAACGATTACAGAGAGATTTACAAGGTAATGACACCATCACTCCTATAATTTTAAGATGTGATTGCGACTGTAATCGCTGTTTCTCAAAATAAGCGAATCCCTCAAATGTTACACCTCTCCTATCTTAAGTCTAATTTATTGTATATACCGCTTGATTTTACTCTGCTTATCAGAATTAACCTCATATTCATATTGAATCACATGTTACGTTAAACATTAATCGTCTGTAGAGAAAGGATGTGAGCATAATTATGCTTGAACATTTCTAATCGTGCTCTTTAATACATGATCTTCAAGAGTCGGTTTCCAGACATGCTATTACGAGAACAATAAAGAAACGTATTTGACCAATGATGGTTAAAGGCTGACATTCTCGTACAAAACGAAATCTTATTTGTACACAAATTCATGTCACACTGTTATGATTTGTTTATTGATAGATTTTTCTTGTCAATTCACTAAGCATATTGTAAAATGATATTTCATGGAGGCAACGTTTTTTCACTTGTTGTTTCGTCATTATGTTTACTTTAGGACGAACAGACTCGGAAAAACCAGGTAAGTCATGTGACCTCCGACATCGATTATATTCCAATCATGGTATCAGCTCCTTGCAATTTCCCATCATTTTATTGTGATCCCAACAATCCTAAACAAGTAACTGAGCAGTGTTATTAAAATCATAATTCAAATATTCATTTTCACGAGACAGGAAAGAAAGAAAGAAAAAAAGGATTTTTACAGGAATTACAATTATTAACGTATGCAGTTTCTGTTCTCTTTCGGTCGGGAATATTTTAGGTTATGAAGGTATTAAGTCGATATAATGTGGATTTCAACAGGAAATAGAGTTTGGATAAAGGGCACAAAGATTTTACTTTTCTACCCCCCCCCCCCTTGCATGATGGGTTATCCATTTATTTTGAGCCTTTGCTACTACTACTTTGCTGATATTACTGCTACTTATTAGAACTTCATTTTTTCCCTATACACAATCTTCAGGCAGTGCCTACTGTTTTCTTCTTTTGTATGATACTCCAAAAGCTTTGTATGAGTTTGCTGTTCCTTAAAATAAACTGAACGAGTAATTCAAATTGTTTATAATCAACAAAGGTTTTATCTACAAAAAGTCTTGTTTTCTTTCTATTCCACTCAGACTATAACCGGCCGATGTACATAGCATGCGCGTCTGTAGCTGCAATTACTCTAGCCGTGGTCGCAATTGTGTTATGGAAACGGTAACTTTTTTTTTTTCCTTTCTTCTTATTTTTCTCCTCTAGAAAAAAAAAATAAAGAAGTTTTTGAACATGCCGTTTTAAGCAGATAAAATGTTCATAATACACTATTCTCCCTTCTCCGCGTGTTTCATAATATACATTACATTAATTTTTCCAAACATTGACCATTGCCTTTAATTTACTTGACATGTATATTATGTATGCATGCATACATATGCATATATACATATGCATATATACATATGCATGTATATTATACAATATATATATTTTTAATCTTATCAGAGTTCATCTATGACAATTATTGCAAATAATATTTTGATTTATAAGCAACACATTTCAAGATATTATAGAACATGGTAAAAACAGGAAGGAAATATGAAATAACAAGCCGGATGAGAGTGTATAGGCGTATGTTCTTCTGGACATAATTATATAATATTCAATATTTCTATATTGATGAACACCTGTTTGGATGTAGGACATACTTCCTCGACTGTATGTTTTACAACAGTTTCTGTTTTCTAAAACCATGCAATTATTGTTACAGGTACAGAATGCGCCGTACTCGGTCCGTTCCAGAAGGATTTACACGCAGTACGAGAGATCCTTACAGTGATGGGGACTTGCAATTCAAGCCAAGAGGATCAACAGAAAACCCTGACTCCACGACCATGAACCCAACAAATAAGTCTCAACCAGAATTCCACATGGAAGGGTCCATGAGGACGGGCCGTGGAAGGGATTGTGGTCATTACGATACCATTTCAGACCGAAAGCGACTCGACAGTCCAAGCACTCTGAGAAGGGGAAATTCGGTGTACATCTAGAAGAGAAGGGGATTTCAGAATGCAACTATACTCAGATCCCAGAGGACCTGACATTTCGCTTTAATTGATCTTCGATATAATTGATGAACTCACAACAGCTCAGTGAAATGGCACCATTAGAAATATCTTGCTACAAGCTCTGCAGAACTAAAACGTCGTGAAGTCGAGATGCCCGTTCCGGCAAGCAAAATCATCATATTTTATTTTTTTTTCTATTTTGTTTCATTTCTTTTTATTTCTTCTATGGCTTGACAATCAAATTGGCGGCCCGAACAAAATGAATGAAGAAACACAAACAAATCTAAAACATTTCAAAGAATATTTCAGACTGATATTTTCCGATAGCACAGTATGTTTTGTACCTTTAAATGGAAAGATCTGTTGTCGCAAAGAAACGCTTTTAAAAACCAACATAAACTTGTAATATACTTAAAAAAAAAAAAAGGATGCTAAGCATGCCGATGAGCTATCCGAAAATAAAAAATGCATACAAAGAATAAAAATGTTTTGCCTTGATCACGTGACGGTCGATAAGCAGGTCATAGACTTTCGGGAGCTTGTCGCCCCACGTCTTTGTTGAGAGACCAGCTTCTTTACCGTCACGCGAACAAGGCACTTAAATACGGGTCATTCCGATCATGGAGGCTGTAGCGTTATAACAGCTGAAAATTCCGGAAGTAAATATTTTGTATTGAGATCAAAAGTTTAACACCAAGACCCCGTTTACAGTGCGGGGCCGGGCTCGGCCGCGGCTCGGCCGCGGCCGAGTCCGGCCTCAATTGCGCGGCCGAGCCTCGCAATTTTTGTCCGTTTACACTGCTAGGCTCGGCCGCGCTTTTGATTCAAACCTTTCAATATTTTGTCGTAGTGGCGCTCTGCTTGTAAACAAACGTAATTTGGTATTGTCTGGTTTTCAGACCCTATGCCAAATGAATTCCGTGGCGACGAAGTCGCCGTTCGGGCAAAGGCCTTTGCCGAAGGAAAAAAATCCTTTGCAGGACAAAACCACCTTAAACTATACTAGTTTTCCACGTTGAGGGGGTTAATATCGTGAATAGCGAAAGATACAGGCAGAGGGTTTGGAAGCCAGACTAAAATTGGCCGCGCAATAATGTTATTGGCCGCGCATTTGGCCCAGTTTGCGTTTACACCAAAGATAGTAGATATAATAAGATACGAAGGCGCGCGATAAGAATGGACACAAAATGGCTTCCCTACATGACGATACAAAAGAGAGCTAAGTACAAACTCAGTACACCTAGCAACATCATTCATTTCCAAAGGTAGTGGTATCTTTATCATTTCAAAAAGATTTTAAAATTATAGTCGTAGCTTTTTATCGATTAAGGGGATTATTTTGAAGAACGAGATTTTAAAGTAATAAGGATTATTTCGTGGAGGACTTGGCAACAACGTGATCTCACAATTTTATGAGGCCTCCATCCATTTCAAGCTTAATCGCTTATGATGGTGGTCTCCTGCATTCAATTATCTCTGTTGTTTACTGAAAAATACTGTATATTTTATTTTATATTTCTGTGTATCAACATCGCTCATGCAATCACCTATGTGAATTTATTTATGTATTGTTATCGATTTATTTCACTGCACTTGTTATTTTTTGTCTTTGTCCTTTTTGTAGTTTGCATTCAAATTGCATTTGATTGAATGCAGAAATAAAAGCAAGCAAACAAACAAACAATCAAAGACGCTTGATAAACAACAACATCTTCAAAGACGGCGCGTCTCAGGCAAAGACACACATCACCAGTCCTGAGACGCGCTGTCCCTGAAGCCGCTGCTGTTGTTTATAAAGTGTCAAGTTGAAAGTTGAAAGTTTGAAAGTTGAAAGTTGAAAGTTTATTTACTCACAACCAAAACTCTGGGTATCGGAGTCCAATGAAAAACATATAGCACATTATTATATCAATAAATGATAATTGCAAATAACTCTGAAAAGTGTACAAAACAACTGTAACAAAAAATAAGAATGAAAAGCGATTGATGAAAAGAAAAAAATGTACAGAAATATACAATATATACACGATATATGGTAAAAAAAAGAAAGGGAAATATGACGAGAGAGAGAGAGAGAGAGAGAGAGAGAGGAGAGAGAGAGAGAAGGGATATGGAGGTGAAGAGGGAGAGTGAGAAGGACACAAGACTGGTGAATTAACAAAAGATATACCATTGACTTTTGGTTCAGGAAAAAAAAAAGAAAAATAGAAATGTCGCTACAGCGACTGGTTATACCCCCGCCAAACAACATTTCATAAGCTTTGGTCAAACAACATTCCATAAGCTTTGGTCAAAAAACTGAGGAAGTAGTTAAATCCGCAAGATCTTTCCTTGATCTTCTGCCATTAATATGCCGTTACCATGGCAACGTACTTTCGGGTACTGTCGAAAAATGCGTCTTGCACATCTACAACCAAAGGCACACATCTGTACCAAGTTTCATGGAAATTGGGCAAAAACTGAGGAAGTAGTTTGCAACACAAAATTTTCCATCATTTTGGCTCATAATATGTGAGCGTGTTACCATGGCAACATACTTTTTGTAACTGTCAAGAAATGTGTCATGCTGACCTATATCCTAAGACAAACATTCAATATGAATTCCATGAGAATTGGAAGAACACTGATGAAGCAGTTTTGCCATGAAGCATTTTGCCCTATATTTTACCAATAACATGCCGTTACCATGGCAACGCACTTTTTGCCACTGCGGAAATATGTGTCTTGCACATTAACATATTCAGATGAACATCTGTACCTAATTTCATAAAAATTGATCAAAAACTGTGGGAGGAGTTCGCGACGCAAGATTTGTACCCATTTTTGCCCATAATATGCCGTTACCATGGCAACGTACTTTTGGGTACTGTCAAAAAATACGTCTTGCACATCTACAACCCAAGGCACACATCTGTGCCAAGTTTTATGGGAATCGGTTGAAAACTGAGGAAGTAGTTCGCGACGCAAGATTTGCAACGGACCGACCGCCCGACCGACCGCCCGACCGCCCGACCGTCCGCTGATTCCTATAATTATACCCCCTTCAAACTTCGTTTGGCGGGGGTATAAATAGAAACAGAAAAAAGAAAAACGCAAAGACATACGGAAATGAATTCATACGCTAAGTGAACAAGAATGAAGGAAATATGGAAACGGGAACGAGAAGAAGAAGGAGTAGGGAGAAGGAAGAAAAGAGGAGGAGAGAGTGAAAAGACAAATAAGTTATATAAGACAGCGCGTCTCAGGTGATGTGCGTAATACGCTTGAGGTCCGCGCGCTGTCCATTTGTTTTGTACAGGATTAGCGCGCACTTTCGTGTCTTTTTAATTAAGCGTCTTTGGTTTACACCAAGAAGAGGTCGGGCTCGGCCGCGGCTCGGCCGCGGCCGAGACCACCTCCAGAGCGAGGCCAAATGCGTTGGCCTCGCATTTGGCCTTTTGCGCGTTTATACCCCGTTCCCACTGCCGATCAGATCAACTCGATCAAGCGAGATCAATCCCGATCACCGATTTTTACCAGAGCAATCCCGACCAAATGCTCGATCGTTCTTCAACACGATCCCTTCCCGACCGCTATTCGATCTTTTACGATCCACATCCGACCATTCTCGACATCTCCAGAATCTCTCCTCGACAACAGCACAGATCTCTACTCGAATATCCCGATCTACACACAATCAGTACACGATCGCTACACGGTCAATACTCGATTTCTACTAGACTTCTTAGACCAGCTCGACATGACTCGATCTGTGTAAGATCTTGCATCGAACGGGTCGGCAGGTTCGTACAGTGATCGAGTGAAAGAAGAATTGGTTACAGTATTCGTTTTGTTATATGAGACAACTCAGCATTTATGCTTGAATACGGCGTGGCCCAAAAGAGTGCTATAAAACTGACTATTAATTGCAAAAGCATGAATGAACGACAGAAATAATTATCTATAGTATAGGTTTTAACGGCCAATTTCGCACTTTTGTCAGTCCATTTGATAAAGGGTTCATTCAATTTAGCGAAAATCCACATCACTGCACATTGTGTCATTCAAAATTGCAAGTTGTTCGTTCAATTTAGCATTCCGATCAATGGAATTTGCACATGCGCCTTTCGAATTCGTAAAACGGGCATTCAAATTGGCACGTGCTCTTCAGTCATTCAAATTCGCCAACATTGGCGAAAGGGGTATTTCAGTCATTCAATTTCGCGTATGGGCAGTCAAATTAATAATGTAATATATCAAATGGAAGAGTGTTGTTGCTTCAAACCCAAGCTTCAACCACGACAGACATGAGGGAAAACTCCTTCATTGTTATTCTCAGAATTTTGTCCAACCCGACTGGTCATCACATCCTGTGGTCAGTCCACACACCCTACCTCCCTAGGAGCCTAACCTCTCCCATAAACATTTCTGGATAACCTGTCTCCCCATCGTCTACCAGTGCTAAGTTTCTCCCCCATCATCCCCATCATGTAAAATGTGAGTCACTGGTGTCAGTGACCCATGGATTGACAGTAGTCATTATTAACCTACTCCTTTGTTTTATTATAATTTGAATCCCTCTATTTTGAATATCTGAATATTATAGATTAAGCCCCTCCTTCTAGTATACATGTATTATAAAAGTGACCATGTGCTTTGGTCAGGAGTTCTCTCTTTCACCCTCTTCGGGTAAAGACACAAAGCGTTGGTCTCCCTTGCCATCCCTCTTTAGGGGCAATATATGGCCGTCGGATAGGGAGCACCTATTATACCAAATATTGAATCTTGTATCCTCGCCTGGAATATTATTCCTGTGACTAAATAAAGAGCCCGGAATTGTATACTTTATAATATGAACTGGTCTCTCGGTCTCTTCTGTGTGCTGTCGAGAAAGGTTACCAATGTAACACCGCCAATACGCCATCGAATAACATCAACTACAAAATAAAGGTGTTACACTAACATGTTCATTGACATTAACGTCATGTTATTTCTTTTTTGAAAATGTGATAACATTTAAACGCGTTTTTCTATGTGACTTATTGTTCCATCCACGCACTGTTAAGCAGTAAAAGTATCGTATTTTTGACCATATCATATAACTCGAGTTTGCTCTTCTGTAACGCCCCTGTTCTTTCATACATGACATTTTAGGCCTACTGATTTACCAATACTCTAGTTTAAATTCATCTTCTTACAGTCATGACTGTACAAGTTAGATACAGACCCGGGGACAGAAAAATAATTATAGGAATATTTGATGATCATAACCTTGACTTCCTGCAACTGGCCGACACACGGAATAAAGCGCTCAACGGCGAGATAAGTTGTGGCCATTCACATGTTTCACTATCTTCGGACTTGAAGAGTCACTAAGTACATTAAAGAAAAGAAAAAATGTTGCCAAAATCTCTGAAATGAGTACGAAAATATGTAATGTAATGACGCATGGAAAACAATAACTATGTTAAGAAAATAAAGAAAGAAGCAAACCATAAACATTCTTGCTATTGACTGCAGGAGATGTTAAATTGATTGCCTAAAAATGAATTGGAATGAACGAGACCAGCATGTCCGTGATCACGTGACTATATCATTCTAAACTGAATGAACGTATAACCAAATGGTGCTTGCTTTACGAATTTTAATAGAAAAAGTGTTAATTAGAATGAGGCTAAAGGTAATGTGAATTCTCCAAAAATGAATTTGAATGAAGAGATCATAAAATTGAACTACCGAACATGTCATCTAAGGTATATTTTGCTAAATTGAATGCAGCAATTAGGAATTGGACTGACAAAAGTGCGAAATTGGCCGGGAAAACCAATAGTTGATAGAAGAACACTCCCTATTTTGAAACAACAATCATCAATTCTCGTGTAGGCGTTTCGATTCTATAGTCATTTTTCCTGAAAAAAAAAAACGATGAAAAAGGCTGATCACTGCTGATTGTGAGCCACTCAAAAAGGTACAAAAAATGCATTCAGTTGTATTCATTAATTTTATCCCTTTTCAGCAGCTATTTTTGACGCATTCGTTATCAGTTTTTACAGCTTCACTATCGCTCAGTCAAGTTAGATCAGTGCCCAAAGTTACAGATTTTGTAAATCACAAATTTTCATGGAGATCAAAGCGCCTGCACGAAGATTGATTATCATTGTGTCAAATGAAATTTGAGGTGTTCTTTCTATTGAATAATGTAACGATTTCATTCAGCCGGTCATATCTTTTTATATAAGAGACAGTTTTGTAGCACTCCGCCGGGACACCATGTATAATAAATAGTAGGTTCGTTCATATGCATTTGATATTTGCAGTGGATGTGAAGAATAGCAAATCTAACTTTGATGTCTCATAAAAAAATAAAAAATAATAATAAAGTGTTACACCGCCACGCTTCGTAAGTGCATTACATAATATAGGTGGGCTGAAATTAATTTGCTCTAAAATGAAACATATGCCTATATGCGCATAAATGCACCATTATAGAGTTTAAAAATGACTGTTCTAAACCCCTAATGAGTCGTGTTATCTTTGTCATCATTGTTCTCATTGTTCAAGAATGAAAAAGTAAATAAAAAATATGTATCTATTCTGTGTTGTTTGAAGGTTTGCATGGTGGAGAGCAGTGAAGATTCATTTTTTCTCCTCCACAGCATTTATTTCTAGGATCAACAGTAGCTCCCTCTAATTTACGTCTTGAATTTCTTCTTCTTTTCATTGCCCCCCCCCCTCTCTCTCTCTCTCCCTTCTCTCAACATATTCTCATCTCTCCTCTACTTACCCTTCCTTCGAAGGATTATTCGTCCTTTCTCCACTGATTCCGCTTTCCATAGCCACACTGTTCGCCGACTTCGTTCGTCTCTTGGTTTCATGAATCTGCACTGCTCTCCCCTATCTCCACGATTCTCCAACATTCAACTCCTTCCTCTTCCTCTTCCCTTCTATTTCATCTTTCCCCTTCTAACGATGTCCGAACATCTTACTTGATTCTCACACTATTCTTCCTTGCCACTCTCTGTGTTCCTTTCTCTACCGTCTCCACTAGTGCAACTTCAACTTCCAGCCCATTACTGTCCCCACTCTTCACTTTTTGCCCTCCTCACAACCCCCATATGTCGCTTCTCTCTTCATTTCTCCTCTTTCTAGGCTCTTCTGCCAAACAACGATCCGGTTAAGGACTACATACACATGGTGTCACCGCAAATCTTTCTCTCCCATGTATCTATTCATTGATAAAGTATAGGCCCAAGAGTGTGTAAAAGAAAATATATTGAATTCTAAATTCATGAAGTGTGCTGATATGTGGAACAGAGTACATTATTATGAAAATAAAACAATATAACATTTTACACTAGCAAAAAATCATGAAAATCTTGGTTGTTTATTTTTTTTGTCAACTCATCCCAGCCAATCGGGATTAAGATGGACTTCAAGCAATGTACATACAACTCTCGATTAAAACAATTAAAAACCTTATTAAGCGAAGCAAAAGTGTAACATCTACGTCAATAAAAGTACAGTAAATCACTGAGCATTGAATCTACGTTACAACTACTGTTTTAACACGGCAGCGTAAGAAATAGATTATATTTTAACGTAACCAACTTCAACTTTGAAACAGACAAGCTAGCAAAAGAATTCAAGAAACATTTCTCAGTTTATATGTAAAGTAAATAATCTAGAAAATTTCCTTTCGCGTTACAGTCATACTGCCAGAATACCGAATTTTTCTCAGTTTCAGTTGTGTTTTCTTTCTCTCTTCTGGCATTTATGTCTGGAGAGTCTAATTCTGCCATGTCTGCTGTTTAGGGTTTGTTGTCTTTTCTCTCTTCGTGGCCCTTTTCTTATCTTTGTGGAGATACTGACGACATTTAACTTTTTAACGTGATCAAGGACTGCATATATATATTTTTTCTTAATACATGAACAATAAATGAGTGCTAAGAAAGTACGTCGGCACCTGCTGCAACCACTGTCAAAAAGTGCTCGGTATTTGATCGAGTGCCGGTCAAAGCATGATCGAGTTTAGTCGAGTATCAATCGATAGCAGTCCTATATCGGTCGTGTATCGGTCGAGTTATTCATGAAACTGATGAATCCTGGATCGAGATGATCTGAAATCAATCGTGTAGCATTCGAGTATAACTCGAGATGATCGGGAACTGAGCTCGGGGAAAAATCCGTCCCGACCACACTAGATTTCTACACGACCGATTCCCGATCAGCTCGATCTCTTCTCGATCACTACCCGAGCTGTTGGTGTTCGGGCTTCCTACTCGAATATTTTGGACATGTCCAAAATTATCGAGAAGGAAGCAGGAGCGATGCCGATCAAGGTAGATCGACCCCGAATACCAATGCCGAGCGAGCCCGACCAGGCTAAAAAAGCTTGATCGGGATTGATCGAGTTGATCTGATCGGCAGTGGGAACGTACCATTACACTGAAGCGGGGCTGGGCTAGGCCGCGGCCGAGCCGCGGCCGAGCCTCGCACTGTAAACGGGGTCCAATTTCTGTGAATAATCTTATATTGACTTCCGGAAAATGAAAGCACTGAAAGAAGGGACATCCTTGTGTCTTGCGTGCAGCCAGGTCCCCACAGCAATATTACAAAATCAGTGTCGTGGGCCTGGATACCTATAAAACTATCCAAAGACAAACATTTCACTACACACGTACGTACTAATTCAAATTCAAACTACGTGCAACTTTTCAACATTTCTTCATCATCAACTTGCAACCTGTATAATTTACCCGCCACTGCACCTCAACTGTTAGAAGATTGATTTCTGCCGTTACGAAAGTCACAGGCATACAACCCTTAATAAACACAGCGCTATAAAATACACGACCAGGGTCACAGCCTTTCAAAACTTAGCACTTTCAAAATGAAAGGGAAATATTGTTCCACATCCGTTTTAATATAGGAATAACTACTAGAGGAATGCTACGTAAATGCTGCATGAATATAATAGTCACGATTTTCAAAAGCTAACACTTTAAAATGAAGAGGGAAAAATACTAATAGTTTCATAATCCTTCGATACCACGGAGTGTGACGTCTGTCGCGTATTTTTGAATACACGTAATATAACACCTTTATTGTCATGAGGAAAATACACAATTTTCAAAAGCTATAGCACTTTCAAAATGAAGAGGGAAAACAGTGCCACATCCCTTCTACCACTGTAACGCCTATGGCGTGTATTTCCAGAAAAAAAGGAAGACATGAAATTATCATGACAAAGAATGGCTTCAAATCGAATAGGTTGGCTAATTCCATGTAGTCCGGGAGCCAGCGGGGGTCAGCCTAGCTGAAAAGGTTACCAATTTTTATGTATATAGCAATTTAGCACATATGCCCCTAAGTATGGAAATGCACGTCTGGCTGGTCATCGGTGGTGGGTGTGGCCAGGAAGGCCAAAAAAAGGACCCCTCAAAATTAGGCTAGCCTAGCTGGAAAAGTAACCCCATGAAAACAATTGGAACTTGTTCGTTACACTTACAGGATAAATGAATGACCATTGCAAGACGTTTTAAGTGGTGGGGGGTAGCCGCCAGACGCTCTTAAAGGCCCAACTCCAGCTAGGCTAGCCTAGCTGAAAAAGTAACCTCATGAAAACCACTGGAACTTGTTCGTTACACTTACAGGATAAATGAATGACCATTGCCAGACGTTTTAAGTGGTGGGGGGTAGCCGCCAGACGCCCTTAAAGACCCACATTTTTCCAGCTAGGCTAGCCTAGCTGAAAAAGTAACCTAATGAAACCCACTGGAACTTGTTCGTTACACTTACAGGATAAATGAATGACCATTGCCAGACGTTTTAAGTGGTGGGGGTAGCCGCCAGACGCCCTTAAAGACCAAACTTTTTCCAGCTAGGCTAGCCTATACCTAATGAAACCCACTGGAACTTGTTATTTACACGTAGGATATATGCATGGCCGCTGCCAGACGTTTTAAGAAGTGTGGGGGGGGGGGGGGGGTAGCCGCCAGATGCCCTCAAAGACCCAATTTTACCAGCTAGACTATAGCCCTGACTGGAAAAGTAACCTCCTGAAACCCACTGGAACTTGTTCTAGTTTGTATCTCACCTGATAAACACTGTCGACATAGTATTCTGGTGTTCTTTCAATAATTTTCCACACTTTTGAGCTATATGACCACCAAATTCACTCCTCAGATCATCTAATGATTGCTGTCAAGTGCTAATATTGGTGAAGTCCGACTACGTCAACAGTCAAAAAGTCAATGAACTAGGCCTATGCCATTTGAAAATCTCTGTAATCACAAAGTCGATACGTGGACGGGACATCACTTCGCTTTTGCCTTGTTAGATGGTGAATATTTGTAAGCTTCTGTTTCTAATTCATACAGCACCAGCATACAACTTAGTATGTCTGAGCATGGCGGTAAAGAAGATTAGAGTCTTTGGCAACAAGTGCAAAATTAAATTCTGGGCCTTATTTGCTAAACAAACGTGGTAGGAGGACAACGACCTGTTAGGCAATATGGCGGACCAATAGCTCTATATGTTATAGAATTTTAAAATGACAATGATGTAGTTCTGAAGCATACTTTTCATTAGATGCTTTTGCAATGACTCAATGTATACTTTTAATCGAACTAAGTATATATCCATGCATGACTTGCTCATGAATTACGGCAGAACGATTCGGTGAGGAAAGTTTTCTGTCTTTCATTACGGAAGAAGTGAACGTGTCAATATTTTGCTATTTTGTTACATAATTATTTCTGAAGTGGTTAAAGGTATTTTCCTAAAACATTTTTCTTTTATATAATACCTACGTTGCATCCAAATGCCTATTCGTTGAAAAAATGCGGGCCATGTATTCAAAGGTCAAAGATCATAGGTTAATGGAAGTAGGGCATACATTGTACAACATTTCACTAAGTTGTTGGGTTTTTTTTTTCGGGGGGGGGGGGCGGGCATGATTCAAAGTGTCCTAAAACCTTGTATAATACATGTACATTTGTATTTACTTTTGTAGTCACGACTCTTGCTATGTATGATGCCAAACTCTTCCCGCTCATACAAATGCAGCCGTTTCAGGGAAATAATTATGATAATGATTGGTAATGCTGAAGTGGTTCATAACATTCCATTGATACTATGTATAGAACAGAAAGTGAATTTGACAATGGTATAGGATATCCGCAATTTACTCTTTGACAGGTTCCATCATCCGATTAATAATGTATAAATTGAATATACAGTAGTCCCCTATTCAGTAACTACAGGTTAAGTATAGATAAGCTGCATTCATTTTGCACGCGACCATGGCGTTATAGCCAAAGATGATTGAATTCTGTTAATCTCTGTGTGCCTGCACAGGATTGGAAAACGAAACAACTTTCTGTGTATAGAACAACGAAACAGAAACTGGTGCATGCATTATTCTCAGTCACTTTGTTATGCATAAAGATGGTTTGCTCATTGCAGTTCCGGAATCTCAGCTCGAGGGACTCGAATTGATCCCAAATCAGTCGGCATGCGTGTATCACCCAAAACAGTATCTGAACACAATTATAACTGCAGCTCTCCATAGTCTGTATTGGTTGCCGATAAGGGCTGGTATCAAGTTTGATTTTCATATTATTTACAGTACCTTGTATTTAAATGTTTTCATCGAAATGCCAGTATACGATATGCGTATCTCAGTTAACTCTTTAAACCATAGTTGAAATCTACGTGCCAAGAATCTCATGTTTTCAATAAGCGTGAACTCCAAGACATGTCGAGATAAGGACTTTAAGACAAAAACGGTTTGGCATCGTCATTATAAAACGAATTCCCCTTTTACAAGACACGTTTTAGATTTTAGATAGAAATATGGATTCGTTTGAATGCATACAAACAGCTTCTTAAATCCTCTTACATTTTGTTTTTAAGATATGGTGTATACTTTAGAAGTGTAAGAAGCATGCTCTTGTTTTAGAGGCTTTGAGTACTGGTAAGAAGCATATGTTATTCTTATAGATCATGTGAATAAGTACGCATTCAAGAACGTTTTGAATAAAACGTATCCAGACAACTGCATAATCATAATTATTTTCACCTCTTCCTTCATGCAGATGTATACTCTTGCCGAGAAGGTTAACTGTTTGATAGATATAGTGCTCACCTTATTGAAAAGGTAATTGGGTAAATTTTTGGTTTCAGTATATTATTCAAACACAACTAAGTTAACTTTTACATTAACATTTTCACAACTCACAAATCCCACACGCACACACATTTCATGATTCACAAGATCCAAGTTACACTAATCCTATTTACTTTGCAGAGTGCAACAACAACATAAGTTATATACTGAGCAAATAGGCTTACATCAGTTCGCACTATTCAAGGTTTAGAGTAGTTAAGGAACTAAATCGTACCTGATTATGTGATGCTAAGTTGCACCTTGAGATGATGGGCAATATTGCCCCTATAAAGGAGCAGGCAGTGACACTGACTTGCTCCTTTAAAGGAGCAATTTTACAGCAGTATGGAGCAAATAAGCACCACATAGGTGCAACATCATACCAATAAGGCACAAGATTGAACCCTCAAGAGAGGGTACATTCTTGAATCCTTCGGGCATAAAGTTGCACCTAAAGGTATACGAGGTTGCGCCTTTTTCAAGGGGCAAAGTTGCTCCCGAGGGTGTAACTTTCACCCTTTCTTGCGGGTACAAAGTAGCACCCAAAGTTCCAAGATTGCACCCTCAAAACAAGGCACAATCTTGGAACTTTGGGTGTTTCTTTGCACCCTCACGAAAGGATGTAAAGTTGCACCAAGATGTAAAGGCTACACGGGGTGCAAAGGTGCGCCAAAAGGTAAAGGGTGCAAGATCGCACCCTCAAGAAAGGTGCAACTTAGCACCACACAGTGTGGGTGGAAAGATGCACCCTCAAGAAGAGGTGCAATCTAGCACCACTTAGTGTGGGTGGAAAGATGTACCCAAGGGAACATTTTCGCACCCTCAATAAGGGGTTCAACTTTGCACCCTTTCTGCAGTATTATTTTATACACACGTGAATTCCTTGTTCCTGTGAGCTACGTTGTTTAATATGAGCGTGACCATTGGTGACCCATACAGTATTAGACACGTGTCAAGCCTTTGCAGACACAGAATTTTTTTTCTTCATATTGTTTACAGGTCATTTAAAACAAATTTAAATATAGGCCTATATTTATTTCTTTTAAGTTAAGAGGAGCAAATGTGGAGATCATGACCTGTGATACATGTTACGGGAAGTCTATATTTTTATGTGTACTCGGGGTTTTTTTCCAACCACAAGGAATTACCTATGAGCTAATTGGATAAAGAAGCTGAGCATTCCTTTTTTTTTTCATCAGTTAATGTCAGTGCTGGTGTATTATTCTTGAAAAGTTGGCATCTAAATGTCCTCCAAACCAAGTACTTACTGTATAAAATTATATTCCTGTGAGTTACGTTTCTTATGAGCATGACAGATCTGTAGACACGTGTCATAGTGGTTACAAACACTAAGTTTCCTTTGCTTTCATCGTTATCAAGAAGCGATTTTGAACAATTTCAGATGTTCTGGTTTCTTCAATTTCGTTACGAGAAGGCAATAATGATTTCATGTAAAACATGTTAAGGAAAGTTGATAGTTTGGTTATTTTATCATTACTCATCTTCGTCTTCTCAACAAGAAGATGATACACATGAGCTCATTTGCTAAAGAAGTTGAAGGATGTTTAATTGCTGGTAGCCACGTAGGGGCTTTTGTCATAACATTTTGCATCTTAATCCCTCGAAACTAAGTACACGCAATATTAGTTTATAGATAACATAATATTTTTGTTGTTGCTGTGAGCTTATTCATATGAATTTTAGACATGTTTCTCATATGTTTCTGTCATAAGCTTTACTGAAGAACAGCAAATATCGAGTTTATTGCCAAGAGAGGTTGATCATTACTTTACATTTAAGTTCATTGAAGTGCCGGAGTATAAACTTGTCTTAAAATATTAGCATCCAAAACCCTCCAAACCAAAATCGTGCAATACTAGACACGACAGGAATTCCTTGTTGTTGTGAGTTATGTTTCTTAAAAACACTGATTTTTTTCTGCTTTTGCAATGTACTATGTTCAAAAACACTCTTGAACAATTTTCAGATTTCGTTTCTTTCTTAAGAGAAGAAAACGGTGAGGTCATGTAAAGCATGTTCCTATAAGTTGTATTTCGTTAATAATTTTTCTTTACCCATCTCCTCAACCGTAAGGTGATACGGTACCTTAAAAGTCATAGGCCAAAGGTGTTGAGCTTTACTTCCCCTTTTTAAAGTAAATTTAAGAGCTGGGGCATTATTTTTAAAAAGTTGGCATTTTAAGCTATGTACATCGAGGACGAGTCTTACTGAATGGATTTCTTGTTGCAGTAGAATTGTATTTTTTATGAGCTTGATGGAGTATTAGACAATTGTATAAAGTGTTTGCAAAAACTGTTAATGTATTCCCTTTTGCTAATGTCCAAAGAGTTCATTTGCCAAGTTTTGATTGTCTTTTGTTTTAATCATCAGGGGTTTGTTTTATCTTAGTCATAGAGGAAAGAAACTTAATTATAAAAAAAAGCCTTCATATAAGAAGAGATACTGTAGGACACAATTTCATTAAAAGTTGTGATTTTCAACATTTCCGAAATGCAATTGATGAATATTTCTCCCCAGGGCACAGGAAGAAAGTATATACATAGTTTTTGGTCTTGTTTTTTTTTTTTTTTTTTTTTTTACGTCAGTATGTTATAATACCCGCGGGTTTACGCCCATCCCACCAATTTCCATCCGGATACTGTACCCGGCCCTGTTTTTTGTTTTGTTTTGTTTTGTTTTTTGTTTTTCATTTTTGTTTTACACTGCAAAGAAAATGAGAACACTGATGTTTGAGAAAAATCCCGACATGTTTGATTGGGCAATTCTTTTTTTATGTCTATTATTCTTTCCAAATAAGTTTTTTGGTTATCACTGAGGACAAAGACAGATATCCTATTTCTTCTACCAAAACCACAGCACTGTATATTCTCATATTTCTACAGTATTTCGTCTCAACACTTGCCCTATTGATATTTCAAAGCATGTTTCCCTGCGCGCTTAAAAAACTCCCCCATTAAAGGAGATTTTTACATTTGTACAACTATGAATTAGTTATACTGAGGACAGAGTTTCAGAATTTGTGATAATTGGGATGAAGAATAAGAATATTTTCAAAAAATAGAACAAATTGCAATGAACAAGGATGATGACATGGGAGAGTCACCATAAGAATGCATGAGTTGGGGCTCAAGGAAGCAAAACAAAAGAATAAGGCAATGCATAGATTATAGACAGGTGAACTCGCAAGCAAGCGGTATTGTTATGGAATTACACTGCTGTCATTTCTGAAATATGTGAACCTTAAAGCTGGTAAAATTGGGTCTTTCAGAGCGTCTGGGGGCTACGCCCCACCACTTAAAGCGTCTGGCAACGGTCATGCATTTATTCTGTAAGTGTATATTATAAGAACAAGTTCCAGTGGGTTTCATGGGGTTACTTTCCTAATTTTCAGCTAGGCTAGCCTAGCTGGTAAGAGTTTGGTCTTTGGGGCGTCTGGATGCTATTGTCTGGCAACAATCATTCAACTATCCTTTGAGTGTATCACAAGAACAAGTTCCAGTGGGTTTCAGGAGGTTATTTTTCCAGCTATATAGGCTTGTCTAGCTGGTAAAATTGGGTCTTTGAGGGCGTTTGGCAGCTGCCCCCCCCCCCCCCCCCCCCCACCACCATTTAAAACGTCTGGCAACGGTCATGCATATATCCTGTAAGTGTAAAGAACAAGTTCCAGTGGGTTTCACAAGGTTACTTGTTCAGCTAGGCAAGCCTAGGTGGAAAAATGTGGGTCTTTAAGGGCGGCTACCCCCACCACTTAAAACGTCTGGCAATGGTCATTCATTTATCCTGTAAGTGTAAAGAACAAGTTCCAGTGGGTTTCATTAGGTTACTTTTTCAGCTAGGCTAGCCTAGCTGGAAAAATTTGGGCCTTTAAGAGCGTCTGGCGGCTACCCCCCACCACTTAAAACGTCTGGCAATAGTCATTCATTTATCCTGTAAGTGTAACGAACAAGTTCCAGTTGTTTTCATGGGGTTACTTTTCCAGCTAGGCTAGCCTAATTTTGGGGGGCCCTTTTTGTGGCCCTCCTGGCCACACCCACCACCGATGACCAGCCAGACGTGCATTTCCATACTCAGGGGCATATGTACTAAATTGCTATACACATAAAAATTGGTAACCTTTTCAGCTAGGCTGACCCCCGCTGGCTCCCGGACTAATGCCTTTTATCATGGCTCTAGAAGTGCAAATTTCCGATAGCCCAATAGGCAGCTGGCAGCATAACATGCCTTCCGTGTCGACGCGTATATGTCATTGTAATATACATGTATAGGCCAACTTGGCAACGAATGTAGGCAATTATTAAAGGGCATTACGGACAATTTTCATAATTTCACATCATGTACTACATAAATTAACAGCTCCATGTACAAATTTGTGGAATTTATTGTGGTCCTTGAGCAGAGAAACCAATACTCTGAAAAATCTTAAACAAATTACACTGAACCGTGTTGATGACATAGAGCATCACATATTTTTAGAAATACAGCAGTGTATAATTCCATAATGTTGCAATACCGCTTGCTTGACAGTTTCAACCGTGGAAAATCTATGCATGCCTTCTTTTATTCACGGAGCCCGAACTCACGCATTCTTGTGAGGCTGCTGTTGTCATCGTCCTTGTTCATTACAAAACATTGAAAACATTCTTATTCCTCATCCCAACACTATTACATTCTGAAACTCTGTACTCAGTAAGACTAATTTATAGTTGTTCCTTTGTAAAAGTTTGAAAATCATCCGGAGGTCTCCTTTAAATGGAGTTAGTATGTACTATACAAATCATTAATTATTGCCTGTGTGAGCCGACATCATGACTGTGATGTCCAATACGGATTGAAGCTTGGTCAAAATGTCATTTATTATTCTGAATTGTGGCTTATGAATTGTTGTTGGGTTGTGGGTTTGTTTGTTTTTTATTTTTTTTTGGAATAATTTGTACGCGCTTTGAGCCTTATAAGAAGAGTGTAAAAAATAATGTATTTATTGCATCGAATTGTATTGTAGCATAATTGTATTATTGCGTTTCTTCACACTTTTTTTTATCCGTCATTTTCATCCTACCACTGGATACGAATTCAACGCTGTATAGCAAATATCAATTGATCTTCTGTGTTGTTCGCGTGTACGTGGATGTTCCCTATAGGTTTCAGGCAGAGCTCGTGAAAAGGTGTTTCGGTTCTGATATCGCAATTTATTATTTTTTTCTGTATTTCCTTTTTTTTTTTGCATGTAGTTACAGTAACAAAATGGATATGAAGTGTGCTATAAAAGTATTTACATGTACAGTGTAATGCATAATCGTAAAGGTCAATATGAGCTGTAAATTAAACAGCACGGTTTTTAAAAACAGACGGGGAAAGTCGCGATATTGTAGGACCTACCTTATCAGGGGTAGCAAATGAAAATGTTTGAGGCAAACGTATCTTTTTGCCCCCCACCCCCACAAAAAAATAATAATATTAATAAATGCGCAAATTTATGGTTCGCGGGACGTGGAAAAATACACGGGGAGACTGCTAAGACAATTGTCATGTGAATGCTACAAGGAATAAGACATGTAAAGGCCTAAATAAACCTTGAACATTCAACTTTCAATTTCAAGCATTATACAATTCTTCATAATTCGGCTTCGCTCGCGATACGTGTCCCAACTAGATAATCATTGTCGAAAGCAGAGAGCGCTGTAATTAATCTTTGTTGGACTTTTGTATAATGGTGTTATCTAAACATAACCTTCAAGCAACAGTCACGTAATATAAACATCGTTGTTTAAAATAGCTTGTCCATAATCTGTACTCTTCAATTAAAATCACGTCCATGTAATTTCATTCCTGCCTCTACACATTATGTTCACTTGTGTGTGTGTGTGTGTGTGTGTGTGTGTGTGTGTGTGTGTGTGTGTGTGCTTGTATTTGTCTTTCGTCATTCTATCAATTTTGTTCAACACAAACGTAAATGACTGAAAGAGAAATCGAGTGCTTAAAGAAAGCCGCACTTAAAAAAATAATGTCTGCATACAATGTGCAATACATAATGCATACGCCAGCACAGACAGACACACAAACATGGCAGGTAACATTGCTATTAAAAGATTATTATATGCTTTGTAACGTTTCCTTGTTTGTTTCGTCATTGAATCAAACAAGTCACGGAACTTAGATTTTGGGGGATGCATCGATGTAAATCCAGAGGTTGGGGCTTTATAACGTATAAATTGATGTGTGTGTACGCGTTCCCGTGTGTGTGTGCCCGTGTGTGTATGTATATCATATATACATTTTTCCAGATCAAAATGGAGTGCTTTTTTCACCGAATGAAATTTTCATGACGATTATAGATTTCAATGTACAGTGATCAGGAAAAGAATGAGCAACTTATAGGGTTACATTTATATTAAATTGGGATGGGATAAATATCAATAGGGAATGTAAGTGCATTACTGTATTTTTTTTTTTTTTGAATTTATTTCTTATTATTCTGTTCGGCAGTCTGTATGATGTAACTGTTTGGATTTTTGTTGTTGGTTTGTATGCGATTTTTTTTTTCCCCTGCCTTCCTACACACCCATGACTACAGGTAATGATTCCCTGGCAGCACTGTAACTTTGTGATTAAAGTACATGTATTTGAGTGAGTGAGAATGTGAGCAGGTTTATTGGACATGGGTTTATTCATTTACGTTTTTGTTTGTTTGATGTGTTTGCCTTTTCTTTATCCTTTTTATATATAAAATTCTTTCTTTTCCATTCGTAATATTGACTATGTAGAATTCATGATGTCATAGTGATTTTTTTTTTGGCAATTGTTAATCTGTATATTATTGTTTATATGAAACAAAGAAAAATAACAGATTGACAAAAACAAAAAAGTGTGTATGTGTGTGTGTGTGTGTGTGTGTCTGTGTGTCTGTGTGTCTGTGTCTGTGTCTGTGTGTGTTGAATGGACCGGTAAACAGCGATATGAATGACGCAAGTCATCACCAAACCTAAACAATACCCATGATAACACTGTAAAACCAGAAATTCCCGAGTATATTTTCATTTCACGAGAGCCAAGATTCGCAAAATTAAAACACATGCCTCAGTTTAAATCTATACACTTTAATACGCATGGTTGCCAGTGGCAATCACTGAGATCAGTGGTGGCAATTCGCAAAAATTTCACGTCGCGAAAAAGACCGTCGGTTCTACTTCGCGAAAATTTCATGCTTTACATTAGAAATGATAATGATAATGTACAGTACCAAGGACAATAGTATTTTCTATGATTTTTTTTTTTTTTTTTTTTTTTTGCTTTGAATCTACATTTTTTTTTTCAACTACACCTCACAGATCGACTATTGCATGACCAAGTCTAAATATTGGAAGGGTATATGTACTGACAATGAACGTACAACACTAAGGTGATAAACAAGCAAAACAGTCGAATCTTTAATAAGATTGCCATGTGCTGCACTGTGGGATGATTGGCTGTACCTGATTTTGGTCGACAGTGCCTTAGCCTATAAGGCACCCTGCAGTGCAGTCAATCAATGTACAATGTATTACCAGTACACATGCACCACAAACACTAAAAGTGTTTCATAATGCTGTTTAAAAGTTACAGTCAACCTAAGAACGACTGGTGATCAGTTCTTGTGCTGAATTCTTGAAATTGTGATGCGTACAGTATAGTACATCAGAACGTGTTCCACTCGTTCTTAAGTCGTTCGTAATTTTAAGAACAGCTTTATGAAACACCCCCCAAAACATACATTGTGTTACAAAATGCATTCACACATGTACACATATTGTGACATTGTATCCAGATAGACACCAATACAGTAGTGCAACACTCTCATTGATATTCATTTTTTTTTCCCTGCATAATAGTCTTTATTTATTATCATCCTTTTTTTTTATTGCATTATATTATACATTCAATACTGAAAAGAGCAATTTTTGGTTTATAGCAAAGTAGCTGGCACCATAAATTAAAGGTTAAAGGTAGGGGATACCTTTTACAGACCTCCCAAAATGCAGCAAAACATTAAATATGAACCTCAGGGGACTTGCTTAGGCCACTGCTGAGAAATTTGGAAGTCAACAGTTATCTACAATTTGAATATGCACAAAACTCAACTACTCAGTAGTTCTGTGTGTCAGCCACACTTAAGCCTTTTTGTTGCAGTCTTCTGTATCTTTTATCTATAAACACAAATCTAAAAGTATAAGAGCTGATGTAATAACATATAGAGTGTGTGGCAAGAATGTATATAGAAATGTTTGTAAGTTTTGATGAACTTTCTTCACAAAATATACATGATGGACACACATGCAGTGCAAGGGTCTGCAAAGGTAGCCTAGTAATGTACTGGAATTTACGGTGAGCCCTGAAAAAAATTCAGTTCAAAATCTAACGGTCAATAAAAATGTACTAAATGTTACCTTCCACTTTCAATACTTTATGGGAGTTTCTAAAATGATACTCTCTTCAACATACCACTGTATTTATACAACTCTTCATTTAAGGCATGCAAATGGGATTCCCTACCTTTAAAGCCACTAAACTATAAACAATTGAGATCAATATGAGATGCATTTTCTTTTAATGGCAACTCATGAAACTGTTAAAATTCATAAAAACTAGACATTCTACCCTAGCAGAAACATAGAGTGATTGAAACCCCTAATCAATTAAATGTATAGCAATTTCACTTCTCAGACAAAAAGGTCCAAATATTAGCTCAAACTCACCTGTGCCAGACCATACACACAAAGTGAAGGAAGCAAAAAAAAAAAAAAAAAAAAGTCAAAATGTATTAAACTGAAACTTGCCACATGCTTCAATATTAAGCACATCAACTATGACATACAGAATCTCTATTATCACTTCCACATGAGACCATCTTCAAAAGCCTTCATAACATTTTTGCAGATCCTTTCACACTTGTGTGTGTGTTAGATGTAAAAACAAAGAAATATGTGTGACCAAAGTATCATTGTAATACCAAAATAAAGACAAGCAAAGAAATTAAAACACAACAAATACTTTAAATTTTATATCTTAATTCTATGTCTTAGGTCTCCTATTCAGGTGGGCCTACCACTTCAGGAAATACAAGACATCAAACTCAAAATTCACCATCATTTACCATGGTCAAGTTTTGGGTTCCATCAGGCAGTTTCGTGATTGCAAAGGAAATACGATATAAAGGATTTCACTACATTTACGTAACAATTTGAACAAGATACAAGGCAAAGAGCATCAAGTGATTTCTGCTCAGGAGATGACGACAGGGAAGTATTCTATTCAGTAACCACAGTGAAGCCATTTTCTGAATAATCAGAGTGTACATATACATCAATCATTAGTCCAAGGAAAACGGAAAGTCTACTGAAATTCTTGTGAACTCATTAATAAGATCTCATGTAATAATAATCTTTTGTTGTATAGCCTTCCAAAGAAAGATGTCAACCGGGTTCAAAGAATTCAGAACACAGCAGCTACAGTGCTGATCGCGTTAAACTTACCTACGCGTTACCCCAAAAACGCGTAGGTACGTGTACTTTCCGCGTTGCGTTTTGCCATACGCGTTCGTAACGCGTACACATTGTACAGCAAAATATTCCCCTCCCTTTCACTATTGTGGAATAGCGCCATCTCGCGGGCAACATTTCATTATCTGTATGTTCGCGCCCGCGCTCACACCGCAATGCGATCCACATCGGGCCGCGCCATGATATTGACTCAAAGTGAAAGAGCTTTAAATTATAACTGACTGTTAATTGAAGAAAAAGAAGAAAACACGTGTGCTTTTATAGTTTTAAGGTGTCACTGAGAAGGGGTGATGTATTCAAAAATGAATAAACACGTATTTTCGGCGTTGACTTGCTCATTTTTACCTGTCGGTGCTGAATATTGTTTTAGCTTGAGTTTCATTTTTATGGCATACTTGTTCTTCATGTTGATGTTTCTTTCAGTCCTTGGTGGTTGGTGTTGTTGTTGTTTTTTTTTTTTTTTTTTCGTGTGAGGTGACCTATTTTGTTTTAGTGTACGAGCTGAAATTTTCGCGGTGGTCTTATTTTCGCGAATTTCGCGAATCGTCTTTGAACCGCGAAAATAACAACACGCGAAAATAACAACACGCGAATAACTAAGGTTAGTTTACTTAGACCCTCGCAACCGCGAAATAAACAACACGCGAAAACGTCCCCCAAGTAGCTCTAGATTTGCAAAAATATCTGTACGCGAAAATTTCAGCTTGTACAGTAATTCCTATCGTTCTGAACGCATACAACCGCGTTAAATCACAAAAACGTAATGAATAAACACGTATTTTCGGCACTGGCTTGCTCATTTTTGCCTGTCGGTGCTGAATTTCTTCAGCTTTAGTTTCATTTTTATGGCATACTTGTTCTTCATGTTGATGTCTCTTTCATTCCTTGGGGGTTGGTGGTTTTTTTTTTCGTGTGAGGTGACCTATTTTGTTTTAATTCTTATCGTTCCGAACGCATACAACCGCGTTAAATCACAAAAACGTAATGAATAAACACGTTTTCACGGCGCTGCCTTGCTCAGAGTCATTTTTGCCTGTCGGTGCTGGATTTCTTCAGCTTTAGTTTCATTTTTATGGCATGCTTGTTCTTCATGTTGATGTCTCTTTCATTCCTTAGGGGTTGGCGATTTTTTTTTCTTTCTTTTTTTTTTCGTTTGAGGTGACCTATTTTGTTTTAATTCTTATCGTTACGAACGCATACAACCGCGTTAAGTCACAAAAAACGTAACAAACAAACACGTTTTCACGGCGCTGACTTGCCCTTCTTTTGCCTGTCGGTGCTGAATTTCTTTAGCTTGAGTTTCATTTTTATGGCATATTTGTTCTTCATGTTGATGTCTCTTTCATTCCTTGGGGGTTGGCGATTTTTTTTTCTTTCTTTTTTTTTTTCGTGTGAGGTGACCCATTGTGTTTTAATTTTTATCGTTCCGAACGCATACAACCGCGTTAAATCACAAAAACGTAATGAATAAACATGTTTTCACGGCGCTGCCTTCCTCAGAGTCATTTTTGCCTGTCAGTGCTGAATTTCTTCAGCTTTAGTTTCATTTTTATGGCATGCTTGTTCTTCATGTTGATGTCTCTTTCATTCCTTGGGGGTTGGTGTTTTTGTTTTTGTCTTTTCGTGTGAGGTGACCTATTTTGTTTTAATTCTTATCGTTACGAACGCATACAACCGCGTTAAGTCACAAAAAACGTAACGAACAAATACGTTTTCACGGCGCTGACTTGCCTTTCTTTTGCCTGTCGGTGCTGAATTTCTTTAGCTTGAGTTTCATTTTTATGGCATACTTGTTCTTCATGTTGATGTCTCTTTCATTCCATGGGGTTGGTGGTTTGTTTGTTTGTTGTTGTTTTTTCCGTGTGAGGTGACCTATTTTATTTTAATTCTTATCGTCCCGAACGCATACAACCGCGTTAAATCACAAAAACGTAATGAATAAACACGTTTTCACGGCGCTGCCTTGCTCAGAGTCATTTTTGCCTGTCGGTGCTGAATTTCTTCAGCTTTAGTTTCATTTTTATGGCATGCTTGTTCTTCATGTTGATGTCTCTTTCATTCCTTGGGGGTTGGTGTTTGTTGTTGTTTTTTTTTTGTGTGTGTGTGAGGTGGCCTATTTTGTTTTAATTCTTATCGTTACGAATGCATAAAACCGCGTTAAGTCACAAAAAACGTAACGAACAAACACGTTTTCACGGCGCTGACTTGCCCTTCTTTTGCCTGTCGGTGCTGAATTTCTTTAGCTTGAGTTTCATTTTTATGGCATACTTGTTCTTCATGTTGATGTCTCTTTCATTCCTTGGGGGTTGGCGATTTTTTTTTTTTTTTTTTTCGTGTGAGGTGACCCATTTTGTTTAATTCTTCTCGTTCTGAACGCATACTACCGCGTTAAATCACAAAAACGTAATGAATAAACACGTTTTCACGGCGCTGCCTTGCTCAGAGTCATTTTTGCCTGTCGGTGCTGAATTTCTTCAGCTTTAGTTTCATTTTTATGGCATGCTTGTTCTTCATGTTGATGTCTCTTTCATTCCTTGGGGGTTGGTGGTTGTTGTTGTTGTTGTTCTTTTTTTTTTCGTGTGAGGTGACCTATTTTGTTATCGTTCCGAACGCATACAACCGCGTAAGTCACGAAAAACGTATAACGAGCAAATACGTTTTCACGGCGCTGACTTGCCCTTCTTTTGCCTGTCGGTGCTGAATTTCTTTAGCTTGAGTTTCATTTTTATGGCATACTTGTTCTTCATGTTGATGTCTCTTTCATTCCTTGGGGGTTGGCGATTTTTTTTTTTTTTTTTTTCCGTTTGAGGTTACCCATTTTGTTTTAATTCCTGTCGTTCCGAACGCATACAACCGCGTTAAATCACAAAAACGTAATGAATAAACACGTTTTCACGGCGCTGCCTTGCTCAGAGTCATTTTTGCCTGTCGGTGCTGAATTTCTTCAGCTTTAGTTTCATTTTTATGGCATGCTTGTTCTTCATGTTGATGTCTCTTTCATTCCTTGGGGGTTGGTTGTTGTTGTTGTTGTTTTTTTCGTGTGAGGTGACCTATTTTGTTATCGTTCCGAACGCATACAACCGCGTAAGTCACGAAAAACGTATAACGAACAAATACGTTTTCACGGCGCTGACTTGCCCTTCTTTTGCCTGTCGGTGCTGAATTTCTTTAACTTGAGTTTCATTTTTATGGCATACTTGCTCTTCATGTTGATGTCTCTTTCATTCCTTGGGAGTTGGCGATTTTTTTTTTCCGTTTGAGGTTACCCATTTTGTTTTAATTCCTGTCGTTCCGAACGCATACTACCGCGTTAAATCACAAAAACCTAATGAATAAACACGTTTTCACGGCGCTGCCTTGCTCAGAGTCATTTTTGCCTATCGATGCTGAATTTCTTTAGCTTGAGTTTCTTTTTTATGGCATGCTTGTTCTTCATGTTGATGTCTCTTTCATTCCTTGGGGGTTGGTGTTTGTTTGTTTGTTTATTTGTTTGTTTTTGTGTGAGGTGACCTATTTTGTTTTAATTCGTATCGTTCCGAACGCATACAACCGCGTTAAATCACAAAAACGTAATGAATAAACACGTTTTCACGGCGCTGACTTGCTCATTTCTGCCTGTCGGTGCTGAATTTCTTTAGCTTGAATTTCATTTTTATGGCATACATATTGGTACTTGTTCTTCATGTTGATGTTCCTTTCATTCCATGGGGGTTGGTAATTCTTTTTGTTGTTTGTGTAAGGTGACCTACATGTATTTTGTTTAAATTCTTATCGTTCCGAAAGCATACAACCGCGTAAAATAATATCTTGTACGCATCTTAACACGTAACGCTAATTATCATGAATATATCATGGAGTATGTTCTTTTTACAGACATAAATCGACGTGATAAAATTAGAGTACACGAAATATGTTTAGTTTCGGGAAATAAAATAAGATTTACTCTCTGAGATTACATCATCGAACCTTTCGACAAATGCAGGAGACTAAAACTGTGATTGTTGTTTTATGAACTGTATATTGGCATGCAACGCTTGCGCAGCAGTGAAATAAAAATGTTATTCACAGGCTTACATCCTTTTTATTCCAACCCATTTGTTTACATATCTTAACCACACGCAAATCGAAGCGTCCACATCGTTCTCCAGCGCACCTCTAGCCCTAGGCCCTTGCCCAAAATGGGCTCTGGGACATTCCATTCAATGACGGGGTTTTTATTTTGCAACGTTGTCAACTAACTCTCATGTAAAGCAAGTTCATGCTACGGCTAATCTATTTTATGATGCATCATAATCTAATATGCTTAGATAACCTAGGTCGAATTTGCAGAGACATAGAAAAAGATTTGACATTCAATCGTGATACATTTGGTACAGGTACGTTTAACTACTCATTCACCCTGTACTGTAATCCGCATGTCTGCTCCGCGCGTGTTTTCGCTATCACTAAAACTTCGATCGCGATGGTGTGTGTGTGTACTGTACTGTACGGTTCTTCGGCGGGGGCGTGGGCCGGCCGGGTCGATCGGCCGGCGGTCGTCAGATCGTCGACGAAACATAGACCACGCACCGCGCGGCGCAGCACGTGACTTGGTACCAAGGCACAAACAAATTGGACATACGTTGTACGAAGTCGTACATTCAAGAGCTAAAACAAACAATGGCGAAATCAAACTCCACTAAAATGGCATTGACGCTTTAATGTAATGAGTATATTCCAAGTTCATGTTTGACCGAGTTTTGAGAAGAAATTCTATACTTTGTAAGTTTTCCTCGCACGAGAAAAGGAATGTGATCGGTGAACTAGCTACCCATACAACAGTAGTGTGTACTGAAGAACAGTGGAGCGCGAGCAGCTAACACGCAGCTGCTAGCTTGTGTAGCTATCAAAGAGATTTTTCTCCGCCCCAGGTTTAATACGCGCCATGCCCCAATCTGTGCCGTCTAAAAAAAAAAAAAAAAAAAAAAAAAAAACGCGAGCCCGCCATTGTACCTAATGGCGGACTTTGCCTACTAAGTATACATTTTCTACAGCGCGTATTACGTGAACTTCTGAACTTTTACGCGAGTACGCACTTGATTTTGGCAACGTTAGGAATGCACCAAATAAACTTTCAAACTTTCAACTAATGGGGCCCTTGGGGCGAAATTTGCCTTTATTAAAGCCTAGCTTCTGGTATATCATATCAACTTTTTATGAAATGGGGCCCTTGGGGCGAAATTTGCCTTTATTAAAGCCTAGCTTCTGGTATTTTGAATTTGTACAATAATTCTTATTCTATATAAGGTAACAAATAAAACTACTTCATATATTTACTATATATTTTAAAGCGTAATACAAAATATTTTTTTTCAGTCTAAGAAAACTTGTTTCAAATAAAAAAAATAATATGTACAGTTCTTGATTCAAGTCTAAATTCCATGCGCTTTCTTGCAGTTACCCATGGATAAGATGCATTTAAGTAATCAGCTGTTACGGAGTTGTAGGCCTACTACATACAGCCCCTATTAGACTGTAATTCTGACTGTCATTTTATCGGTGGCGTTTATGATTTTATACTCTTACCCATAAAAAAAAAAGAGGCAAATACGAACATTATGAAATGAGTAAGTTTTTGTCAGAATTCCTTATCAATATCAATTGTTGACATAATAGTTTTCAGATTTCACTTGCTTCATTATCAAAGCTGTTGTACATCTTAGTTGCTTCATAAGAATTCACCTTTGATTTATGATTTTACAAACGAATTTTCATTGTTCACCTATTTTTTCTTAGTTTCATGTTGTAATATTTCACGAAGGTATGTGTAGGGCTGCCAACTCTCACTCATTTTGGTCCTTTCTCACTCTAAAACTTTATTTCATTATTTGCATGCATTTCTACTGATCTCACTCATTTTGACTCCTAAATTATAGCATTGGCCTATGGGAGTCTCACTCTCAACTAGTTTCCAATGTTGGCAGCCCTGATGGTGGTTGTCTTTCCATGGCAAGATATGGCGTTTTTTTTTTTCCATCCAGGGTCAAAGAAGAAACCGACAGGAAGGAAATGAAAAAGGATAGAATGAAACACCTGCTCAACAGGCTCTTTTTTGGATCGATATGACACAAATAGTGAACGTAGTACGGTACATTAGAAATTCGGTAAAGTTCTGAATAGTTCATTAGTGGAAAAATGAGCAAAAAACTTTGGGGATTCCATCGGATTGAGATCTAGATCTAAATAGAAACTGTAAGTACGCATTACAGCAGACTGGACCTGATACAAACCTACTGTCTAGCTATGATTATACATGTATGGTCTATAGACTATCTAACGTTAGACAATTCTCCAACATAAAGATGTAGTGAACTTATAACACGTGGATCATTGACGTGCGTACAGACATCGAAGATCCTATATTACGATCTTTATTAGACTAGTTGTGCGTTGACCTCTAAGCTAGCTGGATGAGCACAGATGAGCCGCAGACTTTACGCACCAAATCTCTACTGTACTGTGTATCTAACACACAGACACAGACACACACACACACACACACACACACACACACACACACACACTACGTTCATTCGGCATGCAGCACACTGGGCATTATTTGCCTCTTGGATATAACAAGGGTATGTGTACATGGTAATGGTAGGAGACTCTGTTGTGGTACCGTGTAGGTGTGCGCGCTACCTATCACGCCTACCGTACATACGGTGTATGTACACACCAATGGTACACACACACTGGCTCCCCCCCCCCCCCCCCCCCCCACGATGAGATGAGCATGCTAGTGTACTGCTGCATGCTGCATGAAAACAGCTGCTATATAACACGGGCAGCTCGCGGTACTACGGCCACGGTATACGGTACTGTGTGGCAGTACCGCGGTATACGGCACTGTGCTGCTGTGTAGTTACGTAGGCACCCAGGAGATCCACGAGTGCATCAGTTACTTTGTACCTGTATATAGCGTGTAGGCTATGTCGGTAGGATATTGTACAAGAACAACAGTAGGTCTACTACATACTAGTACAAGTATACTAATAGTACGTAGGTGTCCAAGACTGCAATGTAACCGACACCCCATTACGACAATTATCACGCTATAAATAGATCCCCAAAAAATTCAATAACAATACAGACTGTAGGGCCTATACTGCCTTAAGGTGTTTGGTTCAGAGTTAATTTTCTTCAACAGATTCTAAGCTGTTGACATTACAAAGATATACCTACAATTTGTATCTTTCTAAATTACGTGAAAATTGCCTGTCAGATATGCATGTTAGTCACTTCTTAGAGTAATTAGTAAAAGATTAAAAAGACAATAGTTCATACTCCGATGTTACTATCTGACTGTTTTGCAAAATGTCATTGATTTGTTTATCATAGCTGTAACTTTGATACATTTTTTCGGAGCTTTTCTTTTAGTTCTTACAAAGTTGTCTTCGCGTATACTTCAATTCTTTCATAATGGATGGTTCCCAGTTTGCTTTACATTGTTGTTTGTACTAATCACTACCAGGTTTTTACAGTTTTGTTGAGACAACGCAGTTTGTGTTTCCCAGCTGAAGAGAGCAGCGTAAAGCTTTTCTGTGAACTTGAAGGGAACATTTTGTTTACAGGTGTTTTATTCAATAATTTTCCCAATCAATTTCACAGAAGGTCCCGGACACAAATTGGTCTCAAATAACCCTATAAGGGACCGAAACTGAAAAAGGAAATTTAAGAAAGGAAATTCGTTACTTGAAATTTGAGCGGTTATAATAACCACATTGTGTATAAACACCTAATCAAAATTCAATGGGGATAGAACTGCAAATCATGCTTTCGAATTTTTCCTTTTCCAGTACTGGGGACTTAAAGTTCCTCTGTTTACTTACTTTAGTTGTTACTGTTACATTTCGCGTAGTTTTTCTCTTTATGATAATGTATGGTCCATAGTTTGCTTTATATTGCAATTCGTACTAAATCACTGGTACCAGTTTTTACAGTTTTGTTGAGACAACGCAGTTTGTGTTTCCCAGCTGAAGAGAGCAGCGATAAGCTTTTCTGTGAACTTGAAGGGAAAATTTTGTTTACAGGTGTTTTGTTCGATAATTTTCCCAATCAATTTCACAGAAGGTCCCGGACACAAATTGGTCTCAAATAACCCTATAACAGAGACTCCAACCCCAAGCACCTTCTGATCTGGAGATTCTCCCACCCGAAACCCCTAACAAACGGGAGACTCCAAGTTGACGTGTGCGAAGCGCGAAGTTCCTAGGGTTTTAGATGTTCTCTGGTGCTATCTAAGGCTTATTTGTTCAACATACGATAGCAATAAGTAAGAAATCCTTTCCACCGGGAGACATAGAGCCTGGGCGGGAGAATTCAAATCTCAAACGGGAGAACGGGAGATTTTGCAAAAATGGGCTTTCGGCGGGAGATCTCCCGTCGAAAACGGGAGGGTTGGAGTCTCTGCTATAAGGGACCGAAACTGGAAAAGGAAATTTAATAAAGGAAATTATTTACTTGAAATTTGAGCGGTAATAACCACATTCTGTGTAAACACCTAATCAAAATTCAATGGGGATAGAACTGCAAATCATGCTTTCGAATTTTTCCTTTTCCAGTACTGGGGACTTAAAGTTCCTCTGTTTACTTACTTTAGTTGTTATTGTTACATTTCGCGTAGTTCTCTTTCATGATAATACATGATTCACAATTTGCTTTACACTGCAATTACATTGCAAGCCGATATGAGAAGAAGGACGGGGCGCATGCCTCCCGCCACGCGAGCCAGAGAGTCATCATGCAGTCTTCTATACAAGAAAAAAATAGCGGAGGAGGTATCACTGGGAGCCGGCAAGCGACATCTGTTTTAATTCCTGAAGCAGTACGAGTCAACGGGCTCCATAGGAGTGAAGAAGATTAATCCCCGCCCTCGAAGCTCGAAGACTTCCGTACCATTATCTACAACCTGTGAGGTCCTTTCAACGACAGCTCTGATAGGGACATTCAACTTGCCACAGACTACCATCTTGATATAGACGCGTCTTGCTCTATACCATCAGGTGGGGTGCAGGCAAGGCCGAGGCTGGGCCCCTGAAACAACGGCTCTTTTTAGAGCCACCAGAGATTCAAGAAAGAACAAAGAGATACTCTCATGATTGAACATAATATCACTTTCTCAACTTTCTTCCCTATCTTTTCCTACCCTACATTATTTATACGAATAGCATGCTCCCTATTGCATGCATACGAAACTGTTTTTTCATCCCTCTTTTCCCTTGTAGTGTTGTGTGATATTGACAATGTTATTGCATCATTTTTCTCTGCAAGTGAGAGGTGAGTTTCTGTTCATGTGTTGATGTGCACTGCAGTTGAAAAGCGTTCGAAATTCCTTTCCCGTGTATCGTGAAAACTCGATAGATCTAGGCCTACTAAAGGAGATCTCACATACAAGGAATACTTACATCAAAATATTTTTTCCGTTCCCAATGAATTCATTTCCTCTTCCTTTTTTGCTTTGATCGTTTATTGACAGTTGACTCGACGTACCGAGTTTCCACTGTACATTATTTTCGCGGAGTGTTCGGTGCTGCGAACTACGGCTATAGGGCCTACTTATATTTTTATTTTCATTTCTGTCGTTTCTGACCTTGTTTGTTACGATTACTTCGGTCTGATATTACTTAGTTCATTCCCTCTATATTTTCTTTCAAGTGCCTCGCACAATACATGCACTTTCGGAGCGGCAATTTCTCCGCTTCACTGCAGTATTTCGTAGGAAGCTGATCCCAACCGCTTCGATGTGCTGTATGTTATCTTTTGTAATGTTTGTGTTGTCGTTGGTTGTGGGGAAAATTGTTGATACTTCGTGATTTTGCTAAGGCGTTTATCTCGAGTGATGATGGTGGTCGTGTTTCTTAATGTTGATAGGAATAGGACAACATGATCTGAGTGATGGTGATGATAATGATGCTGGTGTGAATGCTGGGCGTACCGTGTCCTTCTTTTACTTTTATTTCATTTCTCCCTCTTTTACCCTTCTGGTTGGGGGAGGTGGTTGTGGCCTATAAGTTACCACATAATTCTTTATTATATATGTTGACAAATTCACTCTAATAGTTGGCAATTATCTTTCAATCATTTACTGATGATCAGGGACACTTCCGTTCCTGTTACTTCGGCGATGTCATTTCTATTGAGCATGTGTATCTATATGCACGTGAGTCGTGGTTATTACGCATAAAAATATGCGTTCATTCGTTACCTTTACTTGCAATAATGCGAATCTACGCGTTCTATACGTATACATGTATTTAAACACAATAAGGCGGTTTTTTATGCACAAATATCGTGCGTATAAGGTCTTTCACGATTTTTTAGAGACTATAAAAGCTCACATTATCCTAATGAATCATGTAAACATTTAAGACATCAAGCCAGATACAGATAGGTCCAGTAGGTCTATCATTTCCTGTTGACCAGGTTTATTTACATCGGTATATATACATCCGAACACAAACAGGCTTTCTAGCGGTTTTATAAGAGAAGCATACACGCATTTATTCATTGCCTTTTGCTGTTGCACACCGAATGTCTGCCTTTTGATATGAATATGCAAGTTTTCCATTACAAAAGGGATCTGCCACATTAATTTCTTTCTAACCCTAACCCTAGCCCTGACCCTAACACTTTTCAACAGCAAAAGATAGAAATGCGTATTTGCTTTAGAGTGAATTACAGTCAACACTATACAAAGCATTTTTGGTAACTATATAGGCCACAATGTCATACCCCCCCCCCCCCCCCCCCGCCGCCGCCTCGCCCAGGGACACTTTCCATTCCTGTTACTTCGGCGATGTCATATTTTCTATTGAGCATGTGTATACACACGTTTGGTGGTTATTACGCATATGCGTTCATTCGATACCTTTACTTGCAATAATGCGAATCTACGCGTTCTGTATGGTATTACATATTGTATTTAAACTCAGGAGCGCGGTGTTTTGATGCACAAAATAATAATAATCTATTGTGCGTACTAAGGTCTATACGATTTTTTAGAGACTATAAAAGCTAACATTATCCTAATGAATCATGTAAACATTTAAGACATCAAGCCAGATACAGATAGGTCCAGTAAGTCTATCATTCCCTGTTGACCAGGTTTATTTACATCGGTATATACATCCGAACACAAACAGGCTTTCTAGCGGTTTTATAAGAGAAGCATAATACGCATTTATTCATTGTCTTTTGCTGTTGCACACCGAATGTCTGCCTTTTGAAATGAATATGCAAGTATTCCATTACAAAAGGGATCTGCCACATTAATATCTTTCCAACCCTAACCCTAACCCTAGCCCTAGCCCTAACCCTAACCCTAACCCTAATCCTTTACAACAGCAAAATATAATAAATGGCCTATATGAGTTAAGTTAGAAAATAATGCATTTTAGCGTTGACAAATTCACTTTAATAGATGGCAATTATATTTCAGTCATTTATTACCGATCCAGGGACATTTTCCATTCTTGTAACTTCGGCGATGTCATTTCTATTGATCATGTGTATCTACACGCTTTGATTGTAACTACGCATATTTATGCGTTCATTTGATACCTTTACTTGCGATAATGCGAATCGACGCGTTCTGTGTTTACATGTATTTAGACACAAGAAGGCTGTTATTTTTTTATGCACAAAATCAATCATCTATCGTGTGTACTATAGATGTTTCGAGATTTTTTAGAGACTACCACAAAAGCTCACATTATGCTAATGAATCATGTAAACAATTAAGATATCAAGCCAGATACAGATAGGTCCAGTAGGTCTATCATTCCCTGTTGACCAGGTTTATTTACATCGGTATATACATCCGAAAACAAACAGGCTTTCTAGCGGTTTTATAAGAGAAGCATATACGCATTTATTCATTGTCTTTTGCTGTTGCACACCGAATGTCTGCCTTTTGAAATGAATATGCAAGTATTCCATTCGAAAAGGGATTAGCCACATTAATATCTTTCCAACCCTAACCCTAGCCCTATAGCCGTAGCCCTAGCCCTAACCCTAATCCTTTACATAATGGTCTATATGAGTTAAGTTAGCAAATAATGCTTTTTAGTGTTGACAAATTCACTTTAATAGATGGCAATTATATTTCAGTCATTTATTACTGATCCAGGGACATTTTCCATTCTTGTAACTTCGGCGATGTCATTTCTATTGATCATGTGTATCTACACGTTTTGATTGTAACTACGCATATTTATGCGTTCATTTGATACCTTTACTTGCGATAATGCGAATCGACGCGTTCTGTGTTTACATTGTATTTAGACACAAGAGGGCGGTTATTTTTTATGCACAAAATTAATCATCTATCGTGCTTACCATAGATGTTTCGCGATTTTTTAGAGACTACAAAAGCTCACATTATGCTAATGAATCATGTAAACATTTAAGACATCAAGCCAGATACAGATAGGTCCAGTAGGTCTATCATTCCCTGTTGACCAGGTTTATTTACATCAGTATATACATCCGAACACAAACAGGCTTTCTAGCGGTTTTATAAGAGAAGCATATACGCATTTATCCATTGTCTTTTGCTGTTGTACACCGAATGTCTGCCTTTTAAAATGAATATGCAAGTATTCCATTACAAATGGGATCTGCCACATTAATTTCTTTCTAACCCTAACCCTAACCCTTAACCCTAACCCTTTTCAACAGCAAAAGATATGCTTTACAGTCAACACTATAAGCATTTTTGGTAACTATATAGGCCACATAGCCCCCCCCCCCCCCCCCGCCGCCTCGCCCAGGGACACTACCCATTCCTGTTACTTCGGCGATGTCATTTCTATTGAGCATGTGTACCTACACGTTTGGTGGTTATTACGCATAATATGCGTTCATTCGATACTTTTACTTGCAATAATGCGAATCTACGTGTTCTATATAGTATTACGTATACATGTTACTCAGGAGGGCGGTTTTTTTTTTTTGTTTGTTTTTTTTTTTGTTTTGTTTTGGGTTTTTTTTGGTGCACAAAATAATCTATTGTGCGTACTAGGGTCTTTTACGATTTTTTGAGACTATAAAAGCTAACATTATCCTAATGAATCATGTAAACATTTAAGACATCAAGCCAGATACAGATAGGTCCAGTAGGTCTATCGTTCCCTGTTGACCAGGTTTATTTACATTGGTATATACATCCGAACACAAACAGGCTTTCTAGCGGTTTTATAAGAGAAGCATATACGCATTTATTCATTGTCTTTTGCTGTTGCACACCGAATGTCTGCCTTTTGAAATGAATATGCAAGTATTCCATTAGAAAAGGGATTAGCCACGTTAATATTTTTCTAACCCTAACCCTAACCCTAGCCCTAACCCTAATCCTTTACAACAGCAAAATAAAATGCTTTTTAGTGTTGACAAATTCACTTTAATAGATGGCAATTATATTTCAGTCATTTATTACTGATCCAGGGACATTTTCCATTTCTGTAACTTCGGCGATGTCATTTCTATTGATCATGTGTATCTACACGTTGTGATTGTAGCTACGCATATTAATGCGTTCATACCTTTACTAACTTGCGATAATGCGAATCGACGCGTTCTGTGTTTACATGCTATTGTATAGACACAAGAGGGCGGTTATTTTTTTATGCACAAAATTAATCATCTATCGTGCGTACTATAGATGTTTCGAGATTTTTTAGAGACTACAAAAGCTCACATTATGCTAATGAATCATGTAAACATTTAAGATATCAAGCCAGATACAGATAGGTCCAGTAGGTCTATCATTCCCTGTTGACCATGTTTATATACATCAGTATTATACATCCGAACACAAACAGGCTTTCTAGCGGTTTTATAAGAGAAGCATACACGCATTTATCCATTGTCTTTTGCTGTTGTACACCGAATGTCTGCCTTTTGAAATGAATATGCAAGTATTCCATTACAAAAGGGATCTGCCACATTAATTTCTTTGTAACCCTAACCCTGACCCTAACCCTAATCCTAGCCCTAACCCTAATCCTTTACAACAGCAAAATGAAATGCTTTTTAGTGTTGACAAATTCACTTTAATAGATGGCAATTATATTTCAGTCATTTATTACTGATCCAGGGACATTTTCCATTTCTGTAACTTCGGCGATGTCATTTCTATTGATCATGTGTATCTACACGTTGTGATTGTAGCTACGCATATTAATGCGTTCATACCTTTACTAACTTGCGATAATGCGAATCGACGCGTTCTGTGTTTACATGCTATTGTATAGACACAAGAGGGCGGTTATTTTTTTATGCACAAAATTAATCATCTATCGTGCGTATAAATTTCGCGATTTTTTAGAGACTAAAAGCTCACATTATGAAATGAATCATGTAAACATTTAAGACATCAAGCCAGATACAGATCAGGTCTATCATTCCCTGTTGACAAGGTTTATTTACATGTATATACATCCGAAGACAAACAGGCTTTCTAGCGGTTTTATAAGAGAAGCATATACGCATTTATTCATTGTCTTTTGCTGTTGCACACCGAATGTCTGCCTTTTGAAATGAATATGCAAGTATTCCATTAGAAAAGGGATTAGCCACATTAATATCTTTCTAACCCTAACCCTAACCCTAGCCCTAACCCTAATCCTTTACAACAGCAAAATAAAATGCTTTTTAGTGTTGACAAATTCACTTTAATAGATGGCAATTATATTTCAGTCATTTATTACTGATCCAGGGACATTTTCCATTTCTGTAACTTCGGCGATGTCATTTCTATTGATCATGTGTAGATATCTACACGTTGTGATTGTAGCTACGCATATTAATGCGTTCATACCTTTACTAACTTGCGATAATGCGAATCGACGCGTTCTGTGTTTACATGTATTTAGACACAAGAGGGCGGTTATTTTTTTATGCACAAAATTAATCATCTCTATCGTGCGTACCATAGATGTTTCGAGATTTTTTAGAGACTACAAAATAATGCTCACATTATGCTAATGAATCATGTAAACATTTAAGATATCAAGCCAGATACAGATAGGTCCAGTAGGTCTATCATTCCCTGTTGACCATGTTTATTTACATCAGTATATACATCCGAACACAAACAGGCTTTCTAGCGGTTTTATAAGAGAAGCATACACGCATTTATCCATTGTCTTTTGCTGTTGTACACCGAATGTCTGCCTTTTGAAATGAATATGCAAGTATTCCATTAGAAAAGGGATTAGCCACATTAATATCTTTCTAACCCTAACCCTACCCTAGCCCTAACCCTAATCCTTTACAACAGCAAAATAAAATGCTTTTTAGTGTTGACAAATTCACTTTAATAGATGGCAATTATATTTCAGTCATTTATTACTGATCCAGGGACATTTTCCATTTCTGTAACTTCGGCGATGTCATTTCTATTGATCATGTGTAGATATCTACACGTTGTGATTGTAGCTACGCATATTAATGCGTTCATACCTTTACTAACTTGCGATAATGCGAATCGACGCGTTCTGTGTTTACATGTATTTAGGCACAAGAGGGCGGTTATTTTTTTATGCACAAAATTAATCATCTATCGTGCGTACCATAGATGTTTCGAGATTTTTTAGAGACTACAAAATAATGCTCACATTATGCTAATGAATCATGTAAACATTTAAGATATCAAGCCAGATACAGATAGGTCCAGTAGGTCTATCATTCCCTGTTGACCATGTTTATTTACATCAGTATATACATCCGAACACAAACAGGCTTTCTAGCGGTTTTATAAGAGAAGCATACACGCATTTATCCATTGTCTTTTGCTGTTGTACACCGAATGTCTGCCTTTTTTGAAATGAATATGCAAGTATTCCATTACAAAAGGGATCTGCCACATTAATTTCTTTCTAACCCTAACCCTAACCCTAGCCCTAACCCTAATCCTTTACAACAGCAAAATGAAATGCTTTTTAGTGTTGACAAATTCACTTTAATAGATGGCAATTATATTTCAGTCATTTATTACTGATCCAGGGACATTTTCCATTTCTGTAACTTCGGCGATGTCATTTCTATTGATCATGTGTATCTACACGTTGTGATTGTAGCTACGCATATTAATGCGTTCATACCTTTACTAACGTGCGATAATGCGAATCGACGCGTTCTGTGTTTACATGCTATTGTATACACACAAGAGGGCGGTTATTTTTTTTATGCACAAAATTAATCATCTATCGTGCGTATAAATTTCGCGATTTTTTAGAGACTATAAAAGCTCACATTATGAAATGAATCATGTAAACATTTTAAGACATCAAGCCAGATACAGATCAGGTCTATCATTCCCTGTTGACAAGGTTTATTTACATGTATATACATCCGAAGACAAACAGGCTTTCTAGCGGTTTTATAAGAGAAGCATATACGCATTTATTCATTGTCTTTTGCTGTTGCACACCGAATGTCTGCCTTTTAAAATGAATATGCAAGTATTCCATTACAAAAGGGATTTGCCACATTAATATCTTTCTAATCCTAACCCTAACCCTAGCCCTAGCCCTAACCCTAATCCTTTACACCAGCAAAATATAATAAAATTATGGCCTATATGAGTCAAGTTACCAAATTATGGATTTTAGTGTTGACAAATTCACTCTAATAGATGGCAATTATATTTCAATCATTTATTACTGATCCAGGGACATTTTCCATTCCTGTAACTTCGGCGATGTCATTTCTATTGATCATTGTGTATCTACACGTTGTGATTGTAACTACTTGTACGCATATTTATGCATTCATTTGATACCTTCACTTGCAATAATGCGAATCGACACGTTCTGTGTTTACATGTATTTAGACACAAGAGGGCGGTTATTATTATTATTTTTTTGATGCACAATCATCTATGATGCACAATCTTTCGCGATTTTCTAGAGACTATAAAAGCTCACATTATCCTAATGAATCATGTATAAATTTAAGATATCAAGCCAGATACAGATAGGTCCAGTAGGTCTATCATTCCCTATTGACCAGGTTTATTTACATCAGTATATACATTCGAACACAAACAGGCTTTCTAGCGGTTTTATAAGAGAAGCATAACGCATTTTATTCATTGTCTTTTGCTGTTGTAAACCGAATGTCTGCCTTTTGAAATGAATATATAACGAGTATTCCGTTACGAAAAGTTTCTGGACGGCAGTTTCCAATTCAAAGTGGTACAAAAACAGATGTCATCAAGGAAGTATTTCCACATTAATTTTTCTGGATGGCCCATTCTTAGCATCAATCTCCATAAAATCATAATTCGCTCAGCAAAAAAATATTCCAGAAGCACGTGTATTTTATTGTACATAGGGACCGAAACGCTCTTGTCCGTGTTAAGGTTGGGGCGGGAGGGGGGCGATGTATGTGGCCTATATGTTTTTAGTTACCAAAAATGCTTTATAGTGTTGACAATAACGCACTCTAGTAGATATATTTCAATCATTTATTACTGAATCAGGGACACTTTAAATTCCTGTTACTTCGGCGATGTCATTTCTATCGAGCATGTGTACAACGTGTATCTACACGTTTTGATGATTATTACGCATATTCATGCGTTCATTCGATACCGTTACTTGCAATATTGCAAACATACGCGTTCTATACATTAAACACAAGTGGGCGGTTATTCGATGCACAAAAATTTAATAATAATCTATCGTGCGTACTATAGATCTTTCACGATTTTTAGACACTATAAAAGCTCATGATATCGCAATGAATAGTGTAAACATTTAAGACATCAAGCCAGGTACAGGGAGGTCTACTAGGTCTATTATTCACTGCTGACCAGGTTTATTCACATTGGTACATGTATATTTATCAGAACACAAGCAGGCTTTCTAGTGGTTATAAGAGACATAAATATGATTATATTCAATATCTTCTGCTGCTGTAAGCCGTATGTCCGCTTTTTGAAGTGTATATTCCATTACGAAAGGATTCTGCACCGGCAGTTTCCATTCAAAGTGGTAGAAAAACAGATGTTATCAAGAAATTATTGCCTCATTAATGTCTTTCAGTGGCCTATTCTGAGCATCAATCTTCACACAATCATATTTCGCTCAGCAAAAATTATTCCAGAGGTAGCTTATTTAGGGACCGGAACGTTCTTGTCTGTGTTAAGGGAGGGAGGGAGATGTTGTGGCCTTTGTGTTAGAAGTTAGCAAATAATGCGTTATATTGTTGACAAATTCACTCTAATAGATGGCAATAATCTTTCAATCACGTTTACTATATTAGGGATACTTCCCATTTCTGTACTACTGCGATGTAATTTCTGGCGAGTACAATGTATGTTAATTCACACGTTTTGGTGGTTAATAAGCATATTGGTTCATTCGATACCTTTACTGGAAATAATGCGAATGTACGCGTTCTGCGTATATTTAAACAGAAGAGGGCGGTTATTAGATGCGCAGATAATCATTAATTACGCGTACTACAGATCTTTCATGATTCTGTATAGAGAGTATAAAGGGTCACATTAATGTTTACAAGATTATTAGGATTATGTGAGCCTTTAAAATGCTTCAAAATCTCACACTACAGAACGATGGCGAGCTGCTTTTTTTTTCCCTTCTATACAGTGCGTATAAGAGCCATTTTTATTGGTACATGACAAGTGTTATATTAAGGTTAGCAACTAATGCTTTATAGTGTTTACAAATTTACTCAAATAGCTAGCAATTATCCCTCACTCATTTATTACTGAATCAGAGACACTTCCCATCCCTGTTACTATAACTGCGATGTCAGTTCTATTGAGCATGTGTATCCACACGTTTTGGTGTTTATCACGCATAATACGCGTTCATTCGATACCTTTGATGGTTACAATGCGAATGTATGCGTTTTACGTACGTTCTAACAAAAGCGGGTGGTTCTTCGACGAACAGAATACAGTTTGTAACCTATAAAACGTGCAAACAATAGAACTTTCATGATCGTCTTAATAGTAATATTTGCCTACATAATCGTGATGGATTTCATGAACACTTTAGACATCGTAGGTGTTTCACACTCAGTTCAGCATATTTATTCACATTATCCATTCAAACTGTGGTGGTTACAACGGAAATAAATGCATTCTTTATTACCTTTTCTGGTTATGATGCGAATATACGGGCTTCACGTACATATCTAAACACAAGTGGACGTTAATTCAATGCAGACGTTTTTGTTTGTTGTTTTTTAATTTAACGTCATACGATATATTTTTCACGATCATTATACAATAGTGGGGAAAAAACATATAGGCCAATAGAATCATAATGGAACTTGGAACTTAGAAATCACGCAAGGCACAGATAGGCCGAATCCGTCTTGCACTATAATGAAGCATGTTTGTTCATGTTTATGCACACTTTGTCTTGGTTGTAATCCAAATATACGCATTAATTCACTTCGTTTTGATGATTACAGCGAGAATGCATGCGTCTGAAATGCATAAAGAACCAATACAAGATTCGTAGGTGATATCTAATGTTACGTTTAGACCAATCTAAAATTGTCAATATAATAATAAACACTACCATCCATGATTCATTTTCACGTCGCTACCCTGCTTTGGACTTTCCAGGAATCCTTAGATATTTATCAGTACCTATGGGGATGGACTCGTCAAAACATCATTTTGGTACTAATGTGACGTAGAATACACAGCGCGATAAAATGAAATGCTTAAAATATCATTATGTACACGAGGTACATTATTTTATTATCACTTTATGTTGACTTATATGTTTCAGTTTAAATATGGACACTTTCATCCAAATTTAAAAAAAAAAAGTATTTGAATATGATCATACATGTAAGTACAATCTGATTGTAATTTATGTTATGAAAGAAGTGTTATGCATATCACAATAACAGAGAAAACTAATTATAAGTGCACATTCTATTATATCATCGTACTGAAAATGTTCACTCTGTAACCATTTATTATCATCATACATATTACATGATATCATAGTTACACTGTGTAATAATATCAAATTATAAAAACGACATACTTCTTTTTGTTCTCTTTACCGACAATGTCGATGTACATGACCGTATAGGACCTACTCTTGTTAGAAAAGAGAAAGATATGATTTTACGAATACATGTATCTATCATGTTACACCGATAATGATTTCTCAATTACTCTTAATCATATCATGGAAGCTGGAAATATGCAGATGTCAGTTGAAATCAGTACTGTCTAAAGAAACCAGTTAAATGGAAGGAGTGACAAATAAGCATTGAAACAAAATCATTCATAACGCAGTCATAGGATTATGCCTCATTCACTTTGTCAAAACGTCGGGAAGAACCTCAAACATTAAGCACTTCAAATTCTGTCATTCGGAAGTTGTGCATAACTTTATGATCAGCTTAAAGAAAAATACTTGGTATCCCAGAGTACGTAGTCTCCGTTTTATATAGGGCTACAGTTGTAACATACACCTTTACCGGTACGTATAAAATGCAATATATCAGAATATATTCATGACCGTAATTTCATGTTCACCCGTCTGCTTATAATAAACGCCTAGTTGCAATAAGCTTATATAACAACGCAAAGGATTGCATGGAACTTAATAATAAACGCGTACGGCAGGCTGTCATACGAGATGTATACATGAATACTTTAGCCATAATTTTTTTAAATAAAATTTCATAGAGCAATTGAATATCAAAAAAGCTGAAACAATACGAAGAGTATTCAGTGATTCAAGCGGTATATTATCAACGCCTTTTCAGCTGCATGAGGATTCGTATAGCCATTCTAATTGTTCTTGAATTTCTAATGTATAGGCTTAGCAAAATGTGGAAAGGTTACAAATTCGAAAAGGACTTACTTGACTAGGGACAAAACAATCGAAACACATAATAGAAGCTAAATATTCACTATTTCATCTCAGAAAATGTAGGACTCTGACAGGAAACATAGATACAATTGTATTGTGGTCAATAGAAATAGGTAAAAGTTGTTTATCGCACATTTTCAGCTTAGAGGAGAAATATAATACATCACCACTACCAGAATGGACAGTTGGTTTTCTTCTATAAATGACCACTTAGACATACTGTGCATACATTAACAGACATTCACCAGAAGAAAATATGCAACAAAAAAAAAATACAGTCTGTCTAAAAAACAAATAAACAAAAACAAAAAAACAGAAAAAAAAAAACCCAGAAAGACACCAAGGTAATTTGGTTTTCTGAACCAGGACGGGGACTTTCAGCGACACAGGGTTTGAGAACAAGTGAATAGTAATAATGATAATACTAAACCCAATAGAATACTCCGATAAAAGTTGTAAAACTGCTGCACCCATGTCCTTGTTTTCATGACATCATTTACACGAAATAGCTTTGAACAAAAGGTGTCGACAATTGAAAGTATTAGTATGAGATTGGGTGTGTATGCTCTATTGGTTTCCGTTGTTCACAGACCCGCTGGCCGGAACGTTCCCCTCTCTGTTTTGAAAAGTCCATAAAAAAAAACAAGCGTGGAATTCTTGTTGTTGCGCATGCCATAAAGTGTAGCAGACGGTTGTGCCAGTGTCAGTAAGTATGTCGAGTGAGGGTCTCGAACGTGGACACCAAAGCCTGGAAGATAATGAAAGAGAAACGGTGAGAATATGAACGTTTTTTTTTTCTAATAACGCAAAGTAATAACGAAAATAAACTGCCACTTTGGGCTCGCTGCACGAGTACTCGACCCTGGGATCAACCCGATTTTGATAAATCTAACCTGACCAAGCAAAATAGTGAAAAATTAATTACACTTGAAAGAAAAGTCATGGACTTTTAATCTCTATAATATTTGGAAACTTTGATTTGTATTCTGCAAATGAGAACTCAGTAAGCTAATGATGACGTAAATCCACTTTTTTTTTCTATTAAAAGTAAATTGAATCGGAAACATTTCAATTCTTTTAGATGTACATTAATAATCGCAAATGTCCATAAAATTAGCTACAGTGAACAGAGATATAAAAATTTATCACAATAATAGTTTATGTCTACATTTCTATTGACAGCTGAATAATATCTAAACGAACATTACGTTAAAAACAATTAAATTTCGTTGTAGTCATATCAAACGGTTGAATGTAAAGAAGGTATAAATTCCCATTCATAAAATTCACAGCACTACAAAAGTTCTGCATTTCTTCATATCTGATTTTAGGGAGGTTAACATAATTAGAACAAAAAAAAAAACAACAAAATAACAAAGACATCTATGCTTAACTTTATTTGAAATGGATTTGAATAGATAATTACAGAGTACTACAGTTTACACTAACTAATCATCAGTTGCTGGAAAGGGCGCAACCCAAATGAAACAGCGTTTTCATATCAAGGCGGAAAAAATATCAGAATATACGAAATGTGCAATTTCAAATATCTACATGACACTAAATAAGTTAGTATCCCAAGTAACACAAACACAAATTGATGAAGTTTCAGTAAAATATAGAATTCAGAACCAACAGAGAATTACTATTTGAATAATAAATTTCGAACAGTAAAAACAATGTAAAAAAAAAAAACAAACTTACGTGTATAAGTAAATAACGGGTACAAGTTCGGCCGTAACAGGAACAGTGACAGCAACTGTTCATGGCATCACAAATTAATAGCAAAACAAAAACCAAACCAAACAAAATAAAACAAGATTTTATAAAATAATCTGACGAACGAAAAAAAAAGAAAGAAGAAAAAGCCACAAACATTTGAACGTGCACTCCTGGATAGCTGCTGCCCCGGCGTCAGAAGTTCGAAGGCGTTCGCTTTCAGCGGTTTCTCCGGGTATTGTTTTTTCGCTTTCAGTTCGTTATTCCGAATGTTCGTAAAATACGGGAAGGTTTGTTAATATAGAATAACGAAACTCCAACGAAACGACTACCGAAATGACAATCGACCTTCGGAATGACAAACGCCACATACTAAAATTGTGTTCGAATGAAGCAAGCCTTTTCCACTTTCGACCTAAGGAATGTAACTATCGGTATTCGCAATTTGCGTGTTTCGGAATAGCGAACCCTCGGAATAATAAACCTTTCGAAATTAACATCATCCGGAAACAGAGATCAATGAGATAATAAAAAAAAAAAAAGAATGATTGATCGCATAATTATCGTAACACGATAAAAATCAGATAAATGTCAACACCATTTGTTGAAAAAAGAGAACGAGATAAATTTCAACTCAACGTGTTCAAAACAAAAATACAACGAATTTCACCGCCATATTATGTTAATAAACTACGTAGTTATAGCGAAGTGATAAATCATTTCACTTGGCTAATATTTTTACGACCAGCCTTATTTTTTTTTTCATTGTTGACTTTTTTTTTTTAGTCGGGAAGATGTTCATCATCGTGGTAGAAACTGAAGGAAATAAAGCGGATCTTCTGTCTCACCAAGCGAGGTAAACACGAAAAAATAAATACTACTTTGCCAGACAAAGGTGAGACGAAGGCGTAAAACGTTTGAACGTGCACTCCTGGATAGCTGTTGCCCCGGCATCAGAAGTTCGAAGGCGTTAGCTTCCAGCGCTTTCTCCGGGTATTGTTTTTTTCTCTTTCAGTTCGTTATTCCGAATGTTCGTTATTTCAAAGGTTTTCCGAATGCTCGTTATCTCAAAGGTTCGCTTATTCCGGCTATTCATTAGCCGGACTGAAATAAGGGAAGGTTTGTTAATCTAGAATAACGAAACTCCAACGAAACGACTAACGAAACGACAATCGACCTTCGGAATAACAAACGCCACATACTAAAATTGTGTTCGAATGAAGCAAGCCTTTTCCACTTTCGACCTGAGGAATATAACTATCGGTATTCGCAATTTGCGTGTTTCGGAATAACGAACCCTCGGAATAATAAACCTTTCGAAATTAACATCACCCGGAAACAGAGATCAATGAGATATAATTATCGTAACACGATAAAAATCAGATAAACGTCAACACCATTTTGTTAAATAGAAAACGAGATAAATTTCAACTCAACGCGTTCAAAACAAAAATACAACGAATTCCAACGTCATATTAAGTTAATAAACTAAGAAGTTATTGCCAAGAGATAAATCATTTCACTTGGAGAACATTTTACGACCAGCCGTATTTTTTTTTTCATTGTTGACTTCTTCTTTTTTTTTAGTCGGGAAGATGTTCATCATCGTGTAGAAACTGAAGGAAATAAAGCTGATCTCCTGTCTCACGAAGCGAGGTAAAAGAAAAAAATCATTTTGTCGCGTTTACCTCGCTTCGTGAGACAGAAGATCAGCTTTATTTCCTTCAGACTTTTTTTTTTGTATGAAAAGGAGGTGCCGCAATTTAGTTTCAACGTTTGAGGAAACATGTATTAGCGGAAAAATGAGCAAAGAAAATGGGATTCTATCGTGATAGTGTCCGATTTTCTTTGCTCATTTACCACTGATAAAATATATTCATTTCTATGGTCAGTTTCCTTCTGTTTGCGTTTTAGAAAAAAAAAAATGCAGATGTGTAACGATTTACTTGACGGACATAATAAAAACAGTTCTGACACCTCGTTTTCATAACTTTGAGAATCAATAATGAAGGATAAATTCGGTAGACCGTTTGGAACAGCAATATACAAAGTGAATGGCTAATTAACAAGTGCAAAACGTCGGTAAATCGATGTAGAACAACAACGAATCAACAGGTCATTTATGTAACTGAGAGCCCGGACAATCTATATTACCAGACACTTATTTTCTGTTGCCGTGAATTCCGTCCTCAGAGGCTGAAAAGCGAGCGAAAAGAAAAGGCAACAATTATTCACAAAGATCTTAACATTACGAGTGTAAAGAACTAAGTGAATCACTCTCTTCTGTTCCACTGCAAAATTAATATTGTGTTTCAATGCGACATTTTGCGCGGCGCAAAATCGCATTGCAGTTACGCGCGATACTTTCACTTAGGCGCCGTAGATGGCGCTAGACAATTTAACCGGAGGAGATCCGCCGGTCGGTGCGTTCGCGTTGAAACGTGTTTGCGTACGCGTTACCGATGCGCGGTTCTACGCGTAGGTAAGTTTAACGCGATCAGCACTGTAGATTGATAGCGGGTGCACGCTCAACGTATAGACACTCTATTACACCAATTTTGCGTAAACTTCATTGGTTATCAGTTGAAAAATGTGTTGTTTTATTGTCAAAGATTGTACTTATCATGTGTTTTAAAGCTCAGAATAATCTTTCTCCTTCTTACATTACAGAACGTATTCATCATAACATTCCAACACGAACTCTTCGACCATCATTGCAAGGTCTGTGCCAGTCTGTGCTGTAAACACACAAACATAATAAAAACGGAGCCTTCACATCATCAGCTTCCGCTCTTTGGCATTAATTACCTCTTTCAATCAATGCATACCTTCCTTTGGTTCTTTCAAGAAGGCACTGAAAACTTATCTGTTCAAATGCTGATGACTGTATATGTTTGTAGCCATGCTAATCATTCCTGAGCAACGTTCAGTGATCACCACCGCTGCACTCATCACTCATTCAGTCATAATACTGCACTAATGTTAAGCTTTCTTCATGATTATACACATGCCATATGCAACAATTTCATAAAAACTGGCATACTATTGTTCAATGCATGAAACACATGTGTGCATATGTACACACATACATGTACATGTTAGTACTTTAATATAGATGTATACCACAATCAATTATACATGTACATGTAGGCAATGCACACAAAGTTGGATAACCCGTCTATTGCAGCCACTTGTCTATACCGGTCACTTTTTTTTTTTTTTTTTAATCTCCCTTGGGTGGCCGCTATAGACAGGTTTGACTGTATATCCACTTGCCAAAGAAAAGCAAAATTCATTCTGACAAACATTATGAGAAGGTACTTGCCAGATAAAAGCAATGAACTTTGCCTAATTGCCCATTTACTTAAAGTAGAGAAAATTTGTAAAGCCGTTTTATAGGTACTTGTATTGCACAATTATATTGACAGAATAATGATATGTAATTTCCTCCCAACTTGAAACTACTTCAAGTTTATTTCCTCACGACATGTTATTTTGCTATCATTACATTTCACTGAAGATAGATAGAATGATGATTTTTATTTTGTTTTTTCTTCTTCCTGTTTTGGTCCATACCAATTTTGCACATTGTTTTGTTTGGATCTACTGCTGTTGTTTTTGTCTTCTTATTATTTTTTTTTTTGAGAGAGAGAGGGAGAGACAGACAGACAAAGATGGAGACAGAAAAGTACTTTCCTCTAAGATATGGATAAATTCATCAATGTTGACAGGTAATAATATTCTCATTATTCCAATGATTCTCATCATCTTTCCTTCCATGTCGGTGAAGTCAACTGCTGGAGGCAAGAATGTTGCATTCATCATTAATAGTGATTTTTTTTTTCATAAATTTCTGTTTAAAGAAATAATCGCTGGCAACCTTTGGATATAATTCTTCTGGTTTTTTTTTTTTGTTTTGTTTTTGTTTTTGTTTTTGAGATGGGCCACTGATACAACATGTAGGCCTTCAGTGCCTTTATTTTTTATTTTTTGTAAGTTATTTGGTCTGTTTTATCATAGTGTAAAACAAATGAACTTGAACTTGATATCAACAGGAACACATCTTTTTTCTCTCATTTCAGGCAACTTTCTATACCTTCTCTTTGATAAAAGTCTGTGCTAGAGGCAAGAATGTTGCACGTAATTAGTGATGTGAATTTATTTAATCTTTTTTTTTTTCTTGCCATACAAGTGTCTTCATCTCAAATGCTCCTAGAAAAATCAACACACACAATTTGCTTTTCTTTCCCTGCTGCTATTGAAATCTTATACAGTGTATTTAATTGTACCTACCAGCTACGAAATTCAATAGATATGAATGAAGTAGAAAAACTATGCAATTTTATGACTTTTTACCCATCTTCCTTTCATTACAAGTAGTAGGTGTTAACAAGAATACGAGTTTAAGTTTGAACAGAGCTTTTGAATACACTCATATCATATGGGAATAGCTGGCAGGTAGGTACTTTGGTTTTGTAATACTTGAAGCTCATTTCCAATACTGTATATACATCTACAACTTCCAAATGCTCAAATTACAGTGTACTTGCGTGTCCACCAATTATTCAAAATATCTGCCCTGTTTAAACACAGATGAACAAGGTGATAATCATAGCATTTATTAAGCTCTGATACCTATTTGTGCAATCACAAAAATATATTGCTATCACTTCCTATTAAAGAGAGAGTTTCAAGAAGAAGGAGAAAATGTAAAAATGCAGAGCAAGATTGCAATATTCATAATTGTTTATAAACAATTATTCCTCGGTAATGAATGGCAGTGATTCATTTGTTACCTGTAAAGCTACTCATCACCGTAACACTACTTTTAATACATGTACACTATGATCTTCCAGCAGCCACAGCAACCCCTTTTGCCTGAAAAGTTGTGCACTATGGGCAGGTGGGATATTTTCCTTGCTTTTTTGTCCCCATATTCCAGTTTTGTTACCATGGTAGCCTTGCTCCAGTGAACACCTACAAAATACAGTGTACTCCCGTTACAACAAAATATGGTTATGATGGAATTTTGGTTTATACAACAAAGTAAAAATCTGGGCTACAACGTTATCCACTCTGTGCTTTTTATTGTTTATTTGTTGGCTTATAAAGAAAATATCAATCTAACGAAAGAAAACTACCGGTCCCGAGGACTTCGTTGTAAGAGGAGTCCACGGTATGTCTATCACATGTCATCAACTGCGTCTGGTCAGGACAGACTGCACATATTTTCCATCACGTTCCACTACAGACCGATGCCAAGTTTTGATACAGCACATCATGTGCTGACATGTTTTGTGGCGTTCATCCCATTTCACTAAAACAGCCTACTAGGTTTCTCATCACCAGTGTAATTGCTATGAAATTTTTTTTGATGGTTTAAAAATCTAAAATGGCATCCATAGCAATCAAAGCCCGTCACATTATCCCCCCCCCCCCATCTCACATCCATCCCACATTGTTTGCAGATGGCCTGAAACACGATTGTCATGGCCACCGGGACCATAGTGTAATCAAGCCTAACAATCTGACACGGCATCCACAGCAATCAGGGCTTGTGATGTCCATCCATCCTGTTTTGTTCACGGTGGACAGGGCAGTCACATTTCAGGCCATCGTGGGCAAAACAGGATGTGGACATGATGTACAACACTGTACAAGTAAACATTGCTTATTAAAGTAATGCGCAAAACAAAGATGTAGTATGTGTATGTAATTACAAAATCATAAAGTCCTATCAGATAAGAAAGAGATTGTAAGTGAGAAACGGGAAAAGAGAGAGAGAAAAAAGAAAGGAAGTAGTGCAAGGATTATGCAGCAACAGGGGAAAAAAGGGATGGAGAAAGGGCGGAAAGGAGAAAGGGACTACTGCTGAATATAGGATGGCAGATGGAGAGATAGAGATAGAGAGAGACTGATTCAATTCTCCTATTGGATCACAGTCTTGCTTGTGGTGGGGTGGACAGTTCTTTCTGCACCAGCTTTGCTGCATCCTCGGCACAGCCCCAGTGGAGGGTGATCCCAGCTCCACCATGACCGTAGTTGTGCACCACCTGCCCAAAACAGAGACAAACAGACCTCTGAGAAATTTGTAGAGCAGAATTTTGACATCATTAAAGGAAACCCAAAACCCAAAGAGAAATGTGGATTGGGTGAAAACAGCAACATTAGTAGAAACATACGTTGTACATGTATTTAGTGAAAGTTCGAGGAAAATCAGACAATCGATGCAAAAGTTATGAATTTTTAAAATTTTTGATGTTGGAACCGCTGGATGAGGACACTACTAGAGGTTATGATGTCAAGTGTGGACAACAATATAAAGAAAATATAAAGAGAATACCACAAAAATTCACTTTTCTAGCATAATGAAAGAGAACTCGACTATCTGCTTTCAGAAAGCTGGGAGAATAATTGCTACCGTTAACATATGTACATATCAATTTGATAGAATATGTAATTTTCATGAAAAAATTGCATACTTTTTAACGCTCACAGTCCTATGTTTGCTGATCGGTGCCAACTCTGGAGTGCTTGTGCCAATGAGATATTTAAAACTATAAACACATTTGTTTTTGTTTTTTAAAGGTCCTGTTTACCTTTTTGGCTTTGGGAGCAGTGATTTAGAAAAATGTTCAAGATATCACTTTTGATGCATGCACTGTACGGGCAGGTCAGTTGTATCGCAAAACATCCAACCATAGTGTATAACATTTTTGCAGTAAAAGCCTAAAATATCAGGAGATATCACTATTTTTCTCATTAAAACATAACTGTAGATGGTTTAGTCCGGAAACATTTTAATTACAACTATTGTTTACATTTTTTTATATCTAACAATAATAACATTGATTATACTGATTCAAACTTTTACATTGGTTGTTTCTATCCCTAACTCACATTTTAGAACTAGTTTGAAGCACTAATGCTGGGTTTTTGTTTCATCTGCAGATGGCAAATTATGCCTTTAAGGGGGAGGTGAAGCCAACATTTTCCTCTCTAAAAGTTCACTACATGCATACACGGTACATCAAACACTGAACAGATTTTAGCACATTCATGCAATCTAATTTCAAGTTAATGTACAAGCGGCAAATAATGAATTCCTATCCCACACATAGGAAAAAAAAAATCATGGGAGACACACACAAAAACACACTACAGGTTGTGGTAAAGTCGTACCCTGACTTTTGTTGTTCCGAAGTTCATGGTCTCTGCCTCAACTCGAATGCCTTTACTGCGCTGGGGTCTCAGTCCAACCCACTGTTTTAGGATCTTGGCTTCCTGGTAAGGATGAAATACAGATACTATATAAAAAAGAACACACACACACACACAAAAAAACTTTTTATTGAACATAACTATATCCAAATGGTCAAATGAAAGTACATGACAGGTTCGAGTCCCACTGGTTCCTATTTTCTGACATGTGTGTTAATTTACAGATCAGCAGTTGCCATCTTAACAAATTTAATTTGTAGAGGGAGACAAAGTGAAGAAACTCGTACCTGAACCAAATGTGACAGTGCACCTCAAAACGAACATAAAGTCGCACACACTGATTTTGCATGAGGACTGAAAATAAGTGAAATGGGTCAACCTAGCCGAACTTGACTTTTTCATATTTTCTGAAAGAGCGGGTCTTCTTTTACATTATGCTAAAATTTGGTATCATAAAACGGGCAGGAAAGTGTGTTTTTGTTAGCAGTTTATCTCGAACGTTTTTGGTAGAATAGTGTGATTAGGTGTGTCTTTAGAATCCCTTTTTCATTTCTGAAAAACCTTGTCCAAACTCTTCACTTTCAACTCTAATAACTTTTGAGAGGATAGTGCTACTGCTTTGAAAAGTGGCATTAATTATGGACAGAATGTGTTAATGAGGCATGCTTAATTTCACTTTAATCTGATAATCTGTTCATTGTTGTTACTCTGGTGGTTTACTTCCTGTTTTTTGTCCCATTCATCGCACAGCCAGCACGGTTTGGTAAAGATTAAGCACTTGAATAAACACTGTACTTCAGAGACTCTTTTCTCAGTTCACACTTTTCCTGAGTTTGTGCTTTCTTTCCAATATTTAGATAGGTTAGGAGAGTCCATTTGATTTGAGTTATACATCATTTCAAAGCTTAAAGTGTGCTCTTTGAGAATATGGTCTTAACTAAAAATTCATGTCTGGCGACTTTTTGTTTGTTTTGAGGTGCAGGGTCACAAATGTACATTGTATGCATTGCATAATGGCCAATGCACACATGTTCACAGAACAGTCATCTCTTTATGGTAGCACATCCGAAGCAACTATGCTTTATTGGCAAAAAAAGAGAAAAAAATGAAACATGGCAAGTTAATGATCAATCCAAAGAGGAGGTGGTAAGCACAATCAGGGTATGCAATCATGACTTTCTCACTTTAAAAATTGTAACTTCTAAAAGAATGCACCAACTGACTTAAAAATTCACATGCAGCATGCTAAGACATCAGTAATCACATGTGGTAAGACAATAGCTAATTTCTTCTCATTTACTGTTAATTATTAAAGATTAATTACCAAGAAGTCCCCTAAAACCCACGTAATGCATAAAAAAAAAAGCGTTTTACAACTTACGTAAAATCAAGATTTGAGGTCCATGTTTTAAGTCTACCCCTATGTGTTTGGTATCAAATTAATGGATTTTTTCCTGGCATTGCTTGCATGCAATAAAAAACAGTGGTTCTTTCAGCTGGAGAAAGTTATAAGGTCTGAAGTCCCATCCTGGTAGGAGTGTAATGCTGGCTTATTTTTGTGACATTGTGACAGCATGGGTTCAGAGCAATGACGTGAAACTCATTGTCAATACCCCAACACCACTGCTTTGGTTCATCTATAAATGTATGTGATTGATTGAAAAAAGCAAGCTACGTAACTTAAACTTGAGTTGTGACTTGTAGTATGATTTAATGAAGTACGGTATGTCCTGTGATTTTGGAATTTGTGTTTGAGGAATTCAAGATACATAAGTGCCATTTGAAGGATTCAGGTCATAGGGCCATAGGACCTAAATGTAAATATGCAAACAAAATCCAAATCATTCTAATTCTAATAGGCTTGAGTTAATGCAGCAATACCACCACATCAGTGGAGCAGTGGAGTTTGATGAAAATCAGACAATTCATTGAAAAGTTATGAAGTTTTAGAGTTTCAGTGTGGCCATCACTGCATGAGAAGATTTCAATGGAAACTTGGTACAAATATGTATAATGAGATCCTTGGAACCAAGACAGTTCTTTGCATCAGATATTTATTTATTTATTTATTTTTTTATTATTATTATTTTTTTTTTTGTAGCTAAGCAGGTGTCTGTAAACATTCACACACAAAAAAAAATAATAATTCATTAGGACCAGAGATATACTAGTTCGTAATATCAGGTATTTTGTTTTATAAGATCTCTTTATATGGTATCAAGTTTCCACTGTACAATAGTTTATAAATGTCATGCATTGATGATGATACAAGAAAATATAAAGAGAATTAATCATATAATTCATTTATCAAGGAAAATGAAAAAGCACTTGAATTACCTCTTTCTGAAAACAGGGTGGTATAATTTACCCCTAACACATTTCAGTATCATATGTTATGCAATGTGACTTTACTTGATTTGAAAGGAAGGCATATTGCTTATAGAGCAGAGATAAATGTACTTGTGCCTGAATCTTGGTTCAACCAGATCTTCAGCTGAAGTGGAAAGATATACAGCTACTGACACTGACTATAACCACACAGAGCAGACCCAACTGGTAGTGGTACTCATGATGGACAAGAACCCGAAATATGATGAGGAGTCGAGTTGGAGGAGAAAGGGCAACACTGAGTACATGTATATGGACATTTCCTTGCAAGTGTAACTTTAAAATCATTACATAAATCTTACATGATGAACCTGCAAGGCTTTACTATGTATTAAGAGTTCTTATGTTCTTATGTATATCCCATTTTAACCCATGCTGTACAGCTATACATGGAGAAACAGCTTATTTTTCTGCTTTTCCTGAAAGTACTGAAGACACACTACAATATGGTGCACTGTTTGCCCATAAATGTTCAGCCAGTTTTGAGTTTTGAGCCATTTTCAAATGCTGAGGAAAATAAGTGCAGCCGTTTTTCAGTATTTTCAGTGAGGTATATCCTAATTCGACTACTTTAAAGAATCTTTTCCCCTTATTGAATATCCTTGTTTTTTTTAACCATGAAATGTACATGTGTAGAAATCTATTGTGTGAAAATTTTTATAGCAAATTTGAGTAATAGGAACTTATTTTTTTATATTTTTCAAATTGTTGAGCATAAAAAAGTGCGATACACGCCCATGTTATACTGCATGAAGGTCATATGATAAGTGTTCAGTGTTCATATTTCAATGCTTGTTCAATTTCTAAAGATATCATAAGCAAAAACATAGTATTTTGGCTTAATATGTCATTGTTTGAGTGTCACAGCTTGGATATCAACTCAAGTCATCATAAATCTCACATTCATTCTTCTATCTGTGTTTACAAATATGAGAATTGATCCAAACACTGTGCGCACATTCAAGGTCAAACTGTACAGATAATTTTTTGATGAAAAATACAATATCTTCCAAAATACCAGCCCTAATTTCATAAAAATTTGAAATAATGGCCACTATATGTCTGTTACCTATTCCTGAAAGTTTCGCCTCTTCACTCTTTGGCAAAAGTGAAATATGATAAAATATGTAAAAGTGGTTTTATTTGAATTCAAAATAATGCCTACAAAATTGATCATCCATTTCGAGAAGTGAAAATATGAAATTTATTCATATTTTGTGATATGTCATGGCTATGTGCTGGTGGTGAATGAAAGGGATATTTATCAGGAATATCTAACAGCAATATCAGATGAAAAAAACATTCTCCTTTTTTTTAATGAATTTTTCCAATATATTAGTCATTTCCATGTAATTCGACACCCCTAATTTAAAGGTAATTTATGCGCAGTTTAATGCAAAATTTTGACTCTTTCTTTACATGAAATGAAAATTTGAACACTCAGCTACAACAAACAACAAAAAAAGCATTTTCACCAAGCTTTTTCATTTTTGCCCTGTTACACAATTGCATACACTGATTGTGCTATTGACCAGGAGAAAATTATATTGTATCTTTATCTATCAAATACATGTAAAGATCACTGGCATTTGATTCATTCAGCAATTATAATATTCAGTAAAGTTCTATCGTTAGGTTGCATTGCTGCTTTTGTGGACTCTGCCCGGGCTTTGCACCAACTAAGGGAAATCCTGTACAATCTACATGTAGGTCGATGTGGGATATGGAATGTGAGAGCAGGTGAGAGTGAAACCTTCAAACTTGGTAGGATGCCGACAGCTCTCTCCCAAATCTCTTTGGAGTCCTTTGGGTCAACTTCTGTGTCCCATCGGTCAACCTGGGCCGTCCCACCGAGGGTCACATCGTCTTGCCTGTCACAGGATAACATTGTACCAACAGATGGCGTCAGCAGAGAGACAGGTTGTACAAAGCGCAACTGGTTATCGCACAGTCATGTAAATTTTTCAAGTATAAATCCTGCAAGTGTATCTTAAACATAAATGATTACAAACATTTTAACTATGGAATAAGAATAAAGAGATTGAATGCTATCAAAATATTTTGTCACTATTTTCCTCTTTTCTGAAAGTCTTTGGGAAGACTCCTTACATATGAACCATACTCACCAAAGCTGGCCCATGGCTAGCATAAAATAATTAATGTCTATACCCTTTATGTTTATCTAATTCTGAAAATCTCAAAACTCTTACCTTTTGAATACTGTGTACAACTTGTGGAATGTACCATTTATAAGGATTAGTACATACACCTGCCACCAGACAAATTTTTGAAAAACCATCTCAAGATACAAGCAGATACTGCCAAATGTGTAGATTAACCATTGGATAAAATTAGGGCACCTAAGTATAAGTATGCTGGATAGAAAATGCTCTATCATATCGTCTGTTGAGAATGATAAAGGTGTTAAGTTGCCACTAAACCCATAGTGTTCAAGACAACTTAACGGCCTTCTCATTCTCAACAGACGATATATACAAGAAATGAAAAATCCAATTAAGTATGTACATGAGAAACATGCAACAAGAATTGCAGAATGCAAATAATTGTCAACACTTTTTGTGCGCATTGACAATTATGTGAATCTTTAAATCATAAGTGTTCAGCCAGACCAATATAATTTGCAGCTTTCTCCATTCCCGTGTTTTTGACTTTGTTAGTGCAATGCAATGGTGGGCAATTATTCCTGAAGCATCAGATGCCAAACTTTACAGGTTCATGTTCTAAATACATAAAAATGCTGCCATATACAATATGTGCTGAAAACACTTAAAAGTTTATAGCAGTATGTTTTATTATAGAAAATAACTGCAATTCATTCTTGCTTGGCTGTATCCCCAATTTGATCACTGGCACAACTGTATAAAGGTTAGACTTGCAGCACAATGTTTTGTGATATTTAGAGCATGAAGAATTCTGGTGTATCATTATCAAGATGCTACAGTGTACATGTACAATAGGACATGTACAGATTTGAGGAAAATGATGAAATAATAGATGATTTGAAGATTGCATGTGACTCCTTTCATGATTTTAATATGATTATGCTTAAAACAAAAGTTGGCTCTATGCGTGAAATGTATGGAATGCCAGCTGCCAGAAATAAAACCAAAATGTCAGAGATGAGAAAATGAGTGACAATAAATACATAAAGTTGCTCGGTGAAAATTAATAATATGCCACTATTGATCAAAAAAATAGGAGTACATATCAGCAGTTTTGACAGTTACAACACAAATACTTAGCAAGTATCAACTTCATGAATGAAAAATTGTTGCAGCATATTATGTATCTAGAGAAAGAGAGCACTTTGAACATGTACCATGTATGCCAGCATTATCAGTACTAATAATCCTTACTATAGCATTAGTAGCATATTGCTTTCCACCGCCAAACCCCGTAATATATTTGTATATTGGTACAATTTGCACTTTGATTAAAGAGAAAGAAAGACAGAGAGACAGAGACAGAGACAAACAGCCAGACAGACAGACAGACAGAAAGCAAGCACAAATGCAAGGGATAGCAAAATAGTGCAGATTATTATTCAGGCCTCAGTATAAAAGAGATCAGAGAAGCACAGCGTGTACAACTACACCATAGAAGATCCTGTGCAGATTGTTTCAATCTCAAACTACAAATGTACAAGGGAATATGTACAAGAGTATTAATAAACTGCAAACCGCATTGATATAATTGTACATTGAGTTTTAAACTGGCACAGAGATAGTGAAAGTGATGAGTAAATATCTAGAAGCCAATAAATATTTGCATTGAGCAAGTGCTATACATTGAGCAAGTGCTATAGATACAGAATTTATTTAAATACTGTAATGCAGCTCCATATTCAAGCACTGTTGAATGAGTGAAAAAAAGCAACCAAGAAAAAAAAAAAGCAAAATTAAACTGAGCACTTTCTAGACCTGTGTAATGTATCATTATTTGCATGACGTGTAAAAAAGCTATGTTGCACACTGACAAAGAAGATTTCATGTTTGTTTGTTTTTTATATCCTTGTTAAAAAAGCAAAGCAAATTGTGTTTTATAGCAAGCGACTACATGTATAACAACTGCAGATGACTGTGATATTCTAGTCATGAAATGCTGCCACCATGAACAGCATAGTATACAGTGCACACTGTACAGAGAGTAGCATGTTTTGTGTTTGTTTCAGAAATTACACTGTACAAAAACAAGGCTACAAGGTACTGCAAAAGTGGAAATTTTCGCGGTGTTGAAATTTTCGCGCATTTCGCGCAACCAGAAACTAGCGCGAAAATAAAAACACGCGAATATTTTTGCTTGCCATACGTTCCTGTGCGTGATGTCTTGATTCCGCGGAATTAAAAACACGCGAAACTCTTCTGACCCGGCCTAGCGCGAAAAATTAGTCACGCGAAAATATCCACTTTTACAGTAGTAGAATCAGACCCCACTTCAATTGCAATTTCATGCCATGTTCAATTTGACTTTTTCCAAGCAGAGTTGAAGGGAGATGGATGCAATGGTACAGATGTTTCATGGAAATCGGACCTAGAAAAAGAAAGTTGAAGAATCTTAAAGGATTAGTCCAGTATTGGTGGAGATAAGGATTGGGCTTTTAACTTTTTGCGAGATACCAAGAAACCACCTAATGAAATAGTACAAAGGATACCATTCTATAAGAAATTCAAAGTTTATTTGATGAAAAATTGGTTTTAGAATTGCCGAGACATCCAAAAATAATAGTAAAACAAAGCAAGTTATCGTAATAAAAGGTGGGTCCCACCTTTTATTAGGTTCACTCTGTTTGGGATGTCTCAGGCATTTCAAAAACCAATTTTCATCAAAGAAACACTGAATTCCTCTTAAAATTATATGTTCCTTTATATTTCATAACAGGTTTTTCATTATCTCACCCCCCTCCCCCGAAAAAAAAAAAATAAATGTTAGAGAACCTGAAGTTAGGTCTCAACCAAAACTATATGATCCCTTTAAAGTTTCAACAAAAACAACAACTATGTAATCCTGTAAGTCATTAGTAACTGCTAGGTGTTTACTATTTTAAAAAAAGCTAACAAAAATTATGCATAAAGGATGACACATTCTTTAATATTGATATACAGCTGTAATGTGATGAAATGACATCATCTCTAGTTTAATAATTACATCAATGTCTGCTCCAATTTGTGTTTTCATTGTTTGATTTTTTTCCTGTGAATATGAGAAATGTAACAACACACTAGGCTGTCTTGTTTTAATGCTTTAAAGTACTTATAAAAACATCACCCTCTTTGTAAGTACTCTGTTCATAATAATAAAGTGAACACTAATTAAAATGGTATGGTCTATTGCAGACAAGACATATTTTCATGGGTTGGGGTTTTAATAGGTACATTGTACTTGCAGAATTCAGTTTACATTTTATGCATAGCCAGCTGTATGCTGGAACTTGTTTGAACAGTTGCTACAGTGTGTTTGACAATCACTACCACATGTTCAAAGAGATAAATTGCTGTGACTTCTTTATTACATTCTCTTCTGTATTTTTTTAGACATTTGTATTTTTGTAACCTGTTGTTGCTGACTCTCTAAAAATATTGAGTGAAAATATTCACTCTTACAGGAGTGCATATACAAAAAAAGAGTGAATTTAGAGTAAAACTGGAGTGAGTTTTGAGTGAAAATGTTCACTTTCACTCATTTTAGAGTGACCTCAGGGATCACTCCCAGATCTTCGAGTGATTCTGAGGTCACTCCAAAATGAGTGAAAATGAATATTTTCACTCAAAATTCACTCTAATTTCACTCTAAATTCACTCTTTTGTGTATTCACTCCTTTAAGAGTGAATACTTTCACTTGAATCTTTTTAGAGGAGATTTGTTTGTTGTATTTTTTTTTCAAACTGCAATAAATTATCAAAATGATAACATATAATATGAATGAAACCAATTGCTGCAAAACATGATACAGTGGCCATGGAAATAGTTTCTGATTTGTAATTTTAGATACCAGGTAATCTTGACTCTGATTAAGGTTTTTAATGATGAGATTCATGTCACTCTAGTCAAAATAACCAACAACAAAATGGCAGAAAATACTCCTTCCTTCTAGACATTGACAGTATCATTTCTTTTTAACTTGTTTAATACTGATTTCATTTTTCAAGCTTGTGTATTACCCTGAAATGCACAGCGATATCTATTGAACGCACTGGGCTCACAGTTGAAGGTCTAACACAGTTTATAGAAATTTAATCTTCCAAATGTAGAAGAGTTCTGGATTTGCAAATGGGCTAAAAATCTGTGTAGTGCTTGTTATTTAAAGTGTACAGTATGTATCTCATCCTGTTCCAATGCATGATCCTGCATCATAAACAACTGGAAAAAAAAAATGCAAGGGACAATTTGGTCAAATTGCTGATAATTTGAATTTTGGAACAACTCCAGCAAATTGGGGTCTGTTTGAGATTTATTACTGTACAGGTTTCTCTTCTTTTTTTTAAATCAAAATTCTGAAATCATAGCATTTTGAGTCTAGACTCATTTTATATTCTCCCTAAAGTCTCCCTAAATTCTAAACAGGTGTGATTATCCATTTTCTTAACATTTGGTAGGTTGGGAATAGTCAACGTGGATTTGATGGGTTACTGAAGATACCACCCCAGAAATTATTTTCCTTATTTTGTCCTTGATGCATTTGAAAAGGGGGCTAATGTTGATGTAGCAACGCAGCAAGATATTTGCACAGAATGTCTTAATACACACATAGTTTACATAGATAGTGAAACTGTACAAAAGGCAATTGAGTTGTTTTTTGATGCTTTGACTTTTTAAAATACTCTTAGATTATTTTTTTTTTCAATGAGACTGCTGTTTATTGAGGGTTATTTTAGCGTCTTTTGTTCTTGTGTGTTAGCATTCTAATAAAGACAAGAGATCCAGGTGTATGGCGCTCGCCAAAGTATCTCAAGTAAACCTTCCAAGTATGGAAGAGTATGAATACCAGGAACAACATGCATCTAGTAAATCAAGGAAATGGTGCCCATTTGAATAAATGAAGCTCCTATCTCAGAGATGCTTCCTACCAAGTTTGGTAATTAAAAAAAAAATATTATATATATCATGGCATTTTCAAGAGAGTAAAAATCTAAAAGTTTACACACGACGCACACTCAATGATGCACGCCGCACAAAAAAAAAAAACGATTCCAACAGCCACTGAGCCCTTGGCTCAAGTGAGATGCGTAAAGAAAAAGTAAAAAGATAAATAAAAATAAACTACAGAAATTAAAAAAAAAAATATTGCGGAATTGATGCGGCCACATTCCTTGGGTATGCATTCTGCAACACAGACTTGTTTACTCACCGCAAGAAAGAGTGAAAATCTGAGGTACCCGAAGGATTGATTTTGACGATAAACTTGTATTCTCCAGATTCATTGGAAAGCTGATGAAGGAATTGAATAGTTATTAAGTCCACAGAAAATGGTATTTAAAGGATAACTGTGTTCTTGTATACTTATAGGGGAACTTTTGCAAGCACGACAAGGCCACTAGTTGAGCGTGTCATGCGAAAATTTGCTTCTGCGCATGCTCAAATCCAAAAAATCTCCTTTCCTAGATCCTGGGGAAAATGAGAACGGTTATACACCACGCAACAGTTTACGTTTCATACATCACCCAAAATTGCTACATCGGTGTCCACACAGAAATGCGAACTACCTAGAAATGGGGACGGGAGTCCGAGTGCGGGGACTGTCAGCTGATTGCTTCCGCGTACTCTTGGTCTTCCCGTCGTGTAGCTTAAGTTCCCTATTGTAAAGTCAGAGAGCCCTTGCATATTTCAAACATACACTTGTAATAGAGGCTGGAAGAAAAATTTGAGAGGGTGTAAGAGTATACGTATGCTCATTAATATTAGGCTAATAAACATGTATGTGTACAGGCTGTACAAGTGTTTGTGTGCGCACATGTAGCTTGAGTGTTCACACAAATGGATAATAGTGTTTTTGTGTAGGTCCTAATGGCAATAGGTCATAGATCGAGTCGAACGCACACTGCCGTATGATCAATTTTGTCTGTTTTGCTGTGTGTCTATTCCTTGTTTGAATCTGTTTTTACTTTTGTGGAAGTCACAATACCTTGATAAACGTAGACAACCAATCAAAAGCATTGCAATTTTACTGAATTCATTTCTAATCTGGTTTGATTTTGATTTTTTTTTTTTTCTGATGTTTTTTTCTGATGATTTTTTTTCTGATGTTTCTGATTTTTTTCTGATAAGGTTGTAGTACACATTGTGCTCCTATCAGACCAAAACCCAACCAGTCTAAAACCTCAGTCAAATCCTTTGAGAAGTCATGAACAAGATAGCCTAGTCATATTGTATAGGGGGGAATCATGTTATTGAATACAATAGTTACAGAATCATATACGGTTTTATACCAATATTAATCATTGTTAAGAGAGCACTGTTTCACACCACTGATTACTGTGATTAGTAATAGTACAGCTCTTTTAATATGCAGCAGATGGCTCAACATTTCACATCAAACAAAGAAAAAATCTGTAAATTTATGGTTTAGGAAAGTGAGCTTCCAATCTCTCCCTCTTTCACTCATATTTTTCTTCACCCTCCTACTCATTTACTTCCATCCTTTTCTCCCTTCTATCTCCTGTCTCTTTTTTCTTTTTCCTTCTTTTTTTTGTTATTCTTGCAATTGATTTTCTACTTGTTTTAAAGACATCCTCAGACATCCTATTATGTACAAAATTCTTCTCCCCTGCAAAGACTTTCACAATACAGAAGTTACGTTCAGACGGTGATCTCTAACCTCGAGGATAGCTATCATTTGAGGATACAAGATCGTAGTTAAACACCATGTAGACAAACTCGTTGATAGCTAACTTGTAACTTGAAGTTACATGTAACTCGAAGATAGCTGTCCATGAGATATCTCAGGTCTATTAACGAACTGAGGGGGGTTCCCACTCATAGTTAAGCATCGTTTAGATAGGACTTGTTGATAGGAGATTGTAGGTAGTATGAAAGTGTAGTTATCTGGAGCAAAGGGTCTTTCCTCGAGGATGTTGTGTGAACAGGTGTCATAGTCAGGGGGCCTTTATAGCTTATCCTCCAAGATAGCTATCCTCAAGGTTTGACTACTACTACTACTACTACAACCATTTGAACATACACCTATTAACTAGTGATAGTGATGCACGGAATAAGAAGAATATCATGCAGATCAAGCTCTATCTGAAGCCTGCTTTAATGTTTGAAAGCAATGTATAGTTTCACATATATGCCATACAATTTTAAAAGAATATTTTTCATTCAAGAGGTTTCTAATAATCTAAGAAAAAAAAAAATCATCTTTAAAGAGCATTCACCTTGAAAACATGAAGCCCCATCTCAAACAAAATTGTAGGATTTGGCTGGTCTACCAATGCTCACCTAATATGTGAATTTTTAATTAAAGATTGCATTAGCCCGTTGAGGATGGTTTGATTTTGCTACAACACGCATTTCCCATAGACACCTGCCTGAGTATACTCGGGACTCGTCCTCAACGGGTGAATAGAGTAAAGTGGACAGAGTGACGATGTCAGTTCAAGAAAATCTACATGCATAAAGTATGAAATTTTCAATCATGGGAGTGTTGTGACTATGAGGAAGAGACACGAGAGACCAAAAAAAAAAATCACCATGGTAACATTCATGCACACAGGAGAGGGACAGTTTCTTTCAAGTTCATTCAACAACTCACCTTGGGATATAGTAAAATACTTCCTCTTTCGTTGAAAAATCACCTACAAAGTCATTTGTGGATTGTTTGGACAACTGGGCAAGAAACATGCAAATATACAAATTGTGTAGTTTACAGTAAAGACAGAAAACAGGTAATGAGGTCATCAGGCATTTACATTGTAGATTGTCAGTCAGGACCAGCCATGTTGCTACACTGTATCTTCACATCCACCTTTAAGAAGAGTTGTTACATATCCAAGCATTGTAAACAAGTATCATACTCGCCCTTAAAGTTTCTATTCGTTTTGCCTTTCCACAAGATGTTGTATGCCAAAGTCATCACATTGATGCAGTGGTAAATTCTATGTCAAAGGTATTCTTTACCATTAAAGGCATTATGAGCAGTGATTAAAAAAAATTTGACTTTACTCACGCGCAGGTCAGTTCTATCACAAAAATCTGACCATGCACTAAGCCTATAATATTTAAAAAGAGATCGCTATTTCTCAATAAACCATACAGTTTATTCTAAAAACAATTCTGTTATAACTATTGTTCACATTTTGTACATTTAATAATTAAACATATTGATTATAGTGACTAACATTTTTTACATTGGCATTCTATCCCTAACCCTCATTTAAGAACTATTTTGAAGTACTAAAGCTGGGTTTTCATTTTATCTGCTAATGGTAAATAGTATAAGAGCCTGAAACTCAGGACTTCAAAGGGCTAATTATTCTTTGTCCACATTATACGTAGAAGAAGATCCTTCTCGCAGCCTTTGGCCAACTGGGCATTGTCCTAATAATTGACGGATAGGAAAACGACAACATGGCTGGTGCTAGCAAATACTGGCTTACAACTTTTTATGTGCCATGTTCGCACGTCCAATTCAGTCGACGGCGTGCCAAGTTTACATATAATTCTGCTCGAACGCACAAACCCGCCCAAACCGATCGATAAAATGCCAACAGCCACAATACAATGAAAGCGTTTCTCGAGATTCCATTCCTGTCCCATTGAGCTTCAGTTTTATGTGGTGATTGACTATCAAGCGGTGTTCCCGCCAGGATTTGGAAGTAAATTCTAAGATTTTCTCATTGTTTTGAGTGCAAAGCCACGTGTCTATACATAATGTACATTGTAGAGCTCTATACTGGTCACTTGAAAGAAAAAATGAATAATCATACAAGAGTATATATTTGTCATACAATTTACACTATAAAAACAAAGCTTTGCATTTTCTCTACAAGTTTGCTCACTACATGCCCAGGGTAACAGGAAAGTTACATACCGTAGACTTCAAAAACAGAATGTTTTCCTAAAGGTATGACTATGATGGTGTCTCAGAATAATGTGGCACACAGGGGGTTTGTGCTATGGGTATATGGCACATAAAGAGTTATAAACCAATTTTACACATGATTATAAAACTAAAAGTCTCCATAGATATTGAAGAGAGATTGCAAGCAGCACTCATAAGAAACACTACAACATTAGATCTACAATTGTAAGTGGTACAGTAGTTTCAGGTACCACTTCAGGGGCGGATCAAGGAATTCCGTAAAGAGGGGCGCGTTTACAAAATTAAAGGTGGGGGGCACGCACCCCTCCCCCATTTTTTTTTTTCGTTTTATAGATCTTTTGTTTCAACAAAAAATAAAGGGGGGCATGCGCCAGTTGCGGTCCTCCCTGGATCCGCCACTGCACTTAATACTGAGTATTCTGCATACAGTGTAGAAAGTAACTGACATTCATGCATACATGTACAGGCAGAACATACTGTACAGTTCCAATGCATGTTAAAGGTGCATGGTCCCGGTGTTTTAGTCAAATGCGTACGCGGGCGCACGGCGCAAGTTTCCTATAGAGACCTACGCTATCGACTTCTCTTTGGCGCTTACGCTTTGGCCCACTTTCCCGAGTCCAAAAAAGTCCGATTCACTGTAGTCAGTGGTCCGATCACAGTTCGGCTCATGATTCGGCTGAGGGGGATGACAGCTTTAGCAAACTTCTTTTGTGATGTCATAATAACAAGCACATATGCACGCACCCTGGCATTACTACAGACTGCGCGATGCGCAGAGAAGACAACGAAGGCAACGTTACTTAGCAACACCTACGCACTTTACTCTTGATGACAGCTCAACTTCGGTAATCTTCGTATCAATGCTAACGGTGATCGGCAGTATCATCAACAGCGCCCTCTACACTACCGGGACTATGCCCCTTTAAACTGTCCACTGCAGACAACTGGGGTGGTATACATGTATTCAGTTCAACAGGTGGAAATTTCTCACACAAACCTGATCTACAGTATTTTCCTCGTGAAATATAAAGTTTGAAGAAAATGTGACCTCGGGGATATAGATCCCTCAGGTTTACAATGTATGCAACATCACCATATGTGACGCTGCACCTAAAAACAAACAAAAAGTCGCCAGACATGAATTTTTAGTTAAGACCATATTCTGAAAGAACAGACTTTAAGCTTTAAAATGATGTATAACTCAAATCAAATGGACTCTCCTAACCTATCTAAATATTGGAAAGAAAGCACAAACTCAGGAAAAGTGTGAACTGAGAAAAGAGGCTCTGAAGTACAGTGTCTATTCAAGCGCTTAATCTTTACCAAACCGTGCTGGCTGTGCGATGAATGGGACAAAAAACAGGAAGTAAACCACCAGAGTAACAACAATGAAGAGATTATCAGATTACACTGAAATTAAGCATGCCTCATTAACATATTCTGTCCATAATCAATGCCAACTTTCAAAGCAGTAGCACTATCCTTTCAAAAGTTATTAGAGTTGAAAGTGAAGAGTGTGGACTAGGTTTTTCAGAAATGAAAAAGCGATTCTAAAGACACAGCTAATCACACTATTCTACCAAAAATGTTCGAGATAAACTGCTAAAAAACACACTTTCCTGCCCGTTTTATGATACCAAATTTTAGCATAATGTAAAAGAAGACTGTCCCGCTCTTTCAGAAAATATATATGAAAAAGTCAAGTTCGGCTAGGTTGACCCATTTCACTTATTTTCAGTCCTCACGCAAAATCAGTGTGTGCGACTTTATGTTCGTTTTGAGGTGCACGGTCACATATCGTTGTTGGGGTAACAAGACCTTGTATCTAAAATTTTGGTGATTTTTTTTTTTTAATTAATGATCAGATAGATCAGATAAAGTGATGTCCCGTCCAAAACATGGCTGTCTTACCCCAAAAATGAAACTACCATGGCATGTCAGAGGAAAGGCTATCCCTTTTGATATTGAGCTTTGGCAGCCATATTTTGTTTTTGTTTTTGTTTTTCTCTCCCTCTCCTGAACATTTGACATTTTGTAGATCTATACGAGGTCTTGTTACCCCAGCGACAATAAGAAAACATGCTATTTTGAACAGATGGTACCATACTGTGCAGTGTACGATTGATTTGCCATCACACTACAAGTACTGTTATGAATCCTATTGCACCTGCTCCACACTGTACACTACCAGAACTATGGACAAAGCGACACATTAATTAATCACTGCATGTGTCTAGCCAGCTCAATAGGGAGGATGAGGTGCAATGTGTACAAGCTTTACTGAGGGAGGCTGCTGGTAGATACACGTGTATTTCTCCTCATCACAGTTTGCAATACGGTGGCTACATTACAAAACATAAGTGTGATAAACCAACCAAGTCTTGGATGAATAATGCTGCAGACACTTTATCATCTCATCACCAGTTACAATTGTTTGTAAATTGGCAACTTTGCATTCACTGCACACATTATGAAAAAAAAAAGGATTTGAAAAAAACTTTTTAATTATATTCACAATCTCCATAACTGCTGACGGGAAACATTTGTCCCTATGAGACAAAAACATGACCTTCTGAAATAGGCTGCCAAATTTTTATGTAGGATAAGCTACAGATTCAGCAATTTTAATACAGTTTTTTGACAACAATTCTACAGCAGATACAAATTATGGTATGACCAAAATAGGGTTCACACACACACACACACAAAAAAAAAAACCAATGTATGTTTTTTTTTCACCCTACATTGCATGAAACAACAACAACAAACAAATTCTGGGACGGAAAATGAACAGATATTGGTAGCAGAAAATCTGTTCTTTCACTAGAAAAAGTCATTTACAGAACAGTGTACATTGTATGTACAACGTACCTTTAATACCGTAATTTATACAATTTAATTATGTTACTTGAAGAAAGAGCACGAATGCATGTACCCTCTTGTGCAATTATATTACAAATTGAGAACTGGGTGTATTCCCTAATAGCTAAGAGCTGGCACTACAGGGACCATGTATACGTGATTCGTGGAAGAACTGGGTTATCCAAAAACAAACAAACAAACCAACAACTATTATTACAAGCAAAGAAAAAAAAAAACACAAAAAAAAACAACCAGATAATAATAACATGTCACATGCAGCAGTGAGTCTTTCCCTGGGTAGTCGATGAAATGGGAGTGGAATGGACAGAAAATGCATACCAACAGATCATACAAAACTGACTACAACATGCACTTCAAAAGATGACATGATAGCAGCTAGCCACTACACATACAGTACAAAAATGATCATTGCAGTGTATATATCCAGAGATACAAATTTTGCGTATTGAGTGGATGAACTGTAAAGGTTACAAAGAGTGAGCACTATTAAAAACAAAGGAAAAATAAAAGACACATAAAGACACATGCTCACTACAATGTAGGTATGTATATATTTAAATACAAGAGGCACTCAGTTTTCCAATGATTTTATGATACTGAATGCTGTGCTAGAAATACATGTACACTGTAGTAAGCACTCCGGAAACATAAAAGAAATCAGTGAGTTGATCACACACATACATGTATGTGTCACGTATAATGTGTACACGGACATACGTACATGTACAAGGGGTTTCACAGAAAAAAATTTTCAGTTGGTCTTGTTCTCGCCACCACAGGAGACACAATGTGCAAAGCAACAACATTTAATTGAAGGACTAGAGCCATTTCGTTTTTGTTTCTTTCATATTATGCAAATGGTATTAAATAATGCCTAAATAATGAACAGTAATTTTGTTATAAGGGCCGGTGTCAGGGGGAATCATCAAATCCTAGCACTCTCCAGTATGCAGCCTTTGGAATACATTTGCGTTGCTCACCATGTGTAACTTTGGACACGAATGGAAGAATAGTATACGACTGTAGAAAATGTTCACTCTTTTAAACAGGTATAGTGTCATGACGACACAAACTGCACATCATACATACCTACACACACAAACATACAACTGTAAACACACACACTACCATTTAAAACATCTCTCTTTCTTTAATAAACACACTATTCGTAGTACTGAACACACATACACACACACACACACACACACAAACACACTGTAGCAATCAGTATTCACAGTCAGCAGGGCTGCCAACTCTCACTCATTGAGCGTGAGACTCACGCAATTCAACCACTTTTGACTGTCTCACTCTGATAAAGGATATCTCAGCTAAACCCCCAAAGTGGAATGTACATGACTACAAAAATAAATATCTGAATTCTCTGATATTCCGAATATCGATATGCCCAAGCCCAAAATTTCGAGATTTTCCCGCGCGGGTGTAAAACTTAACCAATAATATATTGTTTTTGGTTTGCGCGCAAAGACGAGCTATTGGATTACGATTGGTTTCTACCTCTACCACGTGAACGTAGCTTGTACTTTTGGCAAATTACCGGTACAGTACATGTATGGCTATGACGTGTGCTTTACATCGCTTTACATACGGTGCACTGACTGTGTATATACAATGTACGTAGTATGTACGTACGTACTGCCGCACAGCAGGCCGCCGCCAGGCGCTAGCCAGGAGGTCGCTCCGCTCCCTCGCAGTGCACTCTCTCACGCCAAACTCTCACTCAAGGTTGGCAGCCCTGCAGTCAGGATTCGCAGTCCCCTAACAATATGAAAAATGGACAAAGTAAAAAGCATCTACAGTCAGACATGTTTAACAGTTGATGCATATTGTATACTGCGTACTAGAACCTGCCTCAGGAAACACAGTTGGCCCTGCTTACATTTCTCCCTCTCTCTCTCTCTCTCGCACTTGATTTTGAGTAATGTAAGTCTACTACAAGATTCATGTCAATTTGAAGATCTGCTCTAAACACCCATAGCTAAAATTTTATACAATGTACATCTCCATTCTATGCACTACTTTTATAGTTAGCATAGATTGCACTTTGGCTATAGTTATCACTAGCTGTCCTTTTCTATCAACATTCTGTCGTACAACCCTCAGGCTGTCTTTTTATTCTTATTTCTATTTTCAATTATCTGTCTGATGTTGTGTGTATGGTAGGTGTGGATGGGTACAGGCTATATAATATACTAGTAGACTATGAAAGGTCTTCAATATGAATATATTAAAGTGTGATTTGCCCCTTTATGAGCCCCGGAGAGTTGTAACTAGCACCACTGTCCTTTTCTATCAACATTCTGTCATCCATCTGAATAATCCAAACTTGAGAGTAGATCTAAAATTAGAGTTTATCCTATCAGTATTCATTGTTAGGAATACGTCTATTCCATGGTATTATTTACCATTTTTTCTGATTTAGTTTGCAATGTTCTGCTATAAACCTCGTATGAACAGTATACATGTACATGCATAGTGATCAAAGCTGAGCTCAGTCACATTTCTGTGTTCGCTGACCCCAGTTATCCAATTTCGGTGCCTGGTTTTGTGTAGAACAAAAGATTCTGTGAGCCTATCAGTGCACCCTCTATTCATACCTCGCACCCAATAGATACTTCCATTGTTCAATGGCACAGTAGTTCCCAGCAGAAAGGGGGTTACACGCACCGCTTGACTACTTTCAAACAGGTGGGGGGGGGGGGGGGGGGGTAAAGTTCATGTTTAGACAAGTTTTCTGCACCAATTTGAAAATCTGCTTGCCTGACTGGGCAGAAGTTATGTACAGGGTAGCGCCATACCACAGGAGGGCTTTGGAGACACAAAGGGCCTCTCAAGGGAGTGGGTAATCTCCATTTATTAGTAGTCTATAGTTACGTTCAGACGGCAGGCCCTAACCTCGAGGTTAGGAAACCTCGAGGTTTAGCTCTTGCCCCCTAACTACGACGTGTGTCCACACGACGAAATCTTGACTTCGAGGTTACGAAACCTCGAGGTAAAGCTTCTGCCCCCCGAGTGGGTCCCACTCGATGTCAAAACCACAAAACCGGAAGTTTCAGCCCACACTGCTAACAAGACGTCTATTTATTCTTTAGTCCAACCCTGTCGGACTCGCTTACAGGTACTCTTGTTCTCTGTCATGGTATGCAGAGATAGCACTGCACTGATGACTTTATGCCTGTACAAAGATATTCGTCGAAAACATTTTTTTTTTTAGCGTCGGAGAAGAATATAGAATACAGTAGCGAGTTCGACGTGTTCAGTTTCAGAGATCAAGTGCTTGGGAAGAAAAGATGATGTTGTTGTGTCATGCGTCATAGGTTTTTCACGTGTAGTGTATTTGTGGTGTACGTTTGGGAGGTTGACCCGGAAGCAGAGGGAAATTGTGGGGGCTGGAGTTTACGGCGAGGTCACTCTTAACTTCGAGTTTGTTGTTTTTTGTGTCCACACGGTGCTTAACTACGAGTGGGGACCCCCCGCGGCTTGTGGTTAGAGCGCTAACCATAAGATTTCTCGTGGCTCGAAACATCGAGCAAACCTCGAGGTTTGCTAACTACGAGTGCGTCTTCACGGTCCCTAACTACAAGCTCTAACCTCGAAGTTTCCTAACTTTGAGGTTAAGGGCTCCCATCTGCACGTAACTTATAGTGTGATGATTTCTTTGCAAATCTGGCAAAAGCAAAAACAAAAACAAAAATCAAAAGCAATCAAAAGGCAAGTGGGCAGACAAAGCATATTGTGTTATGCATAAATCATGACCTACATTGTATGGTAAAAGTATCGAGATATCAAAATGGATGCAAAATACAAAGAGGCAAAGCCTTCTGAAAATATAGGAATGTGCACACTGTGTTCTCTTGTACAGGGACCTTCTCTTTTTGTTTCCCAAGTTCTTTGATAATATGGCTGACACATAGGTGTGGACACTACACAAATAAATAAATGTATGACAGTATAGTGTGTGCATGTGTGAAGGGGTGAATGTGCACATTTTTTATTAATGGTTGAACAGCTTAGGTGTATAACAGGGAGCAACACAACCTCTGCCATTAAATGAGTTTGCCAGAATATCAGGCACTCACTGAATACCGTACAAGACGACAAGTACAAATGTTTCAAGTACTGAGTATCATTTCCTCCCACTTTATACTGTTTTTGTTTGTTTTGATTTGTTTTGTTGCGTTGTGATTGGTTGGAATCAGGCTGGACATGATAGAAACTATGATAAACCTCTACACATGTTTCAGGTCACTTACCACGGAAAGAGATAACTTTCCCTGTCATCACCGTAGCAGAATACAAGGCTATGCTGCAGGTAGGGTGCTCTAAGCTTCAGCCCAAGGAGGGGATGTGTTTGAGAGGATACAATGTACAATAGCAGAGTGAAAAAAAGGACATAAGATCACATTTGATATAGAGGGTGTCTCGCGCACTGGACCAAACTCCGCACACATTGTTCAATGTCATGAAAACACAGTCGAATAGCAAAATGTACCAATTGAAAGCAATTCACCTTACAGGGCCTTGGGGTATGATTGGAATGTAGGGAGAACAAAACACATTTAAATTGAAGGGTTTAGCAGCTTATAAGTTAAAGTAGGCCCGCATAAAGAATCGCCCTCTCTCGGACAAATCGGGGCAGGCACCAGACACGGAGCGAGTCGATCTGGAAAAGGCTGTGAATGTGACGTCACCGTATCGAGCCTGCACGCGCACGCTGCAGCTAGCTAGCTGCATGCATGTGATATGCATTGCTAGACTGTAGATCTATGTTTTTCTGCTCGCGATCGCCTCATCGTCAGGAAACTCGGAAGTTTAGTAAAATCAAATCTGTCACTGTAAAGTTCTGATTTAGAACTACGGGATTATCAAAGTAATATAACATTTCTGTGGAAATTCAAGCTTTTTGATATCAGTAAGTCATTATTTTTTAGTTCGAAACCGTTGAACGATCGACTATTGTTTACTACAAGTTGCACGAACTCTGACTCGGACGCAATTCGGCGAGCTGATGATCAAGTTGGAATGTTAGGCTACTTCTCTTCGTGCCAGTGAAGCTTGGAATCTAATTCTTTGCCTTTGGGCATTGTTTACTACTGAATAGTAAGTATAATAACCTTCGTTTTAAATATGTAAACGATGTTTATTAGCTGGGCCATTTTGTTGGAGAGTGACCGTGAATAGTCGATACAACTCTGGGTCTCTTGGGTCTCTTGGAAGGTTGCGAAAATCCTTCCCCATACAGCCATGGCCCATACTTTAGTTTTAGCCTAGATATATCTGCAGCGTAGCCCCGCGCCGCCCCGACCGGTCGCGACCGTACCCGCGCCCAGGGCCAGCGCCGGCGGAATACATGTAAGTTTGAGTCTAGTAGATCTACCTGGTTAATGCAATGAGCCGAGTAGTGAAAACTCTCGGTGACGGGCGAAACCGGCCTATACTATCTGTAAGATTTTTATTCTCTAGTGTCGATTCGCCTAATTCTTCTTCCCGGTTCTTTCAAAGATATTCAAGAATTGTCTAGTTTGTGCAAAAAAAGTTGAGCACTTTGTGATATGATATGATTTCAATGACCAGAAAAAAAAGAAACCAAAGAAAAGAAATCAAATAAAGGAGGTCAGCAAGTGTGTAATCTCTAATTTACAGAGACTAGAGTCCACTCCTGGTTGGCGGGGGCGGTTCTTCGTTGTTTTTACCATAGAATTCTAGACTAGGTGGCAATCTCATCAATTAAGACACCAGGGACCAATTTTTCGCGGTATCAAACTATCAGCAATTCCTGCAACTCTCTTCAACTTTTTGTGTTCTAACAAAACTTGAAGTCAAAGTTAAAAAATACTGTACTATTTCTTTTGGCTATGCAATTAAGGCCTGTATGTGTACGTTAAAAAATCAAGGGGTATTAATTGGTAAATCCAAATCAAAAATGCATTTTGAGGCCAGATATCTTGATTCAACAACAAAACTACCTTTGCTAATTTCCCCATTTTGGCATAGTCTAAAAAGTTAGGCCCTAGCTCAGACAAAGTCATGCTAATTGAATTGCTAACAGTTAGGCCCTTGCTCTCATTCCAAACTCAAAATCTCACAATCGAACTTCTTGAATCTTGTTCTAGTTCTATTGAACTGAAACTGAAAGGTCTCTATACTCTGATACTTTCCCAAATTCATGTTGATGGCCTGTGGCTGGGCTAATACATACTCACATTTCACATTATTCAATTTGATATGAAATCTGCTACAAATGGTGCTAAAACTTACTTATTTTGAACATTAGCTGGGTCAAGTCTACTGCGGAGATCGATTTCACCCGCGCCTTCGTCGCCATCTCTCTCCCGCTCCACTACCCGGCCAGCCACGGCGGGATTGCGAGGAAGAGGCTCGTTTTGATACGGTACAGGCTGGCGTTCAACTGCACCTGCACTGCCTGATGATCCTTCGACGTCACTTTCATCTTCATCGTACTCGCCTATCTCCCCATGGTCGTTATCGTAAGAGTCCGAATCATCAAACGAATCCTCCGAATCTGGATCACATTCCAAAATGAGGTCCTCGATATCCAAGTCAGAGGTACCTTCTGCCATTTTCAACAAGAAAGTCTAGTCGGCTTCGCATCCTACACGTATTAGCTTGGCTTTGTATACAGCTAGCTCGCGCTCGCTCTCTCGCATAAGATCGAGGCCTCATCACGGTGACGTCATCTCCCCGCTGAGAGTACAAACGAGTTGTTCTCTGGCTTTATTAAAACTAGTCATTCATTCTTTTAAGAAGGGCCTATCATTGGTAAGCGTTTCTAGGTGAATTCGAAACATGGTTAGGTGGAATCTATGGTACTTCCTCGTTATAATGAGGTTTATATGACACCCTGGTTTATGCATAATTTAGATTTCTATGCGGGCCTACTTTAAAGAAAAATTTATGAAAGGATGCCAACTCTACAGTTAATTTTGAATGTAGGCATTTTGGCATTTGCATAGCACTAAAAACTTGAATAAAAATATGCAGACACAAACACTTGTAACCTGTTGAATATCACGATGAAAGTAATATTCACACATGAAACTATTAGCCTCACAGTATACTCTGTACTTTCATCTGCATTTGTACGTACTATGTACTGTGTACAAGCACTGTAGTCAACTGTAGCCAGGGCTACAGTACAATTACAAGTGCTGGGGCAATGTCATGTGGATTACATGATTTTAAAAAAAAAAAAAAATGTTCACTGCATCTTCTCTGTAATTGTAGAAGAATTCAAAGGCAGTGTCCAGGGAGAACTTTAACACCGTCACTGATTGTTGGTGAAAATGGCTTTTTTCGGATTAATGGTCAGATAATCAGTTAAGTGATGTCCTACATACCTCAAAAATGAGGCCACCATGGCATGTCAAAGGGACGTCTATCCCATTGGATACAGTGCTTTGGCTGCCATGTAATTTGCTCTCCTGAACATTTGATATATTGTACTTAAATACAAGGTCTTGTCACCCAACCGATGATACGCTTTCCTCATAAACTATTAAAAAAAACACCTTTGTTCTGATATAATATTCATGGAGCTAGAACATGATAAATTCTGTGCAAGGGTAATTTTCAATGGAAATACATAGTACGTATAGCAGTCTGCAATTGGGAAACCGTACAGTCTGTATATCCACACTATGCATATATGTCCTGTACAAAGTCCATCATGATACCACATCACCCACAGCATGTTAGTGCCTTTACACCACAAGCAGCCTTCAAGGCTTTCCGCACATTCTAATTTTGCTTGGTTACTGGCTTCTTTTAACACCACCAGCTATTGAACAAAATCTAGGCAGCAACACCCTATGGATAAGGACTCGGGTGTAATTAGGGTACATGTATTGAGTATGCATCAACAGAGCAATGCCAAGCCCAGTGCTATGGAACATCTATAAATGCAAAAAAAAAAAGAGTGTGACCCCATTTGTGGGAAGGTAGACACCATACAGGCCCCACACTTTCCCCATCAGGGTCTGTTATAACCCTATTCTGACTGCGGGGGGGGGGTCATATTGATCCCCCCTCGACATTTTGTGCACGATTCCGCAAGGCGCAAAGATTGTGCCTTTTCATTGAAGTCCCCCGCAAATTTTAAGACCAAATTTGCGACGACCGAGTACACCGTCTGAAGTTACATAATGTTTTGCATATGCATATTAACTTGAAAACAGCTCAAATTCATGATATGGTATGCAAATCCAATGCAAATTGTTTTTTTCTATTGATAAAAATCAGATTATTTCAACTTTTAACCATTGAAATTAATCAATTCTACTGTAGAAAAGCTTGAAAAAGTGCCTGCAACAAATTTTGGCAAAAAACAACAGAAAACAAAAGGTTGAAAAAAACAATAAAATACATAAGAAATTATCAAAACAATAAAAACAAAAGAAACTGATTTTGATTTTGCTACTTTTTTTAAACAAGAAAATTGTTCGATGTGTCTTGAGGAACTCTACCACAAAAATTTAGCCATCCTTCAGTCTTTTTAATGGAGTTATAGAATTTACTACAAATAGAAATCCAATAATTTTCTTTTGTATGACCATGTAATCTTGTAGTTGACATCCGGCTTTATCTTCAGGGATGTGATCGCCGGCCAAGATCTGAAAGGGGGGGTTGGTCAAATTGACAGCCCCAGCCCCCCCCCCCCCCCCCCCCCCCACCCCCCAGTAAAAACTTGGTCTCAAATAGCCCAGTTAAAATAGAGTTAAAGGTTGGGGTCAACAAAACTCTTTACGGACTTGTCAGCCCACATGGATATCCTGTAGAAAGACTGTACTGACCTCTGAATAAAAAGCCTCATACAATTATTGATAGTCCATCCTTTCAATGCCTGCCTATAAAAGAAAAAATTTCTACTTCTGAACTCTGTGCAAGCAGAACTTACATGTACGGCTTCATTGGCTTTTAATTGATTATACTGCTTTCTGCATTATATACACAGTATATTAAAGGACCAATGATCAAGCCTCAGCATACTGTACACTGTCATATCTTATCAAATTAAAACAAAAACAAAAACAAAAACAAAAATCTATATCAAAGGAGTACACATATACACTTGCAAGGTAAAGGAGTCCACACAATTTCGAGGAAAAAAGTATTTCTACCCTTCTTGTCATAGACATGTAGGCCTACATTAAAAAAAAAAAAAAAAATATGGGAGTGGAGACATTATTTTCCATGAAACTTGCAGTACTTTTGGCCAAAACAGTACTAATAAATAATATTATATAAAATAACAGTTGGCACCTTTGTATATTGACATATTACAGCATTTTGTAATAAAGCAAAATTTGCAAACACTTCTGTCTAAGAAACAGAAAAAAAATACAGTGCCAGGATTTGCAACAGATGACTTTAAAAAAAAACACAAGAAAACAAAAAATAAAACCTAAACTTCCAATTGTACATATTGTAAATAAGAAGGTAGCAGATGGGCAGTTTCTATCTGTAGGTCAAAGGGTGTGTACAGTTCTGGTTGAGGGGAGGATTTTGCTTTGAACGTTTTGCGAGTATATTCAGAAACCACTCTTTGAGGTGTCAAAGAGCATGCAATTCTAAGGGGTATCAAAAGTTTATTTGATGAAAATCCATTTTAAAATGGCTGAGATATCCAAATACAAGTTGAAACAAAGAGATTCTAATAAAAGGTGTGGCCTGTCGCCCTTTATTATTATCACTTTTTTTTTATATCTCAGCAATTAAAAAAGAAATTATCAAATAAATGTGGAATCCTTAAAATTACATGCTCTGTCATATTTCATAAGAGGTTTCTCATTATCTCACTTAGGAATTTTCAAAACATGAACCCCCACCCCAACCGGTACTGTACAGTCCCTTTAAATGTTGCAAAACATAGTCAATAGTCTTTTCAAGATAGTTGAAGAGTGCATAAATGTTAAAAGTACATATTCTCATTTTGTCACCATTTTTGCTATCCAATGATACCAGCGTTGAAGGTTCCACTGAGATGGTCAGTCTATGGGATTGTGTACATTTCAATAACGTTCTGGTTTGCAAGGCTGTGATGATGCATAATAAAACAAGAAATTTAAACTTTTCATTTCCAGTGTTCCACATTGTGTCGCTGTTAGTGCCTTCACCCTTTGCACCATCGCCACCATGTTTTCAAAAGTGGGGGGGGGGGGGGGCACTTCAGGGTTTCATGAGCTAACAAGCAAAAAAAAGGGGGTATTGAGTGCAAAAACAAAGCCTCGCCACGCTCACACTTCAAGGTTTCTATTTCTTTCTATTTGCCACTCCGCACTTCCGGGGTAAAAAAAAAAAAAAAAAAAAAAAAAAAAAAAAAAAAAAAAAGCTGGGGGCCCAAAATGGTGATATCTTACATATGTATTCCTTTGGTATGGTGCAAAAAAAAAAAAAGTGTGTGTGTGTGTGTGTGTGTGTGTGTCGGGGGGGGGGGGGGGGGGGGGGGGGGGGGGCAGCTCCCCCAGTTCCGCGGACCTAATCGCAGAGCACTTGCAGACCCTATACACAATGGTACTGTACATCCCATCACCACACAATAGTACAGCAGATGATGGGTAGCCTTGTAGAGAGCATTTTAATAGTTTACTAAAACTGCAAATGTCCGCACGTGTTTGCTTGCACAGAAAAAAGAAGATTAACTCTTTATGTGCCACGGTGTGCCACATCATTCAGAGACAGCAACGTCACAGTCTTGCTCTGGGAAAACATTTTTTTTTTTCCAATGTATGTAATTTTCATAGATTTTTATTACCCTGGACATGGTAAGGAGTAAAGTAAAGAAAATGCCAAACTTCACTCTGATGTAAATTGTATGACAGATCTATGACTTTTTTTTTCTCTCTCAAAAGACCAACAGATACACTATTGCACTAGCATGACTTTTGCACAGAAAAACAGTGAATGAAACTAAGAATTCACCCCTAAATTCAGTAGGGTACAGAGTTTGAGAGTCTTGAAATCACCACATATTAAATGTAAGGTATATGTCACAGGAATAGAATCTTGAGAAACTCTTTACACATTGTACTGTGTGGCTTTGGCTATGTATCAGTCGGTTTGGGCGGGACTATGCGTTTTAGTAGAATATATGCGAACTTGGCACGCCACTGACCGAGTCTGGTGTGCAAACCTGGCACATAAAGAGTTATGATGTGGTGACAGGAAAGGAAAAGGAAGAAGGAAAAGAAGAAACAAAAACAATGACTGCTCAAAGAAGATATAAAACAAAAAAAAGGGGGAAAAAAAGATGATGGTGGACAAATGAGAAGGAAAAAGAGAAGGAGAAATTGACTACAGTTGAATCCAATAGTAAGTCTATAATCGATTTTATCTTTTGATAAAACGGTAGCCTGGTACTCATTCCTATCAACCCTAGACAGGAAGCCACCTCACCGTGCATACACATGGTACTTGTCCGTTCCGTCAGCGCTGCCGGGACATCTGCCATGGGTCTTAATCCATGAAGCACTGACCTGACAACGATATGCCGACGGCACGAACACACATGGGGAAATATAAGGCATCAGAGACAAAGGGTGCTTTCAAGTTTGGTTTTGGTGCTATTGCTAGTGCTAGCGCCCAAATAACAGACTTAAATCGAGCTTCAACACTGACGGTCGGATTAACAAGGCGATACCAATCAAAATTATCGATCTCCAGCACTAGGTGTTGGCATCACAGCACCGCGACGTCCGCGGGAATTGCGTAACGAAAAAAGTGATGGCGCATGACTACAGTCAAATATTAAAAGATGTAGCCAGAACTGCTCAGTTTTAGACACATAATGTGAAAGAACAATTAAAATGCCACAAATTTCATCCCTTCTTTAAAACACAGTTATTTCAATTTTGCTCCCAGGCTCAGATTCATAGAGCCATGTCTGGAGTGTCCATGGACCTTTACGTGGGAGACCATTGCGTTAGCATAGACTTTGCTCATAAAATGTGCATCTACTTACGCACGTAAGTATGGGTCTTGCACGGCAACGCTAACACCAGCACTGAACTTGAAATGACGAAAATGATAATCCCTAGGGGCTAGTGTTGTCAATGGGGAAAAAGCACGTAAATCACTAACACAAACGGCAGAGCTCGGTTCAGCAGATGTCATTCAACACCGGGCCCAGCACCAACAACCGGAAATACGTCATGATTTTGAGGTCAACTCCAAACACCGAGTGGAAGTGATTTCAAGTTCAGTTTTATCACCGGTGCTAGTGCTGAAATAGCACTAGCACTAGCACCAAACTTGAAATCACCCAATTTGTCCTGATGCCACAAAGCAGGGCGCCTTCACAAGTAGGAATGGAATTTATGAAGAGGACAATAATAAAAAGCTAGCTGTTATCCGGCTGTGTCACGGCCCTCGGGATAAATGCGATTTTAGCCAGATATTAGGATGAACAATGTTTTTGTGCACATAAATCGAAGGACAGACTCAGAAATTGCACAATGGCATGCTACAGTTGTATCTGGTGATGGCTAGCTCAATGATGAGCATGCAATGCACAGTGGAGAAAGTTGTGAATGACGAGCGTGTTTTCGAATCAATCTGTCACTGAATTTTACCCCTCAAACCCCCCCCCCCCCCCTTTGAACCAAATATTGGTCCCAGAGGTCACTGAGAATCCAAGACCCAATAGAGGGATCTTCAAATGTTTTGTGATGGCTGATGTATTGGAATTCCAGATGGCCGCAAACCCAGTGGTCAGATTTCTTATACATTGTAGATGTGGCAATTTTTTTCTAAAATCACCACCCCAAAATACCAATTCATGCAAAATTTCATATTCTCTGCCGGATGTGAGCATCTCAACCAATTTTTGCTACACCTGTTTTTAGTAGTTCTGCATTGTATCTGCTCCACGTCTACCAATGCATGGCTGCCAAAAGTCAAGCATCAGGTTCGGGGAAAGCTCGCAGAAGTGATATTGTGTGCTGTGTATTCATTGCAATGGTCAACAATTCCCACATACAGGTTTTTATTTGTTTGATAGTCTTTAGACATGGTGTTGGTGTTACATACAACAGGCTATTTTTTTTTTTTTTTTTTTTTGGGGGGGGGGGGGAGGGGGGTTCTTAATAATTTTTTTTTTCCCCAACCAGGGAGCTTGCTACCGAAAATGCATACTTCTTCACAGCTATTCTATCAACACCAAGAGATCTGTTTTGCGATTTGTAATAACCTTTCGTGGGATTGGTCATCTCACTGAGACCACACCTCTCTCCTCTGACACTGAGAGATAAGACAAGCGCTACAAAAACTTGATGAATGAGAGGATTGACTAACTTTTCCAAACTGATATACAATGTACAAAACCATTTATTCACACAACTTACTGCAAAATTCATTGCAACGCAATTTGATCCGTATACAACATCCAACAATTGACATTATAACTGTCTGTTATGTTATAATCATTAGATCTCATCCTGATACAGAGTATACTGACTCAGCAAAGAAATACCATACATGACTTATAAAAATTAAGAAAAAAAGCAGGGACACAAAAAGTGAAAAATGAAATGATACAGTAATACAATCTGCATGAGTATAGCATTACATGCTTCCACTGTTACAGCCATTTTCAAGTAGGTTTGAGGGGGGAAAGGGGGCGCAGGAACATGAAAATCCCTTTGAATCCTCAAGTAATTTTTAACTTACCCTCATGACTTGGCCTCGGACTGGTCTCACTGAGTCATCGTTGGCTAAAAACCTCGACCACACCCCTGTACAATTCACCACTACATCATACTGGCCGGAGAGCTGGAGGAGTTGCCATGGTTACCAAGGAGAGAGCATTAAAAGACAAAATACTTTGGAGATGAAGATACTTCAAGACAAAGGTATTCTAAATTATACAACCTTGCCTAAGTCGTAAACAAAGCTACAGTGTATTTGCATTGAAGAAATTGATTTGAGCTAGGGAAAAACATGAGGAATTATAATGGAACAAAATATAAAGAGGACTTACAAAGACCTTGAACTTAAGATGATTATTTGACTTACTGAGGTCAACTTAAGCAAGGTTGATTTTATTGCTCACAGGGTGCAATATCTGTGTCCTCAGGAATGTACCATTCACTGAATTAAGGAAAGATCTACTGCCAAAGTTAAAAAAAAAAAATGATGTGCATTTTGGGGGTAGTTGAAAAAAAAATGTTTGCCTTGGTTTTAATTGGTCATGAAAGACATTCTAAAACAAGGAAAAGTAGAAATTACGCGGTGCGTAACATATGTCCCCGCCGGAAGTAGCATTTTGTAACAAAATGTGCAATATAGGTAAAAAATCAATGTCAAAGGTCAAAGAAGTCAAAGGTCAAAATTCTGTGTAGAAGTTTTGAAGCCCTCACCTAGTGCCATCACATAAAGCAAATGGAATCGAAATCGGGTTAGAAATGACGAAGGAGTAGCATTCTGTAGCAAAATGCACAATATAGGTCAAAAATCAAGGTCAAAGGTCAAAGAAGTCAAAGGTCAAAATTCTGTGTAGAAGTTTTGAAGCCCTCAACTAGTGCCATCATATAAAGCAAACGGAATTGAAATCGGGTTAAAAATGGCGAAGGAGTAGCATTTCGTAGCAAAATGTACAATATAGGTCAAAAATCAAGGTCAAAGGTCAAAGAAGTCAAAGGTCAAAAATCTCTGTAGAAGTTTTGAAGCCCTCAACTAGTGCCATCATATAAAGCAAACGGAATTGAAATCGGGTTAAAAATGGCGAAGGAGTAGCATTTCGTAGCAAAATGTACAATATAGGTCAAAAATCAAGGTCAAAGGTCAAAGAAGTCAAAGGTCAAAATTCTGTGTAGAAGTTTTGAAGCCCTCAACTAGTGCCATCATATAAAGCAAACGGAATTGAAATCGGGTTAAAAATGGCGAAGGAGTAGCATTTCGTAGCAAAATGTACAATATAGGTCAAAAATCAAGGTCAAAGGTCAAAGAAGTCAAAGGTCAAAAATCTCTGTAGAAGTTTTGAAGCCCTCAACTAGTGCCATCATATAAAGCAAACGGAATTGAAATCGGGTTAAAAATGGCGAAGGAGTAGCATTTCGTAGCAAAATGTACAATATAGGTCAAAAATCAAGGTCAAAGGTCAAAGAAGTCAAAGGTCAAAATTCTGTGTAGAAGTTTTGAAGCCCTCACCTAGTGCCATCACATAAAGCAAACGGAATCGAAATCGGGTTAGAAATGGCGAAGGAGTAGCATTTTGTAGCAAAATGTACAATATAGGTCAAAAAATCAAGGTCAAAGGTCAAAGAAGTCAAAGGTCAAAATTCTGCGTAGAAGTTTTGAAGCCCTCACCTAGTGCCATCACATAAAGCAAACGGAATCGAAATCGGGTTAGAAATGGCGAAGGAGTAGCATTTTGTAGCAAAATGTACAATATAGGTCAAAAATCAAGGTCAAAGGTCAAAGAAGTCAAAGGTCAAAAATCTCTGTAGAAGTTTTGAAGCCCTCAACTAGTGCCATCATATAAAGCAAACGGAATTGAAATCGGGTTAAAAATGGCGAAGGAGTAGCATTTCGTAGCAAAATGTACAATATAGGTCAAAAATCAAGGTCAAAGGTCAAAGAAGTCAAAGGTCAAAATTCTGTGTAGAAGTTTTGAAGCCCTCAACTAGTGCCATCATATAAAGCAAACGGAATTGAAATCGGGTTAAAAATGGCGAAGGAGTAGCATTTCGTAGCAAAATGTACAATATAGGTCAAAAATCAAGGTCAAAGGTCAAAGAAGTCAAAGGTCAAAAATCTCTGTAGAAGTTTTGAAGCCCTCAACTAGTGCCATCATATAAAGCAAACGGAATTGAAATCGGGTTAAAAATGGCGAAGGAGTAGCATTTCGTAGCAAAATGTACAATATAGGTCAAAAATCAAGGTCAAAGGTCAAAGAAGTCAAAGGTCAAAATTCTGTGTAGAAGTTTTGAAGCCCTCACCTAGTGCCATCACATAAAGCAAACGGAATCGAAATCGGGTTAGAAATGGCGAAGGAGTAGCATTTTGTAGCAAAATGTACAATATAGGTCAAAAAATCAAGGTCAAAGGTCAAAGAAGTCAAAGGTCAAAATTCTGCGTAGAAGTTTTGAAGCCCTCACCTAGTGCCATCACATAAAGCAAACGGAATCGAAATCGGGTTAGAAATGGCGAAGGAGTAGCATTTTGTAGCAAAATGTACAATATAGGTCAAAGGTCAAGGTCAAAGGTCACGACTGAAATTCTGTGTAGAAGTTTCAAAGCTCCCATGTAGTGCTATCATATTAAGCAAACAGAATCAAAATTGGCTCATAAATGACTGAGAAGTAGCAAATTGAAGATTTTGATCACACACGGACGCACACACGGACACACGGACGGACGGACACACGGACGGACGGACGGACGGACGGACGGACGGACGGACGGACGGACACACGGACACACACACGTACGGAGCCCGTTTCATAGTCCCCTGCTCGAACTCGTTCGGCGGGGACAAAAAGAAGTTAGAGGATTGAAACAGAAAAAGAAAAATAAAGAAAAGAACTGAATAGAATACCATGATACACAATACCCGTGCATATTCATTATCATACCCTTGCTGTGTATTGCATTGCCTCTGCCATTACTGAAACTTGAAACATAGTTTTGGGATGTAAAAATTTTGTCTCTACATATCATCGGTTGAGAATGATAAGGGCGTTAAGTTGTCACAAAACCCATAGTGTTCGAGACAACTTAACGCCCTTCTCATTCTCAACAGACGATATGCACAAATGCACAAATTATGCTGCTTTACAGAATATGCATGCACGAGTACCTCAGCAAAGCTAGATATTCTTCGCTGCATCACAACACCGCCATTCTTCTGGAATCTGCCCAGAGAGAGAGAGACAGAGAGAGAGGGAGAGAGTGAAAAAAAAAAGAATAATGTCATAAGGACAAGCACTTTTGAGCATGCCAGCTAAGACAAGACACGATCTCTTAGATATATCATTCAGCATGTATTGTATACGTAAAGTCAGTGTTCATTGCAGTATTCACACAGTGGCATGCTTTTATCATGAAATGCTTCACTGACCCTTTCATCTGCCCAGGCATTTAGCTCATCGTTCATCAGCATTTAAAATCTATATGTGACTGTGCACCTCAAAACGAACATAAAGTCGCACACACTAATTTTGCGTCAGGACTGAAAATAAGTGAAATGGGTCAACCTAGCCGAACTCGACTTTTTCATATTTTCTGAAAGAGCGGGTCTTCTTTAACATTATGCTAAAATTTGATATCATAAAACGGGCAGGAAAGTGTGTTTTTTAGCAGTTTTTTCCTTTTCCCTTTTTCATTTCTGAAAAACCTTGTCCACACTCTTCACTTTCAACTCTAATAACTTTTGAGAGGACAGTGCTACTGCTTTGAAAGTTGGGATTACAGCAATACAGAATGTGTTAAGGAGGCATGCTTAATTTCACTTTAATCTGATAATCCCTTCACTGTTGTTACTCTGCTGGTTTACTTCCTGTTTTTTTGTCCCATTCATTGCACAGCCAGCACGGTTTGGTTAGACACTGTACTTCAGAGCCTCTTTTCTCAGTTCACACTTTTCCTGAGTTTGTACTTTCTTTCCAATATTTAGATAGGTTAGGAGAGTCCATTTGATTTGAGTTTATATACATCACTTTAAAGCTTAAAATCTGCTCTTTCAGAATATGGTCTTAACTAAAAATTCATGTCTGGCGACTTTTTGTTTGTTTTGAGGTGCAGAGTCACATATATCCCAAATTGACCTTCACATCATGCGTGGTTAAAAAGACTGAGGCAACGAAGAGGACAATCTCTTCTTTCTTATCATCAGCTGAGAACTAGAAGGTTGCTATTGTCTTCTAAGAATAGAGCATATAAAGAAAAAAAAAATTCATTTTCATGAAATAAAACAATTTTATTTCAAATCAAAAGTGGGTGGATTTATAAGCACTGTTCGAAATATAGGGTAAAGAAGTGTCCTTGGAGTTTAGCTTTAAACCTGCTCTTTATGGGAACCTGGTATACAGTACCAGGTTCCCAAAACGTAGACAGGAGTGCCTGCATTTGAGGCCTTGATTCAAATGTTAATTATGTTATGCTGCCCAGAAAAATGGCTTTAATAGAAAGATTAGAGTTTCTTTGATCTATATCTGTTTTCTTTCTGTGTGAAAACTGTCTGTAAATGATTGCAGTATTAGTTACTTTTCTCTGTAAATGTAGTGCCGCTTGTTTTGCTGTAAAACTCATATTAAAGGGATCGTATCATTTTGGTTGAGACCTAATTTCAGGTTTCTAACATTTTTTTGTGAGATAATGAGAAACCTCTTATGAAATATGAAAGAGCATGTGATTACACAAGGAATTCAACATATGGAGGATGAAAATTGGTTCTGAAATGGCTGAGATATCAAAAACAGAGCAATTCTAATAAAGTGTGGGACCCACACTTTATTACGATCGCTTTGTCTTACTTTGTTTTTGGATGTTTCAGTCATTCCAATCCCGATTTTCATCAAATAAACTTTGAATTCCTCTGAGAATGGGATGCACTGTACTACTTCATAAGTGTTTTCTTGGTATCGTGCAAAAACTTAAAAGCCAAATTCTCATCTCCACCAATACTGTACTATCCCTTTAAGACGTGCATACCTAAGTACATAGCGATGAAGGTTGAGCGCAGTAGATATTTGACCCAATTGACCCCATTCAAGTGTATCTTTTATGCATAATAACAAAAGAGTTTGTGAGGCCATGGATCAGTGCACACTCTATTCATACTGTGCACCCATTCGATTATTGTTCGATGGCACACGTAGTAAACCATGGAAAGGGGTACATTTACCGCTTGACTGCTTTCGCAAGGTGGACTACCAACCTGTCCATTCTCTGTCGACCTGCAAAAAGTGTATTTCCTGTTTGGGGGCATTAAAGGCGCTCAGAGAAGTGGGAGGAACGGGTTATCATTTTACTGAAAATTAGAATAATTCAAAATGGACAGCATACGTAGTGTAGTAGAGATCAAGCTCTTCTGGTTCTCAGCTGCATGAGCGTTTATGACACAAGATCAGTCATGTGGCAGCATGATACATTTACAGCTACTGTATACGCCAAATATTTCATGAGGTTTTTATTTTCACAAATTTCATGAGTCAGATGCTATTCGCGAAATTAAAGACACACAAATATATTGACTCTGATCCCGATGTGAATGTGACGTATACGTGTACATTTCTTTGTTCAATGCAGGACTCCACGATCGCGAATTAAAACACTCGTGAAAACGTCAGGAATTCCCGATTCGCAAAAATTTAGACTTGCGAAATATATGGCGTATACAGCTATATGGATCCACTGTTACAATTGTACTTGAATACCTCTCAGTCAGGTATGGAATATATCTGTGGCTCTCACACATGATGGTGGTGAAGAACCAGCCATATCTGGGGAAGTCAAACAGAAAGATATTAAGGGGGAGGGGTACTCAGAGACAGGTTTAATTGACAGTAATCATGCACTGGACCAGCTCACCACAAAAGGAAGCAGAGCACAGAGATAACAGGAGTTACAGTTGTATGTTCAGGCGGTAATCCTTAACTTTAAGCTATTGTGAAAGTGGAAATTTTTGCAATGTTGAAAGTTTCGCACATTTCGCACAACCAGAACTAGTGCAAAATTAGAAGCACACAAAAATGTTTGCTTGCCATGATATTTCAGTAATTGATGTCTTGATTCCGCAGAATCAAAAACATGTGAAACTCTTCTTCATACCGGGCTGAGTGCGAAAAATTAATTGCACAAAAATATCCACTTTTACAGTAGGCTACAACTTCGAGGATAAGCTCTAGTCCCTTTCACTTCAATGTGCGTCCATAAGCTTATCATCAAAATACATGTAGCTTTAATAATATCATTGATGATAAGTTCCTACCCCCGAAACTAAGCGAGTTCCACTCGATGAAAAAAACAAACAAACATCTAATAGCGCTGGAAGTTTGCAGTGATTCCAGTATGAGGGGCACTGTATTTTAATATAAGTGGGAGGTTGACCTGGAAGCAAACAGGAATGGGGGTTTCACAGAGAGGTCACGCTTTTCTTCGAGTTGGTTGATTTTTGTGTCCACATGATGCTTACTTCGAGTTGGGAACCCCACGGCTATTAAAAGGATATAGCATTAATCCTGAGAAAGCTAGTGGTTCTTATCATCATCAAGTTACACTTAGCTTACCGTCGAGTGTATCTACACAGTAGTTAACTACAAGCTTATCCTTTAATATAAAGTTAGCTTTAACTTGAATCTAAGGATCACTATCTGAACATATTAAACTATGGTGTACTTTACTGCTGTCTCAGCACTGGCCAAATGCTCAATGGTTCATTCCTGAACCAGTGTCATGAGTGACTACTTTGCATCTGCAACCTTCGACTGCAAAAGCAACATAGGAGACTCTGTGGTTATGAAGACATGCACAATTCATTTTCATTTCCACAGATTTTGCAAGTTGACTGATATTCACAGCATTTGAGAAAGAGGCTTTGAAATTTCTGCATGAGCACTCTTTTTTAAAGTGCAGAGACACCCTTTGTTGTAGTGCGTACTTTCACACTACAGTACAAGGTAACTATAGCCTACTGCATGTTAACAAGTGAGTAGGAGTTATCAGATTTACCTTGAACACTTGGTAAACTGTTAAAAATATCATACCACCTACATACTGTAAAGATAGAGTTCAAGTAAACATTTCTGTCCAGGGTATTCACATGTATTTTTATACACAACAAAAGAAATTAAATTTTAAATAAAAATAAAGAACTCATCTCCATAAACCTTAAACACAGCTTTAAAGACTAGTTAATACTACACTCAAGTATTGAAACTTAGAATTTTTTAGACGTGCACACTGTAGGTATACTGTACAGTCTACTCTTTCAGCAAAACACGTCATGATAAAAGAAAACAAATTAAAAAAACAAAACAAGTACATCGAACTCACTGAGGAAAAGTTGATTTTGTTATTACATACAGTAGACCTCGCCTAAGTCGACATCGCATAAGTCGACAACTCGCTTAAGTCGACACAATAAAAAAGTCCCGATTTTTGCCTTTGTTATTCCTTGAAAATTTCCTCGTCTTAGTCGACATTTATAAGTCGACAACTCGCGTAAGTCGACCTGATTTTTCAGTGCCAACTGAGCTGAAATACGTGTTAATTCCCTCGTCTAAGTCGACATAATTTTTTCGCTCAAAGTCGTATCGCCATTCTCTGAAAAAGAATTTTTTCCCGCTCCGATTCGCTGCATTTTTACTCGGTAATTCGCTAGTGTACGGCGCGGTAGCATTCGCACCATGCGTCCATTGTCTTGTATGCCAGAATATATAGAAAGGGCATACACTCATTTACACTGGAGCATTACATGTAGTACCCAAGGCAGTTCACTTTACCCCTTTCCTCCCTCTCGTTTTTCTCAAAACGCAAAAATTTTGTACGCTTAACTATGTCCCAGTAGGTATTCATTATCCGAACATGAAATGTTTTTTGTAAATCCGAATATTCTGACGTTAATTATTCAGAAGCGGTATTAAAACCTGGGCCCTTTCTAGAAAATGGCAATGCAACTAATAATGCAACTAAAAAAAAAAAACATCAAATGCAGGTGTATCAAATCACACGCAACTTTTGCATTTAAACGCAAGTGCGTTGCTGAAAAGACTTGCGTCTGATAATCATATATATGAAACAAGAAAATAATTGTACGAACCCGAAACTCAATTGCGTTTAAACGCAACTCTAAAAATCAAATACAAGTCCATCAAATCACACGCAACGATGTATTTAAACGCAAGAGCGTTACAGAGAAGACTTGCGTTTTTTGTACGAAACTAGAAACTGCGTTTAAAAACATCTCTATACATCTACGGAAGTGCGTTATTGTTGAAAAGACTTGCATTACTTTTTTATTTCGTAAGCAAAATTAGAAATTAAACGTAACTCTGAAAATCCAATACAAGTCCATCAAATCACACGGAATGCTGAAAGACGTGCGTTTGATAATCATACGAAACTAGAAAATAATATTGTAGGGACCTTTTTTTTTTTTTTTTAACTAAATTGCGTTTAAACGCAACTCTAAAAAACAAATGCAAGTCCATCAAATCACACGTAACGCTGTATTCAAACGCAAGAGCGGTGCAGAGAAGACTTGCGGTTTTTGTACGGAACTATAAGAAACTGCGTTTAAACGCATCTCTAAACATCTACGGAGTTGTGTTATTGTTTAAAAGACTTGCATTATTTTTTATTTCGTAAGCAAAATAAGAAATCAAATGCAAGTCCATCAAATCACACGGAACGCTGAAAAGACTTGCGTTTGATAATCATACGAACCTAGAAAATTGTAGGAAACTTAAACTCAACTGCGTTTAAACGAAACGCAACTCTATAAGTCAAATGCAAGTCCATCAAATCACACGGAACGCTGAAAAGACTTGCGTTTGATAATCTTACGAAACAAGAAAATTGTAGGGAACTTTTTAAAACTCAATTGCGTTGAAACGCAACTCTATGCCAAAAATCAAATGCAAGTCCATCAAATCACACATAACCCTGTATTCAAACGCAAGAGCGTTGCAAAAAAGACTTGCGGTTTTTGTACGAAACTATGAGAAACTGCGTTTAAACGCCTCTCTAAACATCTGCGGAAGTGTGTTATTGTTTAAAAGACTTGCATTATTTTTCATTTCGTAAGCAAAATTAAAAATTAAACGCAATTCTGAAAATCAAATGCAAGTCCATCAAATCACACGGAACGCTGACAAGACTCGCGTTTGATAATCATACGAAACTAGAAAATTATATGAAATTTAAACTCAATTGCGTTTAAACGCAACTCTAAAAATCAAATGCAAGTCCGTCAAATCACAAGCAACGCTGTATTTAAAAAGCAAGAGCGTTGCAGAAAACATTTGCCGGTTTTGTCCGAAACCAGAAACTGCGTTTAAACGCATAAAAATTTACGGAAGTGCGTTATGGTAGAAAAGGCTCGCATTATCTTTTATTTCGTAACGGAACTTTCGCCGTGTCCGAACTTAGTCTGCACTTGCAGGGGAAAGAAATCGCAACATTCACACGTTTCAAACTGCCGAAACGCATGCTGCTTCACAAAATGTCAATGAAAAAATGACAACGAATTATTGTTAAAGTTCACTATGCTGAAGGTTTAAATCTCAGTCCAAAGTTAAATTAGTCCGACAATGGAAAGAGGTTTGTTTTTACGAAGGTTATAGTAGTCCGAAAGATGTCGTTTTCAAACAAACTTTTCTTCTTCTTTTTATTTCAGTCGGGCCCGCGCCGTACAGAGCGGTAATGTTGCGAATCGGAGCGCGAGAACAATTCATTTTCAGAGTATGGCAAATTTAAACAGAACAAATATGGCGACACATATTTCAACTCAGTCGGCACTGAAAAATTATCTCGACAGAATCATGCGAAATCACACGCACATCTTCGCAGCAACGCACTTGAATTTAAATCGCAAAGTTTAATGCAGTTTGGGGGAATTTGCATTTGATATTTCAAATCAAGTTTTAAACGTTAAGTGTCTAGAAACGTGCCTAGGTTTCTGATCCCGCTCTCTCAAAATCTCTCTAGAGATTTGGGAATTGTGCGTTGTCGTTACCCGCGCGAGATTTATGCATGAACTAAAACATTATTGTTGCTGATGTCAGTAGGCATGTTTTGGCGGCAAAAGGAGTAAGATTTGGGTAGCGATCAGCATCGTGATCCAAATCTTACTCTGCACAGGGGAAATTAGTTTTATTTATAAGTCGACAAAATGTCGACTTACGCGTAAGTCGACATTCGCGTAAGTCGACGTGTTTTGCTCAGTCCCGATTTTGTCGACTTACGCGAGGTTGACTGTATTTCTCATAGAACCCTGCCTGAGTACACTCAGCACTAGTCTTCGACATGTTAAAAGACTTTGAAAGAATTTTCTTACTTGAAGGAAGGAAACAGAAGTTGCAGCTCTTTTTCGGGAATGATGCGGAAGCCAATCACCTCATCCTTCCAGTTCGGATCAGGCTTTAAGGCAAAGTGTACAAAAAAGAAGAAGATACAAACAACAACAACAACAATATTTCTACATGTACAGCTGTACATGTCAATTTCAGATACACTTTAATGATTATCATATAAATCACAATACAGTCAAATCTGTCTGCAGCAACCACCCAGGGGAGAAGAAAAAAGTGGACTGGTGGCTGCTATAGACAGGTTCTTTAACATGCTTTTTCTCTCAGAGGGAATTGGAATGGGAAAGCACTCATAAACACAGACCTCCACCAAGCAGCTTATTTCCACCCATATGCATGCTGAAAATCACCTGATTTCCCTATATACTGTAGATGTAGAAGCCTTTTGCCTACATCATAAGCTTCCAACTGCGCAGCGCCTTGCCAGAGCAGAGCATGCGCTTTCGAGCATGTATAACATGCAAACCTCAAATACGCGCAGCTTGAACTTCCAAATTCACTGACCCTAGTACATATATGCCAAATGATCCAAAATCCTTCAAAAATCCATAAAAATTCCAGGATCACGGCAAAATTTAATCATCTGTTCCTGATATCATCATCGGCATTTCAGCAAGCTTTATTCAAGTATTCAAAAGCACTTTCGCAACTGTCACAACAGACAAACCAACGCTAAAACATATGAAAACATACATTGTACAACCTTCCTTCTTTGGCGGAGGTACCGTACATAAACAAATTTACTGGAAATTAAAAATTTGTTGGTTATTGTTGTTGCTGGGGGTTTTTTTCTCAACATATCACAACACAAAGTATGCATATCAACAGAGCTTGATATTAGAAGGACACTGTATACCACATTGAGTTTTTGGTCATTTTCATCTTTGCCAAAAGCCTGCTCCAGTATACCCTGTTTAGTACACTAAAAAAAGGCAAATCCTCAGTATACATTCTGAACGAAAATGGGCAATCCACTGCTTATTGAAATCTCCCATGCGCATACACACATACTTCTGGACTCTAGAGTTACTGTGTAAACAGTGTGATTCAAATTTTGGACCCTGGAACCACGACTGTGAACAAACACCAACAATAATTTAATGAACTATGATGTTATGTATGCAGCGTTGTACGTGCAAACTACAAGTCTTACAAGATGCCACGCCCACAAGATCTGGCTAGCACGATCGGCATTTTATTGCCTATTGTTCTTTAAACACCTTGCATATATACAGCCAGCACTTAAAGCATGGCATATTTGAAGGACAAAAGAGGTGGGTAATACTTGACATTTTGATACTTGACATTTCCCTTGCCTATACATTGTATGATGTAATGTTAAGATTTCCACAATATAACTCTGCTCATTCATTGTACAATGTAATAGGTGTTACAAAAAACATTTCCCACTTTTGATGCTGAATAGCTCGAAAACTATTTATTATCAGATAAAACTGTCATTGATATGAGTATTAGCTGAATAGTGTACAATTTAGTTGGAGGTGACTTCAATATGAAAACCTAGACCAGTTTCATGAAATCAATGATTAATTTCAAAGTTAGGTTCCAGATTTTGGTCAAATTTTAACCCTCTGTACAAAACCTGAACTTTACACAGGAACTAAACTGTAGAGTGCAGACCTCCGCCAAGCAGCTAATTACCACCGATCTCTTTCCGAAGAGATTTTCTCCTCAGGCTCTCCACCACTGGGGAAAAGCTCTTTGACCTCTTCTGTCCATAGAGATCGGTGATTTTCACCCATACATGTAGGTACAGTATGCATGCTGAAAAATTTCCCAATATAGACGCCTTTGTTACGTCATAAACCCTCAACTGCACGGCGCGCGTCACCCTAGCAGAAACTAGAGCACGCACTGTAGTGCTCGCATGCAAACCTCAAATATGCACAGCCTGAACTCCCAAGTTCATTGACCCTACCTGCCAAAATATCAAAAATCCTTCATAAATTCCCAAATATTCTTGAATCACTACCAAAAGTTAATCGTTTGTTACTTGTGTCATTCTCAACCTTTCCTGCAAGTTTCATCCAAATCTGTTAACTAATTTTTGAGTTATTTTGCACATGGACAAATTAACAAATAAACAAACCAATGGTAACAAAAGCATAACCTCCCCCCTTGGCAGAGGTAATAGGCGTTTTCACATCAGCCCGATGTTTCGAAATAGCGTGCTATTTTGCTGACTATTTTCTGCGAAAAATATCTCGAGCTTGGATTTTTATCGGGCTGATGTGTCTAATGCCTAATGTGTCAGATGTGAGTGTGTACTTGCAATGACCCTGAACAATGGACCTGATATGGATACCACCTGTTCAGAGCACTGCTCCAAGGCACATGAATGCTTTATTAATTATTCGTGATGGATTGCCCAGGGCACTGCTAGTCTGAATTCCTAGCAAAGGGTGAAATGCATGCACATGAAAAAAGTAAGCACATGTTTCCATGTGCTTGCATGTACACCACATTTCAGAATGAATAAAGACTAGCTCAATAGTGGAGTTTCTCATGAATGAGCATTCAAATCTTGGTCGTTGTCCAGGACCATTGTCTGGGTGTCAACTACACACTCCCATACACACCAATTGACTTCTGTGCATACATGTAGTTAAAGTTTTGTACAGAGGGTTGAAAATAGAGCAAAATCTGAAACCTTACTGAAAAATTAACCCGTTGAGGACGAGTCCCGAGTATACATGTACTCGGGCAGGTGTCTATGAGAAATGCGTGTTGTAGCAAAATCAAACCGTCCTCAACGGGTTAATGTTTAATTTAATGAAACTGAATTATGATGTGATTTTGAAATTGCCTCCAACAAAATTGTACACTATTCAGCTATTGCTCATATCAATGTCGGTGTTATCTGATACATAGTTTTTGAGAAGTGGGAAATGTTTTTTGTAACACCTAGCACATTGTATCACATCATTACACATGTAGATGGCCATGCATCACATAACGAACAAAAAGTCGCACCCCTTGATTTCACATGAGGACTCAAAAAAGGCGAAATGGGTCAACCAAGTTTATCTTGAGGTTTTCGTATTTCCTGAAAGAGCTATCCATCTTCTACATTATTCTTTAGGTTGGGATCATATTAACATGAATGGGAAAGTGTGTTTTCAGCAGTTTTTCTACAACCCATCTTTGTTTTTTGTTGTTGTTGTTGTTGTTTTTGTTTTTGTTTTTTTTTGGGGGGGGAGAATAGAATGATCACATAACTTAGCGTCCCTTTTTTATTTCTTGACATCCTTTACACACTTGTCACTTTCAAGTCTAATAACTTTTGAAAGGATCTCTACTCGTACTAGTGTCTGCTATGAAAGTTGGCATTAATCATGGGTAGAATGTGTTACTAGAACATGATCAATTTCAGCTTAATCTGATAATCCCTTCATTGTTGTTGCTCCCGGGGTTTACATCCTGTGTTTTGTCCCTTTCATTGCACAGCTAGCACTGCCAGGCAATGATTATAAAAGCACTTGAATAGGCCCTGTACTTCAGAGCCTCTTTTCTTCGTTTAATAGCACTTTCCCAGAGTGTGCACATTCTTTCTACTATTTAAATAGGTTTTATAGGGGAGTCCATTTGGAGTAACACATCATTTTAAAGCTTAGAGTCTGCTCTTTAAAGGACAAGTCCACCTTCATATACATAAGGATTGAGAGAATGCAGCAATATTAGGAGAACACATCAGTGAAAGTTTGAGGAAAATTGGACAATCCGTTCAAAAGTTACAAATATTTTAAGTATCTGCGCAGTCACTGCTGGAAGAGAGAAGACTACTACAGTATATGATGTCACATGCGTACAACTATATAAGGAAAATAAAAGGAGAATTTCACAAAACTTTACTTTTTGAATAAAGTGCACAGTTACTCGACTTGCTACTGACGTATGATAAGGGTAATATCATTCCCCCTGCCTTCTGAAAGAGAAAAGTTGAGTGTTCTTTTGTTATGGGAGAAAAATGGAAATATGTTGAACTTTCTTTATTCTTTCTTTATTTCGTTGTACTCATGTGACATCACAAGCTATAGTAGTCTTTTCATCCAGCCGTGACTGAGCAGAAACTTAAAAAAATCATAACTTTTTAATGGATTGTCCGATTTTGCTCAAACTCTCATTGTTGTGTTCTACTAATATTGCTGCATTCACTCAGTCCACATGTCTATGAAGGTAAACTTGTCCTTTAAGAATCTGTCCTAACTAAAAATCCAAATGTCCGGCAACTTTTTGTTTGTTTTGTGATGCAGGGTCACAACATATAGACTACATGTATATTGTAATAAAATGTAAAAAAAAAAAAAAAAAAAAAATCAATTGTGAAACTACATCATAACATAGGTGGCATATTGTTTGATGCCTCAGAGAGGTAACAAAATTCGTCACTCACCACTTTGTGTTTGAAGACATTGTAACCAGAAGTGAAGTGTACCCCTGATTTTCCAGCATTCACACAGAGGATGAGTTTCCGCAGATGTTCGAAGGTGGACACAAACCATCTCCTGCGACAACACGTTCACATGCTTTACACAGTCAGTACAATTACAATAGTATGCAACCACGTAGTACAATTATTTCCAAAATTTTTTGGTGTGTTTGCATTACATCTCATCAACTCTTTGTATTTAAGTTGTCTAGAACTACAGCACGTTGTACGATGAAGAGTTCGGACTTTCATGAATCTGCACACTTACATGTTGTGTATTAAACACAGGAAATTAAAGAGCTTGAAATACACAATTCTACAAATTATGCTTAAAAGTATTCAGCAAAAGCTTTCCTCTACAACTACTGGTACTAAAAGTTTTAAATATTGATGATTGTAGCGCATGTTCCAAAATGCTATTTTCACATTTTTGTGCTCACACTGTAAAACCATGCTGGCATGCATTTCAATTTTGCAAATTTCTCAAGAGTCAAGATTCGAGAAATTAAAATGCGCACAAGAGTTCTTGTCTGTAAACCTCCTCCTTACAATATACTTCCTTAAACAAATACCAGCTAGGTACCGGTACTTCACTTCAAACTGGTCCACTTATAATCATTTTTAACAAGAAAAATTCTGATGATCATATCCCCTCAGAGCTTTTACCTCTCTGCTCAAAAATTGTTTTGCATAACATACACATATGAAAAAACAAGAAATAGTAAGAGCAATCTCTTCAGTACAGCAATACACGTAAATGTGTGTGTGTGCCTGTATGTGTGAGTGTGTATTGATATCAGGAATCAGCTTTTTAACCCGTTGAGGATGGACTGATTTTGCAACAACACACATTTCCCATAGACACCTACCCGAGTATACTTGGGACTCGTCCTCAACGGGTTAAGGCAATCAGCCTTCCTGACAAGCCCTTTTAATATGTACATTTCATCATTCTCTCAATTCCCTTTTGTTTGATCGATGAGCTTTTGTTTTGCATTTAAACTCTTCAAAGTGTGAAGTAACATACTACATTGCAAGCTTCGCGTTCAACACCATGATACACTGGAGTTGAACATCAAGTTAAAAGAAATAAAGCCAATTGAATAGTACAAACTGTATTTGAATTTGGTGCCTTTTAGTTTAAAACTTACAACGTACCTGGCACTTGTCTTGTGTGGTATTTCAGTGCACAGAAAAAAAAAAAAATGGGTACACAACATCTGATTAAAGTGCTTTCCCCATACTAACTGCATAAATTCACATGTGAAAAAAAAAAATGACAAGTCATGTGACCTTTGAAAAGTAAAATCTTTGGTCACATGTTATAAGAAATTGTCTGTTGCTTAATTGTCTGAAAATCAGGCAGAAAAAGGCCAGATATCCAGTCTTGTGACTGTGCCCTCATGACAAATGTGTTCAAGCCCAGGCAAAGCAATGTCCTTTTGAAAACTTGTTATACTCGATGCTATGCCTTCGATCCAGTGTGTAGAATATATGCTATGCACACACAAGAGCCAATTTCACTTCTTTCATAAAGAGCAGGGTACAATCCTAACGTTAATGAAAAATTTAAACATGCACACAAACACACGTGCACACGATTGAAGAAAAAAAAAAGAATGGCTGATATCTGCAATAATTTTAAGAATACAATGTATATTGCACGAGGCAAATTACCCTGAAGAAGAGGAAGAAAATAACTAGAGATTGTAATTTGTCATCACTGACAAATTAAGGTGATCCGATTTTTTTTTTTTTAATCAATGATTCAAGTCCTGATCGCAATAGGCATGGCCATGCAGGTTTCATCTGTGTTCAGAGACATTGGCCGTGTGATGTTTGGATTCTCATTTAGAAAAGGGAGTCATATCTGCCATATCTTTGGTACCAAATCTGTATACACTATAACGAAGACACAGCAATAAGTACATATGACCTTTGACCCCACTTTGCACAACCTAGATGGCATCTGAGCAAAAAGTGGTTATTTTGTGAAATGATTCTTGTAACATGATCTTTGCGTGTGCAAAATATGGGAAAGATAACACATGTATTCACCAAGATACAGGATGAAACATTTGTGACCTTTGACCCTAATTTACATACCCAAGATGTTGTCCGATCAAGTAGTTGTTATTTTATGAAATAATGTATGTGACATGAACTAAACATGTGCAAAATATGGGTGTGATAGGGGCTGTATTTCTTGAGTTATTGCAAAGAAAGTTGCAGAAACATTGAAATAGCTCAATACATCAAAGATAAGCTTTAATTTCAACCAAATATTGTAACATGATCCCGACATCATATGAAAAAACAAAGGGCACGGAACGATAGCGCAAAGTCTCAGTTACAACATATTAAAATCTGAATACCGAAGGGTAAGTGAGCTAGTGCTCGATAAAGACAATCATGTCAATTTTCACATCTAGAAAAATTCCCTCCCATAGAGATAAAACATCATAACGAAGAAACAGAAAGAAGTACATATGACCTTTTGACACCACTTTACACAGACAAGATGGCATCTGAGCAAAGAGTGGTTATTTTGTGAAATGATTCTTGTAACATGATCTTTGCGTGTGCAAAATATGGGAAAGATAGGACATGTATTAACCAAGATACAGGATAAAACATTTATGACCTTTGACCCTAATTTACATACCCAAGATGGCGTCTGATCAAGTAGTTGTTATTTTATGAAATAATGTTCGTGACATGAACTAAACATGTGCAAAATATGGTGGTGATAGGGTATGTTTTTCTTGAGTTATTGCACATAAAGTTGTAAAAAGAAAGAAATATTACAATACATCGAAGATAAGCTTTAATTTCAACCAAGTTTTTTCACGTGATCCCGACAACGTATGAAAAAACAAATGGCACACTCACGATAGCCCTACGTCTCAGCTACAACATATTAAAATCTTAGAGAAATTCACGGAAGCATAAGTGAGCTAGTGGTTGATAAAGATAGTCATGTCAATTTTCATTTCCATAAAAATTGCACTCCCATAGAGATTACACGTAAACTGGTCAAATTTGACAAGGTTACCTTCAATCCATTTTTTCGAGGTGATGTCGTCATTTAATCAAATTTGTGTAATTACAATTATGAAAGAGCATTTCATAAGCTACAACATATTGAAATTTAGGTGAAAATTGGCAAAGGATAAGTGAGATACGCTCGAGTAAACTTGAAATTTGATGACGTCATTTTGAAAATTTACTTTTTTTACTTTATTAAGAAATTTGATATCTTTTAATCATTTTGTCAGCATCGTCAGCCCATGAAATGACATGTACAACTCATCAGCTTTCAGAATATGTAAAGAAAATGGGGGGTCACCGTCCATCCTGACGAGTAAAATCCGATTTAAAATTGGCGGTTTTTTGGCATAGTTGCACTGTGTATCCCCATTGACGCACGCGCGGAATTTTGAATTTGACGGGCCCGTATGACGTCATATTGAATCGGATCGACTTGAAACTTGGTATAAATATTCCTTGACATTTCGGACATCCTATCCGTGTGAAAAAATTGAAAATTTCTATTTCATATGAGCTTTGCGTGCAAATATGTGCGCGCGCGTACGCGTCCGTCCAATTTTTTCAATTTTTCAAAAAATGCTCCAAATGGTCTGAAACGTGTGCAAAAAAGTTTTGAGCTCGATTTGAGCATACAAATATTTTAACGCGCGCGTACGCGCGCGTTTTGAGATAAAAATGAATTTTGAGAATATGAGTAGAATTCGCATGACTTGAAATATATGTGACGTAAATTTCATTGAAATATTCTATTCCATTAATGAGATATGCATGAAAATGTGTTTTCATATAATGACGTCATAGTGACGTCACGGTCGACTGATCACTATGATTTTACTTGCGCTGTCGTCTTTGCGACATGATACATATATGGTATAAGTTTGACATTGAGAGGCAATGCACTTTCTGAGCTAACCTCTGCACAACTTTTGAGGAGAAATAAAGAAACAAAGAAAGAAGAAAGATTCAGTACAGATACAGAAGGTGATCCGAGAGGATACTCGGATCACCTAAAAATGTTTCTTTCAAGACAGATACAATAATGTATTCATCCATACTCACATCACATCTTCATCTGGCGTACCAACAACTAGGTAAGGCTGTACAAAACCCGCCGCCCCATCAGACGTCGTGTCCGGCGAGAACTTCTCAGCGAGGATCGTAACATCAGCATCTGGGCAGAGAGTCTGGATGTTGACTGCCGTGGCAACGCCAATGATGCCAGCTCCTACCACTGCCACTTTATGCCTTGCCATGACTAAAAATGTCTTGCGATGCAATGGCTCTTAGAAACAAAACAGGTAACAGTTAGGGTCTACAGGGACTTGTGTACAATGCATACCATGACCAGCAGGGCAATCAAAATATCCCTGACAATACCGGTCGGTCAGCACACGTACCTCGTCATCGGAGTGTACGCACTATACGATGATGGTTACATCACTGTGATTATAATGCTTCTGGCTGGACTCTTTTTACTCGTAGGGCCAGGGCAATAGGGGTGATTCAGTTTACGCGAAAAGCCGTATGAGGGCGTGACACCCGAGGATTGCGATACGCCGAGAACTGCGATACCCGAAAAAAAAAAAACAAAACAACAACAACATAAAGTTTAATGAATAATTAATAAATTTATTTTGCACTACGATATATTCATATTAAGCAAGTGTCTAATTTATATCTATGCCCTTCAGCATGGTGCTGTGGAGTTTGCCTGTTATATCAAGGAGGCTCTCTCGCCTTCTCGATGATTGTAGTTTACCTCCTGAATGCAAGGTGAATATCAGAATTGTGTAATATCCGCTGGGATTGTTAAATGCTGAATAATTCTGGGGTTAGAAATTTCTTATTTCTGGTTACAGTTTGTTTTTCTGAAGGTTCATTTTCAGGGTTTATTATTACGATGGTTCGGTAATCCAAAACGAAATAAGGTTCGTTTAAAATACGTAAGGATTGGTCTTCCGAATGTTCGTTTGTATAAAAGCCCCTAAAAGAAAAATAAAGAAAAAAAAGTTTGCAATCCCGAAGGTTCGTTAATTTAAAACGATATTGGTTAGTAATTCCGAATGTTTGTTAAGTACGCAATTTTTCCATTTGTGGATTTACGAACCTTGTTTCATTTGTTTGATTGTTTGTTTGTTTGATGTTTGCTTGGTTTTTTTTTTTTGGGGGGGGGGGAGGTGGTGGGGGCTATCAAACCTTCAAAACAGAGTTTCTCTTATTTTCAGATTAAAGGGAAGATAAACCCCAGAGCAATGTGGATTGAGTGAAAGCAGCAACATTAGTAGAACACATCAGTGAAAGTTTGAGGAAAATCGGACAATCGATGCAAAAGTTATGAATTTTTAAAGTTTTGGTGTTGGAACCGCTGGATGAGGAGACTACTAGAGGATATGACGTATGAGTGGACAACAATACAAAGAAAATATAAAGGAAATTCAACAAAAATTCACTTTTCTAGAATCATGAAAGAGCAATGGACCAACCTCTTTCAGAAAGCAGGGGATTGCTACCCTTAACATATGTCAATATCAAGTTGATGGAATTTGTAATTTTCATGAAAAATGGATTTTTGTAGAATTTTCTTTATATTTTCTTGGTATTGTTGTCCACTCATACGTCATAACCTCTAGTAGTCTCCTCATCCAGCGGTTCCAACACCAAAGCTTTAAAAATTCATAACTTTTGCATCGATTGTCCGATTTTCTTCAAACTTTCAATGATGTGTTCTACTAATGTTGCTGCTTTCACTCAATCCACATTGCTCTCGGGGTTTATCTTCCCTTTAACGAACCTTCGGGAAAACAATGCCTTTTCAATTTTTGGATACATAGCGTGTATAAGGTTTGCCACGTAAATTCTCCATCAAACATTGTAATATCTTTATCTTCCTTTGGTAAATTAGGTCTGAAGAAAATACCAGCTAATTTTTTTTTTTTTTTTTAATCAAAACTGATAAAATACTTTTCCTTGTGAAGCTCAACGCAGTAAACCTTTTATAGGCTTTTTATGCTCGCGTAATCAAAGCGTGTTTCTGTATTCTAACCTGTTATATTTTGCACATAAAGCTCTGATGGCTACATATTTCATGGATGAAATCACTTATTACTAGTAATTTCATCGTCAGAGCCACACTCAGAAAGATTTGTGGATGTTTTTGTTTGAAATTGCTTGGTATTTTAAAGGCCCTATGCTGATAGTATTGTATTTGTGTTGTGAATTATTGTTCTCCAGACATAGAAATCCAATTGTTAACCTACTTTACGCTTATACTTGGCTAAAAAAAAAAAAAAAAAGGGATTCCAGAAGTTCAAGACTTCATCTTATAGGATTGGCCCACAAGTACAACATACAGTCGACTGCAGTCGTAGCATATACCCAGTCAATTTGCATATAATATCAATTTGATATCTAGAATCAGTGCCTCGATCTTCAAAGTGTTTATGGATTCACTCGGACACAGTGCAGCCGACTGAAACTTACCTCTCTCTTACCAAATCCTGTTGCACAAACAAGATCGCAAAATCAAGACCATTTCTAATTATGATAAGAACAGTCATGGCTACTGTTGGGCCCTATTTTTTTGTACAAAGTTGAAAAAAAAAAAACAGAGAGAAATCACTAGAGACAAACGATCGTATAGATCGCCATTCGTTTTTTAACACTTATACTGGGTAAGGTACATAAAATAATGCAATGCATGCATGCAGTACTCCGTCCGCCCATGGTGAGACCAAGGACAGATCTGCAGGGTGTTGGTAGAAAGGTACTGAACTGTTTAATGCCTATAACAGTCGATGACTAGTCTAATCCAAATTCAGCAGTAAATTCAGCACCGTATTAGGCCTACTATGAAGAAAAAGGTACTGTGTCTTTTCTTCAGAAGAATCGAATACATTGTACTCTGAAACCATTGTGACCTATATGAATCTACATGTCATTAATAAACACTGTAGATCACATACGAAGTCAGATAGACGCAAATTTCATTTACATTTGGTTGGATAAACAGACCACTACCATACTCGGTGGGCGGGACCTGTCAGAGCGAATGTATCGCGTTCAGTCAAAATCTGGTCGGAAAGTCGTAAAACTGAAACTTTCTTCCCGGACCCTTTTTCGTTGGGCGCGCAGTCTCTCGATTATCGCAATCAGAAAATTTGCGCCCTCTCTTGGTTTATCGCACCAAGGAAAAGGAGACGGAGCCCAGACTATGTTGCTGATCATGTGATGAAGCGTAGTTTTGCCCATCACATCACCTGAGAAGAACAGATCGTTCACACTATGTTGATAGTGTACAAGATGCACAGGATAGAGTGCGTTATAGTGAAGGTGCGGCGCACTCGAGAGTATTGACAATGGTGCAACAGTGCATGTTGCACCATTGTCAAAACTCTCGAGTGCGCCGCACCTTCACTAACGCCACGAAATAATCCTGTGCATCATTTGTTTTATAGAATGGGTCGAAAACTAACAGCATTTTTCACGTACCTTTGTGGGTCAATACCAGTCAGCTACATGTAGCACTCGCTCAAAAGTCACGATGTCCGAAGATGTTCGTCCCAAACAATTACGCACGTCGCGCGGACTCGGAAATCCCGCACATAAAAGTACTGTACGTATAAGAGTATACGTACGCCACACATGTTATGCACAAGAAAGGCCGGCTGGCAGCCCGAACTAGAAGTTGTTTACAGGATTGACAGCGCGTATAGTAGCGCGTGACGCACTTGTAACAACTGATTGAGTGCGCACTGCTAGTGTAAACATTGTGACGTCAGGCCGTGCATGTTAGTAAGAAAATAATGCACGCACACGTGACTCATTTCAGCGCTTACAATTGGCTACATTCCTGAACCCATTTTATAATCCCTTTTGTATCGCTGATCTCCACACAGTCCACATAGTCCACACGCAAAATGAGTACGCGCGAAATAAAAGTGCGATGCACTGTGGACTATCATGTGACCTAGGTCACTTGATAGTACACAGTGCAACGCACTTTCACTTCGGTGCCGCGCGGTGCGCGCAGCAAATTCATTGTTTTGTCATCTACGCGCACATACATGTAGCCTAAGCCCTAAGGATACCTAAAGACAGCTAAAACGGTTTCAGATGTGGAATAAAATGGGAATTTCTAGGACCCTAGATGTGGAATATCAAGCAAATAATCAACTTTTAGTTTCAGGCAATGAGACAAACTATCACTTCCTCGGCGATCTGAATGTGTACGTTATCTTTCCTCAGCTGCGCTTCGGAAAGATAGCTACATCCAGATCGCCTCGAAAGTGATAGTTTGTCCCATCACCTTCACCAACGTTGATTATTTGCTTATTATATAGAGGTACATACGCGTACGTACCCTATATGGGCAGGCACCAAAGAGCGTACAAGATGGGCACTGAACTTCGGAGGTGAACGCACTGACCGTTAGGTCAGCGGGTGAACGACTGTGGTGCGAGGTATTGGTATTGTAGTATGGGGCAACAAGTGTCGCATGGCCTATTTATACTTGTATTTCGTTATGACGAGTATATCAAAGAAAAATGTTCATTTCTTTGAACGAAATGTTATACGAAATGTTGTCATTTCTTTCGTTACGAATACGAAATGAACGTTTCGTTGATGAAATGATTTCATGATGAGAACATCCGTTCGTCACTGTGTTATGGAAGTTGCTATGTGCTTGTGAATCACTGTAAGTAAAGTGTATCATAATGTACACTCAGCAAAAAAAAAAAAGAAAGAAAGTAAACACTTTTTCAAGCTCGTATTTCTCATTGAATATTAGGCTAATATATACCATATTAAAGGCAATTTACTTGGCTATCACCCTGATACTAGTATAGGCCAATAAAAAAGAAACGTTACGCATGAGTGACCATATTCGTTCTCCTCTTCCAAGGCACAAAAGTATAAGATTGCAAAAATGGACAAGTTCTCATTCATGCATATGCTCTTCCGTATAACAATGAGAACAAAAACAAATCCAACACAATAAGAAGCAAAAACTGAATTGGAAAAGTTACCCTATAATTAAATAAAAATTACTCTATAATGTCTATGTAGCCCCCCCCCCCCCCCCCCCCCCGGATAAAGAAAGACGCAAAAAACAACAACAATGAAGCAAATAAAGAACCTTCTGTCAAATCCTGAATTCAAATAACACTAGGAATGTCCACTGCCGCGCAATCAAGGTAACTCACAGGACCCACAAAACTTACGATTAATGGTATCCAAACTGGAGACAAATTAATTATTAGTGAATCATTCAATGAATACTTTGTGAATGTAAGGAAAAGGTTGTCAGAAAATGTTCCAAACAGCACTGTAGGTATATTCTTAGACTATTCTAAAGATTTTGATACCATTGATCATTATTATTGTACAAACTATCCTATTACGGAATCAGAGGAAAGGCTCTGGGATGGTATTGAAGTTACCTAATTAATAGAAAAAAATGTGTTTCTTTAATTGGTGCGGAGACTACTTTGCGATCTATTTCTTGTGGTGTTCCACATGGGTCGCTGCTTGGTCCCCTACGTTTTATTTTGTATATAAACGATTTTCCCAAATCGTCACAACTTCTTTCTTTCATATTATTTGCCGACGATTCTAGTATTTTCTTCTCTCACAAAAATCCACACCAACTACTGAATATTATAAATTCAGAACTGAAATCTGTATTACATGGATCCATGCAAACAAGTTATCTTTAAATTTCATGAAAGCCAACTACATGTATATGACGTGTATATGCTATTTACCAATTCATTATCATCTTTACCAGGCCATAATTATTTTATACTCTTTAATAATGTGCAAATAGACAAAGTCAAGAATACAAAATTTCTTGGCCTACATATAGATGACAAATTGAATTGGAGAATGCATATATGCTATACTTAAGTAAACTTATTTCCAGACATGTTGGCATTATCAATAATATAAAATTTATATTTCCAAAGAATATATTGCGTATACTATACTCAACCCTTGTACTACCCTATCTCAATTATGGCGTTCCTGCCTGGGGAAACTCAACAAAATTACACTTGGATAAATTATTATTACTCCAAAAACGGGCAGTGAGAATTATTTCTGATGCAACATCACGTTCTCACACTGATGAACTCTTCTATGAAAATAAATTTCTAAAAGTACAGGATATATTTCATGAATCTAGGATCCATTGACTCGGAGGATTCTGAATTTCCACTGGTTATTTCGTCATTTTTTGTTATGAATGAACAAGTGCACTTACTACACTTGGCAGTCTTCTTCTTCCCACCTGCCATCCATTAGAACCAACTTTAAACACAATATACTTGCTTTTGCTGGACCAAAATATTGGAATTCGTTAGCCTATCTTCTTCAACAAACCACAAGCCTCAAAACATTCAAATATAAATTAAAACTAAGTCTTCTGAGTAAATATGTTACGATGTAACTAGTCTTTATAATCCTTTACCAGAACACCTGGACAATTTTTTACCCTATAAGGTAATCTTATATCACATTTTTTAATTGTATATTATTGATGTGGAATTCCTATTCATTTTAATTTCACTGTTTATTTTTTTTTCTCTTTCTTTCTTTCTTTCTTTCTTTCTTTCTTTCTTTCTTTTTTCCCCTCTCTCCCCCCTTCGGTTCTCACTTTATATCCTCTATTTCTCTCGTTCTCTCATTCTCTCCCTCTCTTTCTCATTCATGTTTACTACCCTTAAGAATAATGCATGTAAATATGTACAAGTTATGTTAATATGTTTCAGGAGTCTGTATATAATTTTGTTATATTCTCAATTACTCTGTACATAATTATGAATATTACTCGTCATGGTGACCTACAAAATTGACAAGCTATGCTTTTAGTTGGGTCACCCCATTTCCGTTAATGTATAAGCATACCCTATTCTGTCAATTCATGCTGATATACTACTGTAATATTATGTGTCAATATGTAAACAACAATGTAATGTAAATATGGAAATGAAACGAATAAATTCAACTTCAAATTCAATTCATTCAATTCAAATTCAAATTCAAATTCATGCTAATTGTAGGCCTATCCCCCCGGCAGCGAATATTTTGTCCGTACATGGAAACGCTAAGTTGGGACATGAGTATTCATAAATTGAGCTGAAATTTTCAAATGCGCAAGCGCGAGGACTTGGCTAAAATTCTATAGCTTGGCCAATTTGTTCACGAATGAACGGACTCGGACTCGGAATGAACGGACTATGCTGTATGATCACGTGTGGTCACTGCGTGCGTACGCTCGCTATTCAGTTTACATTCAATTCGCAGTTCATGAGCGCCCTACGTATAAAACCCCGTGAGTAGTCTAGCTTCTGCACCCTCCACCCCCTCCTCCCCCCCCCCCCCCCCCCAGCTGTCTATTTTCTCTGTTCTGTCCTCACCTTTTCCGCTATTCTTCTATCATCCCTTCTCTTCCACGATGTCTCTGCCTACTAGGTTAGTAATAATATAACACCTAGGCCGATAAGACAACAAGAGGCGCCTGCCCCTGGGAAAGGCCAAGACTTCACCGGCGTCGGCGGGCGGGTCCTCTACCTGCTTGCCGACGGGAACGGCGTATCCCTGCATTTCGGTGCAGGAGTAGGCAGGTGATATCAGATTTCCGAAAACCTGTCCCCTTTTCTTCCTATGTCAATATATCACTTGTAAATATTAAGAATAAATGTGATTAGTTTTTTGTAAATAATTAAAAGTAGTGTTGGTTTTTATAATTGAATTTAAGGGTATATTTGCATAAATATATATATATACTTTTTAGCAAATTGCCCACCCGGCAGAGAGCTCCACAAATATAAAAGAAGAACAACAACAACAGCTTCTGGGGGGCATTTCATGAAGCATTTTGTCCGACAACTCAGTCGGACAAATTTGCTCCCAGCCAATCAGATGCAGGGATTTCAGTAGCTTTTAACATTTTGTCAGACGAAATATCTGACAAAACGCTTCATGAAATGCCCCCCCCCCCCCCCCCCCCCCCTCCCCCGGACTCTTTTTACTCGTAGCGGTGATTCAGTGTACTGAGTACGCGACAAGTCGTATGAGGGCGTGACACCCGAGGATTGCGATACGCTGAGAACTGCGATATAGCCGCACCAGCGATCCAGGCAGCCACGGGGCCATCCCGGATTGCTCTGCCAACACGGCAGTCCCCGGATGACGCCGGATGTTTTTGACCTCCATTCAAAAGCTGCCGTGTTGGCCTCCCAGATGTCCCCGGACCTACACGGACCCCCAAGGATGCCCAAGGCGTCAACACGGATCTCTCCCCGGCTCTCTTCCTGGATAATTATGTACATGCCGGAGCACCCCGGATCTGATCCGGGGTGATCCAGCATGTATTATGTGACTGGGTCTTTACAAATTATTGTGATAAGCCTTGCCTAACCTACCACTTGGGGAGTGGCATAGGCCTATACAATGTACCAGCATGGAATAATTATCAAAGGGATACGCAGCATACATGTATATTCATTAATAATATACATTGAACAAGTTAAATAACCTACGGCATTGAAAAGGCTCTTTACCTAGAGAGGACGCCTAATTTGCATGGTTTCTGCAGAGGTGCTCTGACTTGCATGTGACAAAGAATATTGTAAAGTGTTTGTGCATCCAGCCGCGGGGTAAAAAAAATATAATAATGTGTTTCTCCCATAAAACAACTGTTGCGCAGTGTTGCATTGTTAAAACATTTTTTACCCCCGGAAGTCAAGGGAAACAAAAAAGAATACAGTTCTGATTCCACTTTGGACACACCCAAATATATATTGGTGACTCAAATGAATTATAACGTTCTAACCTGCCAATGGAGCAGGAGAAACTTGCAAGTAGGAACATACACACAAATTATGCGAACACACATAAAACGAAAAGCCTTCGTCCAGTTTTCTTCTTCAATGTAACGCTATACACAATTCGATCTGATATGACAATTATTGCGTGACATACTGCATGATTGCAACGGCGTAAATCCGTACTGAGGAGTGGGGGGGGGGGGGGGGGATGGTCACCATCACCACGCTTACAAGCCCATAACCGGACCGGCGCAGCTTGAAAATTTTGACATTTTACAGTCCAAAAACTGCCGTTTGTGGCTGTATTTTTATTGCTTTGGAAATTAAGGGGGGCGCACCGGGTGCAACTGCTGGCAATTACTGGCAGCAACATCAGGAGAATGGCATAACAATTAAATGCGAGCGAGTGAAGCGAGCGAGCTTGAAAATTTTGACATTTTACAGTCCCAAAACTGCCGATTTTGGCTGTATTTTTTCGCTTTGGAAATTAAGGGGGGTGCACCGGGTGCAACTACTGGCAGTTACTGGCAGCAATATCAGGGGAATGGCATAATGATTGAATACGAGCGGGCGAAGCGAGTGACTTGAAAATTTTGACTTTTTACAGTCCCAAAACTGTCGTTTTTACAGCTATATTTTTCGCTTTGTAAATTAAAGGGGGGGGGGCGCACCGGGCACAACTTCTGGCAATTACTGGCAGCATGCAACATCAGTAGAATGGCATAACGATTAAATGAAAGCGAGCGAGTTTGAAAATTTTGACATTTTACAGTCCCCAAACTGTCGTTTGTGGCTGTATTTTTTCGCTTTGGAAATCAAGGGGGGGGGGGGGGGACACACCGGGCGCAACTGCCGGCAATTACTGGCAGTAACATCAGGAGAATGGCATAACGATTAAATGCGAGCGAGCGAAGCGAGTGAGCTTGAAAATTTTGATATTTTACAGTCCCAAAAACTGTCCTTTGTGGCAGTATTTTTCCGCTTTGGAAATTAAGGGGGGCGCACCGGGCGAAAACTACTGGCAATTACTAACAGCAACATCAGGAGAATAGCATAATGATTAAATGCGAGCGAGCTTGAAAATTTTGACATTTTACAGTCCAAAAACTGTCGTTTGTGGCTGGTATTTTTTCGCTTTGGAAATTAAGGAGGTGCACCGGGCGAAAACTATAGTTTACAGTATACAGTACACTGGCAATTACTAGCAGCAACATCAGGAGAATGGCATAATGATAATGCGAGCGAGCGAAGGGAGCGAGCTTGAAAATTTTGACATTTTACAGTCCCCAAACTGCCGTTTGTAGCTATATTTTTCGCTTTGGAAATTAAGGGGGGCGCATCGGGCAAAAACTGCTGGCAATTACTAGCTGCAACATCAGGAGAATGGCTTAATGATTAAATGCGAGCGAGCGAAGCGAGCGAGCTTGAAAATTTTGACATTGTACAGTCCCCCAAACTGTCGTTTGTGGCTGGTATTTTTTCGCTTTGGAAATTAAGGAGGCGCACCGGGCGAAAGCTACTGGCAATATTACTAGCAGCAACATCAGGAGAATGGCATAATGATTAAATGTGAGCGAGCGAAGGGAGCGAGCTTCAAAATTTTGACATTTTACAGTCCAAAAACTGCCGTTTGTAGCTATATTTTTCGCTTTGGAAATTAAGGGGGGCGCATCGGGCGAAAACTGCTGGCAATTACTAGCTGCAACATCAGGAGAATGGCATAATGATTAAATGCGAGCGAGCGAAGCGAGCGAGCTTCAAAATTTTGACATTTTACAGTCCAAAAACTGCCGTTTGTAGTTTGTAGCTATATTTTTCGCTTTGGAAATTTAGTGGCCGGGGCGCACCGGGCGCAACTGCTGCCATTCACAGGCAGCAGCATCAGGAGAATGGCATAGCGATTAAATGCGAGCGAGCGGAGCGAGCGAGCTTTAAAATTTTGACATTTTACACTCCAAACACTGCCGTTTGTAGCTATATTTTTCGCTTTTGTTTGTCCCACTTTTACGGTGGAACCATCCCCCCCCCCCCCCCCCCATCGACGCCTCTGCATATGAGGGTGCTTTTGTTAAGTGAAAGATCTGCTGCACACTCTTTGATAAATTATGGAAATATACGTCAATCTCAAAAGTGTACAAAGTCTATCGAAAGGGATCCTGTATAGCGGAGCTTTTGCATGTTTATGATTGCAATACAACGATCTGGTGCATAGTTCTGGCGATATTTGGACAATTTTGCATTAAGAAAGTTCGAGATTAATTTTGTCCTCATCTCGGGAATTGCTTGGGGGATAAATGATTTGTCTGCCTAAACACTTCCGTAGGGGCGGGGCAAATGCCCCTTTGCCCCCCCCCCCCCGCCCCCCCCCCCCCCGAGACAGATTCGACGCCCCTGATCTTCCCTGGGTATGCTCATAGATGTATCCTGACTGAGTCACCAGTCACTGTCGTTTCTCAGGAATGATTCAGGAAATGGAGGGGGTTCAATTATGGCGATATAGTTTTTGTTATTGTTTGTTTGTTTGTTTGTTTTCCTACATATCTTGCAGATGGTCCCCAGTTACTCGCGTCATAGCATGTTTACATGTAGACCTATACTATTTGACGTTGTCAACGTCTGAGCCATACCTTACAGTGTATGTCGATGTTACTTTCTTCGCGAGCGAGCGAAGCGAGCGAGCGCTTGAGAAAATTATGTATACATTTTCCTACAAGATAGAATACTGTTCAGCTCTGTTACCTGTCTGAAGGCCGGCGTACAAACGTCATGCAATATGCCAAAATTGATACAATCACATTTCTGCTTCCTCCTTTTTTTTTTCTCCAGAATTCAGGGGAGGGGGGGTGATTGTACAGGCCATCCCCCCTCCTCCATTTCAGGGGGGATATATCCCCCATCCCCCCCCCCCCGGATTTACGCCCATGCATGATTGCTAACACCCACGAGCAGCTAAATCCATTTAGGTGTGCAGACTTGCCGATAATGGCAAGAATTTTACTTGCCGAAAACGATTGATCCATGGCCGCTGTATTTTGTGTTTGACTGATATTGCCTGACTGCGCAAATAATAATTATAATGTACAAAACGATGGATTCTAGGAAATAGAGATAGGCACCTAAACAGCTAGATTGTTGATCAAACAAAGTAGAAGATATGAAAACAGTGAATGCATATGCATAGCCAAGTGTATCTTTCTCGCTCAGCAGTCATCGAGCCAAGGATAACGTATATTATTGCCAACGTAGCAGCAACGGCAGCACACACAAACAAACACAAACACCTAATGTAAACGCATACATGAATCATAGCACTATACTAATGCGCATTCTGCCATGATTTTAGGCAGATGTATCAATTTGATAAATGACGGTAAATTATGATAAAAAATAATCAGTATATTAGTGTCTAACAAAGGTTTGAAGAGCTTATAAGGATGACGATAGGTCTTGGAATTTGTATTAGAGTATAATGTCAAAGGAACACCTTCATTTTATCTTTGTTTGTGGGTCAGATTGAAATACACCAAAGTTAAGTCTACCAATGTCTGCGAGGAAAATGTTTGTAGTTGGTACAAGACCGCATATGATTAAATTGGGTCTCTGTAGCGATCTGAAAATTTTTACTGAAGTTACAGAAAAGCTTGGTCTGCCAATATCAGATTCATGATAACAGAGATATGAAAATTACCAAAGCTCGATCCACGACCTTTAGTGCCTGGGATGTACAGCAAAACTTGATATAATGGTGATGCTAGTGGAGTAACGTTGTTGATTATCTGTGGGAAATCGTATTATCTCGTGCTCTACTGTAATCTCAGCAAATTCTTATTTCTTGGACCAAGTACGACTGACAGTTATAGGCTTGTTGTAACTTCTAAAAAGAGTATTCATTTGAACGTCTAATCAAAATATTTTGGAAGAGTTTACAAAAATGATGCTAAGGACATTATTTTACGTATGCGAAGTCCAATGATTATGATATTGTTCTATTCTTACAGAATTTGGAAACCGGGCTTTTGGGGGATCCAACGCGCAGGACAATAGTAAAAATTCTGGCGGAAAGCCAAATTATACAATTATTATTTGCACATACAGGAGAAGTTGGCAAATTGAACAGGAGATGCAAAGAGAGGATGTTGATCACAATATAAAACCGGAAACATAAAAGCACTGGATGAATGCAATGAAGTATATCTTGCTCATTCAGGTCAAAAGGATTAAAATTTCCTCAAATGGAGCAACAGACTCGCACGTATGTGAATCCTGCACGCATGACTCGAATGATCTATGTTGCGGTTTTGTTTTTGCTTTTGTTTTTGTGTTTGCTTTGTACTACATTGTACTGCAATGTCGGACTATAACTAAGGAACTTCGAGACATCGTATAGCGTGGTGGTGGCCCTCCGTCGACATCTATAGCTATTGACGATCCGAGTCCAAGCATCATGGTTACAGTTCCCTATAGTCGTCTGTCCACGCTGGTCGCATGATCCGTTCTCCCCCTAGCTGTCGGTACTTTTCTTGTAGCTGTTATATTGCATGAGATTGCCACACCTTACTGGAAGGAACACAGTCGTGTCCCACAATGTGAAACACAGTGTATGAATACATTGTGAACACAGCGTGAAATCTCTTCACACTATTAGATTCTATAGAGTTTTAACAGTGTAAACACTGTTAATACAATAATATAATAACAATACAGAGTGAAACAGAATATTAGGAACCCTACCATATAGTATGCCTATATGTGAATACCCTGTGAAAAGACACACCAGTGTATGAAATAATCTTCACGCTGTTAAATTCGAGCGTTTTCACATAGTCGACTATATGAACACAGTGTGAACACACTGTGGGACACTGTGGTCTTTCCCGCAGGGGACTCCTCCAAGCTATATCACGCATTGTATCAAGATGTTGCATCTCTTGAATCTATAGAGCAATGCTATGCAACCTAATCAATATGAACGATAACAGCGCCTGGTTCCATTCACTGCTTAGTGCCCTTTATTTCCATAAAAACTAGATGAGTCCTGTTTTGGAGAGCAGGAATTTGGCGATTTGAGGATTTTCCTTTACCTTTGATTCTTTTAGAAGTTCATGTATTTGATTAATCTCCAAGTTATGGAAATGTAATTTCAGCATGAAACGCCAAAATTTAAGCATTTTAAACTGGTCTTTAACCCTGAACTTTGACCTCATGACCCTACAATTCCAAAGAGAATCACTGTTAGGTATAATGCTTGCATAGATGTACACTGAATTTCCTACAATGATTTAATTTAATACCACGAGCCACTTCGGAGATATGGAGGAAGAAGAGAAATTTAGCATTTGTATTTGAACTATGACTCATGAGACTTTGTATGTGGTAATACAAATTCTCCTAAGTCATATTGCATAGATAGGAGAGAAATAGTGACATTTTGAGGAGTTGACGTTGACCTTTGTCCTTCACCTTTGACCCATGACCCCCAAATTCCCGAGAGAGTCATTGTCTGGCAGTACATGGATACTTACTAAGTTCCATGATTATACCTTGAACCATTTCCGAGATATGGAGAAAAAAGTGAAATTTTAGCATTTTCACTTGACCTTTGATCTCTGGCCCAAAACTTTCTCTACAGAATCGTTTTAGGATAACGCATTACTTGTATACACTAAGTTTCAACCAAATACCTGCAGGTATTGCATATATATTATGGGGGAAATAGTGAAATTTCGAGATTTTAACATTGACCTTATGACCTTGAGCATGTTCGCCCAAAAGTTGATAGGCACAACTTTGTCCACTCATACATGTGATTTATAGCCTACATGCCAGGTTTCATTAATATACCTCAAACGGTTTTTTCGTTACACTGTCTACAAAATTGATTACGGACGGAAGGACGGACGGACAACCCGAAAATAATGCCTCCGGCGACACTTCGTGGCGGAGGCATAACAATAACAACAACAACAACAACAACAACAACAATGACATATCTTGACATCTATTATTAGTACTTCCCCCTCATATTGGTCGATCTACTAATCAACTTGTTGACATAGGGTTAAACAACTTTGGCCTATAACTTTTGCAATTACTATAATGATATAGGAACAACCTTAACCTTGCATAATATATGTTTGACAGATATTAGCATAATATTTTCATCAATTAATGTCATGAGCTTATATAATGTGCCAACCCCTCGTCTGTGCTCCTGATTATAATCATGGGGCAATTCCTTTGTAATTTTGGCGTATCTGTTGACAATACCTTTAATAGAAGAGGTACGTAAATGAGATGGTGTAAATCTGATAATTTCGCTTTAAAATCAGGTCTTATTGTTTCATACTCCATGTATGCTTCACAAAAGCCCCGTCTCAATAGGCCACAAAACGCAGAGTAGCCTCGGGGTAGCCTCCGGCGAAGTTTGTTTTTCCGGAGAAGATTGTGTCTGTTAAAGGTAGGGAATCCTATTTGCACGCCTTAAATGAAGAGTTGTATAAATACAGTGGTATGTTGAAGAGAGTATCGTTTTAGAAACTCCCATAAAGTATTGAAAGTGGAAGGTAAAATTTAGTACATTTTTTTGACCGTTAGATTTTGAATTGAATTGTTTTCGGGGCTCACCGTAAATTCCAATACACTACTAGGCTACCTTTGCAGACCCATGTACTGCATGTGTGTCCATCATGTAAATTTTGTGAAGAAAGTTCATCAACACTTACAAACATTTCTATATACATTCTTGCCACACCCTCTATATGTTATTACATCAGCTTTTGCACTTTTAGATTTGTGTTTATAGATCACAAATACAGAAGAATGCAACAAAAAGGCTTAAGTGTGGCTGACACACAGAACTACTAAGTAGTTGAGTTTTGTGCATTATTCAAATTTTAGATAACTGTTGACTTCCAAATTTCTAAGCAGTGGCCTAAGGAAGTCCCCTGAGGTTCATATTTAATGTTTTGCTGCATTTTGGGAGGTCTGTAAAAGGTATCCCCTACCTTTAAGACGCAACACAGTGGACAGCGCCTCCGGAGAGTCTCCGGAGAGCTTCCGGAGAAATCTTACCTTGTGATCGACCAGGGTAGACGCGGGGTACTATTCGCCGGAGGCTACCCCGCGAAGGTGACTGTTAAGACGCTCGCGGGGGGAATCTTCCCCGGAAGCGCCATGTGACAAGCGCTGCGCCACTCAAATCCAATGATCTCTCCCATGTACTAAGTGTGGGGAAAAAAAAACACACAACAAAACAAAACAAACATTTCCCACTTTTGATCCGTTATAATTCAGATAACACTGATATTGATATGAGCAATAGCTGAATAGTGTATTGTTGGAGGTAATTTACAAATCAAAGGTATAAATTGGTTTCATTAAATTCAGATTTTGCTCTATTTTCAACCCTCTGTTCAAAACTTTAACTTTGCAAAGTGGTTAATTGGTGTGTAGGACTGTGTGATTAAAACCCAGACAATGGTCCTGAATAATGGCCAAGGTTTAAATGCTCTATTATGGGGAATTCCACCATCACAGCTAGAACGACATGAAAATATGTGCTTACTTTTTTTTTTCTTCATGTGCATGCATTTTACCTTTTACCATGAATACCACCTTTTCAGAGCTCTGCTAACTAGGCTAAATCAGTAGCGCGTCTGCCTCACGATCACGCGGCCCGGGTTCGAACCCGAGTTTGGACTGAGCAGTGTTGTGTGTAAGCATACCGTCCCCTCTAGCAAGAGGCAAAACACTCTGTCCCTCGGATAGGACATAAAATGGAGGTCTCGTGTATGAGAGAGCAACAACTCATGCACGTAAAAGATCCCGTTTCATTCATTCATCGCAAAGAGCACGGTGTTTAACCCGTGAAGTGGTCCCACCTCACATCCAACTGGACCCCATGGAAGACCAGCTTAACGTAGCTGAATATGGGCTATCCAGCCATCTTCTCAGATGGAAAATAAACAAACAAACAAACAATTCAGACTAGCAGTGCCCAGCGCAATCCATCATGAATGATTATCAAAGCATTCATGTGCCTTTCAGCAAGAAACCGGTAAGCCTAGTTAGCAGTGCTCTGAAAAGGTGGTATTCGTGGTATTCATGTCTATTGTTCAGGGTCATTGTAAGTACACACTCACATACACATCATTGGTTGCTGTGTAAAGTTCAGTTTAAAAACTAATCATGGATTTAATGAAACTGATTCATGCTTTCATAATCCAATCACCTCCAACTAAAATTGTACACCATGTGTATTTCACATTTACTGGAAATTTAAAATTACCTTTGTTTACTACGTACAATGTGCATAGATAGGCCCTATTGCCAAATTACTTCAGAATTATCAGGCAAGATAGGTAATATAATCTGATTTTGACGCAATTACGCGCATTGATTATTTTGCAAAAGGATGTTTTTCTTTCCTCGTAAAGTTCATATCATTCTTGTTCGTGTGCAGTACTCTCCGGGATTTTTTTAATACTCCGCGAATATCACGTACCCCTTCACCCACGTAATATGACGTCACCAAAACTGTGAAAATGCCGCGCCCGCGTGAAGTCTGGCAATCTGCTCGATGGTACAAAAACTCGAGTCGAGGCGCGAGACCATCATTCTACTCATCGGGCTACCAACCAATAGCACAGTGGCTTCAACCACGAAGATCTCTCACTGGTCCTGCTCTCTACTGGATGATATTATAGTAAGTTGTTCATATCCAGTTACATTCATGACAGATTTTTCCTTTTGTAGGGTGCTAAGCTATGACTGATAAAGATTTCTTTGTCATATTTCAGAATGTGACAATTGCCGTTCTGTACTTCATAGTGAGGAATAAAGAGGAAAGATCGACTCCATAATAATATCTAACGACTGTGACTTTGGTGTGTATACCTGAAAGTTTTATGTGTGTGTGCGTATGTGTGTGTGTGTGTGGGGGGGGGGGGTATCCATTCTGTACAGCGTTAATTAATATGCATTTTTCTTTTTTTCAGGGCGGAAAGTAATTACGACTGCTCTGTGGGAATATTTGATTATCACGATTGACCGTATACATCTTATATAAAACTTTTTTTGTAATGCCTCCACCACTCGAAGTTCGTTGGAGGAGTTATGTTTTCGGATTGTCCGTCCGTCCCTAATTGTCTTTGTGGACAGCATAACTTAAGAACCATTGGAGGTATCCAAATGAAATTTGGCATACGATTATGTACGAGTGGACAAAATTGTGCCTATCAACTTTTGGATGCACATGCTAAATGTCAAAGGTCAAAGGTAAATTAAGATTAAATTCTAAAAATCCATGCTATTTCAGTATTGTATTTCCCCATATCTATGCAATGCCTGTGCGTAGTTTCTTGAAAACTTTGGGCCATGCGGTCAAATGTCAAAGGTCAAGAAAAAATCTTTAGATTTTACTTAAACTTTCTTCATATCTCGGAAATGGCTCAAGTGATCTCAGTCTTCATGAAACTCATTACATATAACAATAGTCATATGCATGTATAGTGATTCTCTTGGGAATTTTTGGTCATAGAGTCATACGGTCAAAGGTCAGGATAAAATGCTAAGATTCTGATATTTGATGCTGAAATTACACTATTTTCTCCATATCATGGAGATCATTTAATGCATACACTTAATAGTCAGACTGTAGGTAGGCTACATACATACAAAACTTCACAATGATTCTGTAGGGAAAGATTTGGACCATTTGGTCAAAGGTCAATCAAAAAAAGATCGAAATGTCACAATTTTTCCGGTATCATTTTGAAAATAGTTCAAAGTCTTGTCGTGAAAATCGGACTTTTGCAGTTAATGTAACCTATCATGGCAGGGCTCCACACTAACTTTTATTTTTGGTGGCCCAAAGGCATACATCCGACCTTTTTTGGTGGTCCGATCAGGCCACCAAATTCTTCATTTCTGAAATTTTGGTGGCCCCGGGCCACCGGGCCACTGGGTCACCGTTAGTGTCAAGCCCTACTTATGGTGTCAAAGGGCAAGGGTCAAAGATCAAATGATATTGCTCTACCGCTGAAAAAAATAAGTCCTCCAATTGGCACCAAAGTCAAGGAATGCATGAAAGACTCAATACATTTTGTCCTTGTGCCAGATGTTCAAACATACGTCATTTCATTTTTGTTACCAAACATGTGAAACTGTCACCGCCGGCGGAACGTTTTCAAAAGTGAGGGGGGGGGGGGTGGGCACTTCCGGATTTCATGAGCTAACAAGCAAAAAAAAAAAAAAAAAGGGCATTACCGCACTAACACTTTAAGTTTCTATCTATTTCTTTCTAGTTTCCACTTACCAACACCTTATGTATTCCTTTGAATAGTGCAAAAAAAAAAAAGGTGGGGGCCTGAGTAAAGACTTATTCGGAGAACCATGCGATATGACAGAGGCATACCAGTCACCATATAGCGACATTTCTAGTTCACATCTAAATCCCGATATTCTATGAACATGATCATTGATGTCTGTAAATTTCATTCCTGATTTTCAGGGATTCATTGAACAATTCAGTGTAAATGAATCCGAACATGGCTGATCCCGAAAGCACAGACTCCAATAAAATGACCGGTTCCGAAGATGCGACGCAGCTAGATGAGAGATCAAAGTCGAAGCGAAACGGAAGTCCAGTGGATGGCCGCTGGGCTGTGGTCGTTTTAATAGCTGTTTTCGTGACACGGACAGTTTTAACCAGCCAGATCGTTGCAATGTCGGTGCTCATCGGGGAGTGGGCGGGTCAACTTGGACTCCCAGCCTCTCAGTTGGCCTGGTCGTACTCCATTATTACGTCGCTTCGCTACTGTGCTGGTACGTGTGAACGTTCTTCATTGGTATCTTAGCTTTTAAAGATAGAGAGAAATAAATTGGCTACGACCCATCGTGTACTGTGTATAGGCCTACTTATCAAAAAAAAAGTGTACGCTACCGTCGAGTTCTTTTTATTGCAACTGATTACAAATAAACCTTCATCGACGTAAATAAATACCAATTATTCAGTGTTTAAGTGGTAAGTTATAAAAAAAAGAATCATGGACACACATCCATGTACTCGGACTCGAACCAACGATCTATACTTATTGCTATAGAGGGAACGGCAGACCATAGGCAGTGCCCACTACTATAAAGGATAAGAACCAGCCGGTAAGGGGCGATAAAAGGTCGGTAGTCTAGCTGGATACGACACCCGTCTACAGTGGTCTAGCAGACAGGAGGTAGTTGGTTCGAATCCAACCAGAATATATTTGGCCATTATTTTGTATTATGGATACTTATACACTGAAGAATCGAGAAAAAAAAAAACAAGCGTATTCTCTGGGAAATTTTTGTATTGATTTCATGAAATTTGGTGATTTAGCTTTTAAAAGTCATTAAAATCTGTGCTCTCCGACTTATCAAAATCTTAGAATCAGTTATAAATTTCTAGACAAAGACTATAATAATAATCGTATGTTTGGGTTTTTTGTGTGTGTTCTGTATAGACAAAGCAACAAGTGTGAAGAATAGCCACATTCTTTCCATGAGTTATTGATACATTGCATTAATACTACATATTTTCGATCATTTGCGAGTTTTTCCTTATGTCATCACATTGTTTTAGGTTTCTTATACCATGAAACCAAGAATAGCTACGTGGAAGAATGTACTATAAAACTGTAATAGCCGTAAATGATGAATTAGCAGATGAAGGTTGTCCGGATGTTTTATGAGGAAAATTCGTTAATAGATCACCTCAAAAGCTTTATAAAACTTAAACATTTTACTTTAACACTTTAACTTTTGCGAATATTGAGTCGTGTAAAAAGAAAAATCTTAAAAAGCCTTACGAAACAAAAGAAAAATAAACTGAGAAGTCTTGGCCCTCAGCTGTGTTAAACTTTACATGTGTAATTATACAACGCATTGAATCATGAATACTAATACAAAACAATACAGCTAACTAAAAATCAAAGATTGTCACTTCTGACTCCAAAATTAATTCCTTATATGAATAACAAACAAAAAAAAATCTGCATTTATTTCCTTATAAATAGTAAATATTGAAGTTGCTTGGTGAGAAAAATTTTGTTTGCCAGGCGAGAGATGGCATTATGGGATTTGGAACTGAATATTAAGACAGTACCAGGAACGTGTAATGATTAAAAAGAAAATCATTATAATCTTCTCTTTACCCTCTCTCTTGTTCACGTCTACTGGAAGACCAATTATCACCGTGTTGGAATTTTATTATCAGTGAAATTGATCAGCGTGTGTGGCGATGCCCAATAATTATAATTACATAATTCCTAATGACTGTTGTAGCCAATTTTGATAAGTGTTGAAGTACTGACATAAATAAAGAATTAAAATACTCTCAACAAGAAAACTTATAGAAGGAAGTAATGTTCATCCGGTTTAAAAATATCATAGAGATTATACATTGATATTGAGGACCGCAGATATATAGAAATATATTTAAATTGAATAATGTATGTATATATAATATGTATATATAATATGTATAAATAAATCCATATAAATACATATGTAATATATAGTTTCTCATGTCCTTTTATTTTTTTCAATTTCTAAAACGTTTTCTTATATATCTAAAACGTTACCTGTCCTGACCAGTGACAACAAGGTTAGTAAATGATACCAGCCTGCTCCATCGAATAACTGTAATGACACTTTATGAGAGATAATGAAAAACATGTTATGAAATATGAAAGAGCATGTAATTCCTAGAGGAATTCAATGCTTATTTTATGACAATTGCTTTTGAAATGACTGCAGTATCCAGAACAAAACGATATGACAAAAGATGGGACCCACCGCTTATTAGGATTGCTTTGTTTAACCTTGTTTCTTAATATCTCAGCCATTCCAAACCCGATATTCATCAAATCAATAGGCTTTGAAATCCTCATCGAATGTAATGCTCTGAAACATTTCAAAAGTGGTTGTGTTTTGTTTTGTTTTTGCTTTTTTTTTATCTCGAAAAGAGTTAAAAGTTCAATGCTGATCTGCACCAAAACTATATACCATCCCTTTAACGTGCTAAAGGCCGGTAGACCTAACGTGGAGAAAGCCCATTCCGTGCCCCCCCCCCCCCCCACAAAACAAACATACCAGCAAATAAACAAACAAACAAACAAACAAACAAACATTGTGTCACGAAGCATCACTCATTTCGAGAAAAAAAAAAAGAAGAAGAAATCATCATAACCAACGCCCACTTTCATTGTGTATATAGTTACCTTTGTGGGGATGGATGGCATATGTTTGAGATAACCTTTTTTTTTGGGGGGGGGGAGGGGAGCTAGGGGCAAAAGTTAGTTTGGGGAATGTAACCCAGTGTGGACTGCGCGAACAATGGAAACAACTGGACTTGATTTTACAGATGACCTTTTAGTTTTACAGATTGATTTTACAGAGTTGACCTTTCAGTTTTACAGATTGATTTTTCACATGACCTTGGATTTTTCGGTAATAGAAAGCCTGTTCTTCTCTTTAACTGGACAGGAAATAAAAAGTGCGTGAATGGTTTAGGGCCTATAGATTCTTCTGAGTAAAACGAGTTTTTTTTTTCTTTTCTGCTCTTTATTTTGTCACGTGGGTATCTAATAGCTGTTTTGGCGTATATAGATTCTCCATACCTCTATAGAGTACGAAGCTAACTGTAGTATTTGTTTGTCATACGAGAAGAACATAATGGTAAAAACAACGTGATTTGAAACTGTGTACGTCTCTGAAACTGCTGATGTATCATTAATTGGTTTCTATGCCGAAAAGAATTGATTTTTAACAGAACCAGAACATAGTTATGTAACAGTGTTTTATATTTAAATGCGTATGAGTGGACAGGTATGCAGCCACGATGCATGTCATGAACCAGAGGCATCGCCTGTTCCTACATTTTATTATGATTGTACATCATTGTTATCATGTAAGTATACATCATTTTCGTACTGCGTCGGATTAATATCATTTTTACAAAAAAAAATAGAATTGTTATTTGAATTACTTCTATACGTAAGGAACACACACATAACAAAATGTTTATATAAAGATACAAAAAATAAGTCCAGGTAAAAATCACAGGCTTTTTCGTACACTTATGACCTTATAGATGTGTATAATCCACCCTAATGTTGTTTATCTTAAATGAGGGAATCTTGTCAAGCCTTGTCCCCGAAAAACAACGTAAACATCCCTTGAGACGCATGTGATCAGCAAATTCAACGAGCAATGACGTGCCAAATTTGAGCCATGCAGCTGTATGGTCAAGTCTTAAGAATCGGTTAATAATTCACTGTTGCCACGGTTGCAGATGTAACCGGTACGGAATGATTGATTGCCTACCCGTCTTTTTTATACATAATAAGTCATTATTGGCAACTTGTCATTTGTTGTTTCGTCGAATTATGTTGTTCAATTTCTTTTACAGCGTATTCTTTGTGGGAAGTCGCGGGCAGACAATTTGTTGCTTAGACTTATTAGGGTTTGACATCCGAGTCCGGCCATAGAATGACTTTCATAGAATATCGATGTCTTTGAAACTCGTTTCATCTCCAATTGACTGATTCTTTTTCGCTGTGAAATCCCTGTTCGCTCATTTTTCAATGAGTTCAGCAGATGGTGTTCATTGCCATATTTTGTAAATTGTTATATTCTGACCACTTAATTTGAGTTCGCTCGCTTTCGTTTGCTCGTTTTTCAATCAGTAAGTTGAGCAGATGGCTTTCACTGCCGTATCTTGTAAATTGTTAATAATTTCTGACCTCTGAATTTGAGTCGTGGGTTGTCTTTATATCTATCGTGTCTTTATATCTATCGTGTCTATTCCGGCATGTTGTACTGCTGTTTGCTGTCGCAAAACAAACGATTTTGGCATTACTTTCATTGAGACAAACGTTTACAACGGGCTTGGACTGTCAATTGGACTGTGAATGCACCAACTCAGGTTATCGAGACCATTCAGATCCTTTATTCGCAGAATTAAGAACACTTAAGGTAAATGACATTAATTTTCTGCAAAACTCACTCTTTATGTTTCGCTTACATAATGGTCAGTTGCCATCTTCTTTTTACTCATTATTTCAATTAAATAAGGAAATACATTCTTATCCAACAAGACAATCTGATAAGTTTCACTTGTATAATCCCAAAACAGTGATGGCTCTGAAATCTGTCAGACACACCGGACCCGATGTTTGGAATTCTCTTCCTTCTGAAATTCGAAGTTTAAAGTCCACGTATTCTTTTAGGAAGGCTGTAAAAACGATGTTGTTACCTGAATATCAGTAATTCCATTGTCATTGTTATATACACGAAATTCTTTTGTACAAATAGTCTATTATGTAATAATGATTACGTAACCGATCATGACCTGTATCAACTGTCCACCTGTACCTCGTTGAAGAAATAATATTATTTTTTTTTTGTCATGTCTTGCTAATCAGTGATACAGGTGATTTTATTTTGTATAAACCTTTAGTGAAAGCAGACAAACCTCTCCCTTCCCTTTCTCCTTTCAACTATCCTATCTCTATGCAAGTCATCCCTCCCTCCTATTCTCCTTCCGATGTACATTATAATATTATGTTATGCTACGGGGGCTGCACGCAAATCAAGCTACGCTTATGCTGTAGCCCCTCTGTATTATTCATTGTAGTATGTTTTGTTGCACTTTTGCTGTACATTGTACACAGGCAATGAACAAGAAAATACTTATATATATTATCATATTTATGTTTGTACATGAATGTGTATATGTACAATGATGATACAGAAACCAATAAATCAAATCAAATCAAATCAATCAAATAGGGAGCTTTAGATTTTCGCGACGGGGACGTTCAGAGGGGAAAAGACCTATTCTTAGCATGCGCAGAATCGCGTATCAAAGTCGATCTATTAATTAAACACGCGCCTTAGTTTTCACTAAGCGTTCTGGTCCATTTTTACGTCCGCACAATTCACGTCGTAGACAGCTAGCATGCACCGATCATAATAATGGGAGCGCCATTTTATTTTTTGTAGGTTGCGTCAATTTGCCGAATTTGAGCTGTCATCAAGAGTAAAGCGCGTAGGTGTTGCTCGGTAACGTTGCTTCGTTCGGCGTGTTTCCGATCCGATAGATCTAGAATTTGCAAACGCGTAATAAAATACTGCGCTAACGCAGACCAGGGTTGTTTCCACAGAAAGCGTATAATCGGATAGAATCCGATTCTACGCCTGTATGCAGTTGTGACCGGATGTCTGGAAAGTTGGCTTAATGCATTGTGGGTAAATAAACATTCATCATGACGGCTGGTAAATTTGCCGATCGAGGGTGTTTCTGCAGTCTAGTTTAGCACTGTGTCTGATGAAGCACGATGACGTCAATGGTGACTTCAGATAATACATCCAGGTCTTACCGCGACCTCACATCATCTAGCTGTATCGGATTATTGAACCTGGCTTGTTTCCACAGCGCTGAAACAAGGAACTGACCCGGTATTTTTGTGGCTATCGGAATCTGAAAGAAACCGACACTGGTGCGTTTCTACAGGATCTTCTATCGGATAGAATCCGATTATAGACCCAGAATTTGGAGTTCTGTAGAAACACACCGAAAGTCTTTTCTGCTCATCAAGCAGTCTGGTGATGCCAGGAACCGTGCTTATGTGCTTCTTAGTATGACATCACAAAAGAAGTTTGCTAAAGCAGCTCTTATCCCCCTCAGCCGAATCATTAAATGATAAAATAAAATGATTTGCTTCAGAACGGTCTCATATTCAAGTAATGTGCAGATTAATGCTCCGTCACTGACCAGGGACGCTAACCTGGAAGCATTAAACTGCACATTACTTGAATATGAGACCATTCTGAAGCAAATCATTTTCACACAACAATAGATATACAATGAACTCTTGAATGAATCCCATAAGGATTGGAACAATCATCTCCCAGCATTTCCACTGATTCCCACTGATCAGTTACTAGCCTTCCCCTTTAAAGGTGCATGGTCCCGATGTTTTAGTCAAATGCGTACGCGGGCGCACGGCGCAAGTTTCCTATAGAGACCTACGCTATTGACTCCTCTTTAGCGCTTACGCTTTGGCCCACTTTCCCGAGTCCGAAGAAGTCCGATTCACTGTAGTCAGTGGTCGGATCACAGTTCGGCTCATGATTCGGCTGAGGGGGATGACAGCTTTAGCAAACATCTTTTGTGATGACATAATAACAAGTACATAATGCACGCACCCTGGCATTACTACAGACTGCGCGATGCGCAGAGAAGACAACAAAGGCAACGTTACTTTGCACACCTACGCACTTTAATCTTGATGACAGCTAAACTTCGATAATCTTCGTATCAATGCTAACGGTGATCGGCAGTATCATCAACAGCGCCCTCTATGTAGTACTGCCGGGACTATGCACCTTTAAACACGGCGCAGGGAAGAGGAGAACGTCCAGCTCAAGCGTCGTCTCAAAATTGTCCGCGCCGCAAATCAGATCATCATCATTCGACATCTCTCGTCTTTGGCAAGAGAATTAATGAGATGTTCTTGATTTCTGTAATCCTTTCATGAGCAATCAATAAGCTAAGATAAACGAATGAAATCAATATGATTATGCTAACCATAAAGATAATGTTATTGACGATAACAATAATTGATATCTTATAGCGACCTTTCCACTGGATACAAGGTGCTATGAGAATGATGTCATTTCTGGTCGGCATTATGGGGGAAGCAAAATAGGCAACAGTTCGTGACCACTGCATGTATACATAGGCAGGGATAGGGATTTCAGAATGAGGAGGCCTTCATATTATCTTGTTTGAAGTGATCCAGTGTTGGTGATGATTTCAGTAGAGGAGGGAGCCTATTCCACAGCATACGTGCAGTAGAGGAGAAAGCGGCGTCGCGAGCTATAGTTTGCTGGTGCACGGTTTGATGAAGGTGACTGACGGTGAAAGACGAGTGCGCCTATATAGAGTGAGTGTCGTACCAGACACTCTCCGTCGTACACTGGTAGGAGAAGCTTGAGGGATATCCTTTCATGAACTGGGAGCCAGTGGAGTCAACATATGAGATGAGTGGCATGAGAACGTGAACGAACATGTTACACAACTCTAGAGGTATAGCATGCTCTCCATATCAACCTGAATAATTCCGTCTAGAAGAGCATTGCATTAGTCAAAGCTAGTCAAGTAGAGGTAGACCAATGCACGGACTGCTGTGTGACAAGGAGAAGTATCAATGGATTTTCTGATCCTAAAGAGATTCTGATGTTGTTAGCTAACTTGCAGATCTGTGAAACATGAGTGCTAATATTGCGAAATAAGTTCATAAGGATGGTTGATAAATATAGGTTAAGAGTTCTCTAAACACATCCAAACGTTGTATTAACCTGTGACAGTTTCGACGACGGGCTGTCATCTTTCTCAAACGATGGCTAATTGGCAACTGGTGATATGGCGCCAATCAGCAATCACCCAGGTGTGACATGCGAGTGATTGCGCCATCGTAAATGTCAGACAGTTGGTAAGCACCCCCATCCCGGTTCATGTTGTGGGGGGTTCTTTTGATCCAGATGGCCTCCCTGATGCGTCTGTTCAGGTCCTGGCTTTCTCTCGCTACTAACCGCGACCCCTCCCAGTTGATGACGTGATTTTCCCTCCCAGCATGGTCAGTTATGGCAGACTTGTTGTATGTTTGGCTTACAGATGCCCTCTGTGATCGTGTGTATGATTGTCCATCCAATTTTTGGCAATCCTTTTTCCAAATCCAAAAAGGATTGCCAAAAATTGGATGGACAATCATACACACGATCACAGAGGGCATCTGTAAGCCAAACATACAACAAGTCTGCCATAACTGACCATGCTGGGAGGGAAAATCACGTCATCAACTGGGAGGGGTCGCGGTTAGTAGCGAGAGAAAGCCAGGACCTGAACAGACGCATCAGGGAGGCCATCTGGATCAAAAGAACCCCCCACAACATGAACCGGGATGGGGGTGCTTACCAACTGTCTGACATTTACGATGGCGCAATCACTCGCATGTCACACCTGGGTGATTGCTGATTGGCGCCATATCACCAGTTGCCAATTAGCCATCGTTTGAGAAAGATGACAGCCCGTCGTCGAAACTGTCACAGGTTAATACAACGTTTGGATGTGTTTAGAGAACTCTTAACCTATATGAGTGCTAATAATTTGCATCGGAGGAAAAGACAACTCCTGGATGGCCAGAGGGAGAGATGAGTGTTGTACCAACAACAAATTTGATGTCCTGTACGAGCACAAAGTGGTGTTGGGAGGAAAAAATAAAAAACTCTGTTGTTGGTTGTTTTTTGGTCTTCTTCATTGAGTTTTATCTTGGTACCAATAGGGCAATGAAAGGACTCATGAAATATCTGAAAGCGTGGTTACGTAAAAAATTTTCGATTGAGTTACAGTCGGAAAGAGCAAATGGAAATGATTGGCAGATTGCGCAGATAGCTTGTCATTCGCTTTTCGCAGATCTGTCCGTATGTGTTATAATAAACCGCTGTCGCATTTAATATTCAGTCTAATGTTCAGCTGTATCACCATACATTTTTTTAAAGTCAATTTATAGTATGATCATTTCCTGTGGAAATATAGGTCTGCAGAATTCTGACAAGGTTGGACAAATACTTTATCTTGTAAATGACAAAAGTGAGGTCTATTGCTGCGTTTTGAATATCGTTTATACAAATCTTTGCAAATGATAATATGTAGAAGAATGGTCTGGAAACTGTTCCTGGACAAGCACCTAGAGGAGCAGCATTCAATGTATTTACGGAAAGCAGGAATAGGTAGTTATCCTCTCCTAGATACCGCTTTCAGTAACTCATGCATTTTTGGCCCGCTCCTGGTCCGAGCTAAATTAGCCCGCGCCAAGCATTAAAAATAGCAGAGCCGCGCTACTTTTACGATGACCCATTCATAAACTCGGTAAAGTAAGGGATAACTGCCATGGTAACTTAACACATCATGGACAGAGCGGAAGTGTATTTTCGCGCGATATTTGATGTGCGTGCCGCGCGCTTATGAGCTGAGCAGCAGAAGCTGTGACCTTTGACCGTGAAAGGAATTTTGGCCCGCGCCTGGCGCTGCTATCGTTCGTAAACTCTTCGATCAGCGCCAGGCCAGCGCCTGGTCCGCGCCTGGTGCTAGCTGCAGCAGCGCCAAAATAATCCGCACCTGGCGCGGGCCACTTTGGCCCCCACCCATTCATAAACTCAAAATTTTCGACTTGGTCCGCTCCTGGTCCGAGCCAAGAGGGTTACTGAAAGGGGTATATGAGAGCACTGCAACACTAAAGTCGCATACTATGCTCGGTTTTCGGTTCACCATATGTGAGTCCTGGACTGTTAGAATCGCCAATGACAGGAGGAATGAGAAGGTAGGATAAGAAGCAAGAAAATTGAGCGAGAGTATTTTTTCTGGAGTGTGTGTAGTCCTGAAAAGGATTGTGAACCGAAAAGGGATAGAGGAGCTAGGAAAAGGACTTTGAGGTCTCACACATGGTGAACCGAAAACCGACCATACGCTCTGTACACCACCATGCAAACGCCTTCCTTCAAGAACACTAAAGTCACTGTTGGAACTAAAACAATGCAATAAAAAGAATCATTACACAAAAAGAAGTGAAACATGTATTGTCAGGCTATATAAGGACGACCGCTGTGCTGCGTAACATCTTCTATACCCGAAACCCCCTGTAAAATAATGTAGGCCTAAGGTTAAAGGTTGCCTCGTTTTGACAGTACATAGTGCCTACCCACAAAAGTTATAATGCGCACAGACACTAGGTTTTGATGGACGTTATAGCACAAATTGAATAAAGAAAGATTAAGGTTCCTCCCAGTGAAACTCTACTATTTCTATGGCTCGGCTGGCAAAACTTTTTAAATACATAAGATGAGTCAGAACGAACATAGTGGATAAAGCCACTTGTGTAAACTTGGACGTGGTTAGACTCTGACTAAAGTGCGTGTATTTCGACGTAGCGAAGGTGTGACAATGTTCGAGTTGGCTTCCATCAAGTCACACATACACCGATTAAAGTGTGACATTTTTTCTCTCTATCAAAAGTACAACATGAATAGCCCAATTTTATATTTGAAGTGACACCCATTTTGCATGGTAATATTACTAAATGTTCACTTGCACATGACATTAAAATTCGTTACTTTGCGTAAAATCATATTCTATTCAATGCAAAATGAATGTGAACAGTTGTTAAAAACAAATCCACCTTTCTGCCTATCCAATTATCAACAGGTCCGATAGCAGGTGCTCTCAACCGCACATTGGGCTGTCGCCCGCTAATCTTCATCGCAGGTGTCCTGGGTGTCTTGTCCCTCATCTGCTTGTCTTTCGCCACAAGGCTGTGGCACATCATTTTTTGCAGCGTCGTGTCAGGTGAGCGTTACTTATCTTTATTCCTCTTCTTTCGGGAATTTTCAAAGGACTGAGGAGGGAGTATCATCGGGATTTTATATGACTTAAGTGTCATTTCAGTAAAGGGTTACGATTTTGCATGTGTGTGTGTGTGTGTGTGTGTGGTTTGTGGGTTTTTTTTTTATTCAGTCTGATGATAAAATTTTTCAGTGCGTCTTATGTTGTGTAATCACAAAGCTTGGAAATGAACATTAAGTGCTTTAGATCTTTAAAAAGAAGGAAGATGATAACATTTTTTTTTTTTTATTCTTACGCCAGGCATATCGTATGGGCTTGCTGACCAGGGATGTGTTATTGCCGTTGGGATCTATTTCGACCGCTGGCACGGTTTGGCCAACGGATTCGCCTCCAGCGGCGCCAGCGTGGGAGTCATGGTAGGTCCACTCCTGACAACGACGCTTATCAACATTTTCACTTGGCGGGGCGCAGTTCTGATCTTTGCGGGAATGGTAGCTCTTTCTGTGTAACCGCTATGGTGATACGGCCACTCTCTTGGTGGATGAATGGGCATCGCCGGGAATCTTCCAACACCCAAGAAGAGAGTCGCTGGTCCATAGCAACAGTCAGCAGCGGGGTGCCTATCTGCGAAGAAAAACAATTCGCTCCGCAACTGTCGATCCAGAAAGAAGACAACAAGCAAACCACATGTACCCCAAATCAGACTGACAGTAAAGTACATACTCCCGTCGCAGCCTGTTGCAGATTTACCAAAGCTTTCTTCGACCTGGTAGGATTTACTATACTTGTTAAAAACCCTAGAGTTCTTGTGCTCTGTATTACGGTATTTTTTCTTGGTTGCGGCTACTTTCCGACATATACATACGTCACCAGCTATGCCCTTGCGTCCGGTGTCAGTGAACTGAAGGCATCATACATCTTTACCATCAGTGGAGTGTGTATGTTGGTAGCGAGACTTTCCCATGGATTCCTCTTGGATTATGACGTACTTTCACCCCCGATGCTCTTTGGGGTTTCAGCTACGTTAGCGTTTGCTGGAAACTTTGTTATAGCCATTTTCACGTCCTTTGCGGCGTTTGCTACATTTGGCGCCATATTTGGGACCGCAGCGGGTACTGCGTTGGCCCTTGCTCCACCGCTGACGAAGTCTGTCACATCCCGGAAGGAGCTACCGAGTGTACTAGCATTACAGGCATTTTTCCAGGGAATCGGACAGGTGTTATGCGTTTATGTTCAAGGTATAGTAATAATGTGCATGGTGTTTTCACCTTTGTTATGCCTCTATTATGTTCAAGGTATAGTAATAATGTGGTGATTTCGCCTTTGACGTTCAGAAGAATGCAACTGTATAGTGCACAATAGAATGATAAGAAAGCTGATTTGAAAAGCAAACATGTTAATTATGTAGATAAATATAGGGATATATTGACTATAGTGATGACAGATAGGAAATCATGGTGATAGTTATGATTATTTCCACATAATCACCGTGTTGGAACAGATAGCCATACATGTAGCAGTATTAATTTGCGTCCTTCAGTTTTAGTACACATGTATTGCTATACGTGCCGATCTTTACACCTCTTGGATATTTCTGAAAATGTTTCTTATTGTCTCCTAAAAAAAGTTGGTTACCTGAAGCCTCATCTTTAACCAAGATTTTTATCATTTTTAAACGTTTCATCATTTAAAATTAGTCGCATAATTTGTAGCAAAAAAAAAAAAGAAAAGAAGAGAAGCTTAATAGTGTTATATGAAATATTTAAATTTCATCTATCCTGTTGTTGTTGTTGTTGTTTGCCGTCTGTTTCTCTTGTTTGACTCAGTTTCTGAAAACCAACTAGAAAATGCTGCTGATATATAGATAGACATGTGGAAGGAACTTTTCTGTTAATAAAGAAAAGAAACTAGGAAGGATAATCATAATTCCTACCGTCAAGATAAGAATATTTGACTTAAAAGTCTGACAAGGACATCATTTACTCACCTGCTAATCACTAATTCTTTCTTCACAGGTGTACTTTTTGATACCACTGGCTCATACAGCGCCTGTTTCTACTTGACGGGAGCTTGCCTGCTTTCAGCTGGGGTCAGCGGTTTCATACTACAGGCGCTTACCCAAGTGTTTCAGCGAAGGAAGACAAATCCAACAATGAGGACGTCTCCAGTCAGGAAATCATAATTCTCCCTAAATAATTTCGTTTGCATGTTCACAGATAAAACTGACCCAAGGCGTTCATTGAAATACTATTCACGATGGGACTGCATTCTACAAGCGAGGCTTTTTAGTAGTTCGACATCTACAGTTACAGTTTGCCCATGTAAATTTATACAAGTATGGTGTTTATGTATTGTAAAAAGGTGATCCGCATTAAAGGGACATTCCAGACGATTTCCATAATTTCACATCATGGATTACATAAATCAACAGCTCCATGTATAGATTTGTGGAATTTATCGTGGTCCTTCAGCATAGAATTCGATACTCTGAAAACCCAAAACTATACACTGAACAAAGATGATGACATATAGAGCCTCACATATTTAAGAAATGTAAGCAATGTAATTCCATTACAATACCACATGCTTAACAAGTTCACATGTGGATAATTTATGCATACGTTTTCTTTTGTTCTGCTTCCTTGCGCCCTAACTCATGCATTCTTGTGAGGCTGCCATGTCATCATCCTAGTTTGTTGTGATTTGTTGTAAATTTTGAAAACACACCTATTCCTCATCCCGATCACTACAAATCCTAAAACTCTGCCCCCAGTATAAGCAATTTGTTGTTCATATGGAAAAGTCTGAAAATCATCCGGAGGTGTCCTTTAATTTCGCTTGAATACGCAAAAGTCACATTTTCCTTTTTTTTTAATTTCTATTTTATTATTTATTCATTTTATTCTATTAATTTCTATTTTACTTTCTTATCTGCAAATGTCATAATGGTTTACTTTTGTCGAACATGAAATAAATAAAATGAAATGAAATATAATGGAATGGAATAAAATGACATGAAATGAAATGAAATATTCTCCTTTGAAAGGGAAATTCCAGAAGTGTTTTCAATGTTGATGGCACATGTGTTGTATCTTCTAAGTATCGATGCAGACTCCGTAATGATTCAAAATTGTACCACTGCCAGAAAGTATTTTTTTTTTAACATACAAACGTTAAGGAAGATTTTGTTTATCTTTGTTATTGTCTAGGAGTTCGTTATCAATTGTGAACATTAAGAACACGCTTGTTTTTTGTTTTTTTGTTTTGTTTTTTGTTTTGTTTGTTTGATGGAATTTGGACGGGAGCGAGGGATGAAGTTTGCTATTTTTTTTTTCTTAATCGTCTACTCATAAAATGGCCTGTTAGTTGAGAGTCATAGTACTTCAAGGAATCACACGATCGGACAAAATTGTTTTGCATGACAACGTTGACCAGCCAGACACGCACCTATTTATTGTAATATGCAGCTTTGTGAAATGTGTAATAATGTGCAGCTTTGTGAAATATGTTTTAGAGAGTTCCTGACACATCTGTATATGGATGTCTATTTTTTGAATATTTTCTCCGGTTAAGTAAAAATCCGTACACAGATTCGTGAATTGCTCATGAATTGCAAAAGTGTTCAGGATTATTTTCGATATGTTTGCATATGATCATGCAGAAAGTTATTACGTAAACATGGTGGACAGGACGACACCACAGGAGCGCCGATTCGAACCAGACTCTATACCAAAGTAAAAGCGTTCAAGTTTTGGACTGTGATGTTAATGTTTTTCTTTAATGACCCGAAAAAAAATAAAAAGCTATTAAAAAACTACTATCCATAGCCATGATTGCTACAGGAAAATTTGCTAGAAGTAGGTTTTTTATTGTTCACTACAATTTCTATTCCATAGAAGTATTGTAGATTGATTCGAAGTGGAAATATATTTATGAAATAAAAATGCATGGAAAACGCTTCTTTAGTGTGTATGAAACTATGAGCATACATTAACCTTTAATTTTACTACAAGGCAATTGTCACTACAAGGCACGAGTATGTGTATAGACGGCAGGACTGATAATATGACATTGCAAGATATTGAAATAAGGAGGATTATCATTAATAGTACAATGTAAATCCTTGATCATGCATTATAAGTATAGTTTGTTTCGTTGGCCGTCATAGGACGTCAACGGCAGATCAATGGTCATTAGTTGTACCTTAACACTATGCTTTAAAAAAAATAAAAAAAATTTATATATATATATATTATATATATGGATTGAGAAATGCAAACTCAATGTGTATGTTTATACGACATGACTTGTGTATTCACCTTGCCATCTTAAATAGTTTATTTATGCCCCTCCCCGTACCATTCACCTCCATGTACACTCCCCTCATCCACCTTATACACTGCAAAAAGTCCGGTGTTAAATAGTGAACACCGAGCTGGTGTTAAATTTTCGGTGCTCATTAATGGTGTTAAATTAACACCCCCGGGTGTCATTTCCAAATTTCAAACTGTTTTTTGAAGAGTTTCTTAATAACTGCACTTCTTGTTGATTTTTAATTTAAACAAGACGATCAAGAATTTTACATTAAAATACTAGATTTTTGAAAAAATGTGAAAATAAATTTACACCAAAGTAACACCAGCTGGTGTGGTCCCTTATTGAAGCTGGACGGGTGTTAAACCATTGATATTAACACCAACAAATATCAAATCAACACCATGTGGTGTCATTTTTTAATTAACACCAGTACAGTGTCAAAATAACACCAGGTACAGTGTCAAATTAACACCACGAAGTGGCAGGTGAACACTTTTCAACACCATCGCAGTGCATTTTTAACACCTGTGGGTGTGGTCCTTTATTGAAGTTTGATCGGTGTTAGATTTAACACCCGTGGTGTTAAATCTAACACCCATGTTTTTACAGTGTAGTCTTTATAGTCTGTAAATGGCCACTAGAAGCAATATTCGCTTTTTAAGTGTACTGAAAGTTAGAAGGCATGCATTTTCTGAATTGTATACATGAATTTTAAAGATTGTCCTTTGCACCATCCCAGAATTTTTACCCTCCTTAAATAATAACAATCATAATAATTTCAATAGGGTTAATACCATAATCTGGGGAAACAGTTACATTACCAAAACTTTTGAAACTCAAATAATAGCGGTTCGCATGGTTGATCAAAGGCTGTTCCAATAACAATGATTTCCCAAAAATATTTTCACCATCTTTGATTGAGATAGTCAGGAACATAACTGCTCCACGCGATGATCCAAGAAATTCAGTCTCCCCTTAAATGAAACCCAACATACATTTCTTCGTGCAATTTTAGAATAGCTTATCACGGAATCTCCTACAAAAGTTTACATTTAGATATAAATTGAGAATACATTTCCTTTCTACATACAACACTTCATATTACTAACTTTTGTACTATCAACTGTCCTCTTTATTGAGTGTCATGTTCACATACCTCTCTTCTTTTTTTCTACGTCTTTTCTTCTTCTTATTTTTTGTTGTGTCCAGACTAAGGACTTTGTTCCTTTTTTCTACAATATTTCGCCTGTTATGTATGTATGCATTAATCTCATTTGCGTGAACACATAGTGTATGTATTGTTGTGTTCGTCACAATATTTTCTGGGTATAATGGTTGAGTAAATTCATAGTGTCGGTCTGTGTTGTAACATCGATATCTCATTTTACATTTGTATTTCTCTCTTATATTGAAACAAGGACTGTTTACAATTGAAGAGTTTGTTTGCAAAAACCGATAAGTCCATAATTGCCAAATGGAGATATTTGCGATTAAAGGTCAAGAAAAATAAAGAGAATAAGAAGAAATTTTTTGCTTCTTTTGACCATAACTTCAAAAATGTACCTTTATGTAGTGACCAGTATATCATTTAAAATGTATTATTTTGTACTTTATGACAGAGATCTTACTTCAAAATCTTCAAAAATGGACTTATCGGTTTTTGCAAACAAACTCTTCAATTATGCCATTTAGTTAACAAAATATGCTCCAGCTGTAAATAGAAAATTTTGAACAAAATTACGTTATTTGCCTATTATTAAATCATCGAGTGATGGATAAACATTGTCTCTTTTTAAGGATATAATCAAGCTCAAACAGCAATAATTGTATTGAAATACAATGTAGTGTTGAAAACGACAACAGAAGCGCATGGTAATGTTATTTCATGGTCTCTTTATGTCTAACCAAATGTTTTTAATGGGCCTAACATCAAACCAGGACTTTCATTAATCCCCCTCCCCCTCTTAGCGTTAGCACCTCTTTTAATATCTCATCCCTCTTTGTGTGTAAATCCTAGAAAACAGATTTCTATCCCTTTTTGTCTCGAAAAATTAGCTGTCATTCCATCAAAGGTCTTTAAAGAGATGACATAGTTTCGGTTGAGATAGAGATTCAGGTCTTAACATTTCGCGAGATAAATAGAAACCTCTCATATGAAACATTCAAGAGCATACAATTCTATGACTAATTTAAAATTCATTTGAATAAGTTTGATTTTAAACTCTCTAATATATCAAGAAACAAAGTCGAACAAAATTGTCATAGCAAAAGGTGGGTTCAACCTTTTATTGGGACCTCTTTGTTTTGGATATCTCAGCTATTTAAAAACCGATTTTTATCAAAACTTTGAATTCATCTTAGAACTGTATGCTCTTAAATATGTCATAAAAAGGATTTCTAATTATCTTGCAAAAAGATAAAACCTGAATCCCCATCTCAACTGAAAATATGCCCCCCCCCCCTTCACGGCCCCTGACACATAAATCAAGCCATAGAAAAGATAATGCAACAATTCACTGTACTTTGTATATCTAAAATCATAAATTGAATCTGCTCGTATTGTTTGCTCTTATTGGAAAAAATAAGTTTACCAAAATTGTTCTTATTGTTGTATTTTCATTTGAATATTATCCAAATTCTCCAAAGCACGAAATGAATTGTAATTAAAATTTACACTGAACATTTATTATTTTGTTGCTTATTTCTTTTCATTTCTCAATTTTTTCCAGAAGATATAACACACTACAACCTAGTTTGTGAACTATATCAACAAAATACCAAAACATATAATTTCCGTGAATGTAACATCTGTGATAATGGCGTCGACTTCCATTTAGAATATTAAATAATAATAATGATAATAATAATAATAATAATAATGATAATAATAATAATAATAATAATAATAATAATAATAATAATAATAATGATACCAATAATAATAATAATAATAATAATAATAATAATAATAATAATAATAATAAAAATAATAACAATGACAACAATATACGGATAATACGAACATTATAATCATGTCAAACGAAAAAGAACCGTCACCATTCCTGGAACCTTGATCTTCGGTGCCCCTATAGAAATACAGTATTTTCGTCTTGTTTCTTTTTCTATTTTTGTTACAAATCTCATGTGAAGCACTGATCCCAACACCAGCAAAAGGATCAAGTGCGGTGACTGCTTAAAGTTCTTCTCTACGACAACCATTCCAAGTTAATCTAAATAACACAATGTATCACAATCTCGTTGAGAACAGGAAACGGTTCCGTTTGACGATACAGATGCCCACGGTAAGATACATTGTACTGCCATTAATCTACTTCGTCTCCGTTAACATAGGGGGCGCTAGGCTTCTTACTCTCTGTGGACCTATCCACAGAGAGTAGTTTTATACTGAAGAACATAGTACTGTGCCTGCAAGCACGAGATCAGCAGTAGACGCCGGTCTTACGCTCCCAACACGGTCACTCTTCCCAGATCCCATACAACTTGTGTACAAAACGAAAACGGGTTTAGGCATATTTCCTCTCCCACTTGTTTTAACACACTCTTGCGCCAGTCGCTTTGTGTAAGGGGACATCTATATGAGACAGTTTCTGTTATTGGCTGTTTAAGTAACAAAAGATAACTCAATGGCTATCTCTTTGATTTACCATGATATTTTTGTGTCCCGGCCTCTTCGTCACGAGAAAAACAAGATAAATCATAATTGTATGATATTCATGAAAATTCCTCCTTTCGAGTGAAAAATATAAAATGTATTGTCAAGGATTTACATGTAAATAGATACATGTATGTGATTTATTGTATGGCTGCTTTTGTGTGCATGTATGTAATGCCTAGATTTAGAGGAGAAGTTTCTAAAACTAGACAAGGAACTGCGGATCGCGGCTGGTAGCGCTGATTAACTACACCACGTGGCAAAGCCAAATAATAAGGTTTTTTTTTTTTTTTTTTTTTAATATATAACTATACGACCAGTTTCAACATGATGCAACAGTGTCAAGAGATGGCAGTGTCAGCAGCTCACTTAATCAGCCCAAGTCACTGAAGAGTTTGACACTACGGCCCGAATTGCGAAGGTAGTAGGCCCTACAATCTTGTTCATGGTTTAAACCATGGACAAAGAACATGGGGCGCCAAGTGTCGCATGGAACATTTCGTTACGAAATCAACGAACGTTACAAAATCATCATTTCGTCGACGAAATGACTGATTTCGAAACTAAATATTCCATGCGACACTTGGCGCCCCATGGTCTTTGTTCATGGTTTAAACCATGGACAAGTTTGTATTATACGGGTGCTGTTCGTTATTCCGAAGGTTCGTTACTCCGAAGGGTCGTTAATCCGAAACACTCAAATTCCCTTTACCTAGATGTTCGTAAATCCGAAAATGAAAAAGGGTTTGTTAATCCGAACATTTGTGGCGTTATTCTGAAGGTTCGTTATTCCGAAGATTCGTTATTCCGAAGATTCGTTAATCTGAAAATGAAATTCGGAACAATGAACCTTCGGAATAACGAATCTTCGGATTAAAGAGCCTTCGGAATAACGAACCTTCGGAATAACGAGCTGTAACGGTATTTTACCACCTTCGTGAATTCAGCTAGGCCAAGGTGAACAAGGCTCACGAGTTCGACGTCAAGTAAAAAAAAAAAAAAAGATTAAAAAAGCCCACGAGTAAAAATAATGTTACAGCCCAATACCGTCAACATTAACGGTATACCACTTCGACACTGATACGCAAGTAAAAGCCAATGACTTTGGCACTAAAAGCTACCCAAAAATGGCCCACGAGTCCGACACTACACACACGCACACACACTTAATTAGAGGCTCACAAGGTCAGCACTAAGCTGATAAAGCCCATGAGTTCGACGGGGTGAACAGCGCCATCGTCAATCCGTGAAACCCCCAACGTGCGTAGTGCATAGGGTATCCCAACAATGGCATAATTTACAAGGAAGCAGTAAGTGATGGAAGATGGAGATTTGTTACTCTAGCGGGCGCTGGGATGTTACCATGACCTCGAGCAGTATTGTCCTCCCACCCACCAAGACCTTTTCAAGACCTTCTTTTTTTTTTGTGTGTGTGTGTGTGTGTGTGTGTGTGCGCGCACGTGTGTATGGCAAAGTGTCCCGGGGAAGATCTTTTGTCAGCTTGATATCTTTGACATGTATGTACTCTTAGTATTTTTTTTTTTCTGACCAGCTTTGGTCCATGGGCTTTAGGGGCTTCGCGGGTGATTTGGCAGCACTTTTCCCGACCAGATACATTATTTGGTCAGGTTTTATATAATTTTCTATTATGTACACTTAAAGTATTTTCTTCTGTCCAAATTTGGTCCATTGGCTCCAAGATATTTAAGGGGTCCCGGCCAGTGAGACTGCCTGGCAGCCCCTTTCCCGAACAGATATTTTGTCAGTTTGTTTGTTTGTTTGTTTGGGTTTTTTTTTGTGTGTGTGTGGATATATTATACTTTCATCAGGTACACCCATATTACCTTCTTCTCACTAAGTTTAGTCCATGGGAACCATGGGGCAATTGAATTAAATTTAGTCATTTTAGTCAATCAGTTTAGTCATTACATGGGGGTTAAATTCGCCCGCCGGTCAAAAACTAGCCCGTAAACCCCCATTTCTTATTGTTCTTCTGGAATAAGTAGCATTCTCCTACAACTCGGTCAAGGTTTCGTGAAAATGACATGGGTTTTGAATGTACAGCGTGAGATTTATGAACGCACCCTGCCAGGGCATCCCTGCATAGGTTCCTGACCAGATTTTGGGGACTTACGATGACGACTGATGTCGCATGGGGCGCTGCTAGCACAAAAACGAGCACACGAACCCCCACTTGTTATTGTTTTTCTGGAATTAGTAAGCCTTCTTCTACAATTTGGTCAAGTTTCGTGAAAATGACATGGGTTTTGAATGTACAGCATAAGTTTTATGAACCTTGTCCTTTAGCTCACCCCTATATCTATAACAGAAAACGTCGATGAGAAGGATTTGAGAGATTTCCGTGTTTTCTGCCGCGTGAGGGCGCTGCTTGCTCAAGAAAGAGAGTGTAAACCCTAACTTTAAAACCTTTACCTCGTTTTGAGTACCTTTTTCTGCAATTCTTGCAAATTTGGAGAATTTGGATTTTGAAAGAATTATGGGGATTTAAGTTTGTCATTGCAGATTTTGTTGCCAATCATGGTCTTGATCCCGTAACGCTATAGGCCCTATCATTTTCGTACAGGACGGCAGATTAATCATATTCTTCAAAGTCCCGTAGAAGAAAAACAAGCACATGAACCAATGGTTTTATCTACATATTTGGGTTTCGGATGGGTCAAAGTCATGGCATGGAAAGTTTGAAGAAAATGACTTCACTTTAACTGAGGAACGTCCTTAAGTGTGGGGAATAATTATGCACCAGGGGCCCGTTTCATAGAACTTGTTATCAGTGACAACTGCCTCACTTTCATGACAACGGGAATTTGCACTTAGCCAATTTGCGAGGATTTCAGTAGCTTATTACAGCTATGACAACTTGTCACTGATAACAAGTTTTATGAAACGGGCCCCAGATCGCATCATTAGGAGCTAATACTGTAATTACAAAAAACAACAACAACAACAACAACAACAACAACAAAGCTCCCTACTATGGGAGGGGGATCGGGACGCGTGTTTTTTTTAGACGGCACAGATTGGGGACCCTATCCCTAAACCTAACCCTAATCCTAATCCTAACCCTAACCATCAAACCCTAACCCTGACCCTAACCCCAACCCTAACCCTAACCCTAACCCTAACCATAACCAAAAACCCTAACCCAACGTTTTTCCCATAGGTTTAACACGCGCCATGCCCCAATCTGTGCCGTCTTAAAAAAAAAAAAAAAAAAACGCGTCCGGAGTAATTGCCCAGGGGGTAACTGCCCTAGACCCGCCTCGATGCACATTTTCGCTGACAGGCATTAAAGACAAATAAAAAAAAAAAAAATCTGCACACATGATTAATTTAAAGCTATGCACCCGTTGCAAAATACGCGAGAGCAGGCATGTGCTATACATGGCCATCGAACATGCCTTGGCGAGAAGGGAACATAGATCCATTCAATCGAGACAATCGTTTCTCCCCAATCTACAACGGTTGAGGACGCTTTGATTTTGCCACAGCACGCATTTCCCATGAACACTTGCCCGAATATACTCGGGACTCGTCCTCAATGGGTTAAAACTTTTTTTTTTTTTTTCAGAAACAGATGAGGCCGTTTCTTTAAAGTCATGAAAGCGAAGTTATGACACCTGTAGGGTGAAGATAACCATGAATACCAGCGTGTATAGAAATCTTTTTTTTTTCCAGTACAGAATATCCCTGCTGGAAGAACAAAGTGTACCACAGTAACTGTATGTTCCCAATGTGTTCACATAGCCGCCTATGTGACAACGTTCGAAGTGTTTAGACATTGCACACTGATTATAAAATTCCAAGACGTATGAGATTACAGTTTGTGCAAAAATTTTCATGAAACAAACAAATTGATGAATAGATTGATCGAGTTGCTATTTCTCAAATTATGGCATATAATTATATCCTTTAATTCTGGCATTAGTTTAGGAACTTAAAGGGGAAGGCTAGTAACTGATCAGTGGGAATCAGTGGAAATGCGGGGAGATGATTGTTCCAATCCTTATGGGATTCATTCAAGAGTTCATTGTATATCTATTGTTGTGTGAAAATGATTTGCTTCAGAACGGTCTCATATTCAAGTAATGTGCAGTTTAATGCTCCGTCACTGACCAGGGACGCTAACCTCGAAGCATTAAACTGCACATTACTTGAATATGAGACCATTCTGAAGCAAATCATTTTCACACAACAATAGATATCCAATGAACTCTTGAATGAATCCCATAAGGATTGGAACAATCATCTCCCAGCACTTCCACTGATTCCCACTGATCAGTTACTAGCCTTCCCCTTTAATAGTAGTATACGCATATTTCATAAAAATGTGACCGACATAACATTATTTGTATGGGTGTGTCTGTAAACGTGCATGCATTTGTTGCTCCGTTGGCTGATAAGAACATCATTCATGACTTGAAAGAGCGAGATATACTTGGCTACATGCATTGACTTCACGTTCGACTTTTTCTTTGTTCAGCAATCTTTTCGTACTGCTCTATTTCCTTGAATTGTTCATCTTATATACAGACATATCTATTGATTTGCATAGGAATCAAATTACAAAAGAATCAACCCATGATTAAGTGCACTAACGGGGTGTTGGCAAATTATAAGGTCATGACATTGATCGATAATAATAGATGTTAACATCAATTTGTTAAGATATGCTAGGAATAGGTTGTCCCTATTACATAGACATTGAAAAGGTTATAGGCCAAAGTTGCTTTACTCTGTCTAGACGACAAGTTAATTAGATCAACCGATATAGGGGGCAGTAGTTATAGATGTCAAGACATGTCAGTGTTTTGTTCTGTTTTGTTACTGTTGTATAGTGTTTTGTTTTGTTTTGTATTTTTGATGGAGACAGGACTCACCTAGTTTATATGGAAATGAAGGGTGCTAGGGCATGCAGTAACAGTGTATGGAACTAGGCGTGGTTATCGTTCATATTGAATATCCAAGGTTGCATGTAGCATTACTCTACACCTAAAGTATAGAATCAAGAGATGCCAACATCTTGTCATAATGTGTGATATAGAGTTTAGAGGGTGGTGATCTCATGTAATATAACTACAAGGAACATCCAACAGGGGGAGAACGGCTGATGCGGCCAGCGTGGACAAACGAATAGAGAACTACCGGGATGCTTGGGCTGGGGTCTGGAGCAATTTTTTTTTTATTACCCCCTGGGCAATCACCCCGGACCCTTCCCCTTCCCCTAACCTTAATCCTAATCCTAATCCTGAACCTAACCCACACCCTAACCCAAACTCTAACTCTAAACCTAACCCTAACCCTAATCTAGCTTTACTCCAACCATATCACTAACCAGTATTCAGCCGGGGGGGGGGGGGGGGGGGGGGGGGGTGGGGGAATGGGGATTGTCCTGATACGATGGGATCGACGTCGTCGAATTCTCAGCTACAGTTACTGTAGATGACGAGGGAGAGCAACCACGCTACCGAAGAAGGCTATAGCTGGGGCTATGGTCGAGCTGCGTCGAGTGAAAGGTGTCAGGGCCTATGGGCAGGTCAGCAGCTGGCGCGGTCTCGAGGGACACGCTATACAAGGAGCTGAGCTGGGAGTGATGGTCTTTGCTGGTATAACCAGCAGCTACTCAAGGATTAATTACAAACTGTGACCGGGTGTCATGCCTATTGCAGGCCACTGTGGAAAAGCAGACCACGCTTCATATTTTTATGGCAGGGGACAAAATGCGGACCTAACCTTCAAGTCCAATGTCCGTAGCCGTAGCTAGGCCTATTCACTAAAGGGGCGGATCCAGAAATTCCGTAAAGGGGGGGGGGTCGCCTTTACAAAAGAGGGTCACGCACGCCCCCATCCCCGATCCGCCACTGCATTCATATCAAATAAGATGCCTATTGTCAATATTGCCGCTTTGCTTTATTGCAATTTGCGTCAAAACTGTATGAGTTCGTTATACTGAATTTTTTGTCACAATGTCTGTGTAGAGCAATAATGATATCAAACATACGTACTCGGGTGGTATTATATTGTGTTTATGCCCACTCTCTTGTCTCGAAATTCCTTATTTGTTATAGGCATACAGCAGAAAAAAGACCACAAAAAAAAAACAAACACAAAAACTAAACTAAAACAAAAACAAAACCGCAACATAGATCATGTAATTTTGAGACACGTGTGCAGGATCCACGTGCGTGTCTGCTGCGTGTCTCCCGCTCCATTCATCCTTGACCTGAATGAGCGAGATATACTTGGTTGCATTCATTCAATGATTTTATGTTTGCTACGAGGTTTAATCAACAACCTTTCTGTGCATCTCCTGTTCTCTCAGATCTCCTCTTTGTGCAAATTTTTTTATGATTAGGCATTACGCCAGAATTTCTAAATTTATAACATTTACTATTGTTCTGCAAATTGGATTTCTCGAAAAAGCCGCTTTCCAAATTCTTCACAAAAACATAAACTCTTTCAAAGTATTCTGATCAGACGTGCACATGAATCCTCTTATTGAACTTATAACGGGCCTTGTCAGTCAAACTCGGTTCAAGAAATAGGAATTTGCTGTAATTACTGTAAAAAAAAAATAGAGCATGAGATAGACTGTGATGTTGAAATGAAACGAAATTAAATTAAAATGAAATGAAATTTGTTCATGTTCCACATAGTGGACATTATATCATATATGTACAGAGTACAATATAAACGAAATATCGTGTTTTTTTTTTAAATAAATAATAATCACAAGACAAATTGCAAGAGGGGACTACTAAGAAACACTGCTTGTAAAATGTAGACCCCTACGGAATACAGACACTTAAGGAAAGGCAGTGTTATAACAAAAGCACTATATGTATAGGCGTACAAGGTCTCAGTTATGAACCCTGGTGTGGATATACATGTAATGTTACATTATAGTACAGGTTTATGCTGTACAAAATGTTTTATTCCACAGATAATCGACAACTCCACGAGCAACAACATTGAGACGATATCAAATTTTAATTTCAGCAAAATCACAGGCACTAAAAGTCATGGTTCCAGTTTGCTAATTTTCCTTTTTCTCTAATCATGAATCTGATATTGGCAGCCCAAGATCTGCCGTAACTTCAGTACAATTTTCAGATCACCACAGGGCACTATATTAAGAAAATATGATCCGGGGAGTTCCGGGCTAGTTTTGCCCCGGATGGAGCGTCAACGAGTGTTGATGATTGTACACACGGTATCAACACGTCAGCTACACGACATAGAGACCGGATTAGCTAGGACGGCGTCTACACTGCATGCACACGGCGTCTACACGGCGTCCACATATAGCATACACGGATCTCCACGGACCATGCCGGACCCACCCAGCAACTACACGGTATACATGCCGGCAGAGTACGGCGTCTACTAGGACCGTCAGGATATGTACACGGACCAACACGGCAGCTACGCGGACCAACGAGGCAGCGACGCGTACCACGCCGGCAGACGAAAATTTATCAGAAAGCAATCTGAATTTGGATTTTCATCAATCTTAGGGGGTGTTGCAATAAACTTGCAATTAGTTGCAAGCCCCCTTCTTGCAACTGCAACTTGCGATTGATTGCAAGTTGCAATAGATCTATATATTACAAAGTTTGCAATAGATATTTGCGATTAATTGCAACTCAGCTTTCTTGCAACACCCCCTTAGTCTAGTTCTCGTCACTTACGGACAATGTGTTGATCCAATATACCAGCATGGAGTAAGCTGTACGATACACAACATACTTACCAAAGGGATACACAGCATGAAATTATATTCATCAAGTACATTGACAAACGACCTACGGCTTTAAAGAGACTCGTAACTTAGAGAGGACGCCTAATTTGCATGGTTTCTGCAGAGGTGCTCTTGCATGTGACAAAGGATATTTGCATAAAAGTGTATACGTATCCAGCGGGGTAAAGGAAACAAAATAATGTGTTTCTCCCGTTACTGTTGCGCAGCGTTGCATTGTTAAAACATTTTACCCCCGGAAATCGAGGGAAACTAAAATGAATACAATTCTGACTCCACTTGCGACACACCCAAATGTATCTTGATCACTTAAACAAAGGATGACGTTCTCACCTGCCAATGGAGCAGGAGAAAACACGCAAGTAGATACATCAAATGTTATGCTGGCATACATACACGAAAAATATGTATACTTGTTATAAAGTTACTAAAGTATTGCTATGAATAAGGCATGCGATGTATCATTTTGGAAAAAGCGCAACAACCGCTGATTATCAATATGTAGGTACCTAAAGAGTTTTCATAAAATGTTGCATTAATATAATATAATATAATATGATATAATATGATATAATATAATATAATATATATATATATATATATATATATATATATATATATATATATATTTATTTATTTATTTTTCTATTTACTTATAATTGTTGGCTTATTATAACCCATTATCATTGGGGCAACCCCTCCCCTAAGTCGAAAATCACACAGAACCGATAAAAAAACTAACAGCATTTCCATTTGTTTCTAATGGTTTTTGTTGGTTTCTGTAGGTACATTGTGTTGTTAATTGAGACCAACAGAAAACCCAACAGAGGCCAATAGATTCTATTATACAACAAATCGCATCCAACAAGTACAACAGAAACAAACTGATCCTGTTGGTCCTTTTGGTTTCTATTGGAACCCTTGAAACCATTATATTCTAGACGGTTGGGTTTTAACTTTTATTGGATTCTGTTGGTTTCTCTTAGTTCTGTTGGTTTTTATTGGTTTCTGTTGGTTTCTATTGGTTTTTATATTGGTCAGAATATTCATCTAAAATTTGAATACCATTAGAATTGCAGAAAAAAAAACATTCATATTATCTTATTATGCGAAAGTTAAACTTTGAATTTATTAGAAATTTGTATTACACATTATTGTTTTGTTGTACATAATTTCAACTTGTATATACGGATTATTTTCATATTAATGTATAATAAACGAGTGACCTAGTTAGTAACCACTCCTAAAACCTATACAACTATTCGGCTGTTTATAAAGAACCAGGGGGCATTTCATGAAGGAACTTGTCGGATAAAATATCTGACAAGTCAATTATATCCGACAAGTTTTGAGAAATTCTTCAGTCTGATTGGCTGATTTCTCTGAACTTGTCGGATATAATTGACTTGTCAGATATTTCATCCGACAAGTTCCTTCATGAAATGCACCCCCCCCCCCCCCGATATAACATTAGGTATTAGTCGGTCGGAATAAGATGTAGCTATAGAGGAAGTCTAGGTAAAAGGATGAGTTTAGCTATAATGCATGTCACTGCATGTATACATTTAAATTAATTTGTATTGGTTCCAAAAGTCTCCATTCTCTCCAACAGAACATTCAATATTTCAAGTTCAAGTTCAAGTTCAATCATAGTTTATTTCCAATCAACGAAAATCAAAACGTAATACAAAGTATACATATCATAAAATGATATTGTCTACACTTTTACAAAGTCATATTGATGACTACTGCCTTTCTATTGGACCAAAGAGAAATATTCTAGACGGTTTACAGAATGGTTTGAAGCTAAATGAAAGCAAAACAGAATGTATACATTTCACAAGCAGGTACAGGATTTCAAGCCCAATTAGTTCGATTTCTTTAGATGATACTACTATACAATGCTGCACAGATGCAAGGAACTTGGGTGTCATATTTGATCACAATCTGTCTTTGAAAACTCATGTGAACAATGTGTGCAGATTAGCCTCATTTGCCCTACACAAAATTGGCAGCATTCGCCTTTAATTTCTGACGAAAAAAGACAACCCAGAGACTCGCTCAGGCACTAGTTATGTCTCGCATTGACTTTTGCAACAGTCTCTAGTATGGTCTGCCTGATGCGCAAATCAACAAACTGCAGAGAGTTCAAAATTCAGTTGCCAGGCTTATTGCTAAACGTCGTTCACGTGAGTCGGTTACCCCACTACTGAGAGAACTGCATATGTTAAGAATCCGCGAACGATTAACTGCAAGATTCTTTTGTTAACTTTTAAATGTTTGCGAAATATTGCACCGGTTTATCTTCAACAGTTGATAACTGAATACCTACCCTCCCGGAACTTGCGGTCTAACGACAAATCACTTTTAAAGGGATAGTACAGTATTGGTGGAGATGAGAATTGGGCTTTTAACTTTTTGCGAGATACCAAGAAAACACTTATGAAATAGTACAGAGCATACCATTTTAAGAGGAATTCAAAGTTTATTTGATGAAAATCGGGTTTGGAATAACTGAAACATCCAAAAAGTAAAACAAAGCGATCGTAATAAAGTGTGGGTCCCACACTTATTAGAATCGCTCTGTTTTGGATATCTCAGCCATTTCAAAACCAATTTTCATCAAATAAACGTTGAATTCTCCATGGAATTACATGCTCTCTCATATTTCATAAGAGGTTTCTCATTATCTCACCAAAAAATGTTAGAAACCTGAAATTAGGTCTCAACCAAAACTATATAATCCCTTTAATACCTCCTCCTGTCAATACACAATCTTATGGTTCTAGAGCTTTTCAGTCAGCATCACCTCAACTCTGGAACAGTTTACCTGAATGCTTGAAAGAAACAGACTCAGTAGACAAATTTAAATCCATGTTAAAAACGTATTTGTTTATTGAGTAGTATTATGACTGTGTCTCATGTCTTATACCGTTACTGAAACTGTACCTTCTTCTTCTTTCTCTCTTTCCTTTCCTCTTCTTCCCTTTCTATTGTTTTCTTTTTCCCATAGCGCTTAGAGACATTTTATGTAATAACGCGCTATGTAAATGTTGTGAATTATTATTATCATTATTCTGTTTGACGAACAAGAAATATTCCATTTGACCATCAAGAAATTGTCTATTGGTATTCTATTGGACCTACAGGATTTTCTATCGGTGTTTGTTGGATTTCTACTGGATTTGTATTAGATCAACAAGATATTTTCTGCTGGTATTCTAATGGATCAATATTTCACTTTCCCCACTGAACCAACGGGCCTGTTGGTTTTGATGGTCCATTAGCCTATTGGAATTTCGACCTTTGTTGGAAAAAAGCTACATCCATGCCAATGTGATGCTTGTAAGTAGTAGCTAGTAGCTCCAAGCGAGAAAGCCTTCGTACTTCGTTTTCCTTTTTCAATGAAACGCTACACACAATTCTATCTGATATGATAACTATTGCGTGACATGCTGCATGATTGCTTTGTAAGATTTTGTAAGATTTGTAAGATTTTTGCAAGATTTTATTGACTCTATCGACCCCCTCTCGGGGTATGAGAGTACAAACATATTTACAATATATGAATACAAAAATATAAGTGATAATGTACATGTACGTGTGAAAATAACAGATATAAATAAGTATGTTTACAAAACAAGGCGTAAAGGACGTTTAACTACTCTACCACTACGTGTACAAACATTCACATCTACTTTACTTTCTATAAAAATACTGTCTTTCTTCTTTGGTATTGAAGAACTGAAACATAATAATTCTGACAAATTTGGCTAGTTTCTTCAAATGGCAAGCATTAGTTGAATTGAATAATTTGGCCATATGTAATGCACTTGGTCTACTGGCCGTCAAGCTACTTGGTAAATACAATAATCTCTCTTTGTTGAAAAAGGGACAAACAAAAATATACTGAAATTCATCCCCTATATCGTCGGATGAACAAATAGTACAATGCAATTCATCTGTCAGGCTTGCATCAAACCTGCCCTTATTAACGGGTAATCCATTAGATCTACGTCTGAATTTACTTAATGTAATATAATCTTTCTTACACAAGACTTGTAAATACTTCTCTAACATCAAATTATCCTTAAACATTCTATAATTTGTACAGATTCTATTTGACCATGTTGCTGCTCTCCACTCTTGAATAAACATATCAAAAAGTCTAACTTTTGAGGTGTGTGAAATCCATGCAGCACTAAATCCACCCCCTTGTGCTAACCACACATTCCCTAGCCCTGCATAATAAAAAATATTTGCGATAGATAATAACCATTGTGATTTTGACGGGGAGTGTATGTCTCCTTGTAAATGCAGAAGAAATTTGAAAATTGTACATGAGTGTTTGGTTTCTTTTCCCTTGACTAATCTCAACTAGGATCCAATCATTCGACATTTAATATGGTTCAAAATTACTCCACGTCCAGTTTCACCATAAACCATACAATCAGGAGTACATTTGTTCACAAGCAAAATTTTTCTTAAGAATTTCCTATGGAAAATTTCAATTTGGTCTATGCACTCATAACCCCAGACTTCACAACCATAGAGTAAAACAGGTAAAACAAGATGATCAAATAGGTGGCACTGTGTGTCCACAGAGAGCTGTAACTTTTTAGCCTTGACCAACATGCTATAAAGTGCTTTTCTAGCTTGTGTGACTTGTTTAGAAATTGCCTTTTTAAAACTACCATTATAATTGAATTTAACTCCAAGGTACACAAAGTCATCTGCAACCTCAAGTGGATCACCAGCATAAACGAATTCAGGAATTCTTCTAACCTTCCCACGGGAGAAAATAACAATTTTAGTCTTTCTTGCATTTACAATCAAGCGCCATGTCTGACAATAACTATCTACACTGAGCATCAAGAGCTTTTTGCAACTCCTCCGGAGTTTCTGCTGAAATTATTGTGTCATCTGCATAAAGTAAACAAGAAAGATTTAAAGCTTTTTTGACATTATCAGAATCCAGGTGGTAAGAAATTTCACTCTACAAATATTTAAGTCCACCATATGAATTTCTAATGTATTCTTGAAAATCATTCAGATAAATGACAAATAAAAGCGGGGAAAGGTTTTCACCCTGTCGTACACCAATGTTACAAGTAAAAAACTCTGACATCTCCCCCCCCCCCCTAACCGCCACACATGATTTAGCACTTTCATAAATATTCTTAATGACAGTAAACAGTTTACCCCTAAGCCCCATCTATAACATTTTGTACCATAAAGATGATCTATCAATTAGATCAAATGCTTTCTTTTAATCAATAAATGCACAGTATAAGCGTTTTTTATTTTGCAGATAAACATCAATTATAGTCTTCAAAACAAAAATATTATCAATTGTAGAATAATTAGAACGAAAGCCAGCTTGTTCTTCACCTAACATATTAGCTGCTTCGAAAAACTCTGAGATTCGATGAGTCAAAATGGAAGTAAAAAGTTTTCCTAGACAACTGAGAAGAGTTATTCCTCTATAATTATCAGGATTTGTGTCTATACCCTTATTCTTAAAAATAGGAATGATAATCCCTATGCACCATTCAGTATGAACAATACCACTGTCCAGAACCACAGTAAAGAACTTTACCAATTAAAAACACATGAAGCATCTCTACGGGACAATTCTTAAGGAATTCATTTCTTATGAAATCTTTTCCACAAGCTTTTGAATTTTTAAGTTTCTTAATCATTAGTACCACTTCTTCCAAAGTTACTGGGGCATCCAAGGGACCATCTGCCTCAACAATTTCTGAAGTACCAATACTATCTTCCAGGCCTGTGGGCTGGTCATCTTGGCTATTACCTAAACGACTAAAATGATTAACAAAATCCCCTAATGAATCATTTCCTGTTTTCTTTACTTTGCGTTCATTATTACTGTTGAGTAATTGCCAATATTCTTTCGGATTTGCTGCCTGTAATGAACGGAGAGATTCATTCAAATCTCTATGAAATGTCCTTCTTTTATGTCTTAATAAATTCTTATAAAGCTTTCCTGTAGACTCATAATGATTCAATAGACAAGTAGCCCCTGACCTGCCCAGAAATTTAAGCTTCCTCTTTAATCGATTTTTAACATTCAAATACTCCTGACGGGCAGCTCTACATTCTGCATCAAACCAAGGCTGATGGTTGTTTTTATCCTTATTGACAGTCTCATTTGTGTTTATATTATGTCGAGATTGTCTCCACTTACAAAATGCCAACATCTTGTGCAACACTGATGAACATATTGCATAATAATATTGTGAGTAACAAAAATCAATACTATCTTGATTTGCATTCCCATCTAAACATTCCACATTTTCACACATTAGCTCAGCCGAGTCCTTGATTTTCTGTTTAAATATTGCAGCGCTGTCACTGTTCCACTGGAATAATAAATAACGTTGACTTTCATTAGGCTGTGAATCTTAAACTGCGTTGTCTACTGCAGCGTTTTGAGAATTGTTAAAAACAGTGTCGACATTCACAGCAGATTTAGAATTTTCCGATTGCAAGGTCACACTGACAGGACAATGAACATCTGACAAACATTTATCAAATACATCAATACTGAAGTGTGTAATGCTAGAAAATAACTAACATAACTAACATAATCAATGGTGCTACAACCACCATTTTTGTTGAAACATGTGTATTTTCCGACAGACTGATCTTCCCCTATTCTTCCATTAACAATCCTGAGATCCTGAGATGGCACACATCAATAACAGACTTTCCATTATTATTTACATGGACATCAGTATTATAACGAGTAGTTGGAATATCTAGGCCATCAGTAGTTACATGCATATCAGAGGCATCATTACAAAAGCCTAATCCAGTCTGATCTGTCAACACATCCTCTACATCTAAAAAATCATCAAGCAAACCCCTCCTGGCATTGAAATCACCCAGCAAACAAAAGGGTGCATCATATCTACTTTTGATATCAATAATATCCTGCACCAGGTTGCTAACACCCACGAACAGCTAAATCCATTTAGGTCTGTAGACTTGCCGATAATAGCAAGAATTTTACTTGCCGGAAGCGATTGATCCATGGCTGTAGTATATTGCGTTTGACTGATATTGCCTGACTATGCAAATAATATAATGTACAAAATGATGAATTCCAAGAACAGAGATAGGCACCTATACAGACAGATTGTTGATCAAACAAAGTAGCAGACGTGAAACCAGTGAATGCATACATAGCCAAGCGTATCTTGCTCGCTCAATAGTCATCCAGCCAAGGATAACGTACTGCCAACGGAGCAGCAGCGGCAGCACAAACACACACACACACACACACACACACACCCACACACACACACACACACACACACACACACACATACACACCTAAATGTAAACGCATACATGAATCATAGCACTACTAATGCGCATTCTGCCATGAGTTTAGGCAGATGTATCAATTTGATAAATGACGGTAAATTATGATAAAAAATAATCAGTATATTAGTGTCAACAAAGGTTTGAAGAGGTTATAAGGATGGCGATAGGTCTTGGAATTTGTATTAGAGTATAATGTCAAAGGAACACCTTCATTTTATCTTTGTTTGTGGGTCAGACTGAATTACACCAAAGTTAAGTCTGCCAATGTCTGCGAGGAAATGTTTGTACAATAGTTGGTACAAGACCGCATATGCTTAAATTGGGTCTCTGTAGCGATCTGAAAATTTTTACTGAAGTTACAGAAAAGCTTGGTCTGCCAATATCAGATTCGGACAGAGATATGAAAATTACCAAAGCTCGATCCATGACCTTTAGTGCCTGGGATGTCTCTAAAATTACAGCAAAACTTGATATAATGGTGATGCTAGTGGAGTAACGTTGTTGATTATCTGTGGGAAATCGTATTATCTCATGCTCTACTGCATGTAATCTCAGCAAATTCTTATTTCTTGGACCAAGTACGACTGACAGTTATATATAGGCTTGTTGTAACTTCTAAAAAGAATATTCATTTGAACGTCTAATCAAAATATTTTGGAAGAGTTTAAAAAAATGATGCTAAGGACATTATTTTACGTATGCAAAGTCCAATGATTATGGTATTGTTCTATTCTTATAGAATTTGGAAACCGGGTTTTTGGGGGATCCAACACGCAGGACAATAGTAAAAATTCTGGCGGAAAGCCAAATTATACAATTATTATTTGCACATACAGGAGAAGTTGGCAAATTGAACAGGAGATGCAAAGAGAGGATGTTGATCACAATATAAAACTGGAAACATAAAAGCACTGGATGAATGCAATGAAGTATATCTTGCTCATTCAGGTCAAAAGGATTAAAATTTCCTCAAATGGAGCAACAGACTCGCACGTATGTAAATCCTGCACGCATGACTCGAATGATCTATGTTGCGGTTTTGTTTTTGCTTTTGTTTTTGTTTTTGCTTTTTACTACATTGTACTGCAATGTCGGACTATAACTAAGGAACTTCGAGACATCGTATAGCGTGGTGGTGGCCCTCCGTCGACATCTATAGCTATTGACGATCCGAGTCCAAGCATCCTGGTTACAGTTCCCTATAGTCGTCTGTCCACGCTGGTCGCATGATCCGTTCTCCCCCTAGCTGTCGGTACTTTTCTTGTAGCTACATTGCATGAGATTGCCACACCTTGCTGGAAGGAACACAGTCGTGTCCCACAATGTGAAACACAGTGTATGAATACATTGTGAACACAGCGTGAAATCTCTTCACACTATTAGATTCTATAGAGTTTTAACAGTGTAAACACTGTTAATACAATAATATAATAACAATACAGAGTGAAACAGAATATTAGGAACCCTACCATATAGTATGCCTATATGTGAATACCCTGTGAAAAGACACACCAGTGTATGAAATAATCTTCACGCTGTTAAATTCGAGCGTTTTCACATAGTCGACTATATGAACACAGTGTGAACACACTGTGGGACACTGTGGTCTTTCCCGCAGGGGACTCCTCCAAGCTACTGTATATCACGCATTGTATCAAGATGTTGCATCTCTTGAATCTATAGAGCAATGCTATGCAACCTAATCAATATGAACGATAACAGCGCCTGGTTCCATTCACTGCTTAGTGCCCTTTATTTCCATAAAAACTAGATGAGTCCTGTTTTGGAGAGCAGGAATTTGGCGATTTGAGGATTTTCCTTTACCTTTGATTCTTTTAGAAGTTCATGTATTTGATTAATCTCCAAGTTATGGAAAATGTAATTTCAGCATGAAACGCCAAAATTTAAGCATTTTAAACTGGTCTTTAACCCTGAACTTTGACCTCATGACCCTACAATTCCAAAGAGAATCACTGTTAGGTATAATGCTTGCATAGATGTACACTGAATTTCCTACAATGATTTAATTTAATACCACGAGCCACTTCGGAGATATGGAGGAAGAAGAGAAATTTAGCATTTGTATTTGAACTATGACTCATGAGAATTTGTATGTGGTAATACAAATTCTCCTAAGTCATATTGCATAGATAGGAGAGAAATAGTGACATTTTGAGGAGTTGACGTTGACCTTTGTCCTTCACCTTTGACCCATGACCCCCAAATTCCCGAGAGAGTCATTGTCTGGCAGTACATGGATACTTACTAAGTTCCATGATTATACCTTGAACCATTTCCGAGATATGGAGAAAAAAGTGAAATTTTAGCATTTTCACTTGACCTTTGATCTCTGGCCCAAAACTTTCTCTACAGAATCGTTTTAGGGTAACGCATTACTTGTATACACTAAGTTTCAACCAAATACCTGCAGGTATTGCATATATGGGGGAAATTGTGAAATTTCGAGATTTTAACATTGACCTTATGACCTTGAGCATGTTCGCCCAAAAGTTGATAGGCACAACTTCGTCCACTCATACATGTGATTTATAGCCTACATGCCAGGTTTCATTAATATACCTCAAACGGTTTTTTCGTTACACTGTCTACAAAATTGATTACGGACGGAAGGACGGACGGACAACCCGAAAATAATGCCTCCGGCGACACTCGTGGCGGAGGCATAACAATAACAACAACAACAACAACAACAACAACAACAACAACAACAATGACATATCTTGACATCTATTATTAGTACTTCCCCCTCATATTGGTCGATCTACTAATCAACTTGTTGACATAGGGTTAAACAACTTTGGCCTATAACTTTTGCAATTACTATAATGATATAGGAACAACTTTAACCTTGCATAATATATGTTTGACAGATATTAGCATAATATTTTCATCAATTAATGTCATGAGCTTATATAATGTGCCATCCCCTCGTCTGTGCTCCTGATTATAATCATGGGGCAATTCCTTTGTAATTTTGGCGTATCTGTTGACAATACCTTTAATAGAAGAGGTACGTAAATGAGATGGTGTAAATCTGATAATTTCGCTTTAAAATCAGGTCTTATTGTTTCATACTCCATGTATGCTTCACAAAAGCCCCGTCTCAATAGGCCACAAAACGCAGAGTAGCCTCGGGGTAGCCTCCGGCGAAGTTTGTTTTTCCGGAGAAGATTGTGTCTGTTAAAGGTAGGGAATCCCATTTGCACGCCTTAAATGAAGAGTTGTATAAATACAGTGGTATGTTGAAGAGAGTATCATTTTAGAAACTCCCATAAAGTATTGAAAGTGGAAGGTAACATTTAGTACATTTTTTTGACCGTTAGATTTTGAATTGAATTGTTTTCGGGGCTCACCGTAAATTCCAATACACTACTAGGCTACCTTTGCAGACCCATGTACTGCATGTGTGTCCATCATGTAAATTTTGTGAAGAAAGTTCATCAACACTTACAAACATTTCTATATACATTCTTGCCACACCCTCTATATGTTATTACATCAGCTCTTGCACTTTTAGATTTGTGTTTATAGATCACAAATACAGAAGAATGCAACAAAAAGGCTTAAGTGTGGCTGACACACAGAACTACTAAGTAGTTGAGTTTTGTGCATTATTCAAATTTTAGATAACTGTTGACTTCCAAATTTCTAAGCAGTGGCCTAAGCAAGTCCCCTGAGGTTCATATTTAATGTTTTGCTGCATTTTTGGAGGTCTGTAAAAGGTATCCCCTACCTTTAAGACGCAACACAGTGGACAGCGCCTCCGGAGAGTCTCCGGAGAGCTTCCGGAGAAATCTTACCTTGTGATCGACCAGGGTAGACGCGGGGTACTATTCGCCGGAGGCTACCCCGCGAAGGTGACTGTTAAGACGCTCGCGGGGGGAATCTCCCCCGGAAGCGCCATGTGACAAGCGCTGCGCCACTCAAATCCAATGATCTCTCCCATGTACTAAGTGTGGGGAAAAAAAAAAACACACAACAAAACAAAACAAACATTTCCCACTTTTGATCCGTTATAATTCAGATAACACTGATATTGATATGAGCAATAGCTGAATAGTGTACAATTTTGTTGGAGGTAATTTACAAATCAAAGGTATAAATTGGTTTCATTAAATTCAGATTTTGCTCTATTTTCAACCCTCTGTTCAAAACTTTAACTTTGCAAAGTGGTTAATTGGTGTGTAGGACTGTGTGATTAAAACCCAGACAATGGTCCTGAATAATGGCCAAGGTTTAAATGCTCTATTATGGGGAATTCCACCATCACAGCTAGAACGACATGAAAATATGTGCTTACTTTTTTTTTTCTTCATGTGCATGCATTTTACCTTTTACCATGAATACCACCTTTTCAGAGCTCTGCTAACTAGGCTAAATCAGTAGCGCGTCTGCCTCACGATCACGCGGCCCGGGTTCGAACCCGAGTTTGGACTGAGCAATGTTGTGTGTAAGCATACCGTCCCCTCTAGCAAGAGGCAAAACACTCTGTCCCTCGGATAGGACATAAAATGGAGGTCTCGTGTATGAGAGAGCAACAACTCATGCACGTAAAAGATCCCGTTTCATTCATTCATCGCAAAGAGCACGGTGTTTAACCCGTGAAGTGGTCCCACCTCACATCCAACTGGACCCCATGGAAGACCAGCTTAACGTAGCTGAATATGGGCTATCCAGCCATCTTCTCAGATGGAAAATAAATAAACAAACAAACAATTCAGACTAGCAGTGCCCAGCGCAATCCATCATGAATGATTATCAAAGCATTCATGTGCCTTTCAGCAAGAAACCGGTAAGCCTAGTTAGCAGTGCTCTGAAAAGGTGGTATTCGTGGTATTCATGTCTATTGTTCAGGGTCATTGTAAGTACACACTCACATACACATCATTGGTTGCTGTGTAAAGTTCAGTTTAAAAACTAATCATGGATTTAATGAAACTGATTCATGCTTTCATAATCCAATCACCTCCAACTAAAATTGTACACCATGTGTATTTCACATTTACTGGAAATTTAAAATTACCTTTGTTTACTACGTACAATGTGCATAGATAGGCCCTATTGCCAAATTACTTCAGAATTATCAGGCAAGATAGGTATAATCTGATTTTGACGCAATTAAGCGCATTGATTATTTTGCAAAAGGATGTTTTTCTTTCCTCGTAAAGTTCATATCATTCTTGTTCGTGTGCAGTACTCTCCGGGATTTTTTTAATACTCCGCGAATATCACGTACCCCTTCACCCACGTAATATGACGTCACCAAAACTGTGAAAATGCCGCGCCCGCGTGAAGTCTGGCAATCTGCTCGATGGTACAAAAACTCGAGTCGAGGCGCGAGACCATCATTCTACTCATCGGGCTACCAACCAATAGCACAGTGGCTTCAACCACGAAGATCTCTCACTGGTCCTGCTCTCTACTGGATGATATTATAGTAAGTTGTTCATATCCCGTTACATTCATGACAGATTTTTCCTTTTGTAGGGTGCTAAGCTATGACTGATAAAGATTTCTTTGTCATATTTCAGAATGTGACAATTGCCGTTCTGTACTTCATAGTGTAAAGAGGAAAGATCGACTCCATAATATCTAACGACTGTGACTTTGGTGTGTATACCTGAAAGTTTTATGTGTGTGTGCGTATGTGTGTGTGTGTGGGGGGGGGGTATCCATTCTGTACAGCGTTAATTAATATGCATTTTTCTTTTTTTCAGGGCGGAAAGTAATTACGACTGCTCTGTGGGAATATTTGATTATCACGATTGACCGTATACATCTTATATAAAACTTTTTTTGTAATGCCTCCACCACTCGAAGTTCGTTGGAGGAGTTATGTTTTCGGATTGTCCGTCCGTCCCTAATTGTCTTTGTGGACAGCATAACTTAAGAACCATTGGAGGTATCCAAATGAAATTTGGCATACGATTATGTACGAGTGGACAAAATTGTGCCTATCAACTTTTGGATGCACATGCTAAATGTCAAAGGTCAAAGGTAAATTAAGATTAAATTCTAAAAATCCATGCTATTTCAGTATTGTATTTCCCCATATCTATGCAATGCCTGTGCGTAGTTTCTTGAAAACTTTGGGCCATGCGGTCAAATGTCAAAGGTCAAGAAAAAATCTTTAGATTTTACTTAAACTTTCTTCATATCTCGGAAATGGCTCAAGTGATCTCAGTCTTCATGAAACTCATTACATATAACATATGCATGTATAGTGATTCTCTTGGGAATTTTTGGTCATAGAGTCATACGGTCAAAGGTCAGGATAAAATGCTAAGATTCTGATATTTGATGCTGAAATTACACTATTTTCTCCATATCATGGAGATCATTTAATGCATACACTTAATAGTCAGACTGTAGGTAGGCTACATACATACAAAACTTCACAATGATTCTGTAGGGAAAGATTTGGACCATTTGGTCAAAGGTCAATCAAAAAAAGATCGAAATGTCACAATTTTTCCGGTATCATTTTGAAAATAGTTCAAAGTCTTGTCGTGAAAATCGGACTTTTGCAGTTAATGTAACCTATCATGGCAGGGCTCCACACTAACTTTTATTTTTGGTGGCCCAAAGGCATACATCCGACCTTTTTTGGTGGTCCGATCAGGCCACCAAATTCTTCATTTCTGAAATTTTGGTGGCCCCGGGCCACCGGGCCACTGGGTCACCGTTAGTGTCAAGCCCTACTTATGGTGTCAAAGGGCAAGGGTCAAAGATCAAATGATATTGCTCCACCGCTGAAAAAAATAAGTCCTCCAATTGGCACCAAAGTCAAGGAATGCATGAAAGACTCAATACATTTTGTCCTTGTGCCAGATGTTCAAACATACGTCATTTCATTTTTGTTACCAAACATGTGAAACTGTCACCGCCGGCGGAACGTTTTCAAAAGTGAGGGGGGGGGGGGGGGTGGGCACTTCCGGATTTCATGAGCTAACAAGCAAAAAAAAAAAAAAAAGGGCCTTACCGCACTCACACTTTAAGTTTCTATCTATTTCTTTCTAGTTTCCACTTACCAACACCTTATGTATTCCTTTGAATGGTGCAAAAAAAAAAAAAAAAGGTGGGGGCCTGAGTAAAGACTTATTCGGAGAACCATGCGATATGACAGAGGCATACCAGTCACCATATAGCGACATTTCTAGTTCACATCTAAATCCCGATATTCTATGAACATGATCATTGATGTCTGTAAATTTCATTCCTGATTTTCAGGGATTCATTGAACAATTCAGTGTAAATGAATCCGAACATGGCTGATCCCGAAAGCACAGACTCCAATAAAATGACCGGTTCCGAAGATGCGACGCAGCTAGATGAGAGATCAAAGTCGAAGCTAAACGGAAGTCCAGTGGATGGCCGCTGGGCTGTGGTCGTTTTAATAGCTGTTTTCGTGACACGGACAGTTTTAACCAGCCAGATCGTTGCAATGTCGGTGCTCATCGGGGAGTGGGCGGGTCAACTTGGACTCCCAGCCTCTCAGTTGGCCTGGTCGTACTCCATTATTACGTCGCTTCGCTACTGTGCTGGTACGTGTGAACGTTCTTCATTGGTATCTTAGCTTTTAAAGATAGAGAGAAATAAATTGGCTACGACCCATCGTGTACTGTGTATAGGCCTACTTATCAAAAAAAAAAGTGTACGCTACCGTCGAGTTCTTTTTATTGCAACTGATTACAAATAAACCTTCATCGACGTAAATAAATACCAATTATTCAGTGTTTAAGTGGTAAGTTATAAAAGAAAGAATCATGGACACACATCCATGTACTCGGACTCGAACCAACGATCTATACTTATTGCTATAGAGGGAACGGCAGACCATAGGCAGTGCCCACTACTATAAAGGATAAGAACCAGCCGGTAAGGGGCGATAAAAGGTCGGTAGTCTAGCTGGATACGACACCCGTCTACAGTGGTCTAGCAGACAGGAGGTAGTTGGTTCGAATCCAACCAGAATATATTTGGCCATTATTTTGTATCATGGATACTTATACACTGAAGAATCGAGAAAAAAAAAACAAGCGTATTCTCTGGGAAATTTTTGTATTGATTTCATGAAATTTGGTGATTTAGCTTTTAAAAGTCATTAAAATCTGTGCTCTCCGACTTATCAAAATCTTAGAATCAGTTATAAATTTCTAGACAAAGACTATAATAATAATCGTATGTTTGGGTTTTTTGTGTGTGTTCTGTATAGACAAAGCAACAAGTGTGAAGAATAGCCACATTCTTTCCATGAGTTATTGATACATTGCATTAATACTACATATTTTCGATCATTTGCGAGTTTTTCCTTATGTCATCACATTGTTTTAGGTTTCTTATACCATGAAACCAAGAATAGCTACGTGGAAGAATGTACTATAAAACTGTAATAGCCGTAAATGATGAATTAGTAGATGAAGGTTGTCCGGATGTTTTATGAGGAAAATTCGTTAATAGATCACCTCAAAAGCTTTATAAAACTTAAACATTTTACTTTAACACTTTAACTTTTGCGAATATTGAGTCGTGTAAAAAGAAAAATCTTAAAAAGCCTTACGAAACAAAAGAAAAATAAACTGAGAAGTCTAGGCCCTCAGCTGTGTTAAACTTTACATGTGTAATTATACAACGCATTGAATCATGAATACTAATACAAAACAATACAGCTAACTAAAAATCAAAGATTGTCACTTCTGACTCCAAAATTAATTCCTTATATGAATAACAAACAAAAAAAAATCTGCATTTATTTCCTTATAAATAGTAAATATTGAAGTTGCTTGGTGAGAAAAATTTTGTTTGCCAGGCGAGAGATGGCATTATGGGATTTGGAACTGAATATTAAGACAGTACCAGGAACGTGTAATGATTAAAAAGAAAATCATTATAATCTTCTCTTTACCCTCTCTCTTGTTCACGTCTACTGGAAGACCAATTATCACCGTGTTGGAATTTTATTATCAGTGAAATTGATCAGCGTGTGTGGCGATGCCCAATAATTATAATTACATAATTCCTAATGACTGTTGTAGCCAATTTTGATAAGTGTTGAAGTACTGACATAAATAAAGAATTAAAATACTCTCAACAAGAAAACTTATAGAAGGAAGTAATGTTCATCCGGTTTAAAAATATCATAGAGATTATACATTGATATTGAGGACCGCAGGTATATAGAAATATATTTAAATTGAATAATGTATGTATATATAATATGTATATAAAATATGTATAAATAAATCCATATAAATACATATGTAATATATAGTTTCTCATGTCCTTTTATTTTTTTCAATTTCTAAAACGTTTTCTTATATATCTAAAACGTTACCTGTCCTGACCAGTGACAACAAGGTTAGTAAATGATACCAGCCTGCTCCATCGAATAACTGTAATGACACTTTATGAGAGATAATGAAAAACATGTTATGAAATATGAAAGAGCATGTAATTCCTAGAGGAATTCAATGCTTATTTTATGACAATTGCTTTTGAAATGACTGCAGTATCCAGAACAAAACGATATGACAAAAGATGGGACCCACCGCTTATTAGGATTGCTTTGTTTAACCTTGTTTCTTAATATCTCAGCCATTCCAAACCCGATATTCATCAAATCAATAGGCTTTGAAATCCTCATCGAATGTAATGCTCTGAAACATTTCAAAAGTGGCTGTGTTTTGTTTTGTTTTTGCTTTTTTTTTTATCTCGAAAAGAGTTAAAAGTTCAATGCTGATCTGCACCAAAACTATATACCATCCCTTTAACGTGCTAAAGGCCGGTAGACCTAACGTGGAGAAAGCCCATTCCGTGCCCCCCCCCCCCCCCCACAAAACAAACATACCAGCAAATAAACAAACAAACAAACGAACAAACAAACATTGTGTCACGAAGCATCACTCATTTCGAGAAAAAAAAAAGAAGAAGAAATCATCATAACCAACGCCCACTTTCATTGTGTATATAGTTACCTTTGTGGGGATGGATGGCATATGTTTGAGATAACCTTTTTTTTTTTGGGGGGGGGGGGGGAGGGGAGCTAGGGGCAAAAGTTAGTTTGGGGAATGTAACCCAGTGTGGACTGCGCGAACAATGGAAACAACTGGACTTGATTTTACAGATGACCTTTTAGTTTTACAGATTGATTTTACAGAGTTGACCTTTCAGTTTTACAGATTGATTTTTCACATGACCTTGGATTTTTCGGTAATAGAAAGCCTGTTCTTCTCTTTAACTGGACAGGAAATAAAAAGTGCGTGAATGGTTTAGGGCCTATAGATTCTTCTGAGTAAAACGATTTTTTTTTTCTTTTCTGCTCTTTATTTTGTCACGTGGGTATCTAATAGCTGTTTTGGCGTATATAGATTCTCCATACCTCTATAGAGTACGAAGCTAACTGTAGTATTTGTTTGTCATACGAGAAGAACATAATGGTAAAAACAACGTGATTTGAAACTGTGTACGTCTCTGAAACTGCTGATGTATCATTAATTGGTTTCTATGCCGAAAAGAATTGATTTTTAACAGAACCAGAACATAGTTATGTAACAGTGTTTTATATTTAAATGCGTATGAGTGGACAGGTATGCAGCCACGATGCATGTCATGAACCAGAGGCATCGCATGTTCCTACATTTTATTATGATTGTACATCATTGTTATCATGTAAGTATACATCATTTTCGTACTGCGTCGGATTAATATCATTTTTACAAAAAAAAAAATAGAATTGTTATTTGAATTACTTCTATACGTAAGGAACACACACATAACAAAATGTTTATATAAAGATACAAAAAATAAGTCCAGGTAAAAATCACAGGCTTTTTCGTACACTTATGACCTTATAGATGTGTATAATCCACCCTAATGTTGTTTATCTTAAATGAGGGAATCTTGTCAAGCCTTGTCCCCGAAAAACAACGTAAACATCCCTTGAGACGCATGTGATCAGCAAATTCAACGAGCAATGACGTGCCAAATTTGAGCCATGCAGCTGTATGGTCAAGTCTTAAGAATCGGTTAATAATTCACTGTTGCCACGGTTGCAGATGTAACCGGTACGGAATGATTGATTGCCTACCCGTCTTTTTTATACATAATAAGTCATTATTGGCAACTTGTCATTTGTTGTTTCGTCGAATTATGTTGTTCAATTTCTTTTACAGCGTATTCTTTGTGGGAAGTCGCGGGCAGACAATTTGTTGCTTAGACTTATTAGGGTTTGACATCCGAGTCCGGCCATAGAATGACTTTCATAGAATATCGATGTCTTTGAAACTCGTTTCATCTCCAATTGACTGATTCTTTTTCGCTGTGAAATCCCTGTTCGCTCATTTTTCAATGAGTTCAGCAGATGGTGTTCATTGCCATATTTTGTAAATTGTTATATTCTGACCACTTAATTTGAGTTCGCTCGCTTTCGTTTGCTCGTTTTTCAATCAGTAAGTTGAGCAGATGGCTTTCACTGCCGTATCTTGTAAATTGTTAATAATTTCTGACCTCTGAATTTGAGTCGTGGGTTGTCTTTATATCTATCGTGTCTTTATATCTATCGTGTCTATTCCGGCATGTTGTACTGCTGTTTGCTGTCGCAAAACAAACGATTTTGGCATTACTTTCATTGAGACAAACGTTTACAACGGGCTTGGACTGTCAATTGGACTGTCAATGCACCAACTCAGGTTACCGAGACCATTCAGACCCTTTATTCGCAGAATTAAGAACACTTAAGGTAAATGACATTAATTTTCTGCAAAACTCACTCTTTATGTTTCGCTTACATAATGGTCAGTTGCCATCTTCTTTTTACTCATTATTTCAATTAAATAAGGAAATACATTCTTATCCAACAAGACAATCTGATAAGTTTCACTTGTATAATCCCAAAACAGTGATGGCTCTGAAATCTGTCAGACACACCGGACCCGATGTTTGGAATTCTCTTCCTTCTGAAATTCGAAGTTTAAAGTCCACGTATTCTTTTAGGAAGGCTGTAAAAACGATGTTGTTACCTGAATATCAGTAATTCCATTGTCATTGTTATATACACGAAATTCTTTTGTACAAATAGTCTATTATGTAATAATGATTATGTAACCGATCATGACCTGTATCAACTGTCCACCTGTACCTCGTTGAAGAAATAATATTATTTTGTCATGTCTTGCTAATCAGTGATACAGGTGATTTTATTTTGTATAAACCTTTAGTGAAAGCAGACAAACCTCTCCCTTCCCTTTCTCCTTTCAACTATCCTATCTCTATGCAAGTCATCCCTCCCTCCTATTCTCCTTCCGATGTACATTATAATATTATGTTATGCTACGGGGGCTGCACGCAAATCAAGCTACGCTTATGCTGTAGCCCCTCTGTATTATTCATTGTAGTATGTTTTGTTGCACTTTTGCTGTACATTGTACACAGGCAATGAACAAGAAAATACTTATATATATTATCATATTTATGTTTGTACATGAATGTGTATATGTACAATGATGATACAGAAACCAATAAATCAAATCAAATCAAATCAAATAGGGAGCTTTAGATTTTCGCGACGGGGACGTTCAGAGGGGAAAAGACCTATTCTTAGCATGCGCAGAATCGCGTATCAAAGTCGATCTATTAATTAAACACGCGCCTTAGTTTTCACTAAGCGTTCTGGTCCATTTTTACGTCCGCACAATTCACGTCGTAGACAGCTAGCATGCACCGATCATATGGGAGCGCCATTTTATTTTTTGTAGGTTGCGTCAATTTGCCGAATTTGAGCTGTCATCAAGAGTAAAGCGCGTAGGTGTTGCTCGGTAACGTTGCTTCGTTCGGCGTGTTTCCGATCCGATAGATCTAGAATTTGCAAACGCGTAATAAAATACTGCGCTAACGCAGACCAGGGTTGTTTCCACAAAAAGCGTATAATCGGATAGAATCCGATTCTACGCCTGTATGCAGTTGTGACCGGATGTCTGGAAAGTTGGCTTAATGCATTGTGGGTAAATAAACATTCATCATGACGGCTGGTAAATTTGCCGATCGAGGGTGTTTCTGCAGTCTAGTTTAGCACTGTGTCTGATGAAGCACGATGACGTCAATGGTGACTTCAGATAATACATCCAGGTCTTACCGCGACCTCACATCATCTAGCTGTATCGGATTATTGAACCTGGCTTGTTTCCACAGCGCTGAAACAAGGAACTGACCCGGTATTTTTGTGGCTATCGGAATCTGAAAGAAACCGACACTGGTGCGTTTCTACAGGATCTTCTATCGGATAGAATCCGATTATAGACCCAGAATTTGGAGTTCTGTAGAAACATAACGAAAGTCTTTTCTGCTCATCAAGCAGTCTGGTGATGCCAGGAACCGTGCTTATGTGCTTCTTAGTATGACATCACAAAAGAAGTTTGCTAAAGCAGCTCTTATCCCCCTCAGCCGAATCATTAAATGATAAAATAAAATGATTTGCTTCAGAACGGTCTCATATTCAAGTAATGTGCAGATTAATGCTCCGTCACTGACCAGGGACGCTAACCTGGAAGCATTAAACTGCACATTACTTGAATATGAGACCATTCTGAAGCAAATCATTTTCACACAACAATAGATATACAATGAACTCTTGAATGAATCCCATAAGGATTGGAACAATCATCTCCCAGCATTTCCACTGATTCCCACTGATCAGTTACTAGCCTTCCCCTTTAAAGGTGCATGGTCCCGGTGTTTTAGTCAAATGCGTACGCGGGCGCACGGCGCAAGTTTCCTATAGAGACCTACGCTATTGACTCCTCTTTAGCGCTTACGCTTTGGCCCACTTTCCCGAGTCCGAAGAAGTCCGATTCACTGTAGTCAGTGGTCGGATCACAGTTCGGCTCATGATTCGGCTGAGGGGGATGACAGCTTTAGCAAACATCTTTTGTGATGACATAATAACAAGTACATAATGCACGCACCCTGGCATTACTACAGACTGCGCGATGCGCAGAGAAGACAACAAAGGCAACGTTACTTTGCACACCTACGCACTTTAATCTTGATGACAGCAAAACTTCGATAATCTTCGTATCAATGCTAACGGTGATCGGCAGTATCATCAACAGCGCCCTCTATGTAGTACTGCCGGGACTATGCACCTTTAAACACGGCGCAAGGAAGAGGAGAACGTCCAGCTCAAGCGTCGTCTCAATTATTGTCCGCGCCGCAAATCAGATCATCATCATTCGACATCTCGTCTTTGGCAAGAGAATTAATGAGATGTTCTTGATTTCTGTAATCCTTTCATGAGCAATCAATAAGCTAAGATAAACGAATGAAATCAATATGATTATGCTAACCATAAAGATAATGTTATTGACGATAACAATAATTGATATCTTATAGCGACCTTTCCACTGGATACAAGGTGCTATGAGAATGATGTCATTTCTGGTCGGCATTATGGGGGAAGCAAAATAGGCAACAGTTCGTGACCACTGCATGTATACATAGGCAGGGATAGGGATTTCAGAATGAGGAGGCCTTCATATTATCTTGTTTGAAGTGATCCAGTGTTGGTGATGATTTCAGTAGAGGAGGGAGCCTATTCCACAGCATACGTGCAGTAGAGGAGAAAGCGGCGTCGCGAGCTATAGTTTGCTGGTGCACAGTTTGATGAAGGTGACTGACGGTGAAAGACGAGTGCGCCTATATAGAGTAAGTGTCGTACCAGACACTCTCCGTCGTACACTGGTAGGAGAAGCTTGAGGGATATCCTTTCATGAACTGGGAGCCAGTGGAGTCAACATATGAGATGAGTGGCATGAGAACGTGAACGAACATGTTACACAACTCTAGAGGTATAGCATACTCTCCATATCAACCTGAATAATTCCGTCTAGAAGAGCATTGCATTAGTCAAGTAGAGGTAGACCAATGCACGGACTGCTGTGTGACAAGGAGAAGTATCAATGGATTTTCTGATCCTAAAGAGATTCTGATGTTGTTAGCTAACTTGCAGATCTGTGAAACATGAGTGCTAATATTGCGAAATAAGTTCATAAGGATGGTTGATAAATATAGGTTAAGAGTTCTCTAAACACATCCAAACGTTGTATTAACCTGTGACAGTTTCGACGACGGGCTGTCATCTTTCTCAAACGATGGCTAATTGGCAACTGGTGATATGGCGCCAATCAGCAATCACCCAGGTGTGACATGCGAGTGATTGCGCCATCGTAAATGTCAGACAGTTGGTAAGCACCCCCATCCCGGTTCATGTTGTGGGGGTTCTTTTGATCCAGATGGCCTCCCTGATGCGTCTGTTCAGGTCCTGGCTTTCTCTCGCTACTAACCGCGACCCCTCCCAGTTGATGACGTGATTTTCCCTCCCAGCATGGTCAGTTATGGCAGACTTGTTGTATGTTTGGCTTGCAGATGCCCTCTGTGATCGTGTGTATGATTGTCCATCCAATTTTTGGCAATCCTTTTTCCAAATCCAAAAAGGATTGCCAAAAATCACTCGCATGTCACACCTGGGTGATTGCTGATTGGCGCCATATCACCAGTTGCCAATTAGCCATCGTTTGAGAAAGATGACAGCCCGTCGTCGAAACTGTCACAGGTTAATACAACGTTTGGATGTGTTTAGAGAACTCTTAACCTATATGAGTGCTAATAATTTGCATCGGAGGAAAAGACAACTCCTGGATGGCCAGAGGGAGAGATGAGTGTTGTACCAACAACAAATTTGATGTCCTGTACGAGCACAAAGTGATGTCTGGAGGAAAAAATAAAAAACTCTGTTGTTGGTTGTTTTTTGGTCTTCTTCATTGAGTTTTATCTTGGTACCAATAGGGCAATGAAAGGACTCATGAAATATCTGAAAGCGTGGTTACGTAAAAAATTTTCGATTGAGTTACAGTCGGAAAGAGCAAATGGAAATGATTGGCAGATTGCGCAGATAGCTTGTCATTCGCTGTTCGCAGATCTGTCCGTATGTGTTATAATAAACCGCTGTCGCATTTAATATTCAGTCTAATGTTCAGCTGTATCACCATACATTTTTTTAAAGTCAATTTATAGTATGATCATTTCCTGTGGAAATATAGGTCTGCAGAATTCTGACAAGGTTGGACAAATACTTTATCTTGTAAATGACAAAAGTGAGGTCTATTGCTGCGTTTTGAATATCCTTTATACAAATCTTTGCAAATGATAATATGTAGAAGAATGGTCTGGAAACTGTTCCTGGACAAGCACCTAGAGGAGCAGCATTCAATGTATTTACGGAAAGCAGGAATAGGTAGTTATCCTCTCCTAGATACCGCTTTCAGTAACTCATGCATTTTTGGCCCGCTCCTGGTCCGAGCTAAATTAGCCCGCGCCAAGCATTAAAAATAGCAGAGCCGCGCTACTTTTACGATGACCCATTCATAAACTCGGTAAAGTAAGGGATAACTGCCATGGTAACTGAACACATCATGGACAGAGCGGAAGTGTATTTTCGCGCGATATTTGATGTGCGTGCCGCGCGCTTATGAGCTGAGCAGCAGAAGCTGTGACCTTTGACCGTGAAAGGAATTTTGGCCCGCGCCTGGCGCTGCTATCGTTCGTAAACTCTTCGATCAGCGCCAGGCCCGCGCCTGGTCCGCGCCTGGTGCTAGCTGCAGCAGCGCCAAAATAATCCGCACCTGGCGCGGGCCACTTTGGCCCCCACCCATTCATAAACTCAAAATTTTCGACTTGGTCCGCTCCTGGTCCGCTCCTGGTCCGAGCAAAGAGGGTTACTGAAAGGGGTATATGAGAGCACTGCAACACTAAAGTCGCATACTATGCTCGGTTTTCGGTTCACCATAATATGTGAGTCCTGGAATGTTAGAATCGCCAATGACAGGAGGAATGAGAAGGTAGGATAAGAAGCAAGAAAATTGAGCGAGAGTATTTTTTCTGGAGTGTGTGTAGTCCTGAAAAGGATTGTGAACCGAAAAGGGATAGAGGAGCTAGGAAAAGGACTTTGAGGTCTCACACATGGTGAACCGAAAACCGACCATACGCTCTGTACACCACCATGCAAACGCCTTCCTTCAAGAACACTAAAGTCACTGTTGGAACTAAAACAATGCAATAAAAAGAATCATTACACAAAAAGAAGTGAAACATGTATTGTCAGGCTATATAAGGACGACCGCTGTGCTGCGTAACATCTTCTATACCCGAAACCCCCTGTAAAATAATGTAGGCCTAAGGTTAAAGGTTGCCTCGTTTTGACAGTACATAGTGCCTACCCACAAAAGTTATAATGCGCACAGACACTAGGTTTTGATGGACGTTATAGCACAAATTGAATAAAGAAAGATTAAGGTTCCTCCCAGTGAAACTCTACTATTTCTATGGCTCGGCTGGCAAAACTTTTTAAATACATAAGATGAGTCAGAACGAACATAGTGGATAAAGCCACTTGTGTAAACTTGGACGTGGTTAGACTAAAGTGCGTGTATTTCGACGTAGCGAAGGTGTGACAATGTTCGAGTCACACATACACCGAATAAAGTGTGACATTTTTTCTCTCTATCAAAAGTACAACATGAATAGCCCAATTTTATATTTGAAGTGACACCCATTTTGCATGGTAATATTACTAAATGTTCACTTGCACATGACATTAAAATGCATTACTTTGCGTAAAATCATATTCTATTCAATGCAAAATGAATGTGAACAGTTGTTAAAAACAAATCCACCTTTCTGCCTATCCAATTATCAACAGGTCCGATAGCAGGTGCTCTCAACCGCACATTGGGCTGTCGCCCGCTAATCTTCATCGCAGGTGTCCTGGGTGTCTTGTCCCTCATCTGCTTGTCTTTCGCCACAAGGCTGTGGCACATCATTTTTTGCAGCGTCGTATCAGGTGAGCGTTACTTATCTTTATTCCTCTTCTTTCGGGAATTTTCAAAGGACTGAGGAGGGAGTATCATGGGGATTTTATATGACTTAAGTGTCATTTCAGTAAAGGGTTACGATTTTGCATGTGTGTGTGTGTGGTTTGTGGGGTTTTTTTTATTCAGTCTGATGATAAAATTTTTCAGTGCGTCTTATGTTGTGTAATCACAAAGCTTGGAAATGAACATTAAGTGCTTTAGATCTTTAAAAAGAAGGAAGATGATAACATTTTTTTTTTTTATTCTTACGCCAGGCATATCGTATGGGCTTGCTGACCAGGGATGTGTTATTGCCGTTGGGATCTATTTCGACCGCTGGCACGGTTTGGCCAACGGATTCGCCTCCAGCGGCGCCAGCGTTGGAGTCATGGTAGGTCCACTCCTGACAACGACGCTTATCAACATTTTCACTTGGCGGGGCGCAGTTCTGATCTTTGCGGGAATGGTAGCTCATTTCTGTGTAACCGCTATGGTGATACGGCCACTCTCTTGGTGGATGAATGGGCATCGCCGGGAATCTTCCAACACCCAAGAAGAGAGTCGCTGGTCCGTAGCAACAGTCAGCAGCGGGGTGCCTATCTGCGAAGAAAAACAATTCGCTCCGCAACTGTCGATCCAGAAAGAAGACAACAAGCAAACCACATGTACCCCAAATCAGACTGACAGTAAAGTACATACTCCCGTCGCAGCCTGTTGCAGATTTACCAAAGCTTTCTTCGACCTGGTAGGATTTACTATACTTGTTAAAAACCCTAGAGTTCTTGTGCTCTGTATTACGGTATTTTTTCTTGGTTGCGGCTACTTTCCGACATATACATACGTCACCAGCTATGCCCTTGCGTCCGGTGTCAGTGAACTGAAGGCATCATACATCTTCACCATCAGTGGAGTGTGTATGTTGGTAGCGAGACTTTCCCATGGATTCCTCTTGGATTATGACGTACTTTCACCCCCGATGCTCTTTGGGGTTTCAGCTACGTTAGCGTTTGCTGGAAACTTTGTTATAGCCATTTTCACGTCCTTTGCGGCGTTTGCTACATTTGGCGCCATATTTGGGACCGCAGCGGGTACTGCGTTGGCCCTTGCTCCATCGCTGACGAAGTCTGTCACATCCCGGAAGGAGCTACCGAGTGTACTAGCATTACAGGCATTTTTCCAGGGAATCGGACAGGTGTTATGCGTCTATGTTCAAGGTATAGTAATAATGTGCATGGTGTTTTCACCTTTGTTATGCCTCTATTATGTTCAAGGTATAGTAATAATGTGGTGATTTCGCCTTTGACGTTCAGAAGAATGCAACTGTATAGTGCACAATAGAATGATAAGAAAGCTGATTTGAAAAGCAAACATGTTAATTATGTAGATAAATATACGGATATATTGACTATAGTGATGACAGATAGGAAATCATGGTGATAGTTATGATTATTTCCACATAATCACCGTGTTGGCCCAGATAGCCATACATGTAGCAGTATTAATTTGCGTCCTTCAGTTTTAGTACACATGTATTGCTATACGTGCCGATCTTTACACCTCTTGGATATTTCTGAAAAAAAATGTTTCTTATTGTCTCCTAAAAAAAGTTGGTTACCTGAAGCCTCATCTTTAACCAAGATTTTTATCATTTTTAAACGTTTCATCATTTAAAATTAGTCGCATAATCTGTAGCAAAAAAAAAAGAAAAGAAAAGAAGAGAAGCTTAATAGTGTTATATGAAATATTTAAATTTCATCTATCCTGTTGTTGTTGTTGTTGTTTGCCGTCTGTTTCTCTTGTTTGACTCAGTTTCTGAAAACCAACTAGAAAATGCTGCTGATATATAGATAGACATGTGGAAGGAACTTTTCTGTTAATAAAGAAAAGAAACTAGGAAGGATAATCATAATTCCTACCGTCAAGATAAGAATATTTGACTTAAAAGTCTGACAAGGACATCATTTACTCACCTGCTAATCACTAATTCTTTCTTCACAGGTGTACTTTTTGATACCACTGGCTCATACAGCGCCTGTTTCTACTTGACGGGAGCTTGCCTGCTTTCAGCTGGGGTCAGCGGTTTTATACTACAGGCGCTTACCCAAGTGTTTCAGCGAAGGAAGACAAATCCAACAATGAGGACGTCTCCAGTCAGGAAATCATAATTCTCCCTAAATAATTTCGTTTGCATGTTCACAGATAAAACTGACCCAAGGCGTTCATTGAAATACTATTCACGATGGGACTGCATTCTACAAGCGAGGCTTTTTAGTAGTTCGACATCTGCAGTTACAGTTTGCCCATGTAAATTTATACAAGTATGGTGTTTATGTATTGTAAAAAGATGATCCGCATTAAAGGGACATTCCAGACGACTTCCATAATTTCACATCATGGATTACATAAATCAACAGCTCCATGCATAGATTTGTGGAATTTATCGTGGTCCTTCAGCATAGAATTCGATACTCTGAAAACCCAAAACTATACACTGAACAAAGATGATGACATATAGAGCCTCACATATTTAAGAAATGTAAGCAATATAATTCCATTACAATACCACATGCTTAACAAGTTCACATGTGGATAATTTATGCATACGTTTTCTTTTGTTCTGCTTCCTTGCGCCCTAACTCATGCATTCTTGTGAGGCTGCCATGTCATCATCCTAGTTCGTTGTGATTTGTTGTAAATTTTGAAAACACACCTATTCCTCATCCCGATCAGTACAAATCCTAAAACTCTGCCCCCAGTATAACCAATTTGTTGTTCATATGGAAAAGTCCGAAAATCATCCGGAGGTGTCCTTTAATTTCGCTTGAATACGCAAAAGTCACATTTTCCTTTTTTTTAATTTCTATTTTATTATTTATTCATTTTATTCTATTAATTTCTATTTTACTTTCTTATCTGCAAATGTCATAATTGTTTACCTTTGTCGAACATGAAATAAATAAAATGAAATGAAATATAATGGAATGGAATAAAATGACATGAAATGAAATGAAATATTCTCCTTTGAAAGGGAAATTCCAGAAGTGTTTTCAATGTTGATGGCACATGATGTATCTTCTAAGTATCGATGCAGACTCCGTAATGATTCAAAATTGTACCACTTGCAGAAAGTATTTTTTTTTTTACCATACAAACGTTAAGGAAGATTTTGTTTATCTTTGTTATTGTCCAGGAGTTCGTTATCAATTGTGAACATTAAGAACACGCTTGTTTTTTTTTTTTGTTTTTTTGTTTTGTTTTTTGTTTTGTTTGTTTGGTGGAATTTGGACGGGAGCGAGGGATGAAGTTTGCTATTTTTTTTTCTTAATCGTCTACTCATAAAATGGCCTGTTAGTTGAGAGTCATAGTACTTCAAGGAATCACACGATCGGACAAAATTGTTTTGCATGACAACGTTGACCAGCCAGACACGCACCTATTTATTGTAATATGCAGCTTTGTGAAATGTGTAATAATGTGCAGCTTTGTGAAATATGTTTTAGATAGTTCCTGACACATCTTTATATGGATGTCTATTTTTTGAATATTTTCTCCGGTTAAGTAAAAATCCGTACACAGATTCGTGAATTGCTCATGAATTGCAAAAGTGTTCAGGATTATTTTCGATATGTTTGCATATGATCATGCAGAAAGTTATTACGTAAACATGGTGGACAGGACGACACCACAGGAGCGCCGATTCGGACCAGACTCTATACCAAAGTAAAAGCGTTCAAGTTTTGGACTGTGATGCTAGTGTTTTTCTTTAATGACCCGAAAAAATAAAAAGCTATTAAAAAACTACTATCCATAGCCATGATTGCTACAGGAAAATTTGCTAGAAGTAGGTTTTTTATTGTTCACTGCAATTTCTATTCCATAGAAGTATTGTAGGTTGATTCGAAGTAGAAATATATTTATGAAATAAAAATGCATGGAAAACGCTTCTTTAGTGTGTATGCAACTATGAGCATACGTTAACCTTAATTTTTACTACAAGGCAATTGTCACTACAAGGCACGAATATGTGTATAGACGGCAGGACTGATAATATGACATTGCAAGATATTGAAATAAGGAGGATTATCATTAATAGTACAATGTAAATCCTTGATCATGCATTATAAGTATAGTTTGTTTCGTTGGCCGTCATAGGACGTCAACGGCAGATCAATGGTCATTAGTACCTTAACACTATGCTTTAAAAAAAAATTAAAGAAATTATACATACATAATTGTCACAAATGTACACACAAGTAGTTATGTACATGTATCAAGGCTGTATGCATGGTTGTTTTAATGTGTATGTACACAGGTGGACCAGATTAATGGAGAACATTCTATATGATATAGATATAGTACATACAGGCTGACCAGATCAGTGAAGAATTTTCTAGGTGGTATACAATGTAACTACAGTACATGCATGTGACAGGAAATACATTACAGCTCACTCAATCTAAAATGATTTAACCCATTCCAGAAAATTATGGGAAGTGCTTACATATTTGGATGAGTGAGGCACTGTCCCTGTAGCCCAATGTGATTGGTAGTTAATTTTGGCAATGATGTTATGCACATAGTTAGGCAGTGAGTCATCCAGGATTCCTGGAATTTGGACTTGCCTAGTATGTTCAGGTATGTGGCCCCAGGTTGGAGAAAATTACAGAATGTACTAGAAAGGGGTGAATGGATAGTATATAAGCAGGAGAAATTCTGAGGTAATAGGCAGAGTACCCAACACCTCTGCTCTGAGAGTTACGTCACTTCTGGCTCTGAAGCGACTTGTTATAGTCAGTCCTGTGTTACCTGCTGACCTGCTATACAAACGGTGTTTGTGGAGATATGGCCTGGGAGACATTTTGAGAATTAATTTGCCTACATTGGAGATAGACTCCATATTTTAGTGTCAATGGACATTGTTACGGCAAAGCTGTGACGGGCTGGATTCCTTGCTGGACATTATAAAGTGAATCATCATTCAACGCCGCAACTGGACGTGGTCGTCATAACGTTTGGATTCTACACGTTTCGCTGTGGACATATATCGTGGAGTGTACCCCGGATCTATACCGTGGACTATCATAACCTGCGCCTTTGGAGTTACGTCGGAGGAATCATTCATCGGTGCGTCAAGGATCATTCATCGGTGCATCGAACATCGTATATATCTGAACATTTTCAAAGGATTACTTGATAATAAAATATGTAAGTGATTCCATTACCGATTTGTAATTGTTTGTATTGATCATTATTGTACTGATGTGAAAACCGATTACGAGTCTGTACCCACAATATCACTGTTAACAAACCGCCTGAACATTAATTGATTGTTTCTTTTGTGCGATCATTCTCAGAGTGATTTTGGTCGTAACATAATCTATATTTGGATTGAGAAATGCAAACTCAATGTGTATGTTTATACGACATGACTTGTGTATTCACCTTGCCATCTTAAATAGTTTATTTATGCCCCTCCCCGTACCATTCACCTCTATGTACACTCCCTCATCCACCTTGTAGTCTTTATAGTCTGTAAATGGCCACTAGAAGCAATATTCGCTTTTTAAGTGTACTGAAAGTTAGAAGGCATGCATTTTCTGAATTGTATACATGAATTTTAAAGATTGTCCTTTGTACCATCCCAGAATTTTTACCCTCCTTAAATAATAATAATCATAATAATTCCAATAGGGTCAATACCATAATCTGGGGAAACAGTTACATTACCAAAACTTTTGAAACTCAGATAATAGCGGTTCGCATGGTTGATCAAAGGCTGTTCCAATAACAATGATTTCCCAACAATATTTTCACCATCTTTGATTGAGATAGTCAGGAACATACTGCTCCACGCGATGATCCAAGAAATTCAGTCTCTCCTTAAATGAAACCCAACATACATTTCTTCGTGCAATTTTAGAATAGCCTATCACGGAATCTCCTACAAAAGTTTTCATTTAGATATAAATTGAGAATACATTTCCTTTCTACATACAACACTTCATATTATTAACTTTTGTACTATCAACTGTCCTCTCTATTGAGTGTCATGTTCACATACCTCTCTTCTTTTTTTCTACGTCTTTTTTTCTTCTTATTTTTTGTTGTGTCCTAAGGACTTTGTTCCTTTTTTCTACAATATTTCGCCTGTTATGTATGTATGCATTAATCTCATTTGCGTGAACACACAGTGTATGTGTTGTTGTGTTCGTCACAATATTTTCTGGGTATAATGGTTGAGTAAATTCATAGTGTCTGTGTTGTAACATCGATATCTCATTAAGTGATCCGAGTATCCTCTCGGATCACCTTCTGTATCTGTACGGATTCTTTGTTCTTCTTTAGGTGATCCGAGTATCCTCTCGGATCACCTTCTGTATCTCTACGGATTCTTTGTTGGTTCTTCTTCTTATTTCTGGACAAAAGTTGTGTATCTACTTACTCAAAAAGTTCTCAGAGTATCAATTTCAAACTCATACCGTATATGTATCATGTCCCAAAGACGACAAATCTAATGTATCATTGTGATCAGTCGACCATGACGTCACTATGACGTCATTATATGAAAACACATTTTCATTCATATCTCATTAATGGAATGGAATTTTTCAATGAAATTTACGTCACATACATTTCAAGTTATGCGCATGTTACTCATATTCTCAAAATTCATATTTTCTCTTAAAACGTGCGCGTACGCGCGCGTTGAAATATTTGTATGCTCAAATCGAGCTCAAAATTTTTTTGCACACGTTTCAGACCATTTGGAGCATTTTTTGAAAAATTGAAAAAATTGGACGGACGCGTACGCGCGCGCGCCTATACGCACGCACAGCTCATATGCAATATAAATTTCCCGTTTTTTCACATTTATCGGATGCCTGAAATGTCAAGGAATATTTCTACCAAGTTTCACGTCAATCTGACTCAATATGACGTCACACGGGCCCGTCAAAGTTGAAATTCCGCGCGCGCGTCAATAGCGATATACAGCGCAACAATGCAAAAAACCGCCAATTTTAAATCCGATTTTACTCGTCAGGAAGGACGGTGACCCCCCATTTTTTTTACATATTCTGAAAGCTGATGAGTTGGACATGTCATTTCATGGGTTGGCGATGCTGGAAAAATGATGAAAAGATATCAAATTTCTTAATAAAGTAAAAAAAGTAAATTTTCAAAATGACGTCATCGAATTTTAAGTTCACTCGAGCGTATCTCACTTATTCTTTTGTTGATTTTCATCCAAATTTCAATATGTTATAGCTCATTAAATGGTCTTTCAGTCATATAATAACAACATTTTAATTGGATGACGGCATCACCTCGTAAAAAGGGATTAAAAGTAACATTGTCAAATTTGACCAGTTTACGTGTTATCTCTATGGGAGTGCAGTTTTCCTGGAAATGAAAACTGACATGACTATCTTTATCGAGAACTAGCTCACTTATGCTTCGGTGAATTTCTCCCATATTTTAATATGTTGTAGCTGAGACTTTGGGCTATCGTAAGTGTGTCCTTCGTTTTTTCATACGACGTCGGCATCACGTCAAAAAATTTGGTTGAAATTAAAGCTTATCTTCGATGTATTGAGATATTTCTTTCTTTCTGCAACTTTCTTTGCAATAACTCAAGAAAAACAAGCTCTATCAGCCCAATATTTTGCACATGTTTAGTTTATGTCACCTACATTATTTCATAAAATAACAACTACTTGATCGGGCACCTTCTTGGGTATGTAAATTAGGGTCAAAGTTCAAAAATGTTTCATCCTGTATCTTGGTGAATACATGTCTTATCTTTCCCATATTTTGCATACGTAAAGACCATGTTACAAGAATCATTTCACAAAATAACCACTTTTTGCTCAGACGCCATCTTGTCTGTGCAAAGTAGGGTCAAAGGTCATATGTACTTCTTTCTTTATCTTCATTATGACGTGTTATCTCTATGGGAGGGAATTTGTCTAGATGTGAAAATTGACATGACTCTCTTCATCGAGCACTATCTTACTTATGCTTCGGTGAATTTCTTTCAGATTTTAACATGTTGTAGCTGAGACTTTACACTATCAGGACTCGAATCAGTGATTTAAAAAAGAAATCGGATCACCTAATTTGTCAGTGTTGACAAATTCCGGTTCTAGTTAGGTGATCCGAGTATCCTCTCGGATCACCTTCTGTATCTGTACTGATTCTTTGTTCTTCTTTTTATTAGGTGATCCGAATATCCTTCGGATCACCTTCTGTATCTGTACTGATTGTTTATTTCTGGACAAAAGTTGTGCAGAGGTTAGCTCAGAAAGTGCATTGCCTCTCAATGTCAAACTTACACCATATATGTATCATGTCGCAAAGACGACAGCGCAAGTAAAATCATAGTGATCAGTCGACCGTGACGTCACTATGACGTCATTATATGAAAACACATTTTCATGCATATCTCATTAATGGAAAGGAATTTTTCAATGAAATTTAAGTCACATATATTTCAGGTCAAGCGAATTCTCTTCATATTCTCAAAATTCATATTTATCTCAAAACGCGCGCGTACGCGCGCGTTGAAATATTTGTATGCTCAAATCGAGCTCAAATTTTTTTTGCACACGTTTCAGACCATTTGGAGCATTTTTTGAAAAATTGAAAAAATTGGACGGACGCGTACGCGCGCGCACATATTCGCACGCACAGCTAATATGAAATAGAAATTTTCAGTTTATTCAAACGGATCGGATGTCCGAAATGTCAAGGAATATTTCTACCAAGTTTCAAGTCCATCCAACTCAATATGACGTCATACGGCCCCGTCAAAGTTGAAATTCCGCGCGCGCGTCAATGGCGATATACAGTGCAACTATGCCCAAAAACCGCGAAAATTAAATCCGATTTTACTCGTCAGGATGGACGGTGACCCCCCATTTTCTTGACATATTCTGAAAGCTGATGAGTTGTACATGTCATTTCATGGGTTGGCTATGCTGACAAAATGATTAAAAGATATCAAATTTCTTAACAAAATAAAAAAAGTAAATTTTCAAAATGACGTCATCAAATTTCAAGTTTACTCCAGCGTATCTCACTTATCCTTTGCCAATTTTCACCCAAATTTCAATATGTTGTAGCTTATGAAATGTTCTTTCACAAATGTAAAAACATAATTTTGATTGGATGACGGTATCACCTCGTAAAAATGGATTCAAAGTAACCTTGTCAAATTTGACCAGTTTACGTGTAATCTCTATGGGAGTGCAGTTTTTATGGAAATGAAAATTGACATTACTATCTTTATCGAGCACTAGCTCACTTATGCTTCGGTAAATTTCTCCAAGATTTTGATATGTTGTAGCTGAGACTTTGGGCTATCGTTAGTGTGCCCTTCGTTTTTTCATACGATGTCGGGATCACGTCCAAAAACTTACTTGAAATTAAAGTTTATCTTCGATGTATTGAAATATTTCTTTCTTTTTGCAACGTTATGTGCAATAACTCAAGAAAAACATACTCTATCACCACCATATTTTGCACATGTTTAGTTCATGTCACGAACATTATTTCATAAAATAACAACTACTTGATCAGACGCCATCTTGGGTATGTAAATTAGGGTCAAAGGTCATAGATGTTTCATCCTGTATCTTGGTGAATACATGTCCTATCTTTCCCATATTTTGCACACGTAAAGACCATGTTACAGGAATCATTTCATAAAATAACCACTTTTTGCTCAGATGCCATCTTGTCTGTGCAAAGTGGGGTCAAAGTTCATATGTACTTCTTTTTCTATCTTCGCTATGACGTGTTATCTCTATGGGAGGGAATTTTTTAGATGTGAAAATTGACATGACTCTCTTTATCGAGCACTATCTTACTTATGCTTCGGTGAATTCTCTCAGATTTTGATATGTTGTAGCTGAGACCTTGCACTATCAGGACTCGAATCATTGATTAAAAAAAAATCGGATCACCTTAATTTGTCAGTGATGACAAATTACAATCTCTAGTATTACCCTTAACATTGTGTCAGTAACAAGTTGAAGAAATGTGCACTTTATTCAAAAAGTAAAGTTTTGTGAATTTCTCTTTTTATTAGGTGATCCGAGTATCCCCTCGGATCACCTATTGTATCTGTACGGATTCTTTCTTCTTCTTTATTTCTTTCTCCTCAAATCTTGTGTAGAGGTTAACTCAAAAAGTCCCCTACCTATCACTTTCAAACTTATACCATATATGTATGATGTCATAAGGACGACAGATCTAGTGTAACAATGTGATCAGTTAACCGTGACGTCATTATGACGTCATTATCTGAAATCACGTTTACATCAATATCTCATTAATGGAACGGAATTTTTGAATGAAATTAACATATCATATAGTTCAAATCAAGTTCTATTGATATATTTCATAAAATTTAGTCACGTTCATAGTAAACGAGCGCGTACGCGCGCGTTGAAATTTAAACATGCTCTAATCAACCTCAAAATTGTTTTGCACACGTTTCAGGTCATTTGCAGCATTTCAAAAAAAATCGACGGACGCGTACGCGCGCGCGCATATACGCACGTACAGCTCATATTCAATAGAAATTTCCCTTTTTATTGCACTGATCGAATGTCTGAAATGTGAAGGAATACTTCTACCAAGTTTCAAGTCGATCCGACTCAATATGACGTCATACGGGCCCATCAAAGTTGAAATTCCGCGCGCGCGTCAATGGCAATATACAGTGCAACTATGCCAAAAAACCGTCAATTTTAAATCCGATTTTACTCGTCAGGATGGACGGTGACCTCCCATTTTCTTTACATATTTTGAAAGCTGATGAGTTGTACATGTCATTTCATGGGGTGGCAATGCTGGCAAAATGATTAAAAGATATCTAATCTCTTAATAAAATAAAAAAAGTAAATTTTCAAAATGACGTCATCAAATTTCAAGTTTACTCGAGCATATCTCACTTATCCTTGGCCAATTTTTACCCAGATTTCAGTATGTTGTAGCTTATTAAATGCTCTTTCATTAACATGATAACAGTATTTTGATAAGATGACGGCATCATCTAGTAAAAATGGATTGAAAGTAATCTTGTCAAATTTGACCAGTTTACGTGTTATCTCTATGGGAGTGTAGTTTTTCTGGAAATGAAAATTGACATGACTATCTTTATCGAGCACTAGCTCACTTATGCATCGGTGAATTTCTCCCAGATTTTAGTATGTTGTAGCTGAGACTTTGTGCTATCGTGAATGTGCCCTTTGTTTTTTCATACGATGTCTGCATCACGTAAAAAAACTTGGTTGAAATTAAAGCTTATCTTCGATGTATTGAAATATTTCTTTCATTCTGCAACTTTCTTTGCAATAACTCAAGAAAAACATATCTTATCACCCCCATATTTTGCACATATTTAGTTCATGTCACGTACATTATTTGATAAAATAACAACTACTTGATCAGACGCCATCTTGGGTATGTAAATTAGGGTCAAAGGTCATAAATGGTTCATCCTGTATCTAAGTGAATACATGTTCTATCTCTCCCATATTTTGCACACGCAAAGATCATGTTACAAGAATCATTTCACAAAATAACCACTCTTTGCTCAGATGCCATCTTGTCTGTGCAAAATGGGGTCAAAAAGGTCATATGTACTTCTTTCTGTTTCTTCGTTATGACGTGTTATCTCTATGGGAGGGAATTTTTCTAGATGTGAAAATTGACATGATTGTCTTTATCGAGCACTAGCTCACTTACCCTTCGGTGAATTTTTCTCAAATTTTAATATGTTGTAACTGAGACTTTGCGCTATCTTTGAGTGCCCTTTGTTTTTTTTTATAATCATGTCGGAATCATGTTAAAATACTTGGTTGAAATTAAAGCTTATCTTCGATGTATTGATATATTGATATATGATGTTTCTGCAACTTTCTTTGCAATAACTCAAGAAAAAAAGCCCCTATCACCCCCATATTTTGCACATGTTTAGTGCATGTCACGTACAGTATTTCATAAAATAACAACTACTTGATCGGACAACATCTTGGGTATGTAAATTAGGATCAAAGGTCGCAAATGTTTCATCCTGTATCTTGGTGAATACATGTCTTATCTTTCCCATATTTTGCACACGCAAAGATCATGTTACAAGAATCATTTCACAAAATAACCACTTTTTGCTCAGATGCCATCTAGGTTGTGCAAAGTTAGGTCAAAGGTCATGTACTTGTTGCTGTATCTTCGTTATAGTGTATACAGATGTGGTACCAAAGATGGCAGATATGACTCCCTTTTCTAAATGAGAATCCAAACATCACACGGCCAATGTCTCTGAACACTGATGAAACCTGCATGGTCATGCCTATTGCGATCAGGACTTGAATCATTGATTAAAAAAAAAATCGGATCACCTTAATTTGTCAGTGATGACAAATTACAATCTCTAGTTCTTCTTTATTTCTAACCAAAATTTGTGCAGCGGTTAGCTCAGAAAGTGCATTGCCTTTCAATGTCAAACTTATACCATATATGTATCATGTCCCAAAGACGGCAGATCAAGTAAAATCATAGTGATCAGTCGACCGTGACGTCACTATGACGTCATTATATGAAAACACATTTTCATTCATATCTCATTAATAGAATAGAATTTTGCAATGAAATTTACGTCACATACATTTCAAGTTATGCGCATTTTACTCATATTATCAAAATTCATATTTTCTCTTCAAACGTGCGCGTACGCGCGCGTTGAAATATTTGTATGCTCAAATCGAGCTCAATTTTTTTTTGCACACGTTTTAGAGCATTTGGAGCATTTTTTGAAAAATTGAAAAAATTGGACGGACGCGTACGCGCGCGCACATATTCGCACACACAGCTCATTTGCAATGGAAATTTCCCGTTTTTTTTACATTCATCGGATGCCTAAAGTGTCAAGGAATATTTCTACCAAGTTTCAAGTCAATCCGACTCAATATGATGTCATACGGGCCCGTCAAAGTTGAAATTCCGCGCGCGCGTCAATGGCGATATACAGTGCAACGATGCCAAAAAAACGCCAATTTTAAATTCGATTTTACTCGTCAGGATGGACGGTAACCTCCCACTTTCTTCACATATTCTGAAAGCTGATGAGTTGTACATGTCATTTCATGGGTTGGCGATGCTGGCAAAATGATTAAAAGATATCAAATTTCTTAATAAAGTAAAAAAAGTAAATTTTCAAAATGACGTCATCAAATTTCAAGTTCACTCGAGCGTATCTCACTTATGCTTTGACAATTTACACCCAAATTTCAGTATGTTGTAGCTTATTAAATGATCTTTCATTAATATAATTACAACATTTTGATTGGAGGACGGCATCACCTCGTAAAAATGGATTGAATGTAATATTGTCAAATTTGACCAGTTTACGTGTTATCTCTATGGGAGAGCAGTTTTTCTGGCAGTGAAAATTTACATGACTCTCTTTTTCGAGCACTAGCTCACTTATGCTTCGGTGAATTTCTCCCAGATTTTAGTATGTTGTAGCTGAGACTTTGGGCTATCGTAAGTGTGCCCTCCATTTTTTCATACGATGTCGGCATCACGTCGATAAACTTGGTTGAAAAATGGCACGTGACTTCGATGCAGCGTCATTTTGCTTAATACACAGGGCCTATGGAGCATAAAATAGGTCATTGCATAGCGCATCCGACTCGTAATCCTAAGGTCCCTGGTTCGAGCCTCACCCCTGCCAATATTTTTTTTATAATTTTTTTAAACACTTTTTTCTTCTTTTTCTTTAGTTAGTCTTAACCTCCCTTCATAACTTTATCTTTTTCTGATTTATTTATGCTTCTCCTTCAAATTTCTATAAAATAACATATTTTTAGGTGATCCGAGTATCCTTCGGATCACCTTCTGTATCTGTACTGATTCTTTGTTATTTCTCCGCAAAAGTTGTGCAGAGGTTAGCTCAGAAAGTGCATTGCCTATCATTGTCACACTTATACCATATATGTATCATGTCGCAAAGACGACAGCGCAAGTAAAATCATAGTGATCAGTCGACCGTGACGTCACTATGACGTCATTATATGAAAACACATTTTCATTCATATCTCATTAATGGAATGGAAATTTTCAATGAAATTTACGTCACATATATTTCAAGTCAAGCGAATTCTACACATATTCTCAAAATTCATATATACCCTTAAAACGTGCGCGTACGCGCGCGTTGAAATATTTGTATTCTCCAAACAAGCTCAAAATTTTTTTGCACGCGTTTCAGACCATTTGGAGCATTTTTTGAAAAATTGAAAAATTTGGACGGACGCGTACGCGCGCGCGCATTTACGCACGCACAGCTCATATGCAATAGAAATTTCCCGTTTTTACACTATGATCGGATGTCTTAAATGTCAAGGAATATTTCTACCAAGTTTCAAGTCAATCCGACTCAATATGACGTCATACGGGCCCGTCAAAGTTTAAATTCCGCGCGCGCGTCAATGGCGATACACAGTGCAACTATGCCAAAAAACCGCCAATTTCAAATCCCATTTTACTCGTCAGGATGGACGGTGACCCCCCATTTTCTTTACATATTTTGATAGCTGATGAGTTGTACATGTCATTTCATGGGGTGGCAATGCTGGCAAAATGATCAAAAGATATGAAATTTCTTAATAAAGTAAAAAAAGTAAATTTTCAAAATGACGTCATCAAATTTCAAGTTTATTTGAGCATATCTCACTAATCCTTTGTCAATTTTCACCCAGATTTCAGTATGTTGTAGCTTATTAAATGCTCTTTCATTAATGTAATAACAATATTTTGATTGGATGACGGCATCACCTCGTAAAAATGGATTGAAATTAATCTTGTCAAATTTGACCAGTTTACGTGTTATCTCTATGGGAGTGCAGTTTTTCTGGAAATGAAAATTGACATGACTATCTATATCGAGCACTAGCTCACTTATGCTTCGGTGAATTTCTGCCAGATTTTAATATGATGTAGCTGAGACTTTGTGCTATCGTGAGTGTGCCCTTTGTTTTTTCATACGATGTCTGCATCACGTCAAAAAACTTGGTTGAAATTAAAGCTTATCTTCGATGTATTGAAATATTTCTTTCTTTCTGCAACTTTCCGTGCAATAACTCAAGAAAAACAGCCCCTATCACCCCCATATTTTGCACATGTTTGGTTCATGTCACGTACATTATTTCATAAAATAACAACTACTTGATCGGACAACATCTTGGGTATGTAAATTAGGGTCAGAGGTCACAAATGTTTCATCCTGTATCTTGGTGAATACATGTCTTATCTTTCCCATATTTTGCACACGCAAAGATCATGTTACAAGAATCATTTCACAAAATAACCACTTTTTGCAGAGATGCCATCTAGGTTGTGCAAAGTGGGGTCAAAGGTCATATGTACTTGTTGCTGTATCTTCGTTATAGTGTATACAGATTTGGTACCAAAGATGGCAGATATGACTCCCTTTTCTAAATGAGAATCCAAACATCACACGGCCAATGTCTCTGAACACAAATGAAACCTGCATGGCCATGAATATTGCGATCAGGACTTGAATCAATGATTAAAAAAAAAATCGGATCACCTTAATTTGTCAGTTATGACAAATTACAATCTCTAGTTTTCTTTCTTTTTCTTTCTTTCTACTTCTTTCTGTGCGATAGATGAACAACAACATTGGCTATTGATCCCATATTTTGCACATGTTTAGTTCATGTCACGTACATTATTTCATGAAATAACAACTACCTGATCAGACACCATCTTGGGTATGTAAATTAGGGTCAAAGGTCATACATGTTTCATCCTGTATCTTGGTGAATATATGTCCTATCTTTCCCATATTTTGCACACATAAAAACGATGTTACAAGGATCATATCACAAAATAACCACTTTTTGCTCAGATGCCATCTTGTCTGTGCAAATTGGGGTCAAATGTCATATGTACTTCTTTCTGTATCTTCGTTATGACGTGTTATCTCTATGGGACGGAATTTTTTTTTTTATGTGAAAATTGACATGATCGTCTTTATCGAGCACTAGCTCACTTACCCTTCGGTGAATTTCTCCCAGATTTTAATATGTTGTAACTGAGATTTTGCACTATCGTTATATGCCCTTCGTTTATTCATACGATGTCAGAATCACATTAAAAATCTTGATAAAAAATAAATCTTATCTTCGATGTATTTAGATAGTTCTTTCTTTCTGCAACTTTCTTTGTAATAACTCAAGAAAAACACGCCCTATCACCCCCATATTTTGCACATGTTTAGTTCATGTCACGTACATTATTTCATGAAATAACAATTACTTGATTGGACAATATCTTGGGTATGTGAATAAGGGTCAAAGGTCATAAATGTTGCATTTTGTATCTTGGTGAATACCTGTCCTATCTTTGCCATATTTTGCACACGTATATAGACGATGTCGCAAGAATCATTTCACAAAATAACCACTTTTTCCTCAGATGCCATCTTGGGAGTGTAAAGGTGGGTCAAAGTCCTATGTATTAGGTGATCCGAGTATCCTCTCGGATCACCTATTGTATCTGTACGGATTCTTTCTTCTTCTTCTTCTTTATTTCTTTCTCCTCAAATCTTGTGCAGAGGTTAACTCAAAAAGTCCCCAACCTATCACTTTCAAACTTATACCATATATGTATCATGTCCTAAGGACGACAGATCTAGTGTATCAATGTGATCAGTTAACCGTGACGTCATTATGACGTCATTATCTGAAATCACGTTTACATCAATATCTCATTAATGGAAAGGAATTTTTGAATGAAATTAATTTATCATATAGTTCAAGTCAAGGTCAATTGATATATTTCATAAAATTTAGTCACGTTCATAGTAAACGAGCGCGTACGCGCGCGTTGAAATTTTAGCATGCTCCAATCGAGCTCAAAATTGTTTTGCACACGTTTCAGGTCATTTGGAGTATTTCAGAAAAAATCGACGGACGCGTACGCGCGCGCGCATATACGCACGCACAGCTCATATGCAATAGAAATTTCCCGTTTTTTCACACGTATCGGATGTCTGAAATGTCAAGGAATGTTTCTACCAAGTTTCAAGTCAATCCGACTCAATATGACGTCATACGGGCCCGTCAAAGTTGAAATTCCGCGCGCGCGTCAATGGCGATATACAGTGCAACAATGCCAAAAAACCGCCAAATTTAAATCCGATTTTACTCGTCAGGATGGACGGTGACCCCCCATTTTCTTTCCATATTTTGAAAGCTGATGAGTTGTACATATCATTTCATGGGTTGGCGATACTGAAAAAATGATTAAAAGATATCAAATTTCTTAAAAAAGTAAAAAAAAGTAAATGTTCAAAATGACGTCATCAAAATTCAAGTTCACTCGAGCGTATCTCACTCATTCTTTGCCGATTTTCACCTAACTTTCAGTATGTTGTAGCTTATTTAATATTTTTTCATATTTATAATTACAAAGTTTTGATTGGATGACGTCATCACCTCGTAAAAATGGATTGAAAGTATCCTTGTAAAATTTGACCAGTTTACGTGTTATCTCTATGGGAGAGCAGTTTTTCTGGAAGTGAAAATTGATATGACTATCTTTTTCGAGCACTAGCTCACTTATGCTTCGGTGAATTTTTCCCAGATTTTAATATGTTGTAGCTGAGACTTTGGGCTATCGTAAGTGTGGCCTTCGTTTTTTCATACGATGTCGGGATCACGTCAAAAAACTTACTTGAAATTAAAGCTTATCTTCGATGTATTGAAATATTTCTTTCTTTTTGCAACGTTATGTGCAATAACTCAAGAAAAACATACCCTATCACCACCATATTTTGCACATGTTTAGTTCATGTCACGAACATAATTTCATAAAACAACAACGACTTGATCAGACGCCATCTTGGGTATGTAAATTAGTGTCAAAGGTCATAGATGTTTCATCCTGTATCTTGGTGAATACATGTCCTATCTTTCCCATATTTTGCACACGTAAAGACCATGTTACAGGGATCATTTCATAAAATAACCATTTTTTGCTCAGATGCCATCTTGTCTGTGCAAAGTGGGGTCAAAGGTCATATGTACTTCTTTTTCTATTTTCGCTATGACGTGTTATCTCTATGGGAGGGAATTTTTTAGATGTGAAAATTGACATGACTCTCTTTATCGAGCACTATCTTACTTATGCTTCGGTGAATTTCTCTCAGATTTTAGTATGTTGTAGCTGAAACTTTGCACTATCAGGACTCGAATCATTGATTTAAAAAAGAAATCGGATCACCTTAATTTGTCAGTGATGACAAATTACAATCTCTAGTTAGGTGATCCGAGTATCCTCTCGGATCACCTATTGTATCTGTACGGATTCTTTCTTCTTCTTCTTCTTCTTCTTCTTCTTCTTTATTTCTTTCTCCTCAAATCTTGTGTATCGGTTAACTTAAAAAGTCCCCTACCTATCACTTTCAAACTTATACCATATATGTATCATGTCCTAAGGACGACAGATCTAGTGTATCAATGTGATCAGTTAACCGTGACGTCATTATGACGTCATTATCTGAAATCACGTTTACATCAATATCTCATTAATGGAATGGAATTTTTGAATGAAATTAAGATATCATATAGTTCAAGTCAAGGTCTATTGATATATTTCATAAAATTTAGTCAAGTTCATACTAAACGAGCGCGTACGCGCGCGTTGAAATTTAAACATGCTCCAATCAACCTCAAAATTGTTTTGCACACGTTTCAGGTCATTTACTGCATTTCAAAAAAAATCGACGGACGCGTACGCGCGCGCGCATATACGCACGCAAAGCTCATATGCAATAGAAATTTCACGTTTTATCGCACGGATCGAATGTCTGAAATGTCAAGGAATATTTCTACCAAGTTTCAAGTCAATCCGATTCAATATGACGTCATACGGGCCCGTCAAAGTTGAAATTCCGCGCGCGCGTCAATGGCGATATGCAGTGCAACTATGCCAAAAAATTGCTAATTTTAGATCCGATTTTACTCGTCAGGATGGACGGTGACCCCCCATTTTCTTTACATATTTTGAAAGCTGATGAGTTGTACATGTCATTTCATGGGGTGGTAATGCTGACAAAATGATTAAAAGATATCAAATTTCTTAATAAAGTAAAAAAAGTAAATTTTCAAAATGACGTCATCAAATTTCAAGTTCACTCAAGCTTATCTCACTAGTCCTTTGTCAATTTTCACCCAGATTTCAGTATGTTGTAGCTTATTTTATGTTCTTTCAAACATAAAATTACAATATTTTGATTAGATAACGGTATCACCTCGTAAAAATGGATTGAATGTGATCTTGTCAAATTTGACCAGTTTACGTGTTATCTCTATGGGAGTGCAGTTTTTCTGGAAATGAAAATTGACATGACTATCTTTATCGAGCACTAGCTAACTTACCCTTCGGTGAATTTCTCCCAGATTTTAATATGTTGTAGCTGAGACTTTACGCTACCGTAAGTGTGCCCTTCGTTTTTTCATACGATGTCGGGATCACGTCAAAACTTTTGGTTGAAATTCAGGCTTATCTTCGATGTATTGAGATATTTCTTTCTTTCTGCAACTTTCTTTGCAATAACTCAAGAAAATCGGCCTCTATCACTTCCATATTTTGCACATGTTTAGTTCATGTCACGTCAATTATTTCATAAAATAACAACTACTTGATCGGACACCATCTTGGGTATGTAAATTAGGGTCAAAGGTCATAAGTGTTTCATCGAGTATCTTAGTGAATACATGTCCTATCTTTCCCATATTTTGCACACGCAAAGACCATGTTACAAGGATCATTTCACAAAATAATTACTTTTTACTCAGATGCCATCTTGTCTGTGCAAATTGAGGTCAAAGGTCATATGTACTTCTTTTTGTATCTTCGTTATGACGTGTTATCTCTATGGGAGGGAATTTTTTTTAATGTGAATATTGACATGATCGTCTTTATCGAGCACTAGCTCACTTACCCTTTGGTGAATTTCTCCCAGATTTTGATATGTTCTAGCTGAGACTTTGCGCTATCATTAAATTTATTTCGTTATTTCATACGATGTCGGGATCACGATAAAAAACTTGGTTGAATTTAAAGCTTATCTTCTATGTATTGAGATATTTCTTTCTTTCTGCATCTTTCTTTGCAATAACTCAAGAAAAACACGCCCAATCACCCCCATATTTTCCACATGTTTAGTTCATGTCACGTACATTATTTCATAAAATAACAACTACTAGATCGGACAACATCTTGGGTATGTAAATTAGGGTCAAAGGTCATAAATGTTTCATCTTGTATCTTGGTGAATACCTGTCCTATCTTTCCCATATTTTTCACACGTATACACGATGTCGCGAGAATCATTTCACAAAATAACCACTATTTCATCAGATGCAATCTTGGGAGTGCAAAGGTGGGTCAAAGGTCATATGTACTTGTTGCTGTTTCTTCGTTATAGTGTATACAGAATTTGGTACCAAACATGGCAGATATGACTCCCTTTGCTAAATGAGAATGCAAACATCACACGGCCAATGTCTCTAAACACAGATGAAACTTGTATGGTCATGCCTATTGCGATCAGGACTCGAATCATTGATAAAAAAAATCGGATCACCTTAATTTGTCAGTGATGACAAATTACAATCTCTAGTCTTCTTCTTCTTTCTTTATTTCTGGACAAAAGTTGTGTATCTACTTACTCAGAAAGTTTTCAGAGTATCAATTTCAAACTCATACCATATATGTATCATGTCCCAAAGACGACAAATCTAATGTATCATAGTGATCAGTCGACCATGACGTCACTATGACGTCATTATATGAAAACACATTCTCAATCATATCTCATTAATGGAATAGAATTTTTCAATGAAATTTACGTCACATGTATTTCAAGTTATGCGCATTCTACTCATATTCTCAAAATTCATATATTCTCTTAAAACGTGCGCGTACGCGCGCGTTGAAATATTTGTATGCTCAAATCGAGCTCAAATTTTTTTTGGACACGTTTCAGACCATTTGGAGCATTTTTTGAAAAATTGAAAAAATTGGACGGACGCGTACGCGCGCGCACATAAACGCATGCACAGCTCATATGCAACAGAAATTTCCCATTTTTTCACACTTATTGGATGCCTGAAATGTCAAGGAATATTTCTACCAAGTTTCAAGTCAATCCGACTCAATATGACGTCATACGGACCCGTCAAAGTTGAAATTCCGCGCGCGCGTCAATGGCGATATACAGTCCAACAATGCCAAAAAACCGCCAATTTTGAATCCGATTTTACTCGTCAGGATGGACGGTGACTCCCCATTTTCTTTACATATTCTGAAAGCTGATGAGTTGTACATGTCATTTCATGGGTTGGCGATGCTGGAAAAATGATTAAAAGATATCAAATTTCTTAATACAATTAAAAAAGTAAATTTTCAACATGACGTCATCAAATTTCAAGTTCACTCGAGCGTATCTCACTTATCCTTTGCCAATTTTCACCCAGATTTCAGTATGTTGTAGCTTATTAAATGGTCTTTCAGTCATATTATAACAACATTTTGATTGGATGACGGTATCACCTCGTAAAAATGGATTGAATGTAATCTTGTCAAATTTGACCAGTTTACGTGTTATCTCTATGAGAGTGCAGTTTTTCTGGAAATGAAAATTGACATGACTGTCTTTTTCGAGCACTAGCTCACTTATGCTTCGGTGAATTTCTCCCAGATTTTGATATGTTGTAGTTGAGACTTTGCGCTATCGTAAGTGTGCCCTTCGTTTTTTCATACGGTGTCGGGATCATGTCCAAAAACTTGGTTGAAATTAAAGCTTATCTTCGATGTATTGAGATATTCCTTTCTTTTTGCAACTTTCTTTACAATAACTCAAGAAAAACAAGCCCTATCAGCCCAATATTTTGCACATGTTTAGTTCATGTCACGTACATTATTTCATAAAATAACAGCTACTTGATCAGACGTCATCTTGGGTATGTAAATTAGGGTCAAAGGTCATAAATGTATCATCTTGTATCTTGGTGAATACATGTCCTATCTTTTCCATATTTTGCACACGTAACGACCATGTTACAAGGATCATTTCACAAAATAACCATTTTTTGCTCAGATGCCATCTTGGCTGTGCAAAGTGGGGTCAAAGGTCATATGTACTTCTTTCTTTATCTTCGTTATGACGTGTTATCTCTATGGGAGGGAATTTTTGTAGATGTGAAAATTGACATGATTGTCTTTATCGAGCACTAGCTCACTTATGCTTCGGTGAATTTCTCCCAGATTTTATTATGTTGTAGCTGAGACTTTGGGCTATCGAAAGTGTGTCTTTATTTTTCATACGATGTCGGGATCACATCCAAAAACTTGGTTGAAATTAAAGCTGATCTTCGATGTATTGAGATATTTCTTTCTTTCTGCAACTCTCTTTACAATAACTCAAGAAAAACAGGCCTTATCACCCCCATATTTTGCACATGTTTAGTTCATGTCACGTACATTATTTCATACAATTACAACTACTTGATCAGACGTCATCTTGGGTATGTAAATTAGGGTCAAAGGTCATAAATGTATCATCCTGTATCTTGGTGAATACATGTCCTATCTTTCCCATATTTTGCACACGTAAAGACCATGTTACAAGGATCATTTCACAAAATAACCACTTTTTGCTCAGATGCCATCTTGTCTGTGCAAAGTGAGGTCAAAGGTCAAATATACTTCATTCCGTATCTTCGTTAGTGTATACGGAATTGTGTAGATGGCAGGTCTGACTCCCTTTCTGACTCCTTTTCTAAATGAGAATCCAAACATCACACGGCCAATGTCCACTAAACACAGATGAAACCGGTATGGTCATGCCTATTGGGATCAGGAGACTCAAATCGTTGATTTACGAACAGATCGGATCACCTAATTTGTCAGTCTTGACAAATTCCGAGTCTAGTTTTACATTTGTATTTCTCTCTTATATTGAAACAAGGACTGTTTACAATTGAAGAGTTTGTTTGCAAAAACCGATAAGTCCATATTTGCCAAATGGAGATATTTGCGATTAAAGGTCAAGAAAAATAAAGAGAATAAGAAGACATTTTTTGCTTCTTTTGACCATAACTTCAAAAATGTACCTTTATGTAGTGACAAATATAGCGTTTAAAATGTATTATTTTTTACTTTATGACAGAGATCTTACTTCAAAATCTTCAAAAATGGACTTATCGTTTTTTGTGCAAACAAACTCTTCAATTATGCCATTTAGTTAACAAAATATGCTCCAGCTGTAAATACAAAAATTTGAACAAATACGTTATTTGCCTATTATTAAATTATCGAGTGATGGATAAACATTGTCTCTTTTTAAGGATATAATCAAGCTCAAACAACAATAATTGTATTGAAATACAATGTAGTGTTGAAAACGACAACAGAAGCGCATGGTAATGTTATTTCATGGTCTCTTTATGTCTTATGTTTTTAATGGGCGTAACATCAAACCAGGACTTTCATTAATCCCCCTCCCCCTCTTAGCGTTAGCACTTCTTTTAATATCTCATCCCTATTTGTGTGTAAATCCTAGAAAACAGATTTCTATCCCTTTTTGTCTCGAAAAATTAGCTGTCATTCCATCAAAGGTCTTTAAAGAGATGACATAGTTTCGGTTGAGATAGAGATTCACGTCTTAACATTTCGCGAGATAATTAGAAACCTCTTATATGAAACATTAAAGAGCATACAATTCTATTACTTATTTAAAATTCATTTGAATAAGTTTGATTTTAAACTCTCTGATATATCAAGAAACAAAGTCAAACAAAATTGTCATAGCAAAAGGTGGGTTCAACCTTTTATTGGGACCTCTTTGTTTTGGATATCACAGCTATTTAAAAACGGATTTTTATCAAAACTTTGAATTAGGTGATTCGAGTATCCTCTCGGATCACCTTCTGTATCTGTACGGATTCTTTGTTGGGTTGTTCTTATTTCTGGACAAAAGTTGTGTATCTACTTACTCAAAAAGTTCTCAGAGTATCAATTTCAAACTCATACCATATATGTATCATGTCCCAAAGACGACAAATCTAATGTATCATTGTGATCAGTCGACCGTGACGTCACTATGACGTCATTATATGAAAACACATTTTCATTCATATCTCATTACTGGAATGGAATTTTTCAATGAAATTTACGTCGCATACATTTCAAGTTATGCGCATTTTACTCATATTTTCAAAATTCATACTTTCTCTTAAAACGTGCGCGTACGCGCGCGTTGAAATATTTGTATGCTCAAATCGAGCTCAAATTTTTTTTGCACACGTTTCAGACCATTTAGAGCATTTTTTGAAAAATTGAAAAAATTGGATGGACGCGTACGCGCGCGCGCATATACGCTCGCACAGCTTATATGCAATAGAAATTTCCCGTTTTTTTACACTTATCGGCTGCCTAAAATGACAAGAAATATTTCTACCAAGTTTCAAGTCAATCCGACTCAATATGACGTCATACGGGCCCGTCAAATTTGAAATTCCGCGCGCGCGTCAATGGCGATATACAGTGCAACAATGCCAAAAAACCGCCAATTTTAAATCCGATTTTACTCGTCAGGATGGACGGTGACCCCCAATTTTCTTTACATATTCTGAAAGCTGATGAGTTGTACATGTTATTTCATGTGTTTGCAATGCTGGAAAAATGATTAAAAGATATCAAATTTCTTTATAAAGTAAAAAGAGTAAATTTTCAAAATGACGTCATCAAGTTTCAAGTTCACTCGAGCTTATCTCACTTATCCTTTGCCATTTTTCACCCAGATTTCAGTATCTTGTAGCTTATTAAATGCTCTTTCATAAATGTAATAACAACATTTTGATTGGATGACGGCATCACCTCGTAAAAATGGATTGAATGTAATCTTGTCAAATTTGACCAGTTCACGTGTTATCTCTATGGGAGTGCAGTTTTTCTGGAAATGAAAATTGACATGATTGTCTTTTTCGAGCACTAGCTCACTTATGCTTTGGTGAATTTCTCCGAGATTTTGATATGTTGTAGCTGAGACTTTGGGCTATCGTAAATGTGCCCTTTGTTTTTTCATACGGTGTCGGGATCACGTCCAAAAACTTGGTTGAAATTAAAGCTTATCTTCGATGTATTGAGATATTCCTTTCTTTATGCAACTTTCTTTAAAATAACTCAAGAAAAACAAGCTCTATCAGCCCAATACTTTGCACATGTTTAGTTCATGTTACGTACATCATTTCATAAAATAACAACTACTTGATCAGACGTCATCTTGGGTATGTAAATTAGGGTCAAAGGTCATAAATGTATCATCTTGTATCTTGGTTAATACATGTCCTTTCTTTTCCATATTTTGCACACGTAAAGACCATGTTACAAGGATCATTTCACAAAATAACCACTTTTTGCTCAGATACCATCTTGGCTGTGCAAAGTGGGGTCAAAGGTCATATGTACTTCTTTCTTTATCTTCGTTATGACGTGTTATCTCTATGGGAGGGAATTTTTGTAGATGTGAAAATTGACATGATTGTCTTTATCGAGCACTAGCTCCACTTATGCTTCGGTGAATTTCTCCTATATTTTAATATGTTGTAGCTGAGACTTTGGGCTATCGAAAATGTGCCCTCTATTTTTCATACGATGTCGGGATCACGTCAAAAAACGTGGTTGAAATAAAAGCTTATCTTCGATGTATTGAGATATTTCTTTCTTTCTGTAACTTTCTTTACAATAACTCAAGAAAAACAGGCCTTATCACCCCCATATTTTGCACATGTTTAGTTCATGTCACGTACATTATTTCATAAAATAACAACTGCTTGATCAGACGTCATCTTGGGTATGTAAATTAGGGTCAAAGATCATAAATGTATCATCCTGTATCTTGGTGAATACATGTCCTATCTTTCCCATATTTTGCACACGTAAAGACCATGTTACAAGGATCATTTCAAAAAATAACCACTTTTTGCTCAGATGCCATCTTGTCTGTGCAAAGTTGGGTCAAAGGTCAAAATTACTTCATTCTGTATCTTCGTTAGTGTATACGGAATTGTGTACCATAGATGGCAGGTCTGACCCCCTTTTCTAAATGAGAATCCAAGCATCACACGGCCAATGTCCACTAAACACAGATGAAACCGGTATGGCAGGCCCGTAGCCAGGGGGGGGTGCGTCGGGTGCGTACGCACCCCCCCAAATTCTGAAAGGTCCACTTTTTCATAATAACCGTTTTTAGCAATTCTCAAGATAACAATCCAAATAAATATAAAGACACATTATATGCTACGTAAATGTGGAAGAGTACGTTTAACAATGTTAAAAATAATTGTACGAAACCCTTTTGTTGTATGAACCATCGGATTGTCCCCATGCACACAAACACAAATGTTATGTATCAATCTGTGCGAGCTATTATTATATTGGCACTGCATGCCATGGCCCTTGGCGCGTGTGACCGGTGTTTTTTTTTTTTTTTTTTTTTTTTTTTTTTTTTTTTTTTTTTTTCCACTGGCCGCCCGAGTACGTGCGATTCATGGATGACATTGATTATCCATTACAACTTTGACGTTGATAACGAGAGGGTGTGACCGATTGTGATAGATTTGTAAACTGAAATACAAAAATATTCGGCTCGCTCGCTGCGCTCGCTCGCCAAAATTTGTATAAAAAAGAGAAGAAGATAAGAACAAAACGTGACGATGACGCGGACAAAATGATAATGTCTATTGTGTTCACTCATGTCATTTTATATTCAGCAGGAAAAAATGTTACACGGAGCAGCGACTGCAATTTCATTCGTTCTGAAGCGATCGCCGATTTTATCAAAGGAGGACGCCAACAGTTTCGAACATACGGGGGAGGGGGGCACAAAAAAAAACACAAAAAAGATAAGAAAAAACGTAATGATGACGCAGAAATATACAAATTTCGGCTCACTCGCTCGTACTAATTTAGAGTATTTTTTCAAGTCCTCACTTTGTTGGTATAAATCGTTATCAATAACGTCGTTACTATAATTGTGAGATTTAATAAGCAAAAAATGACAAGAATTCCATGTTTTGTAAGCTGAAATACAAAAATTTTCGGCTCGCTCGCTGCGCTCGCTCGCCAAAATTTATATAAAAAAAGATAAGAACAATATACGTGATGATGACGAGGACATATACAAATTTCAGCTCACTCGCGCGTACTAATTTAGAGTATTTTTGAAAGTCCTCACTTTTTTGGTATAAATCGTTATCTATAAGGCCGTCACTATATCTTGATTAGAATTGTAAGATTTGGTAAGCAAAAAATGACAAGAATTCCATGTTTTGTAAGCTGAAATACAAAGATTTTCGACTCGCTCGCTGCGCTCGCTCGCCAAAATCTATCAAAATTCATTACATTAAAATCACCCTCAAAAGATCCCTTTTAAGTGCTTGAAAAAGCATCAGGTGGACTTTATTTAAAGTCCCTACCGGGATGGGGTTGGGGTTGAACACTTTTTCAGAAATTAGGGGCGAATTTTCGTGCTTGCCCCGGGCGCCGTTTTCCCTAGATACGCCACTGACCGTTTCAGGCTCTGTTCTGGATACGGCGGTAGAAACTCATTCTTTTTTGTTGTTTATTTTATCATTATTTACTAATCTCTTTTCTAACTTACAGGTAGCGGATTTCTTTGCAGGCCAAATTCGGAAATGTAGTGTTGATTATTACTTATACATTTTCTCATGCTGTGACAGTTCTATTGGTTCTCATTTTAAAGTGAGCCAAAACCTAAGAACATTTTCACTTATAATTTCCAAAGAGTATTATGCAGGCACGCAAACTCATTTTAGTTGTATTTCATATAAATGTAATGGGTAAGAGGGTATGAGAGAGAATGGAAAGTGCTGAGCTATGAAGTAAAATGGTAAAGTAAAAAGTTTGTCAGATAGTATTACAAAAGAAACTCATTCTTTTTTGTTTGTTTATTTTATCATTATTTACTTGTCTCTCTTCTAACTTAAAGGTAGTGGATCTCTTTGCAGCCCAAATTCGAAAATGCCTAGAGACAGCTAGTAACCAAATATGCTACTATAATTTAATAAATAAGAAATAACCATTCCAGTATGTATCTTAGTGTGCACAGTAAGACAGATCAAATCTAATAAACATCTGAGCACTAAGCCTGACGTCTGAATTTGTACTCAACTTCTTCCAATGGCTAACGGATGTTTAATTTTTGAATTTCACTGACCTCCAAATTTCACAAAGAAAACCTTAGCATGATGGTTAATATGACATTTGACTGATATTGGAGATGTTTGCGAATCGGATCTACTACCTTTAATATTATTAAATCTAAAATGATTATTTGAAAGTTCAGAAATGCTGGAAATATCCTACCACAAGGAGGCAAAATATAAATGGTTCACATTTACAATTCATTTTGTTTTAAAAATTTTCTTATTTATTTTCGTTTTTGACAAACTCGCATACCAACGGCTGATATACTGTATAGTAAAGTGAATGTGTCATCTTCCAAACAGCATCCAATGGGATGGAAAACTCCAACTGAAAGGTGGACACCGTGACCATACTCGCTAAAGAAAACGCGTAATAGGGGTCGTTTTTTCTCACGGATTAGATGGAAAGTGTGATGTACGAGTGTACATAATCACAGGGTATCAAAAAGGCCGAAATTTGGGAAAATGGTATATTGTTCAATCATGATGAAGTACTTCTTTAGGGTGCTGGAAACATTTAAGGAATACTTGTTTTTAAGGCCCGAAAAAATCATATGATCATTACTCGTTTAAGGGCCATTTTGAAAGTCCATGTATGAGCATGGTGTCCACCTTTTAATTGTCGCTACCCCTCCCGGGACAGTATCAAAGGACCGTTTTGTTAATTAACGCAATCCCCCTTCCTTTAAAAATCCTGGCTTCAGGCCTGCTAACGCGGGTATACAATAGAAAAAATAAAAGTTAAAACAACACCAGGAAAATCACTATTCTCAATTTTGCGGCGCGCTACGCGCGCAGAGTCTCGAACACAATTAAACTTTGCAACTTCCTGGCAAAATGAGTTTTTACTATTTCCTAGATGAAATACCGTAACGCGATTGCATGCAACAGACAAAAATACAAATTTCCTCGAGACTTTAAAACGTCATTAAAACAGTCAAAATTCACAATTTGCGGCGCGCTTCGCGCGCAAAGTCTTATACAACTTTTGTAGTTCGGTCGTCCAAAGAATATATATATATATATATATATATATATATATATATATGTGTGTGTGTGTGGGTGTGTGTGTGTCATCATTGGTATTGGTACCGAAGGTCCGTTTTTTTAGTGACCGCACCCCCCCTTGAAAAATCCTGGCTACGGGCCTGTAATGGTCATGCCTATTGGGATCAGGAGACTCAAATCGTTGATTTACGAACAGATCGGATCACCTAATTTGTCAGTGTTGACAAATTCCAAGTCTAGTTCATCTTAGAACTGTATGCTGTTAAATATGTCATAAAAAGGATTTCTAATTATCTCGCAAAAAGATAAAACCTGAATCCCCATCTCAACTGAAAATATGCCCCCCCCCCCCTTCACGGCCCCTGACACATAAATCAAGCCATAGAAAAGATAATGCAACAATTCACTGTACTTTGTATTTCTAAAATCATAAATTGAATCTGCTCGTATTGTTTGCTCTTATTGGAGAAAATACGTTTACCAAATTTGTTCTTATTGTTGTATTTTCATTTGAATATTATCCAAACGAATTGTAATTAAAATTTACACTGAACATTTATTATAGGTTTTCCCGGCCAATTTCGCACTTTTTTTAGTCCAATTCCTAATTGGTGCATTCAATTTAGCACAATTTAGCATAGACGGCATGTTCGGTATTTCAATTTTGTAATCTTTTCCTTCGAATTCATTTTGGAGCATTCAAATTACCTATTACATCATTCGAATCAGCACTTTTTCAGTTGAAATTCGTAAGACAAGCACTATTTCGCAAATCGTTCATTCAATTTAGCACGATATAGTCACGTGATCACGTATACGCTGCGCTCGTTCATTCGAATTCATTCTTGGGCATCCAATTTCGCATTTACTGCAGTCAATTTAGCAGACACGTTCATGCTTTTATTCTGATGTCACCTTTGCAACAGTACTTTCAAAATATGTGTATGTGTTTATAATGTTCGATAGCATTATTTCATTCACAGATACATTGATCTTAAGTTTGTTTTGTCAATAATTGGGAGAAGGAGGTTTCAATTTACATCGTGATTATTTCTTTCATCTGCATGTTTCATTGTTTTCATTTCGGTGGTGGGTGCTAGATTACGTTAATTATCAGTAGGAATAAATAAAAGTTCTTGGATCAGCTCTTGCCATCAATTTGTCAAGGTTATTACCCTCAAATGCTTCTATGATTCTTTCCCTGTCTTCTTGAGAGATACGCCTGTACTAACTCGTGCTGCCATGACTGGACATAAGAAAGTGAAGTGAATCTATGGTATAACTGGTACAAGCATGGCGTGTATAGTTCTGATAACATGTCTTATGTATGAAAGAACAACAAACAGAACAACAAACTTGAGTTATTTAGGGTCAAAGATACCTTTACTATATACTTAACAGTGTGTGGATGAAACAAAAATTCACATTTGAATACATAAATCACGGTTCTCACCTTTTCAAAATAGTAATAACATTACGCCAATTTGAATGAACATGTTTGGAATTTGACTGCCCATACGCGAAATTGAATGACTGAAATACCATTTTCCGCCAGTGCTGGCGAATTTGAATGACTGAAGAGCACGTGCCAATTTGAATGCCCGTTTTACGAATTCGAAAGGCACATGTGCGAATTTCATTGACCGAAATGCTAAATTGAACGAACAAGTTGCAATTTTGAATGACAGAATGTGCAGTGACGAGGATTTTCGCTAAATTGAATGAACCTTTTATCAAATGGACTGACAAAAGTGTGAAATTGGCCGGGAAAACCTATATTTTGTTGCTTATTTCTTTTCATTTCTCAGATTTTCCAGAAGATATAACACACTACAACCTAGTTTGTCAATTATATCAACAAAATACCAAATGTTTTCCGTGAATGTAAGATCTGTGATAATGGCGTCGACTTCCATTTATAATAATAATAATAATGATAATAATAATAATAATAATAATAATAATAATAACAATGATGATACCAATAACAATAGTAATGATAATGATAATAATAATAATAATAATAATAATAATAATAATAATAATAATAATAATAATAATAATAATAATAACAATGACAACAATATACGGATAATACGAACATTATAATCATGTCAAACGAAAAAGAACTGGCACCATTCCTGGAACCTTGATCTTCGGTGCCCCTATAGAAATACAGTATTTTCGTCTTGTTTCTTTTTCTATTTTTGTTACAAATCTCATGTGAAGCACTGATCCCAACACCAGCAAAAGGATCAAGTGCGGTGACTGCTTAAAGTTCTTCTCTACGACAACCATTCCGAGTTTATCTAAATAACACAATGTATCACAACCTCGTTGAGAACAGGAAACGGTTCCGTTTGACGATACAGATGCCCACGGTAAGATACTGCCATTAATCTACTTCGTCTCCGTTAACATAGGGGGCGCTATGGCTTCTTACTCTCTGTGGACCTATCCACAGAGAGTAGTTTTATACTGAAGAACATAGTACTGTGCCTGCAAGCACGAGATCAGCAGTAGACGCCGGTCTTACGCTCCCAACACGGTCACTCTTCCCAGATCCCATACAACTTGTGTACAAAACGAAAACGGGTTTAGGCATATTTCCTCTCCCACTTTTTTTTTAACACACTCTTGCGCCAGTCGCTTTGTGTAAGGGGACATCTAATGAGACAGTTTCTGTTATTGGCTGTTTAACTAACAAATGATAACTCAATGGCTATCTCTTTGATTATCCATGATATTTTTGTGTCCCGGCCTCTTCGTCACGAGAAAAACAAGATAAATCATAATTGTATGATATTCATGAAAATTCCTCCTTTCGAGAGAAAAATGTAAAATGATTTAAATGTATTGTCAAGGATTTACATGTAAATAGATAAATGATTTATTGTATGGCTGCTTTTGTGTGCATGTATGTATATAGGTTGCCTAGATTTAGTGGAGAAGTTTCTAAAACTAGACAAGGAACTGCGGATCGCGGCTGGTAGCGCTGATTAACTACACCACGTGGCAAAGCCAAATAATAAGTTGTTGTTGTTGTTGTTGTTTTTTTTATAACTATACGACCAGTTTCAACAATGACGCAACAGTGTCAAGAGATGGCAGTGTCAGCAGCTCACTTAATCAGCCCAAGTCACTGAAGAGTTTGACACTACGGCCCGAATTCACGAAGGTAGTAGGCCCTACAATCTTGTCCATGGTTTAAACCATGGACAAAGAACATGGGGCACCAAGTGTCGCATGGAACATTTCGTTACGAAATCAACGAACGTTACAAAATCATCATTTCGTCGACGAAATGACTGATTTCGAAACGAAATATTCCATGCGACACTTGGCGCCCAATGGTCTTTGTTCATGGTTTAAACCATAGACAAGTTTGTGTTATAGGGGTGCTGTTCGTTATTCCGAAGGTTCGTTATTCTGATGGGTCGTTAATCCGAAACACTCAAATTCCCTATACCTACACTGCAAAAAGTCCGGTGTTAAATAGTGAACACCGAGCTGGTGTTAAATTTTCGGTGCTCATTTATGGTGTTAAATTAACACCCCCGGGTGTCATTTCCAAATTTTAAACTGTTTTTTGAAGAGTTTCTTAGTAACTGCACTTCTTGTTGATTTTTAATTTAAACAAGACGATCAAGAATTTTACATTAAAATACTAGATTTTTGAAAATATGTGAAAATAATTTTACACCAAAGTAACACCAGCTGGTGTGGTCCCTTATTGAAGCTGGACGGGTGTTAAACCATTGATATTAACACCAACAAGTATCAAATCAACACCATGTGGTGTCATTTTTTAATTAACACCAGTACAGTGTCAAAATAACACCTGATACAGTGTCAAATTAACACCACGAAGTGTCAGGTGAACACTTTTCAACACCATCACAGTGCATTTTTAACACCTGTGGGTGTGGTCCTTTATTGAAGTTTGATCGGTGTTAGATTTAACACCCGTGGTGTTAAATCTAACACCCATGTTTTTACAGTGTAGATGTTCGTTAATCCGAAAATGAAAAAGGGTTTGTTAATCCGAACATTTGTGGCGTTATTCCGAAGGTTCGTTATTCCGAAGATTCGTTAATCTGAAAATGAAATTCGGAACAATGAACCTTCGGAATAACGAATCTTCGGATTAAAGAGCCTTCGGAATAACGAACCTTCGGAATAACGAGCTGTAACCGTATTATACCACCTTCGTGAATTCAGCTAGGCCAAGGTGAACAAGGCTCACGAGTTCGACGTCAAGTGAAAAAAAAAAAGAAAATTAAAAAGCCCACGAGTAAATGTTACAGCCCTATACAACCGTCAGCATTAACGGTCTACCACTTCGACACTGATACGCAAGTAAAAGCAAATGACTTTGGCACTAAAAGCTACCCAAAAATGGCCCACGAGTCCGACACTACACACACGCACACACACAAAGGCTCACAAGGTCAGCACTAAGCTGATAAAGCCCATGAGTTCGACGGGGTGAACAGCGCCATCATCAATCCGTGAAACCCCCAATGTGCGTAGTGCATAGGGTATCCCAACAATGGCATAGTTTACAAGGAAGCAGTAAGTGATGGAAGATGGAGATTTGTTACTCTAGCGGGCGCTGGGATGTTACCATGACCTCGAGCAGTTGCCCTCCCACCCACCAAGACCTTTTCAAGACCTTTTTTTTTTTTTGTGTGTGTGTGCGCACGTGTGTATGGCAAAGTGTCCCGGGGAAGATCTTTTGTCAGTTTGATATCTTTGACATGTATTGCTATGTACTCTTAGTATTTTTTTTTTTCTGACCAGCTTTGGTCCATGGGCTTCAGGGGCTTCGCGGGCGATTTGGCAGCACTTTTCCCGACCAGTCAATTTGGTCAGGTTTTATATAATTTTCTATTATGTACACTTAAAGTATTTTCTTCTGTTCAAATTTGGTCCATTGGCTCCAGGATATTTAAGGAGTCCCGGCCAGTGGGACTGCCTGGCAGCCCCTTTCCCGAACAGATATTTTGTCAGTTTTTTTTTTTTTTTTTTTTTTTTTTGTGTGTGTGTGTGTGGATATATTATACTTTCATCAGGTACACCCATATTACCTTCTTCCCACTAAGTTTAGTCCATGGGAACCATGGGGCAAGTGAATTAAATTTAGTCATTTTAGTCATTCAGTTTAGTCATTACATGGGGTTAAATTCGCCCGCCGGTCAAAAACTAGCACGTGAACCCCCATTTCTTATTGTTCTTCTGGAATAAGTAGCATTCTCCTACAACTCGGTCAAGTTTCGTGAAAATGACATGGGTTTTGAATGTACAGCGTGAGATTTATGAACGCACCCTGCCAGGGCATCCCTGCATAGGTTCCTGACCAGATTTTGGGGACTTACGATGATATATGTCGCATGGGGGCGCTGCTAGCACAAAAACGAGCACACGAACCCCCACTTGTTATTGTTTTTCTGGAATTAATAGTAAGCCTTCTTCTACAATTTGGTCAAGTTTCGTGAAAATGACATGGGTTTTGAATGTACAGCATAAGTTTTATGAACCTTGTCCTTTAGCTCACCACTAACGTCGATGAGAAGGATTTGAGAGATTTCCGTGTTTTCTGCCGCGTGAGGGCGCTGCTTGTTCAAGAAAGAGAGTGTAAACCCTAACTTTAAAACCTTTACCTCGTTTTGAGTACCTTTTTCTGCAATTCTTGCAAATTTGGAGAATTTGGATTTTTAAAGAATTAAGGGGATTTAAGTTTGTCATTGCAGATTTTGTTGCCAATCATGGTCTTGATCCCGTAACGCTATAGGCCCTATCATTTTCGTACAGGACGGCAGATTAATCATATTCTTCAAAGTCCCGTAGAAGAAAAACAAGCACATGAACCAATGGTTTTATCTACATATTTGGGTTTCGGATGGGTCAAAGTTATGGTATGGAAAGTTTGAAGAAAATGACTTCACTTCAACTGAGGAACGTCCTTAAGTGTGGGGAATATGCACCAGGGCCCCGTTTCATAAAACTTGTTATCAGTGACAACTGCCTCACTATTATGACAAATTTGCACTTAGCCAGTCAGCTGCGAGGATTTCAGTAGCTCATTACAGCTATGACAACTTGTCACTGATAACAAGTTTTATGAAACGGGCCCCAGATCGCATCATTAGGAGCTAATACTGTAATTACAAAAAACAACAACAACAACAACAACAACAAAGCTCCCTACCATCTGGGAGGGGGATATAGATCGGGACCGCGATCGGGACGCCCCCTAATTAGCGCGCGCATGCGCGCGAGCGCCGAGACGCCGATCAGAGTCGAAAATCTCACTCATAAAAATTTTTTGAACTTGGCATCACTGGCAGGGCATGGGTGTATGCAAGGGGGGTCGGGAGGGTCGTACGACCCCCCCCCCCCCCCCCAAAAAAAAAAAAAAAAATCAGAAGGTCCACTTTTTGTAAAAGACACTTTTTGTTTTTCAAGGGCTTTTTACCCTGGGGTCTATGTACTTTAGGAAGATGTAAGGTTAGCTAGTCAGCAACTTTTTTTTTAAATGCACTTACATAGTATGAAGTTTCCAACTTACCGATTAACGAACTTGTAAGTGACCAACACAGGTTTTATCACCAATTTTAACATAGATGTTTTTTTTTTTTTTATGTATGCTGAAAAAGTCACTTTTGTATGCACCAAATGGCCCCATTTTGAGATATAAAATTCAAAAACTCCCTACCGTGGGAGGGGGGACATCCCCCTCCCACACCCTCCCCCCGCTCGGTCGCTCCGCTCCCTCACCAAGGTAAAGGTCCAAAAATTGTGATTACGACCCCCCAGAAAAAAATCCTGGATACACCCCTGCAGGGGTCAGGCTGACATGCACTTTTTTAATGATTAGAATAGCCCCAAAGTCTACATGAAGGGTCAACCCTTTTCGGGCTATAATAGTGGGGTAAAGTGAGTGTCATAGTAGTCGTCGCTCTATTAACTGTGATTTATGCAGTGTGAATGGTAGGAGCCTACGGATGGCTATTGTGAATCATCACTCAGCCTGTGCAAGAACGGCCAGTGGCATGCCAATGGAGAGCGCTGAATGGTAAGTAAAACTGGTGCAATGCGAAAAGTTAAAGCTTCAGTAGTGCTTGAACTGAACTTTAGACATTAGACCATGACCAGGCAGTGATAATTTGAGTGGTATTGTCAAGGGTATAGCCTGCAGTGAACAAGGGACCCGAGTGCTACTGAATTTATACTCGTATCATTGATAGCATAGTCCGCGCGGCATATTGGTCTGCGCAGCTGTAAGTATACACAGCCCGGCCCAGTCGCTGTGTATTCGAGCGTATTAACAGCGTCTCGTCGGGCTAGGCCTAGTATCTGCTGGTAAACCAATGGGCAATGAATGGTATGTGGATTGAGTGGATTATATTGCATTGGTATGCTAAATGGTAAACCAAATAGCATGTTGAGTCGCATGCTGAAGGGTAAACCAATGGTAATCTGAGTGGATACTATTATTCCAGTGTCGTACTTGACGGTATTAGTTAAAGCTAAATGTTATTTTGTGAAGCCAGGGACAGGGTATAGAATAGATTGACAATGGTCGATGGTAATTTGAATAGTGAAAAATCAATTTGATTGCTGGTACCATTTCATTTACCATTCATTGTCTAAATAAGATATTCCAATTGTTTGAATTAGTTTGGTACGGTAGTGGTTTTGAATGATAAATTCTGCATAGTAATTCTACCTTCCAAGCTGAATTTATAGGGCCTGCTTTGTTTTCCAAAGCTGAACTTACAAAATTGAATTACCTGTAGTTCTGGTAATAAACCAATCAATGGTGGATGATAAGCCAGTGGTACGCAGGTGGAAGAGGATGAATGGTAAATTCTAAATAGTAACCGAGTGACAACATCAATCATTTATTTACCATTCAATATCGTGCAAATAAGCACAAGTATAAGCTTGAATTGTCTTGAATGGCTAGTTCTGAATGGTAAATGAATGGTGCTGTAACATAAATGGTTCAGATATTGTAAGTGGTGATCATTACATAAACAGTACCAGGTACATAAATCTCGGAACAGCCAAAGTCTATCCATTCTTTTTCTTCATTTGAATGCTTTAAAACTATTTCTGAAAATGGTGTTGTGAAAGTTATGTGCCATATTCACCAACAATGCAGTCTTGATTCAATCCCAACATCGATGCTAAAGAAATGTTTCCCGGGCCTTGATTGGTCCGTGCAATTACAAATATATCATCTATGAATCATTTGAAATTGGTTGTTTCCTTTGCAGTTTAACTAAGCCGATATTTTAACCGACATTAATGCCACAGCCGATGAACTTGAGTATGCCAAATTAAAGATAATATCATTGCCAACCTTATGTTCTCTGCCAAATTATTGGAAAAATGGCAACATCGCAGTTGCGTGAATATTTGAAACTCTGCTGCATGGGTATTGTAAAAACAAACAAACAAACAAACACACTCACGCACACATGCACGAGCAAGTTTTACAAAATTCGAAATACAGAACGTCTTTTTAGTCCAAATTAGTTTTATAATAGGCCTACAATTTTAAATATTACTACTAGCTTTTGAACGTTTGTTTGTTTCCCGCAGATTGTTTGAGGGAATTACTTTGAATCTACACTTTATAATAGAAAGCTTGGCTCAAAAAGCTAGGACTATTTTGTTTTTCCAAACAGAGGAACCAAATTTTATAGAGCACAAACGTTTACATAATCTCTTCTTTTGAAATAAAATTAACAACATTAATATCTTAAAATCTCCTTTGAAAACCCATCTTTTTGCAGTCTAAACAAACATTAAACTGTGTACCATTGAACATTACACTCATTTGTTTTCTGAAGGCGTGGCAACGTCGCTGTCTCAGAATAAAGTGGGACACGGGATTACACTGTGACACATAACAGAGTTAAGCGCATGATTATAAACTATGTGTTGTGGGCTCTATAGGCAATATGTATTATTATTGTTCGTCTTACTATTATCAGATTGATCATCATCATCGCCATCATCATGATTATCATTATTATCGTTATTATAATCATTAAGTGGTAAGTTCTGATATTAAAAAGTAAATGAACGGTAATTCCAATGGTATACAATATTCATTACATTTTTGGGGGTCGTTCTTGTATAAGGGGGCAGTCGATGTATTCACATTATGTTTAAATCTGCATGTCTGTGTCAAAATGACCTGCCCCTCACTACTGAGTCTATGTAGTACTGTATATTATGAAAAGAGTAGCTAAAATAAGCAACATCTTCTTACATCTAAATTAACTTTACAAACCTGCGTTTTGCATCAGAGTCAACACTCGCAGTGTTTTTAAACAGAACTTGTTGACGTTTGGGCAAGTCCAAGATAAGGTCCCCTCAGAAGGCAAAATTTCATCTTTGCTCAATATTGACATGTTTGGTATCATTTTGAAGCTTATGAGATGAAGTTTTGATTTCCATGAAGGAAAAAATGATATTATGTAAATACATGCAAATTTCAAGGGCTTCATTTGCATACGTCATGTGAAATACAGCGTTATGTATGGGACATTTATTAAATTCATATTTATTAAAAAGGAAAGCAAATGATATTTGATTAATATGTGGACATAGGAAGTTCATCAAATAGTTTAACTTGGTATGAAAATTTAGAGATTATGCAAATGATTATGCAAAATAGCTCATGTCCTATCATGAGATGTCCCATACGTAACAAATAGAGGTAATTTTTTTTTTATTTTTTCTGAAATTTCTGAGGTTATTTGAATGCCCTTTTGGAAAGTTTTAATCTATTGTTTAGAGAAGCTAAATACCATAGAAAGAAGAAAAAATAGTAAAAGAAATCTTTCTTATTAGGCAATTAAATAATGTTACGTATGGGACATCCTCATACATATTGCATGTAACTGCATGTAGCTAGCTCAGAGGGTCTCTCAGTACACAAATGGTAAATCTTCCTGAAGAAAGCATCCCAATTTTGCAGCTACTTTTGAGTTATAGACACATGAAACAATACATATGGGTCATTCCATGGGGTTGGGTCTTCTCTAGATTTTCATGTTGTGTAGGGAATAAAAGTCATATTCTGACAAATTTATCAAATATTTGTCTGTGGTTTGCAGTTATTCTCGGAGAGAAATGTGTGAAGAATTATTTGATGAAAAAAAAACAAGCATTTGTACAAATGTATTTTGTCTATGACTGTTTCACTAATGATGTCCCATGGTTTTTTGTGGTTTATGTTGTGACATAAATATATGCCTTTTTCATGGCAATGTAAAACAGGAATATACAACCTTTCAGCATTATGCCTATCATAATAAAGAGAGGCAAGGTGACTTCTACAAAGACTATAAGGCACATAAACATTTGTAACAAAATAAGAACACCAGAGCATCTTCAAGCAACCTCATACCTATGTTACAAGCGAAGTCCATGGCAATTTTTGTTGTAACATAGGTATAGCATGGTTTTACATACACTTCCAATCATAATATGATCAGAAACTTTATTTCTATAATGAGATTTATATTTCAGGAGTATTCTTATCCAAAAATTAGCATCAAAATCCTCCAAACAAACGAGAAAATACGGAACATATCACTGTACGTCAGTGCGATGTCCGGCCTCTTCGTGTAACGTAGGTAAGGAAAGACGCGTCTCGCGATAAAAAGAAGAGCTACTAACTTCAGCAATCATATTCATGTCACTGGCAGTCCTCCCCCAATGGCAGAAAAACTACTCACAGCCAATATACACCTACGTGGACAGCGCAAGATCTGTTTTTCTGCCGTTGTCCATGTAACGTAGGTACAGGAGTTTTAATGTTTCTGATGTCAATTGGTAAGCTTTTACGCTATTTCACGAAAATAATAACATTTGTCATATTCTGTAACTATATTAGAGGAAAAAAACAACATCTAAACCTCTGAACTGGCCAAAAACACTGTGGACGATGATACTGTAGTCCCACATACTGAGATATTTGTTACAGGTTGATGTTCATAATTTTGACTGCCAAATTTTCCGTCCATGCCGGTCTCTGCAAAAGGAGCATTATATTCCTCTCTTAGAAAACCATACAAAAGTATATCAGTGTATCTTCACTGCAATATAAAATTGTTTTATCTCCCGATTATTGTGAATTTTTGGACCCTTTTGTCATTAGGTATCTACCAAGGTAGACGTGCTAGAGTTAGTATTAATCACTATATACTAGTTGGAAAACGTAGATGTCCAGACTACATCTGAACTAGAGAAATAGAGTTTGCCTTATTTTGCTGGTGATATTGAGGGATCTAGGAGCTGTGAAATTCTTTCTCTGTAACAGATTTACATCGAAAATATCAATGTTTTCCTTCCAAGATTTCACTGACCTGTTAGATGCTCTGATGAAGTTGTTAACATTTCACAAGGATTCACCATTTCCATTCCATGTTCACCCACTGTGAAGTCTCAAAGCTAAAATGCCAGTGTCCTATTCAGTTTGGGTGGGTAGTGGGTAGGAAAGGCTTCAATAAAATTATGAACCCCAATCAAAATTGGACTATTATTGCTCTATACTATCATTCAAAAAGAGGGCGACAATTTCGATGGGGGTTGAATAAAAAATAGGGCCTAGTATTATTTTGGGAGTCTATTAAGGACCATAACTGTAACCGTAACCCTGACCCTAGCCCTAACCTTAGGTAGGACACTGGGAGCAGCGACCTGCCCTTCCTACAGTCTGTAGCTTACATCTGAAAACAAGTTTTTAGCATAGAGTATGAAAATTATATTTTCCTATGTTTTACATGCTATATTATTGTTATTATTTACATCATTTCAAGCATAGCCCATATTTTTTTTTTCAATTTTGGTGGGAGGTACACATGGAACTCTAGCTAATGGGTATGCCAAGAGGTAGAAATGTAAGCAAAATTGTTAAAATTATTTAATTCCATTCATAAACACACAGATACATCAACAGGAATATATAGTCAACCCCGACAAAAATTTTCTTTTAATTTTTCTATTCTATTTCTCTTTACACCTTTTGTTCAGTTTGTTAATGAATCTGCCATGACTCCTCCTCTGCCACCGCTACGTGTTAAACTACATGAAAGAGTGAAAAGGACACATCCACAGCACTCCACAAACAGAGAGGAAGCCGACAAAGCAACACCCAAGAAGAGTGAATGTAACAAACTAGACAAGAAGAAAACTGCACAGAGGGAAAATGGACAGAAGAAAAACAAAAATCGAGGGCTAAATGGACATTGGCGAAAAGAGCAGAAATTAACTTCAAACAAAGAACATAGAGAAGACAAGAAGACTTGTATAAATTCTCTTTATTAGTTTTCTTAGTTAGTTGACAACTAGTTGATGATGTTGTTAATGTATATAAGGTCAAATTGTGTAAAGCTTCACTTTCTTCTTCTTCTTCTGATTAAGTCTGCCTTCTTTCATACCAGAGTTACAAAGAATTGAAGTCTGTGTAACGTAGGTATTGTTCCACAGGTGTGCAGTAGATATAATTCCCCAGAACTGTTACAATAGTGTTATTTGTGGGAACATACATAAAGTCTATATGTGTAGGTTTTAACATCTCACACCACAATGAAGGAAATCAGTTGATATGCCGTAGTGTACCTATGTTACAAAGACATACTGTCCGTGTAACATAGGTAGTACACTGTGGGTGAGGTTGTTGTACGAAAACCCCTGATTATAACAATAAAATCATGTTTTCACTTGAATACCCATACAAATCACTTGCTTCAATTGTGGTGTCTTTAAGAATATTGTCATTGTGTCACTCCTGATGAAAAAGTTAAACCTTTGATTGAAATTGTTAATGGTTTGTAGAAAAAAACATTTTAATAAAAGTGGCTTGCAGTTGTCATCAGAACATACAATCTTACTAATAATGATCTCATGCGCCTGTTAAATAACATGTTGATGTGCTATGGATGAAAAAAACGTGGATGTGTTCATTGTTATCATTTCAGAACACAAAATTATGAAGGATGTCAACAAATGAAGTCCGTGTAACATAGGTATTTTGCCATACCTGTTTACCCATGCTGACTGAAAGTGTGCGAAGTAATAAACAGATTTCTAGTGGAATAAGTTGAAGAATGGGAGTAACAAATCAGGGTGAAAAAGGAAATTTCAATTTACCCAACTTGAATTTTCAACTTGTATGTCACAATTTCAGTCCCAACCCCATGGAATTACCCATATACTTGACTGAACAATTTTCAGAAAGGGGGAGGGGGAGATGGCAAAATACACAATGAAAATCAGCATTAAAGGGATGGTATACACCTATGTAGCTTTTGGAGGAATGGGGATTCAGTTTTCAACATTTTACGAGATGACTGGAAACCAATTATATGAATTATCAAAGAGCATACAATTCTAAGACTAGAGGAATTCAAAGTTTATTTGATGGAGATCCAATTTGAAATGGCTGAGATATCAAAAAACAAACAAATACGAAGTAAAATGAAGTGGTCCTAATAAAAAATGTGACCCACCTTTTGTTAGAACACCACGTTAAAACACCACGTTTCTGGATACCTCAGCCATTTCAAAACGGATTTTTGTCACGTTACAATGTACCTTTGAATTCCTCAATTAGAATTGTATGCTATTTAAATATATCATAAAAGAAGTGCTAATTATCTTGTAAAAGTTGAAATCAGGATTCCCATCTGAACCAGAACTGTGCAGTCCCTTTAAGTAGAGACCTCTGATTTAAAGGGTACTGATTAAAGGGTACTGAAACCGAATACACAAGCAGATTGAAAAATTGCAGTTCAACTACAAGTATATTGGGTACTGTTCACCACACAATGTAGAGCTCTAGCTACATTGTAGCTGCATTGTATAACATATGTGATGGATAATGAAGATGTTACTTCAAATTAGTGTTTTTTGTATCATTTTTTTTTATTGCAAGTGATAACAAATTGTCCTTATTCAGTTTTCAGTAGTAGCCACGACAAAAATCATGGGTATACAATACATACTGAGGTGTGACTCGAATCAATGACCTGATTGCTAGACAGACATCATATATACTGGATTACTGGGGTTCCACGCAGCAGGTATTGCATAATCAATTGCCTTTTTTATTAAAATTAATATTTCTTGTGTCAAGTTGATTCTTATTGAAACTGAATGGCAAACAGTCCTTCATTAATGGAAGTAAACACTTTACTATTTAATTTTTTAGTAGTAACTATCCTGATAAAAATACAGGGCATACATACTCAGGTTGGTCATAAAAATATAGAATATGATTAAAGATTATGACGGTCAATATTTGGGGAATATTGTTCCCTTGACAATCTGGATCAGTATTTGAGTAATTTCAACTGATTCCACCTCAATAATTATGCAAAACTTTGTTTATGGGTATTTTGCAAAATTATTTTGCAAAATACCCATAAACATGGTTCTCCACACACTAAACGAATGGGGGACAAAGGGCATGCATACTCAGGTTGTTCATAAAAATATAAAAATATGATTGAATATGATTATGATGGTAAATATTTGGGGAATATTGTTTCCTTGACAATCTGGATCAGTATTTGAGTAATTTCAACTGATTCCACCTCAATAATTATGCAAAACTTTGTTTATGGGTATTTTGCAAAATTATTTTGCAAAATACCCATAAACATGGTTCTCCACACACTAAACGAATGGGGGACAAAGGGCATGCATACTCAGGTTGTTCATAAAAATATAAAAATATGATTGAATATGATTATGATGGTAAATATTTGGGGAATATTGTTTCCTTGACAATCTGGATCAGTATTTGAGTAATTTCTACTGATTCCACCTCAATAATTATGCAAAACTTTGTTTATGGGTATTTTGCAAAATTATTTTGCAAAATACCCATAAACATGGTTCTCCACACACTAAACGAATGGGGGACAAAGGGCATGCATACTCAGGTTGTTCATAAAAATATAAAAATATGATTGAATATGATTATGATGGTAAATATTTGGGGAATATTGTTTCCTTGACAATCTGGATCAGTATTTGAGTAGTTTCAACTGAATTTTACTTCAATAATTATGCAAAATACAGATAAACATGGTTCTCCCCACAATAAACGAATGGGGGACAAAGTGTCCCATACGTAACTGTCCCATACGTAACACGTCATGTCTGTCTTTAATTAGAACCTGTGATTACAGCTTTTTGCCTCATGACATGAAACTTACCTCTGATAATCTTGAGTGTTGTGACTTTCATCACAGTGAGTTACAAGTTGTAGTATGAAATACTTTCAGAGAATTTTTAGGTTGAAAAAAATGTTCAAAAAAACAAAATTTTTCTGGTCCCATACGTAACTGCACATATTTTCTCTTCTAGAATATAATTGTGAAGGTCTTTTTTCTCCATGTTTTATGATTATACTTCTCCTTGATATCAATCACCATGATAAAGTTCAATATGATCAAAGGCTATTAACACTATTTTTCAGGTCATAAAAGTCTCTGAATGTCCCATACGTAACACGCGCGTTATCTTGGACTTGCCCGTTTCCAATGTTCCAGCCAAAGAGACTGGGTCATCTTTGGGAAGGTCGTCCACATAATAGGCCTACACGACTCAGTGTCCACACAGGGAACAATACGCACCTATTTGATCGGGTGTAAGAATTATTTGTCACGCGGAACATAGACATGCTGGCTGGACAAGTATACAATACGGTTCATATTATAGGCAGAACCTTTCGTCTATTTGGACCAGTGTTACCTGGTACTTGTTACAACATTTTATGTTTTTAACTATGATGATTCATCTCCTATTAGGACAGGGATTCGGTGAAACCAGACGTAATCCCCCCGGAGCAATATCCCCAGCGTTATAGACTGGTCTTTCACTGTAAGTATTAATCACACTTCATCTTTCACCAAACTAACATTTCTGAGGAGCCTATCAAACAATCAGGTGTGTGTCTATATGAAATCCGTTAGCAGCTGTTGTGTATTTTGTCTTTAATATCAAATGTACAGTATATCAATGTAAAAAGATATACCCCTCGAAATTTCCATCTACATGTTGTCAATAACGTTGTTTGTTATGTGTCATATCTCAATCCGATTGACTCTCTCACAAAAAAAAATTGCCTTTGAACCTAATTTTTATTCTCAGCCCCAATTGATGTACAGTGTAAATATAATATTACTCGGTTTGAATCTATAGTCATATATTAGTTGTTCTCATATTCTGTACTCAGACAACACATCCAATTCAGTTCATTGCTTTTTGTCTTAAGGACCCATTGCAAGACATCTTAGTCATGCCAAGGCAGAAAGTGGCAGTGGTAGGAGCTGGCATCATTGGCGTTGCCACGGCAGTCAACATCCAGGCTCTCTGCCCAGATGCTGATGTTACAATCCTTGCTGAGAAGTTCTCGCCGGACACGACGTCTGATGGGGCGGCAGGTTTCCTACAGCCTTACCTGGTTGTTGGTACGCCAAATGAAGACGTGATGTGAGTATGGAAATTATATAGAAATCTCTGTCTTGAAAGAAGTATTTCTGTTTTCTTCTTCTGCTTTAGGGTAGTCAGCCTTCTTCAATCCTATGTAGATTATTGCAAATATCATCTTTTTTTAAATATTTTATTTGTGTGTGGGGGTGTGTTTGACAATTCCAGTGGGATTTAACTCGGCTCTTCAGTAGAGAAGTAAAGTTTGCTCTGTTATGTGCATAGCATAATATGACATAATATGAATGTTGGAGATATCACGTTTGATACATATGTGTAGGTCAGTTGTATCACAAAACATCCTACCATATGAAAATTTTGTAATAAAGCCTAAAATATAATAGGATATACCACTATTTTTCTCAATAAACCATAACTGTAGACGGTTTATTCTAGACACAATTTTTATTTTAACTATTGTTCACATTTTGTATATTAATTTTAACAATACTTAACATTGATTATACAGATTAACATTTTTACATTTGTTATTTCTATCCTGAACTCACATTCAAAACTATATTAAAGCAGTAAAGCTGGGTTTTTGTTTCATCTGCAAATGGTGAAAAAAAAAAATGCTCTTTAAAGTCTCTTCGACTGCCGTTCCAAAGGGCACTGTATAATTGCCGTCCTTGAACAATGAGATTGCTGTCACTAGCCCGGATATTGGCCTTTCCACAGGACTATCAGACAAACAACTCACTGCCAGTAACATGTGACCTAAGATTATGCTGTTCTGAGGACACATATATATATATGTGTGTGTTGTGTGTGTGTGTGACCCTGCATCACAAAACCAACAAAAAGTCGCCAGACATGGGTTTCCAGTTAAGGGCAGATTCTGAAAGAGCAGACTCTAAGCTTTTATAGAATGATGTATAACTCAATTCACAAATGGACTCTCCTATTAAACCTATCTAAATACTGGAAAGAAAGCACACACTCTGGAAAAGTATGAACTGTATGAGAAAAGAGGCTCTGAAGTACAGGGTCTATTCAAGCATTTAATCTTTACCAAGTCATGCTTATAGCTGTGTGATGAAAGGGACAATTACACAGGATGTAAACCACGGGAGCAACAACAATGAAAGGATTATCAGATTAAGCTGAAATTAAGCATCTTCTAATATTAACACATTCTGTCCATGATTAATGCCAACTTTCAAAGCAGTATACTAGCGTTATTCTTTCAATAAGTTATTATAAACTTAAAAAGTGAAGGGTGTGCAAAGTATTCAAGAAATGAAAAAGGGGCCTCTAAGACATACCTGATCATTCTACTCTATAGAAAAACTGGGGAAAGCACACTTTCCCATTCATGTTCTTATCCCAAACTAGAGAATAATGTGGAAGAAGAATAGCTCTTTCAAAAAATATGAAAAACTTAAGATTGACTCGGTTGACCCATTTCACCTTTATAAGGTCCTCACTGAAAATCAAGGGATTTGACTTTTTTTTGTTCGTTTTGTGATGCACGGTCATAATATAGTGTTATACATAGTGTATATATAAATATACAGCGTTGTCTATATATATATATATATATATATATATATATATATATGAAGGGTTTGTTTGCAAAAACCGATAAGTCCATTTTTGAAGATTTTGAAGTACGATCTCTATCATAAAGTACAAAATAATACCTTTTAAATGATATATTGGTCACTACATATAAATGTATATTTTTGAAGTTATGGTCAAAAGAAGCACAAATTTTCTTATCATTCTCTTTATTTTTCTTGACCTTTAATCGCAAATATCTCCATTTGGCAAATATGGACTTATCGGTTTTTGCAAACATACTCTTCATATCACACATATGATATAGTAGAGAGGCTAGAGTATGAAGGTTTCTGTTAACATTCTGCTTTCCATATTCAACTCTAGGAATATTTACCTTTTCCTAATTCCTTTTCACACAAAAGCTCAATTCTATAGCAGGGCCCATTACAGAGATCAAAGTTCTTAGATTTTAACCCTAACTAGGCCGGGCTATTTCGGTAGATGATAGAGCCGGGGGGGGGGGCTCCCAGGCCCCCCTCCAGATCTCGGCCATTGACCGCGTGATCGCGACGAAAATTTGAAATTTGCACGTTATTGCCTATGACGTAATCTAAAGTACCATGAAGTTTTTTTTTTTTCAGAAAAATTATTATTTATGCTAAATTATGCTAATCTATGCATAATGATGCATGAAATCAGACAATTTGGTATAAATCACTAAATAAAGCTCAAAACAGGCACATGTTTTGTGTAAATATTCTTTTTAGTGTCCTTAGCAAATGTAAGAGAAAAAAAGTACAATCAGAAAAAATTTCTTCAGTATTTTATTGTTTTTTGAATTTCTTTGTTTTTTCGAAGAAATTTGTCCGCAACATGGTTCCGAACAAGAAAATATGTTATTGATTAATTTTAATCAATAAAACCCCCAAATAATCATGCTTTTATGAAATTTGCCTGTAAATACAGTTTGCTTTGAAATTGTACACGAATTCACGTTTGATGTGAGATGTAAGTCATGCAAAAACACCTAAGACAGGGAAAATACTATATTGCTCACGTTTTGTATAATTTACTGACTGTATGAAACACGTGTGGACATGTTCCCGCAGGAGATGGTTTTCTTCCACCTTCAAACACCTGCGGAAAATTGTTCTCTCCACAAATGCTGGGAAATCTGGTGTTCACTTCACTTCTGGTTATAACATCTACAAACACAAAGTGGTGAGCTAAATATATTTAGTTGCTTTCAGGAGACATATCACACAATACATGCTTCCTTTATTTGCATACCATGCTCACAGACTGTAATCCATTGATTGCATTTTCTTTGTGTTCTACCAAGTGTTTTACTTCGAATTATTATGAAATGCAACGTGAGCACATTTTGGGAGAACATAATGGTTTGTAGTGAATTTACAAGGCATACTCCATCGAACTGAGCTATCACGTTGATATTTCTTATGCTGCATTTTACACCAAGCATGGTACGATCAGCAACTGGCAGGGTTTTTGCTATGATGCGCCAAATGGAACCTTGTCTGGTTCTGTTACAAGAGAAGCAGTAACTCAGTACAAAATCACCCAGAATGTTATTCTTATGTCAAAATCAAGAGCAACAAAATCAAGTGGTTATACAGTAGAAAATCAATTTTGTAACGAAATTATTAGCGGGGAAGTGGTATTGTAAAAGAACCAGACATGGTTCCTTTTTGCGCACCTATGATAGCAAAACCCCGTTCCTTGACTCGTGCCAGATTTGGTGTAAACCCAGCTTAACTCGGGTAAAATGAAACGGGGATAACTACATTGCGATTACACCACTTAGCTTCAGACAGTGCACTACAAACGTCAAGATCTCCACTTGGTTCAAAACCATAGCGAAGACCCTGCAAAATTGTATAGGACACACCCCAAAAGAACTGCAAAGAAAAAAAAAAAGGAGATATAAAAAAAAAAAATCCCTTATAGATGGTGTATAAGAATGCATATACCTGCAATGGGGTCATCCACGTGCATATCAATCAACATTCAGGCCAGAAATAGGTCATTAAAGGAAATGAAAGATTGAGAAAGACAATGACAATAATGGAGATAATAATTAGATTGATTTGGACTATTGTAGTATTAGTGTGTTGTTTTTTTTTCTTTTACTATTTGCCTTTTATAGCCAGAGCCGAACTGGAAAGATGACGTGATTGACTTCCGTATTGTTCCTGAGAAAGAGCTGCAACTTCTGTTTCCTTCCTTCAAGTGAGATTTTTTTTTTTTTCAAAGTCTCTGTTTCCTTTGCTCTCTATCTTTAACCAGTTGAAGACTAGTCCTGAGTAAACTCAGACAGGGGTCTAAGATTGGAAATGCATATTTTAACAGCATAAGCTGCATTAATTCGGTATAAATTCACTTTTATTTCATCTTTTTGTATGATGGAGATCCGTGTGTTTTGTTGACAATGTTACTTTTATACTTACAAGTGTAGGCCCTATATTAAAATTCATAGTTCGGAAGGATAATTCTATCTTTAAGATTTGTTTAAGTTTTGTTCAGTGAGATAACTTTTTTTTTGTTTTTTTTGTTTTTGGTCTAGAGTTGAGTTTCTTTGTTTGCCATCCAACAGGTGTAGAGTAAAAGATACTTTTAAAACAGTCTGCAGTATATTATACATATATCAAAGTATTTGATAATACATGATGGTACCGTATAATAAATGCAGATGAGGTATTGTTTAAGAGTGTACAATGTGCAAAAGGGATATGTGTGAATCCTTCAACTCTGTTTCACTTCCCCAGATTTGGCTGGTTCTACACCACCTTCATGTGTGAGGGCCACAGATATATTCCATTCCTGACAGAGAGGTATTCAAACTGAAGTGCATCGCACAATATATGACTGATCGTATGCTATTTGTAGCAGAACGTATAGCTCAGTGGAGTCATTTTTAGGCCTATGCGATGCGAATAATGCAATTTCACAGGGCGTTTAAAGGTCCAGTTTACCTTTGGGAGCAGTGATTTCAAAAATGTTCCAGATATCACATTTGATGCATATGTGTAGGTCTGTTGTATCATAAAACATCCTACCATATGAAATATTTGCAATAAAACCTAAAATATAAGGAGATATCAGGGTTTTTCTCAATAAACCATAACTGTATACGGTTTAGTCTGGAAACATTTTTATTATAACTATTGTTCACATTTTGTGTATTTAACAACACTTAACATCGATTATACGGATTCAAATTTCGACAGTGGTTGTTTCTATCCCTAACTCACATTTTAGAACTATTTTAAAGCACTAATGCTTTCATCTACAAATGGTAAATTATGCCTTTAAAATAGGAAATGGCTGCCCGATAGTAACTTTAGAACAATCGGAAACAGACAAAGCAAGACTGCGTGTGCTCTGAACTGGTTCAAAGTTTCATGGGTTGGTAACTCTACCGTTTATTGCCCCATAAAGTAATGCGCATTGTGATTTAAAGTCCGTGTCAACCATTTCTGCAAGTTCCCCAGGCCAGCACCAGCTCAAAGCTAACTAAAGAAAATTGAGCACCCAAACAAGTGCAACGTGTTTGTAATACACAGTCCATGCAGCTGAGTGCAGAAAAGTAGTTATTGATACTGTTCATTACTAGGGCCCTTTAACCCTAACTTACCTGTTTTGACCGCCGCTCGCTGACTCTTTACTTTCAAGTCTCGCGCAACTTTTGAGACCAAATTTGTTGGGGTATACCGTTCCGAAGCCATGCCCCTTCAAACAATTTTCATCAACCCCAAAATTGCTCAAAAACGTGATTTTGTGTACAAAGTCAATACAAATTGTGTTTTTTCAATTAATTCATATGAAGATTTATATTTTCAATTTTGATACCTGAAATCAATTTATTTTAGTATAATTATGCTTCAAAAAATGTGTATGACAATTCTGCTGAAAAAACAACAAAAAGTTTGAAAAAACAAAGAAATACATAAAAAATTGATAAAACAATAAAAAACAAATTAATTTTGATACTGATTTTTTTTTACGCACAAATGTTTGGAATGTCGCTAAGAATATTTACACAAAAAAATCAGCATTCCATAAGCCAATTACAGACGAAAATTATGTTTTTTGAATATATTTGCGTAATTAATTAATTTAAAATATAAAATGCAAATTTTTTGAAAATTTAACTTAACAGTATTGTAGGTTATATCCGGCTTTATGTTCACGCAAAAATTTTGCGGCGATCGCGCGATCAACGGCCGAGATCTGAAGGGGGGCCATAATGCCCCCCCCCCAGGAATTCAAGCTCGCTAAATAGCCCAGGTAAGTGTGGGATAAAAAGAAAAGTTTGGCTCTTTAATATGCAGATTAAAATACTTTTCATGAGTTATAGCTCTCAGCCAATCATTAAGATCCATATCGCTATGGGGTTTTAAAGGAATGCATTGTTATCAAATCTGTTCATGTCTCCTGTCATATAATATGGTTGTATTCCAAAAGTGAATGGAAGGGTTACAATCATAAAATCTCCATATTATAGAAACATGCAGAAATCTAAAAGAATTGGCCAATTTGTAAGAGAAATAGGAACCTAGGGTGGTATTCTGAGGTCGTAATTAAGTCTGTGATTAACTTCGTGATTAAGTAGTGAAGTTAATAGGCCCTTAATCATGGGCAAAATCGGTATTCTGAGGACGTAATTAAGGTATGATTAAGTCCCCTGTAATTATCTTAGGTCCCTCCCATCTAATTGTTATTCCATCCAATCAGACGCGTTGTTAGAAGCCAAAATGATGATTACACGCGCAAATATGCCCTCAATGCGCGCTCCTGCACGCCCTCTGTAATTACAACCTTAGAGCTCCGTGCGCACACTCCGGTATTTGATTACAACCCCTCACCTGCGCACGCGAAGATCTCAACCTCTTTGCTCACATAGAATGACAAAATTCCTCGAAGATCGACTATATTTCTTTTTTTCTCTGAATTCTACGGATACCATGATAACAAGATTCAACCGCTCCTCGGTTACCGAAGACGGTAAGCATCGTTGTGGCAGAGAAAACACGATGTAGTGCGTGATATCGGAGTAGTTAATTACGCTCTTTGGTATCATTAAGTTTTCCATTAACTTTCATACTTAATTACACCCTCAGAATACCGATTCGTAATTAACTCTGTGATTAAGTCCTCTCAGAGGTGCGCGCGCATTGATACGCGTAAACGGGTAGGTCCTTCCCGCCAAAACGCTTGTTGCTATGGCAGTTAATATATCCCCTACTTAATCATGCTCTCAGAATACCAATTTGGTAATTAAGTGCTAATCAGACACTTAATTAGCTCTCAGAATACGGCCCCTAGTTTTCTTAAAATTTAATGGTAATTTGAGCGGATTACTCATAAAGCTTTGGAATGAAGAGGCTTTTAAAATTCTTCAAGCAACATTTACATTGATGTGTGGAATATGACAGTCTCAACTGGCAGAAATTTTTTTACTCTGCCTTACGTAAGGCTTGCTGCCTCTGCATCTATGTCGGAATCTGGATGGATTATTTGATGCTGATGAAATATAAGCTACAAGTGTACATGTCTGGGCACGAAAAGGTTTAATAAATCACTTCATATTTAATTATTTTCCTCTCATTAGTACCGTAATGAACTGTGACTACAGTATATGCTGAATGATACCAGAATAATCCATGCAGCTGGCATGTTAAAAAGTGCGTGTCCTTGACACTATGTTGTTGTTTTTTCGACAGATTCCAGAAGAATGGTGGTATGTTGATGCAGCGGAGAATATCCAGTTTTGCTGAGGTACACTGAGAAGAGTTTATTTGTACATTTGTGAAGCTGAGCAATAGAAACATAATTTCGACACCCTAAAAACAACATTTTAAGTTACTGTTGGAGGCAATACAATGTACATGGATTGGTTTATGGGTTAATGAAACAACCCTTTCATACTATACATTGGATTGGTTTATAAGAAATTAATGATAATATGCTAGACACTGTACATGTTTGTTATATTGCATATCATTATTTTTGTCTATTCTTGTTGGTACTCTTGTCTAAACTCTGATGAGCTATTGAAACCCGAGGCAGAAAATGTCTTCACAAAGCTATATATCCAGTCTTTGAGGATACTTTTCATACTATATGTGGAGGTTTGAGGGAATTTTGATAAAGAAATCATTTTGTCCCACAGTACAAATTTAATTCCTATAACAATGTTGTTTTGTTGTTGTTGTTTAGAAACAAGACCAACATTCAAAACCAATTTGCCCCGCAAGAAAAAAAAAATTATATATATGAACAGTGTATCTTCCAAGCATCAAGAAGACTTTAATAATCCCATTTAAGAAAGTAACCAAACCTAGGGCGATGAAATATTGCCCATTAGATATTTTAAAAAAAAATTACCTGAAGATAGCTCAATCGTTTCAAGAAATGTAAGCCCTTATATTCTCTCTAAATCCAGTTTTATACATGACACACAGTTAATGTAAAAAGCGTGATATATAGAAAAAGGAAACAAGTCAAACAAGTCGAATGTGAATTCATAAATATATACATGTACTTGGCGCACAGTATCACTAATGAATAAGGTAGGTAAGTTTTCATATAGTTTCGAAAGCCTGCAGCAGAAACTAAAAAAAAAAAAAGAACAACAACAACAACAACAAACTAGATCTTAGATTTTGAAAATCGTTAAGTACAGAAGGTTATGCTTAGTGTTATTCAGTCACTATTGAAGTTGGTCCCATCTCCCAGGCATTTCGTAGTTTGATGTTCTCTCCTCGGTATCCGTGGTAACCCCTCCAGCTCTCCGGCCAGTATGATGTAGTGGTGAATTGTACAGGGGTGTGGTCGAGGTTTCTAGCCAACGATGACTCTGTGAGACCAGTCCGTGGCCAAGTCATGAGGGTAAGTTACGAATCACATGGAATTGTCACATATTCCTTCAAAATTTACTTAAATGAAAGCATAGTGCAGGTAGAATGAGTGAAAGTTCATGATTTTTTTTTTTAACTTTGTATCTTCTCTGTCTTTCTGTATGTTTCCACCATGAAGTGTGGTTGCCATGGCTGGAGGCATTCGTATTTTATGTTTTTGGGTTGTCCGTCCATCCTTCTGTCCTTCCCCAATCAATTTTGTAGACGACGTATTCCGGAACAGCCCTACGTATCCAAATGAAACCGTGCATATATACAATGTAAAAAATATGAGTGGGGGAAGCTACACCTTATCAACATGTGGGTGTACAATGCGCTCCCGTTATTCAACGAGCAAGGTACAAAAACGAAATTCTATTACAAAATGCAACGAAGCGAAAAGTCAGGTCCTAAAGTTATCATCTACACACCTTTACGCACTCTACTATTTCAACATAACAAAATTTAGATATAACAAATTCAAGGAAATTCCCAGGTTTCACGAGATTAATGAAAAAGGAGAAGTTTAATACAAAGACTATTGTAACTTGATTGTGTCGTGGGTGAGTGTGTGTGAGTGTAGGTGTGTGTATGGAGGTGAGACATCTCACCTCCCTGGTGTGTGTGCATGAGTGTTTGTCTGACCAGGGAGGTGGGGTCTGACTATATGAGTATACCGTATATAAAGTGATATAATAGTATGTGAGTGTCAGTAGTTATTTGTGTGTTTATCCTCAATACAGTGAAGTTAAATTTTCTATACAATTCTGCTTTTCCAACTATGCCAAAGTCACACATGGTGAGTAACGTATTATTTGTAAGGTTCTGCAGAGTGCTAAGACTTGGATAAAATCTTCTTTGGCGTTATCCATCACAAATATGAATTAACTGTCGACTAAAGTGGGAAATGCCTCTCGCAAGGCACATTGTGTGTCTTGCGGGGGGGGGGGGGGGCTGTTAACAAACCACATCATGGTTTTAATTACTCACTGATGACAAATAGACAATAAAAATGGTTCCTCAAGTGTCACTATTCATAGGACAACAGGCAATATCAAAATCTTCTCTACAAGGCAGAAAAAAACCTTTATGTGAATGTGCAGCATTATAATTGCTCATTTTCATTTTTTTTTTTTTGACATGGTATTCATTGCATTAATTACAGTTTTAGCCACATTATACAAATAGTTTATCACCGTATCTCTTGCTTTGCATTTCATGAGATTGTTGTCAATTTTGTATTTCATTTTGGCATGCATTTTTATTCCATCGGAGAGTCCACTCAATCCTTAAATATCACAATACACACTCTATCACCCTATCTTGTATTACCTTTATGTATGCATGTACCCTGAAAAATAGAAAATTAAAAACAAAGGCGAATCAAAAACTTGCGGTGTTAGAAGCAAAAACTCATCGCATATTGTGGTGAGAGAAAATAAGGCATTCCTGATCTGTAAATTTAGATCACTAAGAATTAAAGGGCGCTGTAGCTCCCTGTAAAAGGTACCCCCACTGCTCCCCCCCCCAAAAAAAAACAAACAAACAAACAACAAACAAACAAACAACAAAAACAGCAACAACTCCTGCTGCCCCAGACTCTAATACATGTATCAATGTTGGGAATGGTAGCATTGCGACAAATTCATCTCCACTTGTTAGGACAAAGAAATATCAATAAAAGCAAACAAAGTACCAGAGGGATCATCCTCATGAACCTTTGAAGTTTTAATGTCTGTCTATGCAAATAGTGGTACCTTTGTGTTAATGTGATGATCGACAAAAAAACTAGTATATCTTTTGCAAAACGACAGTAAGAGAACAGTATACGCTTACCTATCCTTGACACAAGTGACAGTTTAAATGCTGAATGACCTCATTGCCTGTTCTCTCTCCCATCTGTTTACAAATACATGTTTCCTTTCCAGTTATCCAAACAATCCACTAATGACTTTGTAGGTCATTCCTCAAAGAGCGAGGGAGCGTTTTACTATATACCAAGGTGAGTTATTGTAGGGAATGGTCTCTCTCTCTCTCTTGTGCGCGTGATGGTTGCCATAGTGACTTTGCCTTTTGTTCTTTGTTCCACACATACCAATAATTGAGAACATCATGGTACATGAAGTTTCTTCTTCTTTTTATTGAACTGCCATCTATGCACTGCGATGCCGCTCCAATCTAACAATTACTCACATGTGAGGTTGACAGGTTCCTCATTTTTCAAATACCCTCACGCTGTTATATTAGTTAGTCTGATAAAAAGAGAGTAAAATCTTTAAGAGTTCAACAGTACAAATTTGACTGAAATCAGATGAAAAGTAAGGAAGTTATGAAATTTTTAAAGTTTTGGTATTATCTGCAAAACAGTTTTTGTACTGTAGATATGAATATGCAAATGAGTGAGCTAGCCATGTCATGACCTCACAATTTTCCATTGATGGTATACAAAAGTGAAGAAAATTTGATGTTTCAGTCATTGATGTCTGAAACATGATGTTATTCCTGGTTGAATAACTTCAGAATAGTGATTAATTAGATATGCCAGGATTTGAGCCTCGGGCATAATTGCGTTTGAATGAAAAACTGGAAATTTCCCAATTTTATGTCCAAACTATATGGCAAGTTGTGAGGGGATGACATGCGCTCTTTGCCATTTGCATATTCATATTGACAGTTCAAGAACTGTTTCCTTAAAAATTAGCAAAATTTTAAAATGTGATAACTAATTTTGTCACCCAATTTCAATCAAAATTTTACCTTTGCAAATGTAATAATTTACTCTTTCTTACCAGACTAACTTATATTTGGACTGGATTTCCCCTTTATAGCATGTAGAACTGGTATGCATGAGGTCCTCTTGATATTTGTGAATGCGGAATACCACCATTCCTGAACCTGGAGACAGCCTATCTATATAGGAGTCGGTTTCATGAAGTCACATCACATAAACCTGTTTTTATGTAGCTGTGAGAGAATTTCAAAGAGAAGTAAAATCCATTTTATGCAGTCTCTCTTATATACATGCCTGAGCAGTGCACTCTTTGATGCATAAAAGAGATGGTACAGCATTGGTGGAGATGAGAATTGGGCTTTTAACTTTTTGCGAGATACCAAGAAAACATTTATGAAATATTACAGAGCATACCATTTTAAGAGGAATTCAAAGTTTGTTTGATGAATAGCGGGTTTGGAATAACTGAAACATCCAAAAACAAAGTAAAACAAAGCGATCGTAATAAAAGCTGGGTCCCACACTATTACACTATATATTAGAATCGCTCTGTTTGAATATATCCGCCATTTCAAAACCAATTTTCATCAAATAAACGTTAAATTCCTCATGGAATTATATGCTCTTTCATATTTCATAAGAGCTTTCTCATTATCTCACAAAAAATAATGTTAGAAACCTGAAATTAGGTCTTAACCAAAACTGTACGATCCCTTTAAACACATGTTTTGACAAGTGACAGTGTACATTAACCACATGACAGATGTGATTACATTTATCTATTCATATCAGAGTGGAGAATGGCGCTATAATGTAGAAATTGTATGTATGTATGTATAAAAAAATTATTATTATTATTATTATTATTATTATTATTATTATTATTATTATCATTATCAAAGCTTCTCGGGGGACTGTTTATTGGCTTGCTATTTGTGATAATAAACGTTGCTAGCGAACGATTTAGAATTCAAAGGCATAAAGTTAAATGTTCCCTGAAATACAAATGCATGCTGATTTGTGTTGATTTATGATACCCTCAACATCACTTTTGCGGTGAAAAGAATATCTAGAAACAGTCCGTATATTTCTATCTTATTATTCCTCTATTTTTCTGTAGATTACGTGGATAACCCCCCCCCCCCAAAAAAAAAAAAAAAAAGAAATAAAATAAAATAAAATAAAAAATAAATAATAATAATAATCAATAATTCCAAACCAATATTCTTGTTGTGACCTCATCTGTCAATCATTGCTGAAATACTAATATGATTAACAAAAGACATTGGAATGCACCCTTGCCTAGACCGAGCATAATTTCATGTTCCCTTGCCATGATTAATTGTCTTTTGTTACATTGATATCGCAGAAGGAGCTTACTGGATGCAGAAGATATGACAAACAAAATGATTAGAACTCTGCAATACATTATTTTGATCTAACAAATTTTAGAATTTGTAATTTGTAGACCTATTCACATCAACAGTTCAAGTAACATGTAACGGATGTCGGGAACCTGTAGGGGATGTCATTATAGGTGGTTCAAACTCAATTCAATTCAATTCAATTTTATTTTTGTATTTCTCGATGGAAAATACATGATATATAACAAAATATGATAATACAGAATGTCCAGCTTGGATATATACATGAAGAAATAGGAATACAAACAATACATAGCGGTCGATGTGTCATTTTCAATCAAAGTAAAGGATGCAAAGAGAAATACGATGGAACCTACTAAAAAGCAAAGCTTGTTGAGTGTAGGTCCCAACAAAAGCCTAGTGTGGGGAACAGGATGAGGAGCATGGGTACAGTTAAAGACCAAAAGTAAGGATAAACAAACTGGTGGCAAGTCAATGGTGAGAAGACAAAGGAAAAGAGACAGAGAAAAGTAATGTGTGAAAGAGAGGGAGGGGGATAAAGTGAAAAGTGAACGATTAAGAATATATATGAGAGCACACTTGTGTACATCATAAAATTATATACAATTTGTAACTGCTTTATTGTCCCCGCCGAACGAGTTCGAGCAGGGGACTATGAAACGGGCTCCGTACGTGTGTGTGTCCGTCCGTGTGTCCGTCCGTGTGTGCGTCCGTGTGTGATCAAAATCTTCAATTTGCTACTTCTCTGTCATTTATGAGCCAATTTTGATTCTGTTTGCTTTATATGATAGCATAACATGGGAGCTTTGAAACTTCTACACAGAATTTCAGTTGTGACCTTTGACCTTGACCTTTGACCTATATTGTACATTTTGCTACAAAATGCTACTCCTTCGCCATTTCTAACCCGATTTCGATTCCGTTTGCTTTATATGATGACACTAGGTGAGGGCTTCAAAACGTCTACACAGAATTTTGACCTTTGACTTCTTTGACCTTTGACCTTGAGTTTTGACCTGTATTGTACATTTTGCTACAAAATGCTACTCCTTCGCCATTTCTAACCCGATTTCGATTCCGTTTGCTTTATGTGATGGCACTAGGTGAGGGCTTCAACACTTCTACACAGAATTTTGACCTTTGACCGTGATTCTTTGACCTGTATTGTACATTTTACTACAAAATGCTACTTCTTCGCCATTTCTAACCCGATTTCGATTCCGTTTGCTTTATGTGATGGCACTAGGTGAGGGCTTCAAAACTCATACACAGAATTTTGACCTTGACTTCTTTGACCTTTGACCTTGATTTTTTGACCTATATTGTACATTTTGCTACAAAATGCTACTTCTTCGCCATTTCTAACCCGATTTTGATTCCGTTTGCTTTATGTGATGGCACTAGGTGAGGGCTTCAACACTTCTACACAGAATTTTGACCTTTGACCGTGATTCTTTGACCTGTATTGTACATTTTGCTACAAAATGCTACTCCTTCGCCATTTCTAACCCGATTTCGATTCCATTTGCTTTATGTGACGGCACTAGGTGAGGGCTTCAACACTTCTACACAGAATTTTGACCTTTGACTTATTTGACCTTTGACCTTGATTTTTTGACCTGTATTGTACACTTTGCTACAAAATGCTACTCCTTCGCCATTTCTAACCTAATTTCGATTCTGTTAGCTTTATGTGATGGCACTAGGTGAGGGCTTAAAAACTTCTACGCACAATTTTGACCTTTGACTTCTTTGACCTTTGACCTTGATTTTTTTGACCTGTATTGTACATTTTGCTACAAAATGCTACTCCTTTGCCATCGATTTCGATTCCATTTACTTTATGTGATGGCACTAGGTGAGGGCTTCAAAACTTCCACTTTATTATAACTAAATATCAACTGCTTGTTGTGACACTGTACGGTAATCACAATAATACCACTTAAATAATATATATCGTCGGTCGCATTACGAACCGGCGAATGTTCGAATTTGCGCGGAAACACGATTACGAGATAATCGCGTTTAAAGAATCGGGACTTCTTTAAACGTATAAAAACGTGTCTTATAACCGCACATTGATGATAATATTAAGAGAGTGATGAAAGCGGAATTTTCTGCTTTGTTTGATACTAAATATTATTTTGTAGCAGCACCTGGGGCTCTGTGGTAGTGATGCAAAGTGCGTTTGCCGGTTCGTAAAACCCCCCATTTCAGCGTTTTACGTATATCGTGTACTAAAGAGAGGGCATTACGAACCGGCAAATGTTTACATTTGCCGGTTCGTAAAGCCCATGCTCAATACGTGTGGACGTAGCGAGTGCGCATTACGAACCGGCAAATGTAACATAAAATGGCGCGTATCATCACACATTCCACACGCTTAGGTGGTACGCGCACAGTGTAATGTATACATTCGCCGCTCTAGGTAGTGGGATTGTAATACATTCATGTTCATTCATGTTCATTCATGTTAGTTGTATCATAATCATGGATATTAGGAAAGTGTAACAAACACCACAGTTATTTTCTCAAACTACACAACCTACCTGTACTTTTACACATCAATTGTTGATGCGAGTACTGTTATCAAACTGTGCAATGGGTTTTTGATTGGATGAGTACCGTTCTATTAAAGTGTGCCTGGTAGTCACTGCAGGGCTGCCAACTCTCACTCATCGAGAGTGAGACTCACTCATTTTGGTCCTTTCTCACTCTAAAACTTTATTTCATTTGCATGCATTTCTATTGATCTCACTCATTTTGCCTCCTAAATCATAGCATTGGCCTATGGGAGTCTCACTCTCAACTAGTTTCAAATGTTGGCAGCCCTGTCACTATCTATAAATATTACAAGTGTTAAGTCAATATCAGTATTGAGAGGATATAATTACACCCATACAAACACGAACATACACAAACACACATACACGCACATATACCAGTAAACACACTCGAACCCACACACACAACCTACTTTCCGACACATTAATTGTTGATGCCAGTAATGTTATCAAACTGTGCAATGGGTTTTTATTGATTACTGGATGAGTACTAAAAGTGCGCCTGGTAGTCACTGTCTATAAAAAAAGTGTAAATTCATTATTGAGAGAATATAATTACGGCCATGCAAACACAAACATACACAAACACACACTATACATGCACATACCAGTACACACACTCGAACAAACACACACACACACATACCCTCTTACAAAGCAGTCATAATCACCTTGTTCTCTCAATTCTAGGTATCTGTGTCTCTCTCACTCCTCTTTTTTCTATTCTTTTGTTCTTTTTTTTTTTGTTTTCTATTCACCAGTCCCCAAGTTTGTGAAGAATTCTGCATTTTATTAATTCAAAATGCACCATTCCACATGTGTGTTCATAATTACATACAGTAACTACAAAACAAAGCATTCTCCTCAAACTTCCAGATATAACCTGTAAATTCAGAGAGTGATTTTTTTTTTGCATTTTCGACAGCTCACAATAATTACATTGCACACTATTATTACAATACATTATATTACAATTGAAACAAAATAAATGTGACATTCTCCATGATACTTCACTATGTAATCTCACTTGGAATGAGAAGTTAGGCATTTGTTGCATTTCAGAATTGTGTTCTGACCACTATAAAAGTGGTGCAATAACATGTACAAAATATAAAATTCTCCCAACACTTCACGAGGTAATCTGACCTGTAAATTGGTGAGAAGTTCTGCATTTCCTTGACTTTAATGTATTACTGTAGTACATGTGTTAGTCACAAATAGTGCAATAACATGATCAAGTGTACCATTCTCCTCACACTTCACAAGGTAATTTTGCCCAGGGTTGAATTAATGAAAGTGATACCCAATGTGTTTATAAACACGAGTCTACAAACTTTAACAGTCTGCCAACTACTGGACTGCTGGGAGGAGAGTAGTGTACGTCATTTGTCTCTTTTTGCTGTCCTTAGGATGGGGGACAACATGTTAATAACATGTCTGGCTAGCCATTCTCTTTCTAGGACCAGAATTTTCAAGGCATGATAATATTGTCTGATACACATTCTGCCATTTTCACTAAGGCAATCATAGCCAAAAGATTTATGGTTACGTGTTAAATCACATCTTTGAGGGTTAAAATGTATTCTACCATCTACAAATATTTCTGACTTTTTGTAGGCTTCCCCACTGTTCAGTTTTTTTTTTTTTTTGACAATTCTGTTTTAGATTCCATGAATTTTTTCATGACAACTGAAGATCTATCAGGAATAGAACTGATGTAAGTACCTACATATTCTTCCACATGAAAATCTTCTGGCTTTGCACTGACATCTATCTTCCACTCCCTCAAAAGCCTCAATGGCAGTAGTTTCCAAATTTGCATTATTTGACAATAAATGGAATACATACTGGAACACTACACTTTATTTCTATTGTTTCTTTTATATTTGAATAAGGTCCTCCCGAAGTGATAAAAATTGGTCGATTTGTGTGAAACTGTGTTGAAATTATTGAAAGCATGTAGCAAATATGTAACACTGAAGATAAAATAATTACCAGAAAGTATTACAAACTTGATCATGCATCAAGTCTATATTTGTACAAGGCATTATGAGCAAGAAATTCACCAATAATTCCCTTTCCTTTCCTTACAAGAAACATGTACAATAGTTTGCCTAAATGGTCTTTATTTTAGGAAACTTGGTCAACAGTTAGTGCACTACATATAATAATGTAAATACAACCAGATGTATACCAACAAGACTAGATAGAGGGCAGTATAGAATACATACAGCATATGAATATGCTGTACTTCCATTACACTTCACAAACAGTTTTCTATTGCTTTCCTGTGTCCGGTTACCATCAAAATCGGTTCTTCAATGTCTGACAGGGACATTGCTTTCTCGAGATTTAACAGTTTTCCATCATCCAGCAAGGTTCAGTATTCTTTGTAATCTGAAATAAGAGTGGAGGACTTAGTCTGCTTTCAAATTGAAATCAGGTACACCTAATTGAAGAAAAACAAATACATAATTTGATGAAAGTGCCAAGTCTGGTTGAATAATTGTTACTTCATTTACTTTTTTTTAAACTATTGTTTGCAGAAGACAAACTATTTTCTTTAAATTTTACAGGTTGCCTGCCACAAACTTTTTCTTACAAGAGTGAAGGATAAAAGAAAAAAAAAAGATAATCAAAGTATTTATCACATTTTTAAATTATTTTACATTTGTTATTGGAAAATGAAGTTTTGGCTCATAATTGCTTTTTTTAGGAATTTGCACCACACAGACAGATAATGCAAGAAATACAAACAACAGTTATACAATGCCCTGAACTTCTCAACTCCAGTTCTTAGAATGCGTACACCACAGTTGTTCGTAGAGGCTCTGCTTCTGTTGCTGCTGCTGCTTCTAGCAGTGTTGCTAATGTTCCTGGAAGTGCAGATGCTAAAGTTGCAAGTAGAGGCTCTGCTGCTACAGTGGTAAGTAGAGGCTCAGTTGCTACAGTTGTAAGTAGAGGCTCTACCACTGCTGTCGTACTTAGAGGCTCAGCTGCTAGGGCTGTATGTACAGGCTCCACTGCTGCTGCTGCTGCTGCTGCTTCATTCAAGCGGTGCTGCTGATGTTTCTGGGGATTCAGCTGTTACAAAATGAGGCTCTGCTACTGCTGTCGCAAGTAACGATACTGCTGGGGAAGTTGTAAACAATGCATCAATGAAACAAATTATGTGACCATCCTGAGGGTAGAATCAACAAGATTTATACTAGATATACTTGCAAACATCTATCATGGACACTAGAATCTACAGTGTATTACATGCACATAAAGCAAATTATCAGTAATTGATTTTGTTTTGGGACTGAGAAGAGACGTTGACATAATAAATTGTACGTAATAATCAAAATCAGACTTTTAAAGAAAGGAAGTGGAAAGCTAACAGTCTTCAGCATCCTACAGTCATTACAAACTGCAATTATGACATTTGTTTTATTCATTACACAGAATTGAACATTTATATTGAAATGGTAATGCAATGAAAGTACATTGTACCTACATGATACTATGCATAAAAATCTCTACATCATTTTAAAATGAAAAAAGACATAATATATCTTGATAAACTTATTGATGTAGAACAAATCAGTAACTATGTATTCAAATTACCTCAGGCAGAAAGAGGAATGCCCTCGTCATCTGACATCCTACGTCCATCCATGGGCATGTTGAAGACTTGAAGCACCCTCCCTTTCCACCAGCCATTTTCACTTCTCATATGTACGCAGGAACCTTGTTTCGGTTTGGTCCGTTGAGCATGATAGAGGTCACTTGAGCTGACAGGATTCATAGAACCATCCCTCTTCCACTTGACAAGAACATCTATGCCTACGGTGGTTCAAAAACACAAAACATTGTATGGACAATTTCAGTGAGAAATTTGATAGTTGTGTCATACACTATGTGATAGAACATTACAAGTACCTGCAGGTTTGAAAAATGTGAAGAAGAGTATTTCTTAGAGCTAAAGCACAATTTCAGAAGAAAAAACATAGTAACATAAGGAAATTCTTTACAGGCAATCACCTATACGACATTTTGTGAGACAAAATGAAAATAGCTACAGCCAGCATACCTATTTGAAATGCAAAATAAATTGTCATCAAAGTCTGCTGATCTCTGAAGGGCATAGTAATTCAGGTGCTATTGGTCTAGCTTTTACACCTTGGGGTTGGCAAAGGTAAATAATGATAGCTGCTACACATTCTTTGATTAGAAATGTGATGTCTTTCACATAAAAACCTAACAATCTTATACACAGAAGTGTTAGTGCTTGCTTTTTTTCTCTTTTAATACATTGAGTAGCAGTCAACATTGATATACATGTATGAAATAATTACAGTAAGGCCATTAGAAACTTGCCCCAAGTATGCTCAAGCAGGTGCCTAGGGAAGAGCTTGTAATATCAACATGAGCCTGTCCTCACCAGGTTAATATCTGCATAAGATACTTGACAGTAGAGTTAGATAAGATCGACATTACAGAAAAGGTATGACTACATTACATCCCAGATATCAAAACAGTGATTTCTGTCAAATGACATCGTATTGTTCAATCATCTATTCCACTGAAAGTAATAAATGACCTATCCCATTCACCGTAAAACTGAGAAATGTTTGTGAATACCTGGTTCCCGGTACACTTTATGGTCCACAAGTACCGGTACCATAATCACTTGTTACGAATCAAACTTACCATTATAGGCAGAAGGAAAAACATCCTCATCACCACTACTCTCTGCGGTTGTACGTAGAGGCTCTGCTGCTACAGTCTGAAAGGCTCAGCTGCTACAGTTGTAAGTTAGGATCATGCTGCTACAAATGTACAGTTTTACGGTAGCATACGTAGACGCTCTGTTGCAATAGTACTGTTGGTAGGCCTACTGTAGTACATAGAGGCTTCGCGACTACAATTGTATGGAGAAGTTCAGCTGCTACAGTTGCACTTTACAGGCTCTGCTAATGCTGCTCCTGCGCCGAGAGGTGCTGCTGATGTTCCTGGGATGCTAGCTGCTACAGTTGTAATGATAGCGGTGCTGCCTTTATTTGTAGGGACTCGGCTCCTGCTTGTAGTGGCCTGCTGCTCCTAGAATTATCCCCAAGATATAAATAAGGAAAATCATGTCAGTGTTATCAGGGCACAAATAGGATACCGCGGATATAGAATAAAAATCCCTGGATATAGGCTTATACTTGTACATGAGTGTTAAAAAAAAACTGTGAGTACCGTGTACCGGTACTGGTAATCAACTTCGTTTAATTTTTCTGAAAGTTCATTGATATCTGTCCAGGTAATCAAAATAAGTACCGGGTACCTTCGGTAACGTACCGGTGAATACAACCTCGATCTAGCCTATAAATTTACTGTTTATGCAGGATTTTAGTTAGACAGTAAAGGCCAGAGTAGCTATTCTTGCAGGCTTAAGGAAGCTATATGTAACTATAACTGACTTAACACTGACGCTAAACAGTCTCATCATGCAATTTCATTCTTACTTAGGGCCTAAATACATTTTTTTTTTTTTAATGCAACAACATGAATCTTTGAAAACAATGATAATCATTTATTACTTTGGGCCTATTTTCAGTTCTACCTGGGTATATGCAATTGCTACACGATATTTTTTTTTTCAGTTTATAGATTCTACTATGCTTTAGTTAAAAAAAAATGCATCCGGGTTGTACATATGGGAGGACTGCTTTATCTCTGACCAAGAATTAAATCAAGGACCCCCTTCGACAAATGGTGGCTAGGTGTACGACTGTGTCGGATCTACAAGGAAATGAAATACACAGGAAAGCTACTTTTACATGATAATGTCGAGCAATTCTACTTCTCTGATGTAATATTTTATGATTACACATTAACCTGCCCCGATTATCATTACTTTTGTTTTTAAACAGAAGATTAAATAACAAATGAGCAACAAAATGCACCTAGTAGTTACATACCAGCACAATTCCGAGTGCATGGGACTGATGGTGATGACGAGCCCTCGCTCGCGGCCTCGCAAGCTCCTCGATTCGCCCCACATACCTCACGTGTGTTCCGTCTGAACAGGGATTTTACGAACCGGCGTATACGAACATTTGCCGGTTCGTAATGTCACAAATTGCAGCATTTGGACATTTTGAAAATTCGTCACTACCAAAAATACATGTTTTCGTGAATTTTGCGATTTGATATTTTGGGGATAGATAGAGTTTGGTATGGACATTCAAAAAATGGAAAAAAGTGAATTTTGAAAAATTGACCCAAATTCGAACATTCGCCGGTTCGTAATGCGACCGACGATATATCTTTAGCTGCAACAAACTCACTGATGCCAGTCCAAAGATTTAAACTTCTGGCGGGACATATATTACGCACCGCGTAATTTCTACTTTTCCTTGTTCAATATGTGATGAAAGCGATATACTGGTGACTACTGTTGTAACAAAGTCCTTGGGACCAGCAATTTTTTTTTATTTTATTCATTTATTTATTTATTTATTTATTTATTTATTTATTTATTTATTGGTTACAAAGTATATCGATACTCCATTATAGCTGAACAGTGAAGCATGATGTAAAGATATAGAGATGATAATTTTCTGTGACCTGAATTTCTACTTCGTTGCACCGGGAATTTCGTTATAATCGTGTCAGTTATACTGGGAGTGCATTGAATCTGTAATAGTTGTAATGTTTAAATGTTGCAATACTAATCAGTAGTTTGAAACAGCACACTCTCTTTTAATAACGACGCGTCATGATGCTGTAGCTATTCAGCAAGTTCAGTTTAAGTCCCATTTATGATTAGGCTAGCTAGTGCAATCTCTATACATGACTCTGCAAATGATTTTATTGTAAGTCTGTGAATTGAGCACAACATCACACATCCGTAAATATTATATACAAGAGAGAAAAAAACAGTATCATTAAACCAAACCAGATGAGGAAGTGGTATTCACAAAAGGAAGAGCTATCATGGCTACTGCAATGTGATTTGTTGCATGTGTTGCAATGCAAAGTTTTGGAAAAGTGCGCCTCTACACATAATAAACACGTTGCAGTTCTATGCGAGCAAAAATAAACACAGCTCCCCCCCCCCCCCCCCCCCCGAAAAAGAAAAAAAAAATGAATTAAGACATCTAAAAAGTTCAAATGAAGGCCAACTATAACATGAATTCTGCAATTCTACAATTGTGTGTAGCTGAATTATTGTTACACACAAATTTATAAATTTGTGTTATTATTACGTTTTACGAAAACTGGCCCAGTTTTGAATACAGCACTAAACAGTAATGTTAAATTGAAAAATCTTCCACCTTTTCAATTAGATTTCTGATTTTTATACACAGAGTCAATGCAAACGATATCTGTGCATCGTAAAAAATGGCAGTTTGTCACCGAACAATATTGCCAGTGGCCATGCATAGAATCACACAGCTTTTAATAGCATTCTGATAATCCTTCCTCATAAGTATGACTTTTCAGTATTACCGTCTTTGTACTAAATACTAAATCTTCCATTTTTTTGATGTTTGTGAAATATGATAATTATGATGCCTTTATTTTTTAATTTGTCTTTGAATAGGATATTTATTAATTCATTAGAGTTGTGCCCAAAGAAATGTCTGGATTGCAGGCTTGGGGCTGCAAATCTTGAGTGTATTCATGCAAAGCTGCACACTGGTGCTGGTCCGAGATCGAACGGTCCCTGACCAGTAAAAATCACTGTCAGACCAGTAACTTTTTCAGGATTGAACCGGTAGAAAATGGGGAAAAAATGCGTAGCTATTTCGAAAGACAAATTGAACCAATAGAAAAAAATGGGTTAGTGTACAGCCCTGATTAATGTGTTCATGATGTTTATGAGCTGCATTTTTTAGTACCGTTTCTTTGCTATGCTTGAATATGAGAATGTTGAATATAATTATGTGTGTGCGCACATAAAGCAGTTTATTAAACTTCGCGAAGAATATGACTGTGAAGATACAAAAATTGCGCTCGCACACACTCCTAGCACTCGTACACTTTGCACAACTGAGCATACCATGTATGATAATGCTATTATGTGCACTAATGAAGGGGTTTCCAGTCTGTGTGGTGTTTTGATGGTAGGGAGCTTTAGATTTGCGGCGCGGACGTTCGAGACAACGATGGCGTTGGACGTTCTCCTCTCTCCCTACGTCCTGCTGAAAAGTAGCTTTTACGCTGAGATGCAACCCATAGAATATAAGATGGCACCCCCATAAGATCAGAGCATGAAGTAGCTCTCTACGTCGTGAATTGAACGGACGTATCGATAGCCCAGAACGCGTAGTGAAAACTCAAACGACGCGAGCGATAAATAGATCAACAGATATGCGATTTTGCGCATGCTCAGAACAGGATTTTTTTTTTTTTTTTCTCTCTCTCTCTGAACGTCCCAGTCGCAAAAAATCTAAAGCTCCCTAATTATCATGTTCACAGGCTTTCTGACATGTAAAGGCTGGGGTTACTCTTCTCATTTTGAATGGGCTTTTACCATTCACTTCCATCAACAGCTTTCCAATGAATCTGGCGAATACAAATTTATCCTCAAAATCAATCCTTCGGGAACAACAGATTTTCACTCTTTCATGCGGTGAGTAAACTATACATCTCTGTTGGAAATGCAGATTACTTTTTTAATGTGGTCACATTAATTCCACAAATCAGCTTTTAAATCTTTGTTTGTATGTCTTGTTTCCTTTGAGCAAACACCCACGAACAAATAATGATCCTCTCCTCTCCTCCATAACCTGACATCTCATCGAATAATGATAATGGTGATGAATGGATTATCTAAAAACAACTGTACACGCAATTGGCTACTTGAAAAACTTACTTCCGGTCCCGCTCCCGGTATTATGGTAAATTTTACTGTGTTCTCATATCTATGTGTGTGAGAAATCTATTTTCTTTTCCTGCAGCTGTCACCCTGCATGGCTTCCTAAGTCTTTAGATATGTGTGTGTGTGTGTGTGTGTGTGTGTGTGTATTAATGTATATATTATGTATGATATGTATACATACATGTATATATTTATACATAAAAGAAGAAACAAACTGGTAATGCATTTTTAGCCAATAAAGCATGAGTTTATTCAACTCAAATTTTCGGCATCCTACGCCTTCTTCAGGAGTCTTGACAAAGAAGAAGAAGAAGGAGGCGTAAGACGCCTTCGGTGTCCATCGGTGTTTATTCGATTCAAATTTCCGGCGTAGGACGCCGAAAATTTGAGTCGAATAAACTCGTGCTTTATTGGCCAAAAATGCATTACGTGTGTACCAGTTTGTTTCTTCATTTCTTCTCGGAGACAATACGTGAAATCTCAATTTATATATCTGAGGGGCCCACATCCACAAGCTTTGTCTTTTTAGTCGGTCCCTCCATTTTTTGAATTTTAAGTACTGTCTACTTCCCTCTTATCACTTCAGTTTTCATGACAATTATCGTAAGGTTCCACAATTATTGTATGCTCTTTTCATCTCACATAGTTTTATGCACCTTATTTTCTGTTACCAAAAAATGTGACGTCTGTATATTTTTGTCGAAAAATGAAATAAGAATTGAATTTGATATATGCATATAGATATATATATATAGAGAGAGATTGTGTATTATAATGTGGTGTGTGTGTGTGTGTGTGTGTGTGTGTGTTGGCCTATGTCAAAATCCTGTAAAATGAGTTGTGAAATGATCTTACTCATTAAGATTGAATGTTACCCACCTAACAATAACAGGAAATGGAAAATCAAATAATAACAATACTATGTATGTGAGGAAATGAGGTTCTGAACTTGAGAAAAAATTAAATGAGTATACAAACTTTTCAAAATACTACTTGATTCTAGATGGTTTTAGACATTCAATAAAATAGGGTAGCACTGTGAAAAACTCCCCAAAACTCATATTAACAGGGAGAGTTATCAAAAAAGTCAAGTTTTTAGCCTTTTGTTCAAAATTTTATTGTAGTTAATTATGTGAAGTTTGATATTTTCTCTTCTGTATGAATTTGTGAAGGAATGCTTTGATATATATGTGTTTGATTTCACAAAGACAGTGCATGTTCCATTTACATGATAGTTTGAATTAAACCGTTACTTTGAGAAAAAAAAATTCAAAACAGTGTGATTTTATTTTATTTTCTTGAAGAGCTTACTGTCGAGTGGTATCAAGAGAATCTAAAATTCAAAATTCAGAAATTAAATGTTTGCATGGTGTATCAAGTTAAGTTATTCTGATGGGTTGATTTGTTTCATTATAATTTGTAAGTTTTGGTGTCTGCAAAACAAAACAAAACTCCCTTAGAAAGTGAGCAGCATAAAAAAAAATAATAATAAGTCAATAAAACAGAAATCTCTTTAAAAAAAAAACAAACAAACCACACCAGCGCTGTGTAATTAATTTGTATGGCATTAATTTTCAACCATATCAGTTCACTGCAATAACTGTTCATCCAGCTCCGTCGTACTCTGTGGGTTTAGAGGTAAAAGCAAAAATTCAATGTGCTACACTACAGCTTTGGATCAGTTTGTGAAATATTCTGTGCTACGGTGTAGTACAAGCAAATGGATATTAGTACAAATTTCAGCCAGCAAGTATAACCAAACCATCGAATTGCATGATCTGTAATACACTTTGCCGACTTACTACGTCTTTTGTTCCTTTCTTTCTGTAATTCCCGGCCCTGGGTTGGTACAAAAACTTGCTGATTGAGGCATGTCTTTTACATGAATATTATGTTTGATTGTTGTTGTTGTTTTTTTTTTTTTAAGATTTCTTTTTCTACCACGTGGCTCTATAGTATTTATCCTGGCTCCATTAAGTCTAAAGAGCTGGAAATTTGCATAATTGCTTGATTTACAAATTGTGGTCTATATTCACAACACTTGGCACAATGCTTACAGGGATTTTATATAGTAAGGAGTGGAAGAAAATGTTGATGCTACGAAAAGCACTTTCTTTAAATAGCTGTTTTGTTTTCATATTTTTGTCCCCGCCGAACGAGTTCGAACAGGGGACTATGAAACGGGCTCCGTACGTGTGTGTGTCCGTGTGTCCGTCCGTCCGTGCGTGTGTCCGTCCGTGTGTGCGTCTGTGTGTGATCAAAATCTTCAATTTGCTACTTCTCTGTCATTTATGAGCCAATTTTGATTCTGTTTGCCTTATATGATAGCACTACATGGGAGCTTTGAAACTTCTACACAGAATTTCAGTTGTGACCTTTGACCTTGACCTTTGACCTATATTGTACATTTTGCTACAAAATGCTACTCCTTTGCCATATCTAACCCGATTTCGATTCCGTTTGCTTTATATGATGGCACTAGGTGAGGGCTTCAAAACTTTTACACAGAATTTCGACCTTTGACTTCTTTGACCTTTGACCTTGATTTTGACCTGTATTGTACATTTTGCTACAAAATGCTACTCCTTCGCCATTTCTAACCCGATTTCGATTCCGTTTGCTTTATGTGATGGCACTAGGTGAGCGCTTCAAAACTTCTACACAGAATTTTGACCTTTGACTTCTTTGACCTTTGACCTTGATTTTTTGACCTATATTGTACATTTTGCTACAAAATGCTACTCCTTCGCCATTTCTAACCCGATTTCGATTCCGTTTGCTTTATGTGATGGCACTAGGTGAGGGCTTCAACACTTCTACACAGAATTTTGACCTTTGACTTCTTTGACCTTTGACCTTGATTTTTTGACCTGTATTGTACACTTTGCTACAAAATGCTACTCCTTTGCCATTTCTAACCCGATTTCGATTCCGTTTGCTTTATGTGACGGCACTAGGTGAGGGCTTCAACACTTCTACACAGAATTTTGACCTTTGACTTCTTTGACCTTTGACCTTGATTTTTTGACCCGTATTCAGGGTTCTCGCCAGGAATTTCTTCACGCTTGTCGGCATTTATGCGCGCTGTTTTGGGGGTGGGTACGGGAGGGGGGTTCCCCCTCCCGCGCAAAGCGCGGAAGCCTTCGCTAATGCTCAATACAACACAGATAAATCGCCGCTAAAATGCCACTAAATGCGACATTTTCACGGAGATGTAATGAACGTTGTGAGGGGCATATTCTCACAGAAACAATGCAGAAACTCCATACCTTTTGTTAGCGGCAGTTCCTAAATTATAAATGAAAGAGAAGTAGGTGCCGATGGTGGAGGTTCCGATTTCTTTTCTAAGGCCTTTCCTGTTTCACTGTTGCAATAGCCGCCTCTGCATCGCAACAACGCGCGCCGTGTTGCTTTCTCGCCGTCTGCTCGACCACATGGTAGGCCTATTGCATGCAGATGCGCGAGAAGCGATCGAGAACTTTCGTGACATCGTTGCCGCTCCTTTCTGGGTATACGGCGGTAGTTTGGCCGTGACATCAAAGAGATATCATACAAAAAATGTAATGATGGTCATTATTCCGAAGGTTTGTTTAATCATAAAATGAAACGATTCATTACTGAGTACTTCGAAGGTTTGTAATCGAAAACAACAACAACATCAAAGGTCGGTACTACAGATGAATGTTCAAAATAAAACTGATTTCGTTCGAAGATTAACAAGCATTTTTTTCTTTATTATTTTCCGATCAACGAACCTTCAGAAAGGAAGCTATCATCTATCATCGTTATTGTTTTAGAATAAGAAAACACCCTTTTTGGGCCGTTGTTGTATTCCGAAATTATACTGGCAGAACATTCGAAATAACAAAACTGATTTTGTTTGGATATAAACGAATATTTTCTCCTTTATAATTTTTCTATTAACGATCATTCAGAATTAAGAATGTAGAGTATTATTTTGCCATTATTCTTTCGGAGTAACGAACCCTGAGGGTAAGAAAACTGTAACCGTTTTCATTTCTTCTTTATCGTTTTCCGATTAACGATCGTTCAGAATTAAGAATCTACTATTGTACACTTTGCTACAAAATGCTACTCCTTCGCCATTTCTAACCCGATTTCGATTCTGTTTGCTTTATGTGATGGCACTAGGTCCTACAGGAAATGGATCGTGGAAATGTCACTGCTTTGATTTTACTTGATTTGTCCTCCGCCTTCGATACTGTTAATCATGCAATTTTGTTAAACACCCTCCAATCTCTTGGTGTAAAAGGTCAGGCATACGAATGGTCTAAATCTTACCTTTCATGCCATTCACAGGCAGTGTGTGTCAACAGCTGTAAATCAAATGCTATGCCTCTCAAATGCGGTGTTCCACAGGGCTCTGTGGGCGGGCCCACCTTGTTTTCCATCTATCTTATTAGCCTGGGACACATATTGCGCCAGCACAAAATTAATTATCACATATACGCTGATGACATTCAATTGTATTTGTCTTTCAAACCTAACCAGGCCGATGCCTTACATGCTTTGAGTCAGCTTGAGAATGCAATGAACGATGTTTATTCATGGCTGAACTCACATTCTTTGAAATTGAATACGGATAAATCTGAGTTTTTAATGTTTGGTTCGAAGACACAATTAGGTAAACTTGACATTAATTTTATCTCCTTTTCCGGCATGTCAATTAGTGTGTCCCAAACCTGTCGCAACCTGGGTGTAATGCTAGATTGTAATATGACTATGTCTCATCAAGTTTCTAGCATTTGTAGATCTGTAAGATACCAACTTCGTAATATCGGCTTCATTAGAAAATATTTGAACCGCTCTTCTACCGAAAAATTAGTCCATGCCTTGATATCCTCTAGGCTCGATTTTGGAAACTCTGTCTTATTTAACTTACCACAAACTCAGCTCTCCATGCTACAGAGGCTTCAAAATGCGGCAGCACGCATCATCACATTATCCAAGAAGCACACTCACATCACCCCTATTTTGAGATCACTTCATTGGTTACCAGTCAAAGATCGCATTATTTTTAAGATTTTACTTTTGACTTTTCATTGCATTCAGGGCGCTGCTCCTCAGTATAACATTGACTTACTCCATAATTACATCCCTGCTAGATCTTTACGCTCATCCAACTCCGGTTCTCTGATAATTCCAAGATTCACTACAATATGGGGCACACGTGCCTTTGGTCATGCTGCTCCCACCTTATGGAATAACTTACCTTCAGCCGTAAAAAATTGTTCTTCATCAGACTCCTTTAAAAGCAGTCTAAAAACTCACTTGTTTAAAGCCTCAATTTGATTACACATTACATGTACTTGATATTTGTATGTTCTTTATCTCCTTCACTTTCTCTTCCTTCCGCGCCTAGAGCACTCTGCAGAGTGGATTTGGCGCTATATAAATCATATCAATTATTAATTATTATTAGGTGAGGGCTTCAACACTTCTACACAGAATTTTGACCTTTGACTTCTTTGACCTTTGACCTTGATTTTTTGACCTGTATTGTACACTTTGCTACAAAGTGCTACTCCTTCGCCATTTCTTACCCGATTTCAATTCTGTTTTTTTTTATGTGATGGCACTAGGTGAAGGCTTCAAAACTTCTACACAGAATTTTGACCTTTGACCTTTGACCGTAATTTTTGACCTACATTTTGTTGTACATTTTGCTACAAAATGCTACTCCTTCGCCATTTCTAACCCAATTTCGATTCCGTTTGCTTTATGTGATGGCACTAGGTGAGCGCTTCAAAACTTCTACACAGAATTTTGACCTTTGACCTTGATTTTTGACCTATATTGTACATTTTGCTACAAAATACTACTTCTGGCGGTTACATATATTATGCACCGCGTAATTTCTACTTTTCCTTGTTTAATTTGTTTTAAATCTTCAAAAGCATCAAATAAAGATACTATTGTCTATACTTAAAACATGAGTCATGTGATTAGCCTGATATATATATATTATACACTGTTTATAGTATGCAAAGTTTTACAAGAAATTAAATTAGGATTTGTGCAGTATGAAGTAGAGCATAAATACATGTATATCAGGAATTAACATCTTTTAATGCTTGGTTGAATTGCATCACTACACCATGTACACGTTGAAAAATTGCCATTGTGGCAAATTTATTACCATATGTGTTTCATAGCTTTAACTTTGTAGTCGACTGTTTGATGATTGGGAATATGAGGAAGAAAACAAAACATTCTACCTAGACTTTTATTGTCACCATGTAGCATGCTTAATTAATAATATGCAGATGACAATACATTACACCATTACACAGGTGTTGGGAGAGTGCAATCTTCTTTTTTTCACTTTAATGCGGCTGTAGGAACTGCTGAATCTTTTCTTTTTGCTTTACTTTACCATGCAACCATATCCATTATGTTCATTCACCTTCTGACTCAAATCTTAATTTATTCATTTGCTTCTTATCACCACCTGTATGGTAAATGTTAGATTTTACAAGTTGTGTATAAACAAGCATTTAAAAGAACTCTCACCTGGTATAACTTAAAGTCTGCAATACATGTATCTTGGTCTTACAACAACTGAATGGAGGTGATACACTAGAACTCACATCTCTTTGCTGAGGCCTGAATATATCTTACTTTGCATTTATCTTGCTCTCACTGACATTTGCGCTTGCTTTCTGTTTGTTTGTTTGTCTGTCTGTCTGTCTACCTCTCTCTCTCTCTTTTAAAGTACTAATGTATTGTGGGATATAGCGGGTTGTGAATGGTGCAAAGCAGTGTGTTACTGATTATTATATGAAAATGAAATTACCAGTGACAATGCAGAGGTACAGTGTAAGAACATGGTTATATACTCTCTTTTTCCATACCTACATGGTATTTATAAAATTTCCAGTTATGTTGTAGTCAGAATTACAAATTCATCACTCATGACGATTTGATAGTCCTATTTGATAATTAAGAGTGGCATAATGAACTTTGACTGAACACCTGTATGTGACGTCACTCATTTTCAGTCCATTTTGTGCATCATGGTGTAGGCTAATTGCTGGCAGCCAACATTTTCATTGATTCTTGTTCATGCGTATACAGTGGAAACTTGGTTTAACAAGATCTTTGGGACCAAGATAATTATTTTGTTCTTTACATCAGATATTTTGTTATATATTTGTAGTCAATAAACAAGACAAAACAAAGGGGGAAAAGTGTAGGACCAGAAAAACTAGATTATTGTATCAGGTATTTTGTTATATCAGATCTCTTTATATCAAGTTTCCACTCTAGTAAACTTTGATTTAAAATCTAATATATATATATTTAAATACAAAGTCAAGAAAAACGTCATTTGTAAACTTCAAATCATTTAATTTCATAGCCTTCCTCAAAATTTTTGTGTTGCCATTGTTACGGAGTAGTTCGTATTGTTTCCCCAACCACTGATGATTGGTTTGTGACCAGTTCAGATTGGTTTCTATGTAAGACACTTGTTCTATATCATCTTGATCATGACACACATAATGCTTCATATTACAAAACATTGTAAGCATCCTGAAAGTTTGCCTACAAGTTCTGAAGTGTACATGTGTGCCAGTGAAAACATCGGCAATACACCCAAGCAAGAACAAATTGCAGTCACTTCAGGCTACGACTTACTGTCTTCCCTTTCACTGCTTTCATTGCATTTTGCCATTGATGACAGCATGTTTGTCGATTATCTAAAAGTTTACATTTTAACATGATCATTATAAATATTCCTGCTGGAAAATATTTTGTGTGTGACCCACTAATACCACATGAATATGCTTTGATCAAGTCAAAGGCATCAGCGTAGAGAATTCATCAAATCAAAGAATAGTTTGATTAAAAACCATTGATAAGAAATCAGGTGATTGTTCGAATATTGGTATAGGAAGTGTGACATATGGACACTTTGAACTGGACTCTTTGAATTCTTTGTTTTCTTTTCTTCTCTCCTGAAATACATTCTTTTTTTAAGATTTGAAACATAATTGTATTTTCTATGAAGCACGCTAATACATGGTGTGTGACCCACCACCACACGAATCCCCTACATTTTCATCAGCATCTGCTTGAACCTTGAGATGCTTTCCCAAAAAGTTTGTTTATCTGGTGACAGAGTTTCGTGCATATATTGCTGGTTTTGCAAAATGGTAAATTTGACGAGTTGTGTGGCATTCTTATCTAAGGTTTGAGAATATGAAAATAAGAAGAATAAAAAGGAAAGCTGTGTTTATTGATGATTTGATAAAGGGTTGGTAATGGTGGGTCACACCAAAGACTCAGAAAAGAGAAAAGAGAATGGCAAAGCATTTCAGTAACAGTTTATCTCCAACTTTTATTTCATTCAGTTTGAAATATATTTTTTAATAATATATTTAAATTCATAAACACAATTTATTTTCATTTCAACAGTATGAGTGACAATGTGATATTACAAGTTGATTTTCAAAATCCTTGTCTCTGCTGATGTGATCTGTTTTTGCAATGTTATTATCCTGTGACAGGCAAGATGACGTGACCCTAGGTGGGACGGCCCAGGTTGACCGATGGGACACAGAAGTTGACCCGAAAGACTCCAAAGAGATTTGGGAGAGAGCTGTCGGCATCCTACCAAGTTTGAAGGTTTGACTTGCAACTGCAATTTCTGTCCATACATAACATATGCCCCCCCCCCCAAAAAAAAAAAAAAAAAAAAAAAAATGGCGAAAAAATAGAGGATTACTTATTTGACTTTAGGGGCAATTTTTTTTATTTATTTATGTTTTATTGAAACATTCAGAATCACAATATTTACAACAATCAACTTGATTAGAATTACATATTAAAGTTTATTCAACTGATTTATCAAGTGTCATGTGAAATATTGTGTTGTATATAGGGGGAGAGGTATGCACATGGGAATCATGAAATCACCCCGGATACCTGAAAAGTAGGCCCATATGCTTTTTGTGGAAATACTCATAATATTTCCAGACAGACTACATAAGAAGGTGATACGTTAATGTCATGAGGTATAGGGCGTCAATGGAAGGCTCAAAGAATTATAGTAATATGCAAGACAAACATTCAACTCTTTGAGTGCGTGCTCGAAAATCGTAATAGAGTAGTGTCTGTATTTCCTTACCAGGATGCCAAGATCTTAAAAGAGTGGGTTGGACTGAGACCTCAGCGCACTAAGGGAATTCGAGTTGAGGCAGAGACCATGAACTTTGGAACAGAAAAAGTTAAGGTAAGAAATTATTCCTGTGTAGTGTATGTCTGTGTGTATCTCTTTCTCTCCCCCCCCCCCCCCCCCATGGGGGATTATCCCCCATGGGGGATAGGCATTCCTTCATTGTACCACTTGTACATAACTTGAGTTTAGGCTCCCCAAAATTGCCCACCAAATTTTCCAAGTGTTTGATGTACTGTACAAGTATGAATGTACTGAACTTAGAGGGGGATTGTGTGCTTGTTTGTTCAAAAAAAAAAGAAGAAGAAAGAAAGAAAGAAATAAGAGAAAATAAGAGAAAATAAAATAAAAAATAAAATAAAACTGTTTCTTGTCATTTTAGAGATCTGATTTGCATGAACATTACAGTGTTGGTGCTATTCAGCAATCAAAATTCAATATAAGGCTTACACATTTAAGTATACAATTTTTATAGGTTGATGAAACAACCTTTTCTGAGTATACATCTAGTGGCCTTGGAATTACAAATCCATTTTTAATTCACCAAACAATAAATAGCCACTCTATGCATTTAAACATACTGATATCTTCCCTTCCTTTTTTGGAAAGAAACATTCTTAACTTCATGTTCATTTATTTTTGGTGGGGAAGGAGCATTCACTTATCATTTATAGTTTACCATGCGGTAAATCGTAAGGCTAAGAATCTCGTACCAGATTTAAAGGGATGGTACAGTATTGGTGGAGATGAGAATTGGGCTTTTAACTTTTTGCGAGATACCAAGAAAACACTTATGATATAGTACAGAACATACCATTTTAAGAGGAATTCAAAGTTTATTTGATGAAAATCGGGTTTGGAATGGCTGAATCATCCAAAAACAATGTAAAACAAAGCGATTGTAATAAAGTGTGGATCTCACACTTTATTAGAATCGCTCTTTTTTTTTTATTTATCAGCCATTTCAAAACCAATTTTTCATCAAATAAATGTTGAATTCCTCATAGAATTACATGCTCTTTCATATTTCATAAGAGGTTTCTCATTATCTCACCAAAAAATGTTAGAAACCTAAAATTAAGTCTCAACCAGAACTGTACGATCCCTTTAACAGTTTGGTCAAGAATCTCATGTGGAAACTTCAATGCTGGCTTCATAAAAGATCACATTTTTATCGTCTGTTGTATGAGGACTCTTCATATCTCATTTTGCTCTAAAAGTTTCTGAAAGGTGTTGTTATAGTACAAATGTGTACCTCTGTTTCTGTCTGTTTGTGGTAGGTGGTGCACAACTATGGCCATGGTGGAGCTGGGATCACCCTCCACTGGGGCTGTGCTGAGGATGCTGCAAAGTTGGTGCAGAAAGAGCTCTCCTGCACTCCACCCAAAGCAAAGCTCTGATCCAATGGGAAAATTCATTTGGGCTTCCGTTCTCTTCCACTCTCTCTCTCTCCACCGTTCTCAGTAATAAACAGACTTTCTTTCTTTCTATCTTTTTTTCTGATGATAAAGATATCTTTAGTTTGCTGGGCATTACTTATGGTAATAAGTGGCTTTACATCTCACATCAATGAAAAATTTCTGTAATTCATCATCGAGGAATATAAACATTGAGTTGTGGAGTCTAGATCTGTGCTTGCATTTTCCTCTTCCTCTTGAAACTCTTTCTCAGGGAGTTATGAATTTTTATTGACATCGCACAAATACATCAGGGCTTAATGGTATGATAAATGGTTTGATCAATGACAGAGCTGATATTTTGCATTTATTGATGTGTGTAATTTAAAGTGTTAAATCTACATAGTGAAAATGTGCTTCATTCTTTACAAAACCAATGTGATACAGTGCACTCACGTTATAACAAACACAGTTATAACAATAATCCTGCTACAACTAAGTAAAATTCAGGCCGCAACATTATTCGTTCTCTGTTTTTTTTTTTAAATTGTTTACATGTTCGGTTAAAACAAAATTTCGATATAACGAAAGAAAAATGCTGGTCCCGAGGACTTTGTCATATACGGGAGTCCACTGTATAAAGAGTGTCTGCCAACTATTCCCATTTAATATATTTTTATAGTATCTCCACTCAACCTTAAAATGGTGATGTAGCTAATAGTGATGTATGGGAGGTGGGTGAAAAGTTGTAGATTTGCGCTGTTTTTACCACTTATACATATTTATTGAATATCATGGTTGACAGTTATACTAATGTGATTTTAGAGCAACAACAACAACAAAATAAAAAAAAATGTGTTGATTTTATCGAAGAAACATTTAATACATTTTAATGGCAAGAAAAAAACATGATGTACAAAAACAACATTTCTGCCACAAGCGCTGAATTTCATTACAGAGAACAAACAGTGAAAGTTTGTCTGAAATGAGAAGAAAATATTGTGTTTCTTTAGATTTATGATTCATATTCTACAAGCCATAATAAGAGATTACACCATAAGTAAACCTCAACATTCACTTGGATTGAAAGAGAAAAGAATTTCCATTGCTATAATGAATGCGACATTCTTGCCTCTGGCAATCAATTCATCAGCACTTAAGGAAAGATGATAAGGTTTGAAAAGAGTAGCAATTAAATTGTGTTTCTATTGATAGAGAATTTATTCCAACATTACAGAAAAATTCTTTCGCTATCTCTCTCTCTTTCTCTCAAAAAAGGACCAAAATAGACCAACTCCTAAACTAGATTTAACATATCTGCTATCTTCGACAGAATTTATATAAAGTAAATAATGATAAGAATGTATATATATATATATATATATATATATATGACCTACTTAAATATCAAATGGCCAGGCAAACAGGCAAAGGTCCATTCCTTTTACTGGCAAATGCGACTGGTATTTCTTGTCAGATTGAATTTTAATTTTCTTTGGCAAGTGGGCACATGAGTTTGCATCGCACGGTCATGTACTGCAGTATTATTCAGTCACGTCTATCTTTATTTGTAAACACACGGTGTAACCTCGTGATGAAGAGGTCAACTATTGTGTATCAAAATCTTACTGATACAGCAACGTGATTCTGTGGGTCAAACAAAGTAAATGTCATGTGGCTTTTTTACTTGGGCTGGCCCTCTTTATAATGAGGATCCCCCCTGTTCCAAAACTCCTCTACAGATGAGAGATTCATAGACATTGTACTTAATTCTATTTTTCAGAAAATGTCTTCAATATTTGTGAATACTGAGAATTTAATCATCTTTCCAGCAATGATCACATGATATTATTTGTATTTGCTGTGTATCTCGTTCACATTATTACTGTAGAATGTAAATGCAATAGAATTGGCACCAAGTGTTTCCTCTAAAAGATAGTCACTTTTTTCCCCTCAGTCATGTTTTGGTTTCAGTCCGGTGTTGCAACACCTGACTGAAACCAAAACTTGACTGAGGTGAAAAAAAAAAATGACTTTGATACTTGATATTTCTTGAAATATTTAACCCGTAGAGATCTGAAATCTGAAAACGTATAAAATGAAATAAAGATTCTTGATGTTTTGTCTTGTTATGTTTTTGTTGTTTTATACTCGTGCTGCACAACGTTCCTGCATGTGAATGCACATGAAAGGATGAAAAGGCGTGTGAAAATCTTATGAAGGCTTTTGAAAATTGTAGTCTCCTGAGGTAGTAATGATTAAAATCACGTGTAAAATGTTCTTAATAAGCATAATGTAAAATTTCAGTTAACGTGATAATGCGATGGCCTCTTCCTAGATGGTTACTTGAAAGGCATTGTTGTGTCTTATTTCATTTTATTTACTTTGTGTGATATCGGTATAGAAATTACGTAGGAAGTTAGGCCTACTAAGATCCTGGGCTCAGACCTTTTGTCTGCAAAGTGAAGTTACTATTGATTGGAGATTTTATAACGTACAATGTATATCAATCTTGAGTAGAATGTCACGTTCTGATGAAATGTAACAATTTGATGACTTATTAGTGGAAAAGTGAGCAAAGAAAATGGGATTCCATCGGGATTCGAACCCGAGACCTCCGGATTGCTAGACCGGTGCTCTACCGACTGAGCTATAGAAAGCCCTAGTGCAGTGTTCGTCCCAGAAACCCTTAATTCTCAATTATAAAACTGTTTCTTATATTCATTTTGACATGTTAACTGGGATTTTTCTTTCTTTGTTCACTTTGTGATGCATTTGTTATGATATACAATGTACATGTACCATTGTACATGATTGTATTTGAATGTATGAATGAAGCAATAAAGAAAGAAGGAACGATATTAAAGATATACAAATAAATGTCACTGAAATTTTTATGATTGTCCATATGGATACAGATTATCTTAAAAATGCATCAGTTTCCACAACCCCATCCCCCTTCGGTCTACCACCCATAAACACAGTGAAGACACATATGCGGATCAAGTGGTGGCAAATATGACAATTCAGCTACTTCGCATTGTCCCTATGATATACTCAATTTTCTTGTAATATCTTTCATTGAGAATTGCATATACAAATTGTATTTATTTCATCAAAGTGTGTTCTAAATATGTCACCATAAGTCTCTACCAAATCGCATGATATTATGCCGATCATAATCTTATTTTATCTCAACTTGATATAATTACATTTTGTATCAAGATATAGAATATATGATATCTTGACATAATTATATTTTATATCAAGATACACTGTGTAATGATATCTATCATAATCGTGTAACAGATACACCGTATTATTAACTTGCCCTTTGTGTCCCCATCCCCCCCCCCCCCCACGTACAGAGAATTGTCACCACTCCCATACATTCGAATACCATTATTAAATAATGTTCAATTGTGCTGTCAATGTACATATTATTTTAGGGTCGTCTGCTATATGATTTAGTGGATATTTGAAGGAAAAGGAACCCGGACAGAAAACAATATACAGTATACTTCCAAGCGAAAGAACCTGTTAGTGCAAATCCATGTACAATGTATATTACAGGTTTGTATCAGACCATCTAGACAGATTGGTGAGGACTTGCGAAATTTTGACATTAATTAGTCACTCACAGATCCCTCGTGCCTTAGCCAAAAAATACAATTTTGCAGAAAGATATGAACAATACCGTGGTAAATGATATTGGAAATTTAATAACAGTGGGTTTCTTAATGTAAAGAGTTTGTAGATGGAATGATAACTGAAATAGAAATTATTAAACGAGATTGGGAAAGAGAATTTGTTGATAAATTGGTATTTTGTAATTTTTTAAAGATGAAAATGAGTCAGTATTTTGCACAATATTCCAATGATAAACCAAAAGAAAGGAGAGTAAAGAGGGAAAATTCCAGAAAAGGACTTAAAGCGATATTTATTGACTTGTGTTAGGCTACCTCTTTAGGATTGGTTAAACAAACTAAAGGAAAGACAAAAACAAGTGGATTATGAGTGTATCACTGGAAGCACTTTCAGTGAGGTCAAGAGCAGTTTGGTTTGAGGGTGGGGAAAAGAATACAGAACATTTTGAACAATTGTTGAAATTCAGTAAAAAGAAAAGTGTATGAGATGAATATTGTATGATGAGATAGATATTAAAGAAATAAATGATGTTGCGAGTTTATAGTTAAGATATTTTATGAATTATATATAAAATATGTTATATAAAAAGAGTGACTGGATGTAACAGAATATGTCTTAAATGATAATTTGTTTGTGTTTTTGTATATTATTTCAGAATGAAGTGAGGGGAGTCGGGAAGAATGTGAAGGAAAAATAGTAAAGAGGAATGTTATGAGGTTTTAAAAACAATGAAGATGAAAAAAAGCTCCAGTAATGATGGTTTATAATATGTAGAATTTTATATTTTACTTTTTGGTCATTATAATATAGGGTGTACTCATTTATAGTAGAAGCTTTGACTGAAGCTTGATATTTTATATGGGTATTTTATGAATTCATATCTCATAAGAATGGAGTATTACATTGAGAGAAGGGGGGGGGTAATGATCCTTTAAATATTAAGAATTATTATAGACCAATTACGCTTTTGAATGTTGATTAAGTATTAGCAAAAAAAAAATGAAAAAGTTTTGAGTGAAATAATACGTATGAATCAAATGGGATATATGAAGTTGGAGAGGCAATACGATAGAAGGGGGGGGGGGAGTTAAAGTAGAGTAGTATAATATGGTGAGGAAGGTTATTTAGGTCAGGTAAGGAGAATTTTGGGGGATGTGTTTTATTTCAGATGTTAATTACATTGTACTTCCATTTTTTTTTTTCCTTCGGTAACTGCGACACTAATTATTTCCATTTCATCTTGAAACATGAAAAATGTATAATTATTTTGTTTATTTTTAAAAGAATTATTCTCATGTCGTATACTATCACCCAAGTGAATTGGTGTTTCTTGTATTATTCGATTCGAAGTGAATACTTATATCTTATCATTTGAAAAAACAAAAACAAAGCTGGTAGATCTCGATAGTTCTGTATCAATAGCCTATAGGCCTATCACATTGGCAAGTGTCTGCTGTGTGTAGTCTGCTGCCGTCAAGCTCGGGATCAGTACTGTACCTGCAACTAGCAAAAACAGAAACAAAACAAGATGGCAACGACAACGAAGCAGAGGGTATGATGATTACTAGAGAATTGTTAGTAGTAAGAAACATTTGGCACATTTTAAATTGCTCTTTCGTTGTTGTTATGTGAAAAATGCTAGGGTTTCGTAAATCATTGACAGCGATAGTCCGAATGACGCTGCAGTACTTTTAGTTTTGATATCCTTTGCACTGACTGTTCGTACCTTGATTTCTGTCAGACATTAGTAACGATGTGCTCAGTCCCATATGTGTCATTGCATGTACGTAAATTCTTTCTGTGCCTTGAATTGTTATAATTGATGCAATGTCCTGGCTGGCGAATGTGTCTTTAGAGTGTTGAACACGAATTGGAAACGCTTGAACACTACAATAACAGGGCTGCCCAATAACAGTAGTTCTGCAGTATCTAGGTATGCCCCAGTATGTACGGCACGTCAGCACTTGGGGTGTTTATTAACTACACGCAGCCGTTGTCGCTTCGCGACAGCGGCTGCGTGTACATGTAGCTAGGTGTTTATACAATGTATGCTATCAATAGTATCATGATACACTGCCCTGGCCCTGTGTGTGGGCCTGTCGCTGTACACAACTTTGTCTTTGCTTTGTTGTCTAGCTCACGGTAGCTGTGGTGAGCTGCGACTCAAATGTCCAATTGGAATGAATTCAAAACTTAGAATATATACAGTAAAGTCTGGTCGGGCTAGTACTGACCTAGAAAGTACCGGTACTACTCTACTAGGTCTAGTCTAGTTTTGTTACTGACTAGAAACAAACAAAACTGCCTATATTATAGCTATTATTATAGGTAGGCGGATAGGACCACTGACACTGTAGTACAATGTACATTGTATATTAATACTCATAGTCGTAAAATACAGGTAATAGATTCTATTTCATTCCAACTGGACATTTCAATCAGTCACCACAATTATAAATAGTACTAGAGTCTAGTCTAGTGTATTTTTATTTATCTATTTTTTTTCTATTTATTATTATTATTTTTTTACTAGTTAATTACAGTAGGCGCCTAGTTGTAGGCTTAATTAGACAGTGACCGTGAAAATAATTCCAGCACTGCGGGTTGCTCCAAAAATTAGTTTAATATAAACAGCTTTATACAACGTATACCATACAAAATGTAGACGTCAAGAATCGTCAGACCTCACTTTGATTTCCAGGTTATATGCCTACATACACTATAGTGCCCTCTAGACCACTGCTACTTGTCTCTTCCTAAAAAACAATACCTATTGGGCTTCTTATCTAACATATGGTCGGCCCTAACCGCACCAGCGACCCACTGTACAGCGCCCCGGGGTTAGGTCAGCCCCTGTGTAAATACAGGTCTTCTCGTATCACTTTGCTATGCAAAATTGACCTGGCCAAGTCGGTTTTTTTGCACAGCAGTTTTACCAGAAGATCTGTCTCTACTTGGGAGCTTTTTTTTTTTTTTTGGGGGGGGGGGGCTGACCATAAATACGTAAGAGAGATAAGAAGCCCACTGACAAGAAGAGACAGATGCCATCAGTCTAGATGCAATCTATAGCTCTTGATTAGGGTCTCCATGTACATCGATCACCAGATTGTATTTGAATACAAGTTACACAATCTTTTACTGAGGCCTTGCTCTAAATGGTAAATTTATGTACGGCGGTACACTATGTGTACTTTGCATGATTAATTGTCCTGTGTGCTGTATACCAGACAGTACACAAGTAATTTACTGAACTTGATTACTATGCCCTGGTTCATTTTCCCCTAATCTTAACAGCAGACAGACAAATTTGACATTAAAAAGAATAGAAATTAAAACATTTTGTGTATGATTTATGTTTGAAGATGGCATCTATTATTCAAGTCAAATTTATGTTATTCTGTGCATTAAACAGAAAAGGAAACACAACTTCAGCCAAGAAGAGATAGGGGCTCTTCTGAGTTTCCTTCAACAACATGCAACAAAGCTTTCCAGCAGGGCAGGCCATTGCTCAGCAAAAGTAAGTGACTAGTAGGCCTATTGTATCTTTATAGAAGTTATAATGTTCAGCAAAAAAAAAAAGAAAAAAAAAGAAAAAAAAAAGTGAATAGCTAGTATTTCTTGTCCAAGTTCGATGCTGTGATAACATGAAGGTTATGATTATGTTATACACCAGTGTGTGATGGTTGTAATGTCAATTAAAGGGGGTGGCTAGTAAGTGATCAGTGGGAATGCTGGGGAATGATTGTTCCAATCCTTGTGGGATTCATTTAAGAGTACATTATACATCTATTGTTGTGCAAAAATTATTTGCTTCAGAATGGTCTCATATTCAAGTAATGTGCAGTTTGGGGGCCCCGTCACTGTACAGGCATGCGAACCTGGAAACAGTAAACTGCACATTACTTGAATATGAGACCATACTGAAGCAAATAATTTTCACACAATAGATATTGTACTCTTAAATGAATCCCACAAGGATTGGAGCAATCATCCTCCAGCATTCCCACTGATTCCCACTGATCAGTTACTAGCCATCCCCTTTAAAGGGGCATTCCGGACGATTTTCATAATTTCACATCGTGTAGTACATAAATCAACAGCTTCATGTATAGATTTGTAGAATTTATTGTGGTTCTTGAGCAGAGAAACAGTACTTTCAAAAACCTTAAACAAATTACACTGAACAAAGATGATGACATAGGAGCCTCACATATCTCAGAAATGTAGCAGTGTCATTCCATTACTATACCGCATGCTTGCAAGCTCACCTGTGTGTAATCTATGCATGCCTTCTTCTTTTGTGCTGCTTCCTTGAGTCACATCTCATGCATTCTTATGGTGAGGCTGCCATGTCATCATCCTTGTTCATTGCAATTTGTTATAAACTTCGAAAACATTCTTATTTTTCAGCCCAATCATTATAAATCCTGAAACCCTGTACCCAGTATAACTGATTTATATATGTTCAAATGTAAAAATTTGAAAATCATCCGGAGGTCTCCTTAAGCGGACTGGCTCAAAGAATATGTGGTAAGTGTGGTATGATTTTCACTTATCGAAACAAGTCACCACTTGTAGAAAGGGAATGTGAAACCAGGATGCTAACTTCTTTCATCGTTACATATTGTACGTTTATAATAAACTTCATGTGTGATTATAAGTAATGAAATTTGTACTGTTATTGAATCTACTCTTAATGCAGATTGAAAAGAGCAAAAAGAAGTGCTGGCTAATGGCCACAGAAGTCCTTCAGGCTGCGGGAGGTCCAGCACGGACATGGCGTGAGATCAAATCCAAGTGGGTACAACTGAAGAGAAAAGCTCTTCAGTATAAAATGATACTCGACGAAAGAGGTACATGCAACAATCTGATGATATCCTTTTTGTGTGGTAATGCACAATTTATTAGCCTCAAAGCATATACTTAAATGTGATATAAACCTGCATAGAGCGATACTACCATAATAATATTGGAAATACGCGTAACTGAGGTTATAGAACTATGAAACAGACAGGCATCATCTTCTACCTGGTGGTTTTACCAGAGCTGTACATGATTTCATCTACTAAAGTCACAGAGAACCAAGTTATCCTGTTTAGGGTATACTGTCCACTTAACTTCTTTTCCTGATTTACATATAATGTATCCATCTTTGAAAAGATGCCACTGATAACATTTTCACCATGCATCTCTTAAATTTGAAATCATTGTATCACAGATCAACTTTACCAAGCAGAATATCATTTTGAAGTTACACTGTATGTAGAAAATGGTGAGTAAAGAGGATATTGCCAATACAGATGCAAAATTCCTTCACAAGTGCACAGCAAAAGCTGCCAGAATAAAGAAATAGCTTTCGGCAAAACGTTTAAGCCAAGAATCTTTTGCATTATTTCCGTTTGACCCTACCGTATCTTCACTGAAATTACAATTTGAAAACTATACCTTTCTGTATCTCCAGTCTATAAGTCATACATACTTGTACAATATTTATTTCAAATTTGCCTGTAACACTTGGCCTGTTCACATCATTACATTCAGATTCTTTTATACATTTTCTTTTAACCTGTTGAGGACGAGTCCCGAGTATACTCGGGCAGGTGTCTACGGGAAATGCGTGTTGTAGCAAAATGAAACCGTCCTCAACGGGTTAATGACACAATGTATAACGGCAGGAAGTGGTTCTTGATAATTTTGGCCTATGTGAAACTTTGTTCATTTAAATGAGCGATACAACTCAACTAACTTTTAATTATTAGAGTGCATTTTTTAAAGTTACTTTGATCTGTTGTATTGTCAGTAAGCTGTTATAATGTTCTTAAATTAGAGGATGAACCCAGGAAATTCACACAGAATGCATTTAGATGAAATATTAAAGAGCATACGTTTCAAAGAGTTTTGAAATGGCTAAGATATCCAGCAAAAAATGGCCCTAATAAAAGGTAGGTCCCACCTTTTGTTAGGACCACTTTGTTTTACTTTGTTGTGTACGTACATCTTGGCCATTTCTAAATCGATTGTCATCAAAAAACTTTAAATTCCTCTTTGAATTGTATAGATTTGCTTTTGATATTTCAAGTAGTTTCTAATCACCTCACACGCAAAGCTTAAACATGTATCCCAATCTCAACCAGAATTACACCATCCCTTTAAACTTTGGTGATCTTTAGCTACATATTTTGATAATCACAGAGATATTGAAAATATGTTATACTTGCTAAAAACACTTTGTTTTTTCATTATTACATACATGTGAGGTTACTAGACCAAACAGATTACTACTGAGACATTCACCTACGAGGTCCATGATGCATTACCAATTACACATGTACTTGTATTTGCAGGGTTTGACATTTTCATGTTGGTCCATACTGCATTCAACAAATTTCTTATGACTAGGCTTCTCAATAGGTAAAATCACCTCTACATTATAACTTTTAGAGATACCTGTAGTGAAGCCATATTCTATTATAATCCCGAGCTTGCATCACTTTTTAAAATGGAGTTTAGATTCACTCAATTAAACACATAAACAGTATGTTTATCTCTTACGGGTGGGGGTTGTCTCTAAACACCTTTGTTGGTGCAGTGTAAAGACTTAATTTTATGGCATTACCAAAATTAATACCATTATCCAATCACTTAAATTCATAATATCGTTTATGCAGGAGAAGGAAGTGTCCCTTTTCACCATGTACATGAAGCGATCCTGGCCATTCTTGCTACAGTTCAAGCTGAGCCCATTATTTCCTCTTCAAGTGAGGTATTAGAAGCAACATTATATTCCGAGTAGTTATGCTTCACATTCTTTAAGTCACTTGCAGATTAAGTCATGATTGATGTGAGAGCACCCTTTCTCTTAAACATCCCTTAACCAATTGTTATCAATTGCATTAGGTACTTACAAGTTACTTTCTTGTTCACCCAGAATGTATGACCTTGAAGTCTTTTGGAACATCATCTCTTTCCCTTAGTACACTGTATTGCAAAGTCTCCATCAGCAAATTGGGCTTTCAAGATTATATATATATATATATATATATATATATATATATTTATATATCATCATTATTTCATCAATATTTTGCAGGAGGATGAAATGACCCCAGCTCTCTTTGTTGACACAAGTGATGGCTCTTGGCTCCAAGGTCCAGTGGAAGAGTCACAGGTGCAGTGCAAGGCTGAAGAGTCTGGAATTAATAGTGCAACATCCTCAGTCATTCCTCCCAAGTCTGCTCCTATGCCACCTTCCCAGGCATCTGCACCAAGGAAAGTGCCAACATTGGAAGACTGTCATTATTTGATCGAGGAGCAAACATACATTCTCAGAGAAATCTCTAACAAGCTGGACATTGTCATTTCAAAACTTAAATAGAGACATGTTAGACTTGCCATTTTGTTAACTGTGTGATTCTGAAATGCTGAAATTCCTTATGTGAGGAATGAATGCAGTTTTCAGTTGTGAGACTTGATTTGTTTTCTAACAAGCATTCTGTAAATATGTAACATATGCAAGGAAACAACAAAACCATTACTGGCTGATTTAGCTGCAGGGAACTACCAAAGCATTAGTATTCTAGTAATTTTGTAGTTCAGTTAGAACTGTTTTCCACATTAAGTGTCTGTGGGAGCTGATTTGTACCTGTATGTCCACTTGGTAGAAGTTGTTGTTGTTCTTGGCACTTCTTACTGCTATACATGTACATGTACCAGCATCATCATTTTTACCCCTTCCCTGCAGGAACTCAGGATGAGTTCAACTTCTGACAGATTTGCTGGTTTTGATGATGTTAGCTAACAAACTTCACAAGCAAGAAAGATGATTCAGGGACTTTTGATTTTAATTCTTACAATATGTTTCATGCATTAGCTTGTTAAATGAAGCATCAATGCCATGAGGATGTTACAACAACCAAAATAATTAAGAAACAATCAGTAAACTGCTACAGACATTCCTTACACCAACAACACTTCAAACAGATAGCAATACTTGTGTTTAATCATCTCCTTAGAAGATGATATTAGTTCAAGGGAGTGTGTATTTCAGTCTTGGATCTATTTTTCTAAGTTTTAAAATATTTACTGATTTTTCTTTTCATTTTATGAAAGTGCAGGCTTTTAACATAGAAATTGTACAATACACATGTTGAATGTTTGTAATACCGGTGAACAAACTAAGTTTAAAATTTGCTTGCTGGTATGCATTATCCAACAAGCACAAAATTGTTTTATTCATTGTTGGTAGTTTTCAGTGTTTGAAATTTTCGTAAAGCCTGTATGATTCTCGGCCAGTGATACCGTTGTGTATTGTATCAGGTCTCTTTGTATCAAATTTCTGCTTTACAATTTTCTCAAATGTGTTGTTATAGTACCTTTGTTTCTGTCTGTTTCCGGTAAGTGGTGCACAACTACGGCCATGGTGGAGCTGGGATCACCCTCCACTGGGGCTGTGCCGAGGATACTGCAAAGCTGGTGCAGAATTAGAGCTCTCCACCCCACCACAAGCAAGACTGTGATCCACTGAGAAATTTCATTCAGGCTCTCTCTCTCTCTCTCTCTCTCTCTCACTAATATAAAACGGAATTTCTTTCCTGATAATTAAGATACTTTAGTATGTTGAGCAAATATATTATGATATACAATATATATATATATATATATATATATATATATAAAACAAAGAGTCAAGAAATAAACTGGTAATGCATTTTTTTTTTGCCAATAAAGAGTGAGTTTATTGGAAAAAAATGCATTACCAGTTTATTTCTTGATTCTTCATTATATTGGAGCCAATATGTGAATTAAAGATTGAATTTTACTCACTTTTATTAAGTAGCACATTGCTTTGCATCCTACTGTCATGTACAAACATACTGCAGTATTAGTCACTTCTATCCTATTCGTAAACATGTACAGTGTAAACTCTTTTTTTAAAGAAATCAGTTAATATGCATATCAAAATTATACCATAATGCATTATTCAGAAATGTGGATTGAGTGAAGGCAACAATGTTAGTAGAACACATCAGTGAAAGTTTGGGGAAAATCCCACAATCCATTCAAAAGTTATGAATTCTTAAAATATCTGTGCAATCACTGCTGGGGGAGAAGACTACTACAGTGTATGATGTCACATGCGTACAACGATATAAGGAAAATAAAAAGAGAATTTCACAAAACTTGATTTTTTTTTGGATAAAGTGCACATTTCCTCGACTTTTTACTGACTTATGTTAGGGGTAATATTATTCCCCCTGACTTCTGAAAGAGAGAAGTCGAATGTTCTTTTATTATGTGAGAAAAATGAGAATATCTTGAATTTTCTTTATACTTTCTTTATATAGTTGTACTCATATGACATCACACGCTATAGTAGTCTTCTCATCCAGCCATGACTGAGCAGAAACTTCAAAAATTCATAACTTTTGAACGGATTGTCCGATTTCCCTCAAACTCTCATTGATGTGTTCCACTAATATTGCTGCATTCACTCAACCCACATGTCTATGAAGGTGAACTTGTCGTTTAATCCTGAAGAGAATATCACCATTTTCCCAGCAATAATCTTTTGCTGGATATCTTGTTCAAATCATTACTGTAGTATGTAAATGCAGAGAAATTTGCACTGTGCACAAAATACCTAATTGAATAAACCAAAACTTGTCCGAGGTTAGAGAACAATACTTTGCACTTCCTGAAATATTTAGCCCATATAAATCTGAAACCTGAATAACATGTATATGATGAAATAAAGATATATTTTGTCTTACTATATTTTGCTGTTTTGTATACCTGTGTTTCACAATGTTCCTGCATGTGCATGGTCTTACAGGTCCTCCATTTTCCAGGAAACATGCATAAAAGGTCGAGATTAAATGTCAATGTTATTAAGGCATATGAAAACAGTCTTGGGTATAAGCATAATGGCAAATTTCAGTTTATGTGGTAATTCGATGATCTCTTCCTAATGGTTACTTTGTGTAATACTATGGTGGGTGGGGGGGGGGGGGGATTACAGAGGTTGTTTGTTTACTCACACCCTGGGCTCTAACCTTTTGTCTGCAGTTCGAGTGAAAATACTTTTAATTGGGGATTCTGTCACGTCAGCTTAAGTAGAGTCTCCAGCTTTGATGAAATGTGACAATTTGATGAATTATTACAAAGCTGTCTGTTATATTGATATTGACATTTTTCTTTCCTTGTTGAGTTTCATTTACAGATTGTTGTAATATACCATTGTATATGATTGTATTTCAGTGTTTTCATGAAGCAGTAAAGAAGGGTGATGATAAACATCAGTTCAAAAACTGAATATCACTGAGATTATTGCAATTGTCCATGTAGATATAATGCAGAATATTACAAAAATACATCTGTTTCCACAACCACATCCGTTTTGGTCCACCTCCCTTAAACCTAAAAGGGCCGGGGGGGGGGGGGGGGGGGATCCACCCCCCCCCCCCCCCCCCGACATTTCGCTCTATAATTCTGTAACGCGAGAAGGCCTCGTCGCGAGGCTTCTTGACTCTTGACTTTGTTTGTTCAAGTCTCGCTCAACTTTTGAGACCAAATTTTCAACGTCCGCACACACTATTGCGAAGCCACGCCCATTTTTGTAAGGGAATGTCGCCCCAAAACGGGCACAATTTTGTGATTTTGTGTACATTTCCTATGGAAAACAGTGCTCTGTCATGAAAGTCATAAAAACCTGATTATTTTTACAATTAATCACTTTCATTGATTAATTTTGTGCTAATTATGGTAGAAAAGTGGTCAGTGACAATTTCCAATGAAAAAACAAAGAAAAAACAAAAGATGAAAAACAGAGAAATACATAAGAAATTCTGAAAACAATAAAATACATAAGAATTGAAATGAGTTTTGGAAGTTTTTGTGATGTAGGCCCTACAATTGTTGAATATGCTAAAACAGATTTAAAGATCAAAAATAAGACTCTCAATGCTTTTAATTAGGCTAAAATATGATCTTGAGCTTAATTTGCATAATTAATTAATTAAAATTAGAAATTGATTGTTTCAAAAAATCTTATGACACAGTCTTGTAGATTATGACGTGGGTCTCACACATGCAAAATTTCATTGTGATTGCACCACCGATGGCCGAGATCTCGGCTGGGGGGGGGGGGGGGGGGTGGTGGGGTGCGGCGGAACCCATCCCCCCCCCCCCCTTTTAGGGTTAAACTTTGTACACAGTGAATTAGACACACATGAATCAAATGGTGACATGTACATGTATAACAATTTAGCTACTAGTACTTCAACATTGTCCATAATTTAATACAACCCGTGTAATTTTCCTTTTATGGGGGGGGGGGGATTGAGAATACAATAATTAATCACAGTGTGTGCCAAATCACAGATGTGAATTATTATCTTAATATATCTTGATAAAATTATGTTTTATATCAAGATATAATAATGATGTGTACCTTGATAAAATTCATTCATGTATTCATTCTTTCATTTTTCAATTTCCAATAGAAACATATACATTTACAGAAACTGAATAATGCATAGATTAGGCCAACATCACAATGCATGATAAAAGATGAGTTTACATGATATTGTAGGAGTATAGAAATGCTGGAAATAGCTGCGGGGAGGAACTATGCTAAAAAGCAGTGAGTGTAGGGTGTATTTTATCCACACGTACGTAGTAGAACAATTATTGTATACATGTATATGACTGTCCTTGATATAGAGCTTATACTGTCACATAAGAAGTGGATTTACAAAAGAACTACATCTGTATATGAAGAGTTTGTTTGCAAAAACCGATAAGTCCATATTTGCCAAACGGAGATATTTACGATTAAAGGTCAAGAAAAACAAAGGGAATAATAAGAAAATTTTTGCTTCTTTTGACCATAATTTCAAAAATGTATCTTTATATGTAGTGACCAATATCATTTAAAAGGTATTAATTTGTGCTTTATGACAGAGACCGTAATTCAAAATCTTCAAAAATGGACTTATTGGTTTTTGCAAACAAACTCTTCATATTGTACAGTGCATAGATATAACCCAACGCACCTTGGACAAATCCCTACACCGAGTCGCTGTCGTGCAGGAAGAGTGAAGTGCATGAGAGAAAGGGAGAGAGAGAGAGAAAAAAAAAATGAGTACATAATATACATGTAGGACCTCTACGAAAGATTATGAAAATTACCGGTATATCAGAATATAGGCCTATAAGTAGGCCCTACAAGTGTTATAAAATAGATACAATGTATTACATGGACATGTATTTATCTTGCCCTTTGTATAACCCCGCCCCCTTCTAACCCCGGCGCGCTCTTTAATATGCTCTTCAGTTTACAAGTAATACACTGTACATTGTAATACTTCAGCAATAGCGTCGTCACCACTAGTATAGCTACCAGACATCGGAATACGATCTTTTATTTTAGTACAATGTTTAGTACAATGTTTAGTACCAATTTTAGTACAATGTACTAATGCCGTCTGCTGGTAGTGTCTCACGGATACGCACGTCGTCTGCAGCATGCAGTGTAGTCTGCTGCCATCGCATCAACATCGCACGAGTTACGATATGGGGCTACTGTAGCTGCAACTAGCAAAAACAAAAGCAAAACAGAGCAAAATGGCAACGACAACGAAGCAGAGGGTATGATTCTTGTGAAGCATTTTAATTGCTCTTTCGTGGTCATTATTTAGTTTACAATTAACCCAATTCCGGTCGAAATCACTGGCAGTAATAGTCCGAATAACAATGCAGTTCCCAGTCTATCCTTTGCACTCTTCAAGCTGATTGCTATTGCTGCGCTGCTACACTGTAGTAACAATTGAATGAGTCTATTTGTGCTCAGCTCAGTCCCATATGTGTCAATGCATGTAGGACCTACGAGGCAATCCTGAGTTTTACTTTCACTAACTTTAGGGAGTTAGGAAAGAGTTCTATATATATCCCACTAACCTACATTGTCCTATTTGTAGGATTAGGCCTAGCTAGGGTAGGGGGCTATTTCTTCCGCACAACCATAAAATTTTACATAGGCGGCTAAGGCCTAGACCTATGGAATAAAGAATAATAACAATACAGCTGCACTAAGTAACCCTTACTGCGCGCTGCGACCAGCTCCATACGCATAGACATAGGGTAATGCTATGCGTATGGGGCTGGTCGCAGTAAAAGTAACCCTAAACCTAGCCTGACCAGACCGCTGTTCGCGACAGCGGCTGCGTGTAGTTAACCCTAACCTAACTGCACCAGCGACCCCAAAACGTACTTGTCAGGTTAAGTTACCCTAACCCCGAGACACTCCTTGCCTTGAACACAGTTGTAAACCCTAATCCTAAAGTCAACTCTTTTATTAAATACGCGTAAAGGCACCTAACAATGTAACGTTATCAAGTCTACACCTTTTAGTCGTATATTACATTGATAGATATCGCCTTTTTTTTTCAACTTTACAATATGCATGCACTAGTGTACTTTTGCACCTGTTTGTCATTTGATCTCCAAACATTCAAAAGATAGAAATCCAGAGACTCCAACTCTCCCGCTTTTAATGGGAGATCTCCCACCGAAAGCCCATTTTTGCAAAATCTCCTGTTCTCCCGCTTGAGATTTAATTTCTCCCGCTTGAAATGATTTCTTACTCTGTCTGTTGCATCGTATGTTGTAAAATACACGTAAGCCTTAGATATAGCACGAGATAACATCTAGGACCCTAGAGTTGGACCCCGGCAGCAAGGAACTTTGCGCACATCACGTTAGAGTCTCCCGTTTGCTAAGGGTTTCAGGCGGGAGAATCTCCAGATGAGAAGGTGCTTGGGGTTGGAGTCTCTGGATATCACCTTTTTTCTTTCAACTTATAGGCATGCGCTAGTGTACTTTTGCACCTGTTTGTCATTTGATCTCCAAACATTCACAAACTTCTCTCTAAATATCCAACTAAACAGGGTGCGAAAGACCATCTAATGTTACATATAACCTCAGATATAGGTTGTATGGAACTCTTGTAAAACTAGAAAGTGATTGGCTTTACACATTGTCCGTAGTAGAAGGTGTCTTTAATATACTATATGCATACTGGTATACGCCAATATGGCTGTGCTAATAAAGTATAGAAGTATGAAATAATCTAGCCCACTAAAACCCAGGATTGAATTAGATAAGAAACCCAATGAGTAGAGTCTAGTATAGCCAAGGAGGTATGAGAGAACATACCTCCTTGGTATAGCTAGTACCCACTATACCCAGGTACTGTACCAGTAGTGGAGATCACAGTCGGTAAGCTATACCTTGTATTAGTGTTTTTTTTTTGTTTTTTTTTTTTTTTTTTTTTTTTTTTTAATTGTACGTTTGATGGCATCTATAACTCGAGGCATAATTTGTGTTATTCTGTTCATTAAACAGAAAAGGAAACACAACTTCAGCCAAGAAGAGATAGGGGCTCTTCTGAGTTTCGTTCAGCAACATGCAGCAAAGCTTTCCAGCAGGGCAGGCCATTGCTCAGGAAAAGTAAGTGACTTGTATATTGTGTGTTATACTCCGCTATAATGTTCAGCAAAAAAAAAAAAAAAAAAAGTGAATAGCTAATACTTTTTGTCCAAGTTTTTTGCTGTGATGACATGAAGGTTATGATTTAACATCATATACACCAGTGTGGGATAGTTTTAAATTAAACAGGCTGCATTATCAGTGCCCTGCCTATCTGTAAATGATTGGTAGGCCTACTGCTGTTTTTGAAATGGTAACATTAAATTCCTTACGTAGTGCAATTGTATGTTCTTACATGTAATGGCCTACTTTGATAATTTTTAATGACAATAAGATTTAAAAATTATTATTTTGCCTCAAAGAATATGTGGTAGGTGTGGTCAGTGGGTGTGGTAATTGTAGCCTGTAGACCCAAGCTTCTAGTGTAGTATGTAGAAATTGAAAGTGAAACTAACATGCTAACCTCTATTCATCTGAGCATATTTTATGCAGAACTTCATGTGTGATTATAATTAGTTAGTTGTGACATTGACCAGCTGCTCTAAATTGCAGATTGAAAGAAGAAAAAAGAAGTGCTGGTTAATGGCCACACGAGTCCTGCAGACTGCTGGTGGTCCAGTACGGACATGGCGTGAGGTCAAAAAGAAGTGGCACGACCTGAAAAGCAGTGCTCTTCATTACAAAATGGAACTCGACAAAGAAGGTATGTGCAACCATCTAACCGTTTCCTTTTGTGTGATTATGCAGAGCTTATTAGTCTCAAAGCAGATACTTTTAGTGATATAATACTTGCATAGAGGAATACTATGGTGATAATATCAGAAATACATGTAACCAAACTTATTGAACAATGACACAGATGTTTTTGTATCAAATAATTCTTATATGTTCTTACAAGTGGTTTTACCAGAGCTATACATGATTACATCTACTAAAGTCACAGAGAACCAAGTTATCCTGTTAGGATATAGGCCTACTGGGATCCACTTAACTTCTTTTCCTGATTTACGTATTAATGTATCTTTGAAAATATAACTGGTAATGTTTTCATCATGCATCTCTTAAATTGGACATTATTGTATGTATCACAGAACAGCTTGACCAAACAGAATATGATTTTAAAGTTCTGTAAAAAAAAAAAAAAAAAAAAAAAAAATGTGAGTAAATAGGATATTCCAAAACAGATATGCAAAAATCCTTTGCAACTGCACAGAAAAAGCTGCCAGAATAAACAAATAGCTTTTAGCAACACATTTTTACCGAGAATCTTTTTGCATTATTTTCATGTGACCCTGCTGTATCTTCACTTAAATTACAATTTGAAAGCTACTGTATTACCCTTGTATTTCTCCAGTCTACGAGTCATACATATTTGTACAATATTTAGTTCAAATTTGCCTGTAACACTAGGCCTGTTTCAAACATCATTGCATTCAGGTTCTTTCATACATTTTTTTTTTTCTTTTTAGACACAATATAGGAAGTGGTTCTTGATAATTTTGAACTTGAGCTTGATACTTTTGGACTCTGTGAAAGAGTTTACTTTGAATGAACAATAGAACTTAAATAACTTCAATTACTGTATTAGAATGCATTTGATGTTAATTCGATATGTTGTATTTTGATGAAGCTGTTAGAGTGTTCTTCAATTATATGGTGAACCCAGGAGATTTGATCTTTTAGAAATAGTCAAGCCATGTTCTGTTACAATACCACACTTTTTAAAATGAAGTTTTAGATAAAAATTACTCAAACGCATAAACAGTATTATTTCTGAGAGGGTGGAAGGTTGTCTCTGAACACCTTTGTCGGTGCAGTGTAGTGATTTACTGTACTTATACTATGCTACCAAATATAGTCAAAATCATACCATTATCCAGTCACTCAAATTCATAATTTATCATTTATGCAGGAGAAGGAAATGTCCGTCATCACCGTCTGCATGAGTCGATCCTGGCCATTCTTTCTACACTACAAGCTGAGCCAATTCCCTCTTCAAGTGAGGTATCAGAAGCAACAATATATTATGAGCAGTTATGCTGCGCATTCTTTATAGGTCACTTACAGATTGAGTCGTAATTGATGTGAGAACCTACTGTATTTTAACCTATTGTTCTCAATTGCATTAGGTATTTCTAAGTCAGGTCCTTGTACAATGGACTCCTATTATGACGAAGTCCTTGGGACCGGCAGTTTTCTTTCATTATATCAAAATTTCGTTTTAACCGAACAAATAAACAATAAAAATACATAGAGTGGATAATGTTGTAGCCTGAATTTTGACTTCGTTGTAACCGAAATTTAGTTATAACCGTGTTTGTTGTAACGGATACATGTGCACTGTACACCTAAGGTGTATGACCTTAGCCCATTGAGGACGAGTCCCGAGTTACTCGGGCAAGTGTTTATGGGAAATGCATGTTGTAGCAAAATCAGCCCATCCTCAATGGAGTTTGAACATCATCTCATACTCTTAGTATGTATTGCGAGGTTTCATGAGCAATTTGAGCTATAAAGATCATACAAATCATTATCATTATTTCATCAATATTTTGAAGGAGGATGAAATGGTCCCAGCTCTCTTTGATGACATGAGTGACGGCTCTTGGCTCCACGGTCCAGGGGAAGAGTCACCGGTGCGGTGTAAGACTGAAGAGTCTGGAATTAATAGTGCAACATCCTCAGTCATTCCTCCCAAGTCTGCTCCTATGCCACCTTCCCAGGCATCTGCAGCAAGGAAAGTGCCAACATTGGAAGACTGTCATTACTTGATCCAGGAGCAAACATACATTCTCAGAGAAATCTCTAACAAGCTGGACATTGTCATTTCAAAACTGAAATAGAAACATGGTAGGCATCCCATTCTGTTTACTGTTTGATTCTGAAATGTTGAAATTCCTTATGTGAGGCATGTATGCAGTTTTCTTAAATCTTTATGTGCCACATTCGCATGCCCGACTCAGTCGACGACATGCCAAGTTTGCATATTCTGCTCAAACGCACAAACCTGCCTAAACCAACTGATAAATCACTGAATGCCTCTGTACAATGAGAGCATTTCTCGCAACTCCATTCTTGCCGCATGTAGCTTGCATTTTCTGTAGTGATTGACTATCATTGTGTGTTCTCTACTAGATTTTAGAGTAAACTCTAAGTTTTGGTCACTGTTTTGTGTGCAAATGTCATGCCCCTACAGTAATGCAGCTACTGGTTGTTTGAAAGAAAAACAGTCATAGCTTCGTCATCCAATTTATATCAAGTAAAGTTTGGTATTTTCTGTACAACTTTGCTCATTACATGTCATTGGTAACAAAAATTTTGTAAAAGTTGCATAGATTTGATAAACAGAATGCTTTTAACAGAATGTTTTCCAAAAGCATGACTATGTTGCTGTCTTAGAATAATGTGGTACACATGACTGGTGGTTAGCACCATGGCACATAAAAATTTAATGACATTTTAGTAAGACTTGATTTATTTCCTAACAAGTGTTATGTAAAGTTTATATGCAAGGAAAGAACAAAACAACTTTTAGCTGATATTAGCATTAGTCTTTGAGGAATTATGTAGTTCAGTTAGAACTGTTTCATTAAATGTCCTCGGAAGTACAACTGTAGATTTGTACCTTGTCTGCTTCGGTGAAGAAGTTGTTGTTCTTGACACCTCTTACTGCAATACTGCATGGTAGCAGCAGCATCATCTTTAGTCCTTCCCTGTGGGAAGTCAAGATGACTTCAACTTCTGACAGACTTGCTAGTTCGGATGATTTTAGATAACAATTGGCACAAGCAAGAAAGATAACTACATAGAGTTTGGTTAATTCTTTAATTTTGTTTCATGCATTTTATTGAATGTAACATCAATGTCATGGGGATGTCAACAATCAAAATAAGTTATAATTAACTGATGCAGATATATCACTGCATTTTACACACGAACAAAACTTCGAACAGATAACAACATTTGCTTTTGTTTAATCATCTTCTTTGAAGATCAATTTAGTTAAAAGAGTGTATATATTTTAGTATTATTTATTCCTCTAAATTTTACAGTGCAGTATTTACTGATTTATTCTCAAGTTATGAAAGTGGATGCTTTTTAGTGTAGAAATTGTTCAACACAGAGGTTGCATGTGTGTACATGTAGGTATGAAATTAAGCTTAGAATTTGCTTGCTGGTATGCAATTTCCAACAAGCAAATGTATTCATTGTTGGTGGTTTTTAAGAAGTTTTCAGTGTGTGGAATTTTAATGATGTAATTTTGATAATCTTGTACAGTTTGGCAGTTGGGATTGTAACTTCCATGTCTATTGACCTTGCAGTTGCCAACTGATGTTATGCAGGATGCAACAGGCCTCAATCATTGTACATGCTGTAGCTGGATTTAGAGTCTCAGCAAGGAGGTACTACATAGGTACTCTGGATAGCAAGGAGGTACTAAGCGAGTGCATCCCTGGCCTTAGTCCAGGATAGATGAACATACCCAAAGAGATTCATGAAATGCCCATTGAGGATTTCAATCCACTCTCTCGTGCACTAGTGAGCTCTGTTTTGGAGAACTGTAAATATTTTCCGTTTTTGTGACCACCCAGCTCTAATCCCACAAAAAGTCACAGATTAGGAGTCTCTGTAATGGATTGTTGTTGTTTTTTTCTCCTTGGATTTTTTTCCCCTTGGATTTTTTCCCCCATTTTGTCTAATAAATAGTGGGTATTAGACAAAGTTTGCATATCCCATCTGGAAGTAGATTAATTGATAATGAGGCTAAGTGGCAATTGGACTAAATGGTCAGTGGAAGAACTGGTTGTAGACCAAATGGGATTAGACCATGTGGGTTGAGATTGAATGGCTATTAGACGAAGTGGGAAGAAACGTAGTGATAGATCACCGCTGACAATGTCCAGTATATTCTGATCACTTTTAGTCATGATTTTAGCATAATTCTAGTTTATTGTCCTACAGTTAGGGTGTTTCAATGCAATACAGCATTACTTTTGTAACACACATACATGCTATAGGACCTATTGTTTGTGTTGTAAGCATAGAGATACATTTGTTATATTTCTGTGGTTGTATGCCATTTTTCAAATTGCTCTGAGGTATTTCAATGAAGGAAAAGCTTTTACATGTCCATTTTGTTCAATTCACAAGATACAACTCATAGCTGACAGTGTTGTAGAGAATGTTTCCCAATCCTCTTCAGTGATGCGTGTATTAATTTATTTATAGTCTGAGTGTACATAACATGGTGCAGTGTATAAAACGTTCTTTCCCATTGAACCGCCATTCTGCTTCAGTTCTTGAGTTTAGGAATGGCGTCATCAGCCAGGGCTTTTATTCACATAGTGCACTCCCGTTATAACGAAACACGGTTATAACGAAATTCCGATTACAACGAAATAAAAATTCAGGCCGTAACATTGTGGGCTCTATGTATTTTTATTGTTTATTTGTTCGATTATAACGAGATTTCGATATAACGAAAGAAAACTGCCGGTCCTGAGGACTTCGTTATAACGGGAGTCCACTGTATCATGAATCTCATAAGTCGCATTTGGTGAAGCTAGCCTTGCTCACAGTCTCTAGAGACTGTACTGTTGGATGTGATTCGGGCGTCGTGTGTGCCTCCCAGCCAGCGAGCCACCACATTGAAAATTGTGTGGTCTGCGTGGTGTTCACTGTGTATTTCCCGGCATTTTTAATGTGCATACACATACTTATGCTCTCCCAGCTTGGAACCATTGCATTGGAGGCTCACCTGGGTGCGTGCAGGCAATATGATACAAATGTATCATGGCACGATCCTAGGGAATTTGACGATCCTGAAGAACGCTTCTAGTGTGGCTGTAACCTTTCATACTTGGGTCTTGGGAATTCAATACAGTTAAACTCGCATAAGTCGATCTTCTCGGGACTAAGCAAAACACATCGACTTAGGCGATTTTCGACTTGTGCGTAAGTCGAAAAAAAATCGACTTAGAGTTACACCACACGAACATATGTATAATGTACTAGTACATGTATGTTGTCTACTCTAGAGCCGAGAGCTGGAGCGGTGTGCCCGATATTTGCCCTTCAGCAAGAAACTTTATCCACATTGATGCAGGCCAGGGCTCCACACTAACTTTTACTTTCATAAAATGATTGATTTTTATTTTTTGGTGACCCGAAAAAAAAGAGAAAAGAAGCAAAACTAAATCGGTCCTACTAAACATAGAAAAATAAATATTAAGTATTACTGAAGTGAAACAGGACGGTACCTACGTGTGAAATAAATAAATAGGAAATGTAATCATCTTATTCCGTTATTCTGAGTTCTAAGATTCAGCAAATAGGCTTATAGATAATTATTATAAAAGTTGATGCCTATTAGCTGGTCAAAATTTACGTTTGAAATGAGAAAGTGGGAGCATTTGCAGACATTTGTAAACATCCGTCATTTGTTTTACCATCGTAAAGAGCCGAAAGTTACCGTAATTTATTTCTGATTGTAAAAGCAATCATCCACCATTTACAAGTGTGAACACCTTCCGGAGCCGAATGTTACCGTTAATCATTTTCAAATGTAAAACAAGCAATCGACATTTATTTATAGGATCTTATGGAGCTGAATATCGTCCTTATTCATTTCCGAACGTGAAAGCAAATATCCGCTTTTTATTTTATCATCTAACTGAGCCGATTGATACCGTTAATCATTTCCAAATGTAAAAGAAACAATCTGTTACTTATTTTAGCATCGTGCGGAGCAGAATATTACCATTATTCGATCTCCAAATTCAAAAGCAAACACCCGACATTTATTTTGTGATCGTAAGGAGCTGAATGTTACTGCTGTCCACTTCCGAAAGTGAAATGAATCATCTGACAATTATTTCAGCATCATAAGGAGCCAAATGTTATACTGTTTTTCATATTCGAACGTCAAGGCAGACATCCGACATTTACTTTACCATCAAACGCAACTGAATGTTATTGTTATTCATTTCGAAATGTGAAATAGCAAATGTCTGATATTTATTTCAGCATCTTAATTATGGAGCAGAATGTTACTGCTATTCACTTCCGAACGTAAAAGCAATCATCTGACATTTATTTTGGCATCTTCCGGAGCTGAATGTTACATGCTATTTACTTTCGAACGTAAAAGCGAACATTCGGCATTTATTTCATCATCGTACGGAGTTGAATACTATTGTTATTCATTTCCGAACGCCAAAGCAAACATTCAACATTTATTTTAGCATCTTCCGGAGCTGAATGTTATTGCTATTTACTTTCGAACATAAAAGCAAACATCAGACATTAATTTTATCATCGGACGGAGTTGAATACTATTGTTATTCATTTCCGAACGTCATAGGGATAATTCGACACTTACTTTAGCATCTTCCGGAGCTGAATGTTATTGTTATTTACTTTCGAACGTAAAAGTAAAAATCCGGCATTTATTTTATCATCGTATGGAGTTGAATATCATTATTATTCATATCCAAACGTCAAAGCAAACATTCGACATTCATTTCAGCATATCAAACATTAACTTTACAATCAAACGCAGCTAAATGTTACTGTTATTCATTTCGAAATCTAAAAGCAAACATCCCACAGTTATTTAGCATCGTATGGAGAAGAATATTACTTCTATTCACTTCCGAACGTAAAAACAATCATCTGACATTTAGTTCAGCATCTTCTGTAGCCGAATGTTATTGCTATTTACTTTCGAAAGTAAGAGCAAACATCCCACATTTATCTCATCGTCGTTCGAAGTTGATCATTATTGTTATTCATTTCCGAACGTCATAGGGATAATTCGACATTTACTTTAGCATCTTCCGGAGCTGAATGTTATTGTTATTTACTTTCGAACGTAAAAGTAAAAATTCGGCATTTATTTTATCATCGTATGGAGTTGAATATCATTATTATTCATATCCAAACGTCAAAGCAAACATTCGACATTCATTTCAGCATCTTCCGGAGCCGTTTTTTATCCTTATTCATTTCCGAACGCAAAATCAAATATCTGTCATTAATTTCAGCACCGTACGGAAATGAATCTTACCATTCATTCATTTCCAAAAGTATAAGCAAACATCCTACATTTATTTTAGTATTATACGGAGTCGAATATTACCGTTATTCATTTCCAAAATTAAGATCAAACATCTGACATTTATTCTAGCATCTTATGGAGCCGATTGTTACCGCTGTTCATTTCCAAAACTGAAGGCAAACATCCGGCTTTTTTGGTGGCCCGGCGTGCGTTTTTTGGTGACCCCGATTCGATTCGCGAAAAGACTCCGCTAAATATAAGGCATAGATCGCTACACTCGGCCGGGGTTATTACGTCGTCCTTTCACCAGGTCTCGTTACAAAACCAAAATCTGGCGTGAGTTCTTGCGTTACCTATCGTTAATGTTAACGAAACATCGTTAATTTGCGCTAGGGATCGTTACTCATCGTTACTACAAACGTTCATTTTCCCGATCGTTAGTTTGCGTTACTAACGATTCAGGTGAAACCGCTTGTGTTAATGAAACGTTATGTTTATCAACGCAAAGTTTCTTTTGGTATATACTGTATGTAAACAAAAACTGGCGTCTCGTGATTTTGACAGTGATTTATTACACAATAAAATCTTATTCGACTTAGGCACAGTAAATTCAATGGTTTTCCGTGAAAGTGTTCTTGGAATTTCATCGACTTAGGCGAGTATTCGACTTACAAAATTCGACTTGTGAGTGAATTAATACACGTAAGTCAATGGGGAAAAATCGGGACTTTTTAAAATCATCGACTTACGCGATTATTCGACATATGCGATGTCGACTTAGGCGAGTTTAACTGTATACTGCAAGTGGACATGAAATGCAACCACAATAAAAAAAAAAAAGAAAAAAAATCCAGTTTGTCATACAGTATATAAGTATTACATGAATAATTGTCTAGTGTTTGATTTTGAATGCATAATTAGCCCAGGTACAGTTTCTTTCACCAAAGGCCGATGGCCTCAGTGAAGTAGAATTGCTCGAGGACAGATTAATAGTGTGCATTTAGAATGTATATTGGCTAGAATAGTGCATGATGTGGAGAATCATTGAATTTATAACACTGATTTGTCTAGTAGGCTTGTAAAAATAGCCTCGAAATTAGGCTGGGAACAAGGGAACTAACAGGAGTAGATGCAGCGCAAAGAAAATTCTACCGTATACAAACTTGTACATGTACGTAGTTGACATGCCATTTTTACTGCAGTGTCCATGGAGAATTAGCTCTTGTTTCCTCCAAAAAAAGAATATAAAATACACAGGTCATATTCATGCGAAGATAGACTTTTTATTCATCATTATTCTTCTACCAGCCACAAAATCAGTCCTTGCCATTATTTCATCAAAATTGATAATCTAATTCCCTGCTTTGGACTGATTTACTATAACCAGTGCTGGATGTATTCTGCAGTTTGCCCAAATAATTACTATAATGAATTGTTCCCACATTTTTTTTAAACCACAGCCTGTACTCCCATCAGGGAAAACAATATACTGGACTTGGAATTCATTATCATTATTACTTCTTTTTTTTTAGGGGGAGGGTGGGGTGATTGGGGGAGCAAGAGCAATGGTCATTCAAGCCTACACTCCTCCCACCCACCCCTCTCTCTCTCACACACACACAAACATACACACACATCGTAATATGAATAACAATATTGGAACTACATTGTATATTGATAAGTACACCGTATGCGAGGAGACTGCTTGTCGACATTTTTTTTTCAAATTGGATATACACGTATGTACAGTTGTATCTATTATATACAATGTATTTGTATATATATAAATTATGTACATATAATATGTACGTATAATTATGTAATTTATATATTACATATAATGTGTGCGCGCGTGTGTGGTCAAGTGTGCGTGTGCGTGTGTATGTATAAGTTTTGTACACACTACATGTGTAGGCCATTGCATGTTTGCTTTCTCAAGATGAGCACATCAATTCAAGATCCTCTCATTACACACACCATGCACTTACAAATCGGAGTGCCATTAATCAAGACACGACACCCATCCATTGCGATTAATACTTTGTATTCTAATTTATTTCAGTATCTCCTTTTCCTGAGGAGCAGCAAAAATAGAGAATGAATCCACATAAAATATAGAAACACTATTGTCTCTGTGTGTAAAGCCACATGTGACCAATACAGTTTAGAAAATCACCAGTGAATCTACAAGTTTCCTAATAAAACGGCAACTGCTGGAGAAATTTATAGAGTAGAAATCGAATGTTAGAAATTTAATCCAAATTGAACACAAGATGCAGTTTCAGATCTTTTCTAGAAGCAGGGATATGTTAATTACTTTTCTTTTTCGTTTACAGCGTGACCCCCACAGCCCGGTCAACGCAGGTTATTGTACATTGTATAATCAACCTTGAATCAACGTCATAGATTAAAGTTCTATAAATCTAAGTTTTTACTTGATAATGTGGGGGAGGGGGAAACTTTCTAAATGACTTAGCAGGTCTTTGAAATTATTACCCAAGCATGTTATGATAAGTGACGAGAATTTATTACTGAATAAATTCACCAAGTTCTATAGGACTCCATTTTATTGGCAATTGCGACTTATAGAAGTTGCACATAGCATGCATAGAACTGCACTTATGTTCTACTGCACATAGAACTGCACTTATCATAGAAGTTGCACTGTCACTCGCACACACCTACACTTTTATTGTCTACTATACCATGCAGTAGTCAATGGTGCTGCGCGCTGTTTTTTTTTTTCTTGTTTTAAAGCGCCAAGTCACTATTTTTCTTTTCTGTTTTTTTTTTTTTTCTCTTAGCAAAATGTGTTTCGTGTATTAAGATTAAGAGTTTTATGAGTACATATATAATTGGTGTTGTATCATATTGGTATCACATATTCAGATAGGGCCTCATCCACGTCAAGCTCTGCTTATGATGACGGTCCCCGTATTGATTTCTCCTTATATGCCTTAATAAGTTATTTTGATTCATATGTCACTTCAGACTGATGTTACGCAAATGATTTTTTTTTTTTTGTATTGATTTGTATGTTATCTGTATCATTCTGTTTTCATTCGCAATTGTATTCGGAGAAAGAAAATGCAGAAATAAACCAAACCAAACCAAATATAAACCACAATAGTAAAATTGTTATCAAGGAATAGAACCTATACTAATTGAATTGCAAATAAACTTAAATTATATCATTTCCCGCCAATTATTCCAGTGAATATGTATTTTCTCAGCTTTCACTTCTCCACAACTGAACTACGTACAGTACAATGTATTTTTGCATTGGGAATATTGTGGAGAAACCCTGTCAGACGAACCCCTCATTATTACAAACAACAACAGCAACAACAAAACAAAACCAAAAAATGTTATTCGACTTATTAAATCTCTCCCACACAGAATAATTGTTTTGCAAGAATACGATCGTTAAATTCAATAAATGTTTAGAATCACGGAATAGTTATGTAGGGCTACCGGTACCCTTATACTCGGCAAGTCAAGCTGTCACATGTAGTCCTGCGTCGTGATGATATTCTCGTAATATTGCCGCGGAGTTTAGTATACGATTTTTGAATATGATATGTCACCAGGCCTTATCAAAAGATTATGTCAGGATTAACAATTAATACCTGTGTGTGTGAGTGTGTATCCTTATGTGTGTCTGTTTGGGGGGGGGGGGGCATTACCAAGTGCAGACAAATATCAGTCTTTCTTAATTAAAATTGTCACATATTGACCTCACTTGGACCCCCCCCCCCCAGAAAAATTATCATAATGATACACTCTGCAAACTGCAGTAGTACGCTAATACACACACTCGCCGTCTAATTTGTGTAAATCTTAAAATCACGTGTTTGTATAAGAAGAATAATAGCAATAAATAGATAAAATCAATAGAAAAGGCAATGACTAGTTCAACCCACCAAACACTCTATTCATGGAAACATTAATTATTGTGAGAGAGTCATGTTAGCAAAATGAGATGAAAGACGAAGGTATTCCTTTCCGCTTCCTGCATACAAGCGTATGACCATTATGCGCAAGTTATTTGAATTTTAGTTTACATTCAATTTGAGTTTACATTCAAGTAAGGTAGAAACTTTCTATTTCAGATAGCGATAAATCAAAGGTTGCAAATTTTCTTGCAACCTTTCCAGCCCGGTAAATTAAGATTAATTAATTGAAACTGGCCATAGGCCTACTAACTCATCAATATCTCTATTTCTAATACACTGTATTATATGCCAGAGAATGTCTTTCTCCGGTTGAACCAGCGCAGAAAAGAGATTCCAAAGCCAGTGACTCTTCAAAGATTAAAATTGTTTTAAATAGATAATAATGTTGTAAGAATTATTATGCTAAAATCATGGAGCTGCGTCGAAACTAGCTCCATGCTACAATGAAGTAACATCGATTGCTCACGATGATTGAAAGAGGTCACTGAAATGTTAAGGCGGGAAGCCGCTCCATGCTCAATCAGTTGTCAATCATTCATGCAATTTCTAATGCTCTAACAGTTGATAACCATGCATATGGTGGCATTTTGCCGCCTATTTCTGCCGGAGGGGACACGGGACTGCGCTTTGATAACCGCGCGTAGAGCATAGTAAAAAATCAATGATCACAGTACATCAATCGTAATACTATGATGTATCGTCCGCGTTGTTTTCGCGCTCTCCTATACTTCAATCTACGTCTGTGTTATAACTTGGCCGTTGCCTGCCAGGGCGGTTGTCAGGGCGACGGGGTTTCCGCACAGATTCGCCTCCTCGAACAGATCCTGTATCCTTGACACTGTTCTCTACAGATTCAGCGGCAGTAGCATCTAAGGACCTGTTGTATTGATGTATAAACGTGAGATTAATTTCATCCTATGAATAGATGAATTGAGTCAGACAGATACTCGTGTTTAAGCACTGATAGGTATCACCAACGATGCAGTTGAACTGATATAAAGATTTAGGCACATGTATATGATGTATGTAGGTTCTGTATACTGCAACTACTAATTGATGATTAATGCTATTAGCAATGATACTACTAATTAATGTTACTATTGATTAATGCTACTAGTTATATATATTTGTGTGTGTGTGTGTGTGTGATACCAGGAAAACACAGTGGCGAATCCAGGCGGGGGCGCACCGCCCCCCCCCCCCCCTTATTTTTGTTAAAACAAAAGAAATACAGAGAAAAAATGGGGGGCTCGTGCGCCCCCTTTAACTTTGTAACGGCGCCACATTTTACGGAATGTCGGGATCCGTCCCTGAAACATGATATCTGCGTTAACATGAACGATAAGGAGGATTGTGAAGACATGTTTATATCTCCTATGTTTCAGCATGATGTTAGTTAACATTCAGTCTGTGTCCATTGCCAATGGGTCGATATGATAATGATATCATAATCACATGTTTGGAGGTAAGAGGAATCAAGGCAACTAGGGGGAACAGTTTACTTACTTTTTGGGAGTTCCTTTGATAGCATTGGATAATAGAAAAGAAAAGAACAGATGATAGTGTTTGCTACATTTTATATCAGCATCTAATAAGTGCGGGCATTGAATGGGCAATACTTCATCCCTTTGCGTGTCACATCATAATTACCTGTCAATATAGGAATGCATGTGAGATTTGAGCACATCTGACTGATTGGCACAAAAAAAAAGGACTAACTCATCCTTGTTGGTGCACCACATTCGGAAAACAGCAATTCAGCAATTAGAGTGATATATACAGAATATAAGAGTAGAGTAAAATAATACATTAAGGGAAGACAAGGTATGATCCGAATTAAAAAAAAAAAAACAAGAAAAGCTCCATGTTTTCGTTTTCCAGTAGCTTGCCTAAAGCACGCGGCTGACAGATATATACACCCTCATTCTATCCAACCTCAAATATTGAAAGCATAAAATGAAATGAAGTGCAAGTATTGTTTAAAACAGCTTTTAAACGTTGATTTTGTCAAGTTTAAAGTTGTTTTTCTCCGTTTCCAATCATGAGATCAAAAGTGGCATAAAGAAAGTCAACAGGATCCCGAGCATAGATACTTAGGCATAATCATAAACGAGTGTACAAAGAAAAAAGTTATGTGTGATCCCGCCTAGATTATTATCGTCTTTACCCATGTGGTTGGCGGGAAGTTTTAACTGGTGAAAGTTCTTTAATCTTGTTCTACGGACCTTCAATGATGACGCGGAACGTGTTCCCGTTCAAGTTGCGATCGAACGATTCCCCGAGCGAGCTCCCGGAATCGTCTGAAAGAATTCCGGGGTCATCTTCGTCTATATTAGACTGCAGGATTGGATTGTTACGACAATAATAATTACAATGATAATAATGTAAAAATAATAATAATAATAATAATAATGATAATAATAATAATAATAACATTAATATTAATAATAATAATAATAATAAAAATAATAATAATAATAAAATAACCATAACAATAAAAAGAATGATAATAATAACACTTCAGTTAAGAGACATAGCGGTATTATAATGCCCTTTATCAAGCTGGACATGCTCCTGTCGTGCCTGTTCCACGGCCGTACTAGAGAATAAGAGATTTCGTTGGTGAGAGCAGGGAGGTGACCTCCCTGGTGAGATGGGCCGACCTACGCTCTATCATACTCGTACACGTATAAAATGTTTGTACTTCTATGATTCTGCTTCTTTTACTAGCAGTAAAGAATCTACTGCCAGCAAAGGGTTGTATGCATATTCCTACTGTCGTGGTTTGTCCTGTGTTCAGTTCATCCTCGAAAACAAACACCCATGTAATATATTGATATCTGGCACGACTCTCGCGTTTCGGCCGTGATGAAAAACAAAATAGTCTGCATACCCTTTAGTCTATTATTTTATATTCATATTGACCTTTTTTTCATTTCTCATCAGTGCAATTTGATTTGATTTGATTGGATTTCTGGATTGCTCACAAAGTCAATACGTGTATAACGGAACGAACGATATTACAATAATAGTCATCCATTCGACAATATACGTTACGTATACTAATCATTACACGATCAAAATACACAAATGGAAAATCATGGATTTCACCAGTTCTATTCCAAATGTTTCCGATATGGATTAAGGAATAACTTCAGAGACGTCACCAATTAAATGAGGACTAGATGATAATTCTTGCCAGAAATTTGTGTTCAAATTTTGATAGCTTACACACTAGTCTTGTGAAGAAAATTAACAGCAGTCTTGGGTGTCGAAATGTAGGCATAACAAAAATTAGCAGAGTATACAGTGTATCATTGCTTTGGTTTCAATGTGGAAGTGGATATTATAATTATCAGTTTATCAATTAGACTGCATTATTATATGGGATCCTGTTATGATTTCCACAAAGCTGGTTTCTAGGCAACAACCGCGACAAACAACTTACCACGTTGAGGTCTGCAGCTGCGCCGGAAGGGGTGCTGTACATTTCATAGTACCTTTCGATGCTGGAAGGCCCTCTACGGCAAACCTCGATGGGCGGATACACCAGGGGGTTGCCGTCCAAGTTTGACGAGTGGCTGTGCTCAGCCCAGTCCAACTTCAGCAGGCGACCAATGCCTCGTGGCAGAGTGGTCAGGCGGTTCATACCTAGCCAAAGGTTGCGCAAGTTCGAGCATTTGCCTATTGACTCGGGGAGTTCCTCAAGGAGATTGTACAGCATCAACAGCGCCTCCAAGTTTGAGAGTTCGCCAATTCGATCCGATACTTTGAGGATCTTGTTATCGCTCACATCTATGAACTCGAGCTGCTTCAAGTCAAAGACGGCCTCTGGGATCTCCTCGTAGTAGTTGTTAGCCAGATGCAAACTCTTCAGCTGCTGGAGTTCCCTGAAGTCACTCGGAAGAGTTGTTAGGAGGTTGTTGCTTAGCACCAATCTCTCTAGCTGCACCAGCTGACAGACTGACGCATGCAGTTCGGTCAGTTCGTTGGTGTCCAGGCACAGCACGCGCAGGTTGACCAACCGCTGGATGTCACGGGGCACAGAGTGGAGCCGGAAGAACAAACATGACTTCCGGTCGGGACTAAGAGCGAGATACTCCAGGTCGGTCAGTTCGAACAGTTCCCGCGGGAGGTCTTCCAATTCCCGACCACCCAGTTTCAACCGTTTCATGCCGAATGCCGGATCATGGTCCACTAGAAGTCGTAGCTTGGTTGATGACGCACCATACCCCAAGCTCCTCTTGTTTCGAGGAGTTGAAAAGTTGGACATATCGTTTTCTGAAGACTGAATTAAGATAATGAGACAATAAAAGCAAAGAAATGATTAGAAGACTTTAATCAGAATGCCAGTGTTTCTATCAAGGATTATCCCAGATTTACATCCACGGCAATGCATTTATTTGACATACGACCGCAGAGTAACAGACTGCAGACAATCCTATAGATTCAGAGAACCTGCATCGAAGGACGTATTGTGACGACATAATACCACGAACAAAATGAAGCCATTTCAAGGCTTGAATAAAGTAAAGTCCACGATATCCACATTACCCTCGATCATTGAAAACAGACAATGTGATGTCACTTCAGATGAGGAGAGAATTAGTGTTCAGAAAACGTTACGTAGCATTATTTGCTACCTGTTCAGACAGTTAAGCCTTACATTACCAGGGAGTCAATTGATATCCGTTCGACATCGGGCCCATTTCGTTATATAGATTTCACGATAGCAACTCTTGCTGGAATGGCAACTTTCCGTAGCAACAGCCAGTCAGGGAACTGAATTCGTGTCATTACCATGACAATTGCCATTCCAGCAAGATTCGCTATCATAATAATATATCCGCGGGTTCTCATTCAAACCCGACCCTAGTAAACAACCCTTGAACTTTTGCTGAAGGCGTGCATTGTGCATAACGAGACGGTTTGAAAGAAATAAGAAAAACAATGTGTTTGTTTGTTTTTTTGTTTGATTGGTTTTGTTTTGTTTGTTTGTATTTTTTTTTTGGGGGGGGTGGTAGATGGAGTACTTTAATTATATCATGAATTTTGCATGACATATTGTCGTTGGTTTCAATCAAATTGGCATTTCTATACACGTTCTGAGACGGTACATCCTGTGAGTGATTTTGTCTTTTAATTTGTTTGTTTATTAAAAGAATACCCATGCATAAGAACTATGGTAATATACTGTAGAACAGTTAGGCCCCTCTGGTATAGTTTATAAGACTCTTGACCTCTTGCCCTCTGGTATAACAGTACTATAACACCGAAGAGGCTACAATATAAGATAATTATCGTTATCATTATCATATTATCTCTGTCTTTTCAGCTGATGCTCTAGATTCATACTTTAACATTAATGAACGTTTTCTAAACATGGCAATCCAATGTTTGATATAATGTATGGTATCAACAAGCATTTCATACAAACGTACGTGGTAAAGGCACTGTGCAATTGTATGAAATAACAAACAATATATGAAGTAGACAGTGTTATACGTATTAAAAAAACGTGAGATGAGGGAAAAATTCATACATAAATCCCTTCATGTAGCACACGCACACACATTTGTCATAAACACAATTAGAATATGCATCCATAGACTTTACACACAAACATACAAATACAAATGTAATATGCATGATATGCATAGACACTATACATACATACATACATACGTGTATACATAATATATACATACATACATAGGATACGAACGTTCTATATGAAACATGTACTCACTTCTTAAGTCCATTAAGTACATTCACATAAGAAAACAATAATAATGGTCACACAATCCATTTTATCGTGTATCATTTTGAGAACAACTCTTCGCTTTTCTTTTTTTTTTTTGTTTTGTTTCTGCGTACTAGAAGCAGCTAAGTAGACACCGACTTCGCCAGTAAAATTGCATAATAACCAAAATCTGAAGTCTAATCTCAGCTAACTGCCAGTTCCTGTCTGTTTCCTCTACCTTTACATAATTATGAGCACTCTCCCCTCGTATACATTCAGGACATCCGCGCTCAGGTAGTAACACGCGAACCATGATATCACTTAGCAAGCAGCACCCATAATATGACTTCAATCGCTTACCTTCACTGTGATTAGAACATGAACGGGCGAGTTCCCCGACCGTAACCAGTTGCCGACGGGCTGAAATCACGCAGACATCTCACTTCCCGCATCGCACGATGAATGATCGCTCCAGAATTCCTTCTGCCGACCGTGCCCCCGTGTTTTATCCTCTGCTTGGCCTATAACGGATCTCATGAATGCAATCTACCTCCAGGCAAAAACATTAATTCACAATCTTGAATAGCCTAGTCAAAAACAGCACAGTGTGTGATTAAGCTGAAATAAATCTGCGTCGCACCATTACTATATACGGATTGAACAGTTCACTTCATTTATCGACATGGGAACGGTGGTCATGCGGAGAAGAAACGCTGTGGCAATAATGAATCCTTTCAATTGAAACAAACAACTTTCAAAGGATTCAGAAAGCAGGCAATATTCCGATCCGAGCTTGGCAGGCATCTGCATGTGACATAATATATAATTCATTGAGTTGCTGTGTAATTATCTGAGCCGGACCGTGCCCTGTTCTCCTGATCACTGATCATTCCTCGCTCTGGCTATAGTTGAATAACATCCATCCCATGCCGCGGCGTCGCGTTTCCTTGGCAACCATCGACTTGACAGTGACTGGCCGTTTAATTATAGCTCGCGTAACATTGATGGAGTTGATTCTCTTTCCCTATAACGTCTCATTCATGCACTCATGCGTTCACTTTGAGTTTTTGCCATATAGAATAGCCTTTCCCGTTGTGTTTGGACACCAGCCGACTCGAACGCTGTGCTTTTGTTCGGGCACTGAGTAAACAATAGCTGAGGCAACCGGCGCGGGGAATTCCTGCGCAAATTTGGATTACTCATTTACCAAAACCTTTCATCTACCCTCTTTCTTTCTCAACGCCCCCCCCCCCCGTCTCTTTTCTCTCTTCCCAATTCGTGTCTTATCAATTTTTCTGATCTTTCATTCCATTCTCATTTCAATCTCGTATATCGATCCCTGTCTCCTAGGCTATCCTTCTCTCTATCTAGCTATATCTGACGTACGAGTATATTCTCTATATCTGACGTACGAACATATTCTCTATCATCCTAATACGAGTTCCGTCTACCTGCCAGACTATGTCTTGTCTGTTCTTTTCTGTCTCTTCGTTTAACTATCCCCTCCTAAACACATTAACACATAATAATAACTTCCATCCTCAACATACTCAGGTCGTGTTTAATGTTTCGAATAACATTTTCTAAAAAAAAAAAAAAAAATCTGAAGTACATTGTGATACATGTATATAGGCCTACGCAAGTATCATTAAACCAAACACAAAGAATCATATCGGGAAGGAGCAATGTGGCTAATGCAACAATATGTACAGATATCATCTCGAAAGAGTATATTGTGATGTATATTTCATTAAGACAAGAAGAAACAATCAAACGAGCAAAAAAAAAAAAATAATATCTCTTCCATGTTATCGTGCCTTTACACAATGATTCTTAAATATGATTCAGGTCACGCATAAACCCATGCTGTTTTCAGTTATTAAAGAGGGAAGGAGCTTCCTACACTTTGTTCAGGCTACACTTGAGCAGCATGTTTATTTTAGGATGAAAAATAAACACATTGCTGCTGCTAGCCCGGACTTTACCCTGATGTGTGCTATGCAAATAGGTTGATTTCCAATTTACTAACGGCCTAGCAACTGCAAACGTCCGCTCTCGCTCGCGCGCACGCACACACATACACACACACACACACACACATAGTACTAGTACAGTACTTTGTCTAGTAAGACGTCAACAAGCATACTGCGTCAACGTACGCACATGCTCGTACATAATGTACAGTCATGCATGCCTGCCCGCACACCCCATGTGACAGATTAAAGAGATATAATTTATAGACCTACAGATACATTTTAAACATAATGGTTCTTTAGAAAAAAAAAAAAATCACGCAAAATCATTTCCTCCGCGCTTGTTGCTTTGAAACGGTCAAATAGATTACTGAACGCAATATCCCTGACGGTATATACCTCATTTTATTGTATACTGTAAAACACTTCTAATTTCACCGGAAAAAAAAAAAGAATGACTGTCAGAATGTTCTATTCAAGCTGTCACCCGAAAATGTCAGCATGTCGTTAGCATCTTACGTTTGTAGGAATTCACGATGTCAATTCGATTCTTATTCCCCTATCAGAGACACGTTTGCTGGACATGAAGTATGAGGGAAAAGACAGAATTAGACAGCAAGCCAGACTCCAAGTAGAAAATAAGAGAAGACGATTATCCGTCATCAGCCTGTCTTTCAGCCAAGTCCTTATCAAGCAAGGAGGTGATCACAGCCACCTTAATCCATAAAGAAGAATCTAGAGATCGGACAGTTCCAAGGCAGGTGAAGACAAACTCTCCCCTAATTCTTCTACACCTCTTTTACCTCTTCCTCCCTCCCCCTCTCTGATCACTGTCCCTCCTCTCCTCCCCTCTTCCTTACCCCTTCCTCCCCCCGTATCTCCATCTTCCCCTCCTATTCCTTCCTATCCCATTCCCTCTCTTTCTTTTCACCTTTTCTCCCCAATCTTCCCCTTTTTTCCCTTTCCCCCTTTTAGGAAACCCATACTATCAAGTTTTAAGATTGTTACTGCGCCACCCCTTTTGCACGGGTTTCCCGTTGAATTTCGTTGATGGCAATGAAAACCCGCGGCTCTTTCACGGCTGTTATCCAAACCCGTTCCGTACTGATCTCTGAAATCTCTTGGTACTATGCAGAAATGTTGCCTAGTACAGTGTTGTACTTTACTGAGCATACACAAACGAGGTGGCTAATATTACTTCATTATATGTAACTTTGCGGGAATTCTTTTTCAATTCAATCTTTCCTTTCTCAAGGAGGCTATAATTGTATAGACAATTATTGTATAGAAAAGGGCATATGACTTAATTCCTGTCTTGCTTTTTTTTAGTGAGTTCGTCGTCGTCAAAAAAAGAAGAAGAAGAAAACTGTCATCCTTTCAATTAGGCCTACATCTGTATATTGCCCTCGTGACGTAAAAGATATTTTATTCTAGATGTTATCAAAATAATTTGTTTATTTTCGTTGTTAAGCTGGAAACCTTCAATCTCAAATACCCCAACCTTTGGTTCTATCCTCCATTTTAGAGGACTTATTAGTGCTGACAGTTTCTGTTATTGCTGTTGTTTTTTTTTTATCATTATCCTTTCTTCTCCGTCTAGGTCTTCGTTGCCATAACAACCATTGGACGATTAATGCTCTCGCAGAGAATGATACACACAAAAGCAACTCACTTCTTTACCACGGCATTACTGCGACAGGCAGATCGCATACCCCGTGAGATAAGGTAACTGATGGGAGAGTGCCGTAGACGTGTACCATAGCAACTAATATGGCAGTACTCCAAGGTGTGAGCCCATGGAAAGGCCCTTGAAAATTGAATTTCGAAAGAGGGCGCTCTTGTTATTTGAATTGTTTTGTTGCACAGATTGATACAAAATACACCGTATTCAAATCTCACATGGTCAAAATTCATATCAGCATTGAATAAAATGGAGTGACAACAAAACACACAATGAGGGGGTGGTTATAGGAACCTCAATATATCGCACTCCTCGTAGACACTCTATTACGTATTTTTGTAAGATAATAAAGCAGCGAAGAAACGGAAATAATGACAATGACGATATTGACGAGCGATTCCGACATCACTACAACCACAATCATACCAACGACATTGATTTTAATTGCATGAGTTCTATTCGGAGATTAATGCGATGTGATCGGTTAGTATGCCTGATAAGAATACCAGAGAACTCACGAAAGGTCTTGATTATGCAAGCGATATTGAAAACGAATTAGCAAAAGACAAGGTGAGAACGAGAAAAAAACGCAGATATGCAAAAGCCAAAATCCGAAGGACAGACAGAGTGTTTAGGAAGGGTCAAACAGATAGATAGACAAACAAACAGACACACAGACGAATAGAGAGGGAGGGAGAGGAAGAGGAAGGACTAAGTAGAGAGGAAACTTATCGAATATTTTGATCTTTTAGTGATGACGAAGTTATAATCTTTGATGAAAATCAGCTCCCATGCTCTGCACAAACCTGCGAAGAGTTGACAGATTGGATAATCGTCAAAATGGCAAGAAAACACCCCGGGGGCAAACAAAATAAAATAAAATAAACAAAATTTCAAAATAGTGTAGAAATGGCCGCAATGTTAGATTCAGCAAGGGGTGCGAATTCTAGTATCACGAGGGTGGTAAGTTACATATAGCGAACCGACAAATCTGATATTCCCAATTTACTATAAGCAGCGATATGATCCATTTCCCCCCATTTCTTAAGATAGCATTAAACAAAACGTTATGGAAATATGTGTCCAGGTATCTGGGATCCGTAAGGAGACGATAATAGTCATCATATCATCTACTATTAAAGGTGGTTGAAAGTATTGTGCATCACTGATTCTGTTGATACAAAAAATATGAAATCTGTATTTTAGTTTTATAATTCAATTCAATATATTTCTTCTCATCCACTTCGCATATCGATTTTTATTGTTATTGATCTGAACACAATCATGTCTGTCTTTGCCAATAATTAGTAAACAAAAAAAAATACATAATTGATGACAGACACACACATTATCTGTGATTGCAATTCTTCAAAATCGAAATTACGGTTAAGGTTGTTCTACCGAATGTTATTGTAAAGAGAAATATGACTGGACTTACACAAAATCAAATTCATATGGCTATAAGCCTCGGAAAATTGGTGGTTGTAGGGGGAAAAAGGAGAGGGGATAAAAAAAAAGACCATATCAAATGATAATATGGGGAGTAAAGTATATGATATGATGATATATTTTGTGAAGAGTTTGATAAAAAGAAAAGGAGTGAACTCTATTCTTGTCAATTTGAAATATTTGCGATTAAACCGGTTAAAAAGATAACAAAAATAAGAGGGGTTTTTTTTTTATCATAACGACAAGAACATTCAATGCCATGCACGCAACAAGTGAGGTATTATATGAAAGGTTTTATTTTCTCTATCAGATTTTGAACTTACTTTAAAATGTTTTAAAATGAGACTTAGCCCATTTTGCAGTTATTAAACTCAACATAAGATAAATATGAATAAGGAAAGTCGAAACTGTGACGTAATTTCATATGCTTTCACAATAGGACGTGATTACTGTATGTTTATGAATTTGGGCATCCTTGTTATCTTACGGGAAAAGATCATTCCAGTATCTGCATCAGGCCCTGTATACATTATCGTTCTATTTTGGTCATCGTTTTATTATTTGAGGACATGGGAGGTGAAAAAACATCACTTTGGCGTGTGTTTATGTAAGATTCGGGAGAAATCTCTGCCATTTGGCTTGTTTGATTTGACTGTAATACAGTATTTCACGCGAACCACAACGATGTCATAAAATACTTTTAAAAATTCCAGATTCTGGAGGGAGAATGACAGTCTGATATTGAGCATACAGCCTGTTGAGTACGTTAAAAGTGTTGAACCGCGTACGGGCCTTAATGTAATTAAACTTAATCAATATACGCCTGCGCCAGTCGTGTGTGACGTATAGGCAAGGACACACGTCACCTGACTGCAAACAATCTATACGAGGCGAGACATAACGCCTACTCACAAATCAGTCTGCACGTGAAGCATGCACAGATACACGCACACACACACACACACACACACACACACACCCACACACACACACACACACATAGACAAACAACATACACAATGTATAAATATATGTGATTATAGTTAAATCATATGCACATACAAACATAAAAACCAACATGAATACACACATATCGGGCATGGGCAGCGGAACGACAACTGAACAATCTCTGGGAAGAGCCTTCGGAAAGTCATTGCATTTGTTGTATTTTTTTTTTTATGATATTTGTTTCTTTTTAAAGAGTCAAAAGAAGAGGGGATGCAGTCCCAGCCCCCCCCCCCCCCTCCTGTTCCGCGGACCCTGCATATCATACCAAATGTGATCATAAACGCATAGACATCATACACCCCATACTCATACACACATATATATACACACACACGCACACAAACATAAATCCAATAACACACAATGGAGGTATAACATAATCTCCTTGGGCACACCAGACACATGAAACATGGTATTATTTATATTTTGTCGATTCCTTGAAACAGTCATCTTTATTTTTTGTCTCTTTTTTTTTTTTTTAGCTTTGTCGTGATGTGTTGCTTCGATATGACCTTTCACCTAAATCGTGCTATCATGCTTTTCGAGTCAAGAGTTGGGTAATTAACCTTCAAATTACCTGATATTCATCCCCGTGACACCCGTTCAATATGGACATACTACTCTAGACATGAATTCACTTCCGGGTCTGGTTTTGCCGGGTTCTTCTCTCTCTTCCTCGCCCTCCCTCTATAGTTCCGCTTCCGCTTCCTCTTCCTCTGAACCCTGTCAGTGTGTATACCCCCCCCCCCATCTTCCCCATCTCTATACCTCTACCATTCAATTTCTCTCCCTCTTTTCGCATTCATCCCCTCATGCACCCCTCCCTCCCTCCACCCCCACCTCACTCTCCCTCCCTCTCGCACCTCCTTTGGTGTGAAAACTTGCTCTATTACTTCCCCACCTTCGCTGTTGCGCGAGCGTTCGACAATTAGTTGTCGAAGGCACTTCCCCCTGCATGGGCAGCTCCAAAACGAGCGCTGCATGGTATCCGGGAAACACTCGCAGAAAGAACCACATATCTGTAGCTTGTCTTTGATAAACTGTGGTAAACTTTGGAGATTTAAGTCGAGTGGACGTTGAAATATCGATGCAACAGATTCTCTTGGTGATTGATGATCTTGTTCGAGTTCACCACAACCGAAAGGTAAGTTTCTTTTTGCAACTCTCTAACGCGACCGTGCACCACAAAACCAACAAAAAGCACTGATTTTGTGTGAGGACTGAAAATAGGTGAAATTGGTCAACTTAGCAAATCTTGACTTTGTCGTATTTTGCTACTGCTTTGAAATCTGGCATTAATCTTGGTCAGAATGTGTCAATAAAGCATGTTCAATTTCAGCGTAATTTAATATTCCCTTCATCGTTGTTGCTCCGGTGGCGTAAATTCTGTTTTATCCCATTCATTCCACACCTAGCTCGGCTTGGTAAAGATTTTAAGCGCTTGAATAGACCCTGTACTTCAGACATGTCAGAGCCTTTTTTTTTCACTTCACACTTTTCCAGGGTGTTTGCTTTCTTTTCAATAAATTAGGATAGGTTAAGAGTGTCCATTTAAATTGAGTTATACATCATTTTAAAGACTAAAGTCTGCTCTTTCAGGATCTGCTCTTAACTACAAATCCCTGTGTGGCGACTTTTTGTTGGTTTTGTGATGCAGGCCTGGGTCACCTATACATGTGGATGGTTTCCTACTGGTCATAATTATATACGCTTCACTTTTCTTTTTTTTTTTTTTTTTTTTTTTTTGGTCTGACGTGTGTGTATGTATTCCTGACATAAAATAAGAATGTAAGGCAGAATTTTCCAATTTTTAGATTGGTAACGGTCTCACAGTTTCTCAGTCAAAAAGGTGCAAACGTTTTATCTAACACATGAACACACACAAATACACCCACATAATATTCTCACATAAATTGAATGACACACATGCAGATTCCGTCAATACTTCATAACACGTACCTGTACACAATCTGTAACAGGAAATTCACTGTCCCATAATCATTCGACTTTCTCTTTAGAATTTGCGTTCGGTGTGGTAATGTAAATGATTGTATGGCTGTTTGGGTCGCCGTCCAAGTCTAACTCTGCTTATTGCATATTCAGTTTCATTTATTCATTCATTCATTCATTCATTCATTCATTCATTCATTCATTCATTCATTCCTTTTTTTTAGTTCCAACAGAAACATATGAATATACTACAGAAATTGAATACATAGATTTCATCATTATATACAAAATAAAGGATAAGTTTACAGAAAAATTGTAAGTATACGAAAATATTGGAAATGGGGAGGAATGCTAAAATGCTGGACTTGTAGGGTGTTATTCGATATTGTTCTCTCTCCTCTAACTTATGATTATATATTATGTAATTTCGCTGCTCTATTGCTCTGCTCAGCTCTGTTGCGCTGCTCTGCTGCTCTGCTCTTCGCTGCTCTGCGATTTATTGTGTTATCAGAGACAAAAGAAAAAAATAAATGAAAAATCTTGCACTGATTTGTTGCTTCTAGTTTGCTTGGATATTTTGTATCTATTTGCTACCGTACCTGCATGGAAGAAAACAGAAACAAAATCATTCATAAAATAAAAATAAAATCAATACACAGCAAACAAGAATAGTGTTAAGAAGATGACAAGAGTTTAAGAAGAAAAACATGAGATGATACTGACAGGAGGAATAACAATATGACTGAGGTTCAAAGCTGTAATTCGGGGGGAGGGGGGTTCAATCAATTTTTGCCTGTATCTATTATATAGGGCCTTTGATCAATCCAATAAAAGCTATTCATTTACACTCAAAGTTTGTTGTGCCTGCAGTCGCAGGAAACAATATATTTTTAGATTGTGGAGAAAAAAACAAGAAATAATGCATTTAGATTCACTCTTTGTTGTTATTAATTTTGTCAGCATAATGTCATATTTACCTATCTTACATGTTTCACTTTGTGATGAGATGAAATGAATTGTCGTGTGCCAGAAATATCATTTTTTAATGTTTTTGTTAGATCCTGCCAAACTTTGATAAGTACTGTCAAACTTTGGAACATTTTTTTTTTTTTTTTTGAAATAGCATCAAACACACATTTTGTTAATGGACCAGGTCCTGTGCAATGGACTTTGTTTTGTGGAGAAAGCGGTAGATAGTTGCACAGGTTTTTGCTTTGTTTTGTTTTGTTTGTTTATTTGTTTTGTTTTGTGTTGTTTTTTTACGATTACTCTGTGTGAATATAATCGTATGATGGATCTGTATTGATTTAAGCACCAAGTGAAAAAGAAAGAACTAGCCTGGGAATCTGTAGGATCAGAGCATATGATATTATTCACCAAGAATAATTTGAAAAAAAAAAACAGACTGAGCGAGAGGGAAAAAAGGGGGAATAGAAAAACTCTGTTAAAACGATACGTGAGAAAGTTAGGAAGTCATTATTTGGTGTATCACTTTTGCGTCATATCTACCGAGGTACATATATACAAAACGATCTACTTTCGTATTTGGCTCACTATTAGTGGTCTACATGAGTATCAGATAGGAAGAAACCCCACCCTTTCTATGGTGTCAGGAACATTAGAGCCTGTTTGTGATGGCAATAAATCTACAATAGATTGACCAAGTCTCTTCCGCTGTTTTTATTTGTCATCGTTGTTAGCATTTTCTCCTTTCCATTGTCGACGTTCCCGTCTGTCGTTGGCTGTTGCTTATACGAATTTTGATCAATCGTATAAAATCACCCTTTTAATAAAAAATTAAATAATAACAAAAACATGAATGAATGAATTGAATAATATACAAGGTAAGAATTGAAATAAAGAGTCATGTTTCCCTCATAATCTCGGCTGCGCAAATGGCTTGTAACTGATTAGTGGGAATCAGTGGGAATGCTGGGGGATGATTGTTCCAATCCTTGTGGGATTCATTTAAGAGTACATTATGTATCTATTGTTGTGTGAAATTTATTTGCTTCAGAATGGTCTCATATTCAAGTAATGTGCAGTTTAATGTTTCCAGGTTAGCATGCCTGTACAGTGACGGGGCGATTAAACTGCACATTACTTGAATATGAGACCATTCTGAATGACCTTTAAATGACTACGAATGTACGTATATGCCATTCATTGATGTTAAAGGGGAAGGCTAGTAACTGATCAGTGGGAATCGGTGGAAATGCTGGGAGATGATTGTTCCAATCCTTATGGGATTCATTCAAGAGTACATTGTATATCTATTGTTGAGTGAAAATTATTTGCTTCAGAATGGTCTCATATTCAAGTAATGTGCAGTTTAATGCCCCGTCACTGACCAGGGACGCTTACCTGGAAACATTAAACTGCACATTACTTGAATATGAGACCATTCTGAAGCAAATAATTTTCACACAACAATAGATATATAATGTACTCTTGAATGAATCCCATAAGGATTGGAACAATCATCTCCCAGCATTTCCACTGATTCCCACTGATCAGTTACTAGCCTTCCCCTTTAAACAGGAAAAGATGGGCAGACTTCCACTGTACTTTAAAACTGACGATAAAAGATCTTGGATCATAGAGACATGAAACACATTTTACAACATTTGGGACTTTGCGTCCATTACCGAAGTTATTGCTAAAATGCAATGGCAAACAATAATGACAAAAAAAATACAGATGAGATGTAATTTGAGTAAGGATCGGCATTATTTGGAATAAAAGCAGCTATAGAATAGATATAGGCCTACTACCAGTGACTACATAATGATGCTTCTTATGAGGAAAATATAGATCTAATTTGACTTTACTCAATTTGATTGATTCATTAAGCAAAGGCCAAGGAAGGAGATGAAGAGGGGGAGGGATGAGGAAAAAGAAGAAAAGAAGAAGAAGAAGAAGAAGAAGAAGAATGACATGAATGAGAAGAAGAAAACCCGCATGTTGCGCACTGCTGTATGCAAATAGAGTTACACCTGCAGTTCTCAAAGACAGTTATTTTGTGACACAGATAAAATGTAACTCTAAGACAACGTGCATACCTACCTTTCTTCTTAATGTATCTGCAGCTATCCGTAGCTTTCTGTTTCCTAGCACTATTCATTAAAGTGATTGTATCTTTCATGGCAAGAACTCTCCGTGCCTGTCCGCCTGTCTCTCGCTCTTTGTAAAGTTCTATCTCTCACATTCTGTCTCTTTCTCTCTCTTTCTCCCGTGGTATTAAATGGGCCATGAATATTTTAGATAAGAAGTCATTCAACAAACTATACTGGTTGCGTGACTCTGCAGTCACATGTGTACAATTTCTCTTACATGATTCTTTGATAAATTAGAATTCACTTACTTCCTATATGTAGTCGAGGGAGACATTATATCAACACATTCAACACAAATTATAGTATATTCCTGGGTATCGCTAGATTAAAAAGGAGTAAAAGAATGACTGACTGACTGAATGAATAAATAAATAAATGAATAAAAAAATACATGTAAATGAATAAGTAAATTAATTAATCAATCAATCAATTAATTAATAAAAAATAAAGAAATAAACACAATAAATGAAATAGATAAATAAAAACAAGCAATTAAGCTGTTCATTCAAGTCTTCGTTCGGTCTAATTTGGCAAATGAGCACATTATTTGGGTGTCACACAGTAGAACGCTATGGTCACGTGAAGTATGTAGTTAATTTGCTGTTCCTGTAGAATTAATGAGGTTTCTGATTTACCGATGTTCGAGCCCCACTAACGCGCCTTCTTCTCATGTGACCGATTTTATTCCCGATCTAACTTTCATGGATCTACCTCACTTCGAGCCTTTATGATAAACATTACGTGTCCTCTGAAAAGAGTTCATTGTGTTTCAGAATTTATTCAAGTTCATTCTATATATAAGGATATATATATACATATATACAAGTATATATATATATATATATATATATATATATATATATATACAAGTATATATATATATATATATATATATATATATACATATATATATATATATTCCAATAGCAACAGCCAATCAGGAAGCTGGATTCTTGTTGTTACCATGACAATTGCCATTCCAGCAAGAATTGTTATCATATCTTTTTTTTTTTTTTTTTTTTTTAATGGGGCCAAGCTGATCACAGCAGCCCATATACAATTTACCGCCTATTCATACACATCGTGCTTTAAGGACTGGATTATCATTTCCGTTATCGGGAGTTGTCGATTCACTGTCATACTTAGTGGCTTTATATTGTATTTTCCTGTCCTGGCTAAACGTCTCTGTAACCTTTGACCCTTAATTGAGGTTTTATCTAAACCTTAATTTACGACCCGAAATGCTTTTTTTTATTATTTCATTTTCTTTTCTTTTTCTTCGCCTGTATGCACTTCCCGTTTCTTTCTACATAGTATTTCGTAGATTGATTTGGAACTTCCGTGAAACGTGTGACAAGGATGTGATCGTTGCCCCATTGTGTTTGATTGGTACCTTGATTAACAGCACCATTGACTCAACGTCGTTGCAAACGATATTGAGCATCAATGAGATTGATATAGGTCCTACACGGGAGATAGATACGTGTCATATTAGACTGACAGACAGACAGACAGACAAATAGACATATTATATACTATAATAAATACATAGAGAGAGACGAAGAGATATTAAGTAATTCCATCTCTCCGCTATAAAGTATATGACTGGCTTGAAGAACAAATTGCAGAACTGATTCATTAGCTTAGAACATCAAAGACGAAGGATTTAGAAAGTCATGTAATATGATAAGTAGCATTTTATAACTGGTCCTGGCAATCTCTGTATCTGTATTACTTAACCATTGGAAGGTTAACGTTCTTTAAAGAAAACATTGTATAAAAGAGAAGTAGTGATAGTGGTAGCAGTCGAACAAAACAAAACGAAACTGAAGGAACATCGCAAAAAGTTCCCTAAAGTAATTCAATGAACGTTGAAGAAAACATAGAAACAAAATTGATTGTGCAAATGCTATCGCTCATGAAGAAGAGAACATAATAATTTCTCCTTTTAAATTTGAGTTCTGTGACTTTGCCAGGGATAGGGACAGAACAGGAAATAGGTGGAAGCATGACGAAGAAACTTGTTATTGTTGGCGCGCTACACGAAAATATACATATATATATCTGCCGCACAAAGAGGAAAACTCGTACAAGGAAAGCTTCGCCTGCTTTCTATTCTTTTTTTTTTCTGAATGTTCTTCCTTTCAAAACGCGTCAGAGGTGTTTAGATGATTAAAATAGCTATAGCTTTGCGTCTTCAGGCTCTCGGCTCGGCTACAGGCTTGGACATGGGGTTCCCAATGAGTTCTAACAAGATGGGAGGGAATAGTTGAGCAATCAGTATACTTATAGCATGATTAATACCCATTTTGCGTAAGCCTCTTGAGCAAAGTGGACAGGAAGTGTATATTGGTCGAAGTGCTGGGCAAGAAATTGGAGAGGTAGTGGTAACAATGGCTAGTGATGAAACTGGTGATAACTTATAACGACACATCTTTATTTCTTTTTAAGTGCATTTTTAACATTTTCTCCATCGACAAACGTGTCGTGATCGATCTCAACATAATCATATTGTGCAAAATGTATACATATTAAAAGATATTAAAGTAATCAATAAAAAAAGGGTGCATCGTAATTTACAAGGGGATCATACAAATACGAATTACAGTGATAAATTAATCATAGGATGGGGATGGCGGGGACCCACTGAAAAGCGAAGCATGTAGAGGACAATGTGGGTCATACCCCTGTTAAAATTCTTTACTTCTTGTTATTGGTTACTGTTATGTTTTCCTCCTCCTCCACGGTCCTACATAATGGTCATGATGGTGTTAATCAATCATCTTCGTGTATCATAATGTGGTTTGGTAACATCAGACTAATTGCAGGAACACACTGTGGCGTCTCGGGATTCTGTTTGTTCGATAAAAGCCGTAACGGGGAGTTCCCCGGAATTATAACAGCAGTGCGATGTGACCCGTGAGTTGCGTATAGGAAATCAGCGAGAGAAGGCGCTTTAGATACGACCCACTGAATTTTCACCCTTGTCAAGTAGCCGCATAATTGCCCCGAATACTTCCTTGGCAGTGGAAGAATATGTCTATATACAATGTATGTAATTACTACCGAAGATTAACATGAGCAGGTTTAGCGAAAAACCTGATTGTAGGAAAACAATCAGTTTACCGGTCCCTATGTATAAGGTACACCTTGCTATCATCATGAAAGACAGGACACCACGAGTTTCATTATCATTATCCTTTATTTCCTTTCATGCGAAAGATGCATAACGCGACATTATAGATTTATATCGTTTCTTCCTATTCCGAGTGTTTTTAAGAATAGAACATTGATAAGCACATTACATAGACTTCATAATGTACCCATTGTTTTGATACATAGATACCGCTGTGAGGAAGGCGTGAGTTTATTTTAACGTTTGTTTGTTTGCTGTTAGAAATTTCTTCTTCGTTTTTTACAATATCATATTCATCCGTGTTTAGCCGACCCTTCTCAAAACATTTCCCCTTGAAGTGAAGACGGAGAAAACTACTCAGCAACCTTGTAAGGAAGTGTCGGACAAGCCACTGGAGGCCTAGACCGACCCACTGGGAGGAAGCGATGTGGAAGCCACTTGGCATTTATGAGGCAAACCGTCCCCAAATACGGCAGTCACACCTATAAACGAACATTGCAATGCCTCCAAAGTCTGGAATGAATGAACAGAGAATAGAAACAAAACGAAACTAAACAAAACCACGACTACTGGAAGTGAATGTTGTTACAATAACAAATAAATTGATATGTCAATTACCTCTTAAGAATATTTTGTTTCTACTTCCACACCGAACACACACACACACACACGCACACACACACACACACACACACACACACACACACACACACAGAAATTGTATAAAAGAAAGCAAGTAGAATCTCGTAATGGTCTAAAAATGTCATATTTCTGCCTTTTATTATCTAGCTACCATTTTGCGAAATTCGTATTCGCTCATCTGGTGAAATCAAATTCACATGCCACCTGTTAGAAAGCAGTTAACCCTGATCAACAGAAAAAAACAATTAATAAAGAGGAGTGACTCGCAAAATAAGGTGATTTCGTTGAGAAATAAGAAATGCCATATTTCTTTTAAAACGAAACTAAAGTAGAATATACAATGACTTCCGCCTCCTTCTTGAATTTCAAGTACACACGTCTTTCATGTCAACTCCTAGGTCACCGTAGGTGTATAGCAATAGAAGACCTGAATATAAGAACGACCCAAGTCCAATTTTTGGCCAAATTCAGTTTGACATGGGAAATTGCAGCTTATGCATGGACTCTACTTGTGTATAAATTATAAATCCTAATTACCCCCGGAAGTGCCTGAAATGAATGAGTGAAATCTTACATGAATGTAAGAATGACCCAAGTCCAGGACTTGGGTCATTTTTACATTCATATTATAGTGCCCTCTCTCATCGCTTCTTTCATTTCATTTAGCAGCATATCATGTATGTGATTCAAAGAACGACCCAAGTCCATATGATTCAAAGAACGACCCAAGTCCATCACACAAAATGGCCTCTCCACAGTTAATGTAAATGTTAATTGTCATAATAATATAATATGTTCTAATTTGTATATACAATGTTGCCTTCCCATCACAGTTAAATAGAATAACATTGGACAAATAAAAAGATATGAAGTTTTTTTTTTAATGGACTTGGGTCGTTCTTATATTCAAATACTCAATAGTCAGCAAACGGTATCAACCAATCACATTGTACCATTCCGATAAAAAGAACAAATGTTTTACTTTATCACACATAATAGCTTTATCAGTACTGGAAATTCATTTGAAATTCGTGTTAAACTTCTTATCTCGATACAAATCATCGATACTTTGGGAGGGGCGTTAAGGAAGCAATCTACATCAGGGCCTACCAACCTACAGGGCGCTACAAACATCCGAAAGTCTATGACCCGCTTGTCGTCTGTCACGTGATCAAGGAAAAGGCAGGTCATTCCGCTTATGAAGGTTGTAACGTTGACAGCTGAAAATTGCGGAAGTAAATATTTGTATTATTGATCAGCAGTTTAACACCAATTTCAGATGATATAGCGGTAGTTTGCGAAGATTGTGGAGTGTCTATAGAAAGCCGGGAATCATGCAAAAAGAATATGATTATTTTATGAAAGAACAAAAAGCGTAATTCATTTTACTGAAAAATGAGATTGTGCATGAGTTGCTTTCTCTCCCCTCTTCTCCCGTAGCAAATATTATATACCTTTAAAATAAAACAAACAAATTCATTTTTTTTTTATACAAGTACGATATACAGTTGAGATAGAAGTGAAATTGATGAAAATCAAACTGTGAGTCAGACACGATAGTCATCAGTGGTATGGGAGTTAGCGCTGACGCTAACTTTTTTTTATTTTCTTTTTAAAAACAATTTCTCTATCCTGCCCTAGATCTCCTACAATTCCCTCAGAAGAACATAATGTTAAATCTATACTTGGAAAAAATGTTCCACAACATGAAGAGCTTGCTTCCAAAAGGCGCTAAATCCAATTTTTATCGAACTCCATCTTTCGCATGATTCGAACAGATCTTTGTCATGTGCATATAAGGCACTAAAAATTTAATCAAAATTGTTTGAGGAAATATGAAAAAATCAAGCATGAAATTCACGCTTTCAACCAAAAGGCGCTAAATCCATTTTTGCTTTCAACCAAAAGGCGCTATATCCAATTTCTCTATTCCGGTCTCTGATTGGTCAGAGCACGCCAGCTAGTGGTGCTCTGACCAATGAGAACATGCAACACGTACTGTTACATGCAGCGATACTGCACTACATAGTTCAATGGCAATTCTTCACGGTCACCACTGTTGTCTGTAGTGCTGTACAGAACCATGGCTATCAGTCGAAAGTACATGACAGTTTCATAATGGATGAAAGACCCAAGACTGCCGGTGATCTAAAAAGTGGTACGAAAAGTGGAAAAATGAAGCAGTGTTGAAGAAATGCAAGGCTAAGCAGTGGAAATACAGCTGTGAAAGGTGAGTTTACTTATCTGTACGACGCCCAGATTAAGTCAGTCCCATATGTGCATCTTGGTGTTGGGACCGAGATGGGCATCATACTCTATTTTGAACATGTTGAGTTGATTTATGAGCAACGTAGAATGTCAAATTTGGGTTTTATTACAAATTATATAATTAATCATTCAATGGGATCAATAATCTGCTGGTGAAAATTGTGAAATGGGCCCCACCATGCACGACGCACCGGCACCACAAACAGGGCTCGTCGTGCATCAATGTAAATTATCAGCTGATTATGTATTTTACGTGTTGGCTACCAGCTAAATGTTTACCTGTACAAGGCTGTAGTGTAGAGCTCTAACGTTAGAGCTTTATTAAATGTTAGTACTATATAATATGTTTTAGTAAATTAAACCTTTTGATCTACGGGTTCTGCTCGACGATGCAATACCAAGCAAGTTAAATTTACTACTAGGCCTATACTAGTAGTAGCTACTACCAGATATTATAGGGTGGATTTACAGCAATTAGCAACAGGGCTGCGTGTGTATAAACAGGGTAAATTTACCGTTACTTTTCGGCGATGCAATACCAAGCAAGGTAAATTACCAGTAGGCCTACTACTAACGTATAGGGTGGACTTACAGCAACAGGGCTGTGTGTGTATAAACAGGGTACTTTTCGGCGATGCAATGCCAAGCAAGGTAAATTACTACTAACGTTACTAACATAGGGTGGACTTACAGCAACAGGGCTGCGTGTGTATAAAACAGGCGAGCTGCTGTGAACCAATACTGACATGCAGTGGTGGGGCCTATTTAACAAGTATATGCCGTTAGTTTAGCGTAGGGTTGTATACCTATGGTAAGAATAATCAAGGGTCATGAGGAAGTATTTCCAAGGATAGAATGAAGGGCAAAATCGTGAAATCGGCCCCACAGCAGTGTGCTTGCACTCGTGCATTTAGCAATTAAGCAAGGTTAGGTTAGGGTTAGGGTTGTACTTATAGTTGAATTGGCTGTTGAATTAGTCGAGGGACATTAGGGAGTCTTTCCAAGAATAAAACATGAAGACCAAAGAAAAAAAAAAAAACGGGAGAAAGGGAGGACTATGCTGTGGAAATCGGCCCCGCCTCTGTATCAATTGCTCGTAAACACCGTTTGGTTGGGCCGCATTCACAAGTTTTCTGTATACTGTGGAAGAAAGCCCCAACACCGTGCTTATGTACCGATGAACGCCACACGGTGGGGCTGAATTCACGAGTATAAACAGGCGAGCCGCTGTAGTATTAGTACCGACACGCAGTGATGAGGCCTACTTCACGAGTATGCCAAATGAAGTGTATTGCTACATTGTATGCAGTGGAAACTGGTCCTGTTACTGTATCAATCATGCATATTAAAGTGTCGTTTGGTGGGGCCACATACCTCAGTATTAGCCCTGTATTGTGCAAGAAAGCACCATATTGAACACCACATGGTGGGGATGTAACAGGTAAGCTGCCGTATTATTTAGTACTGATGATAGACCTTGGTGGGGTCCATTTCACAAGTATGTCACTAATTATCTGTTGAAGGAACTTTAATCAATAAATGAAGTTACCTTGACTCATTTTCTCAGTTAAGTTTTCTGTATATCTACAGCGTGTAACTATTCAAGTCAGTCTATACAGTACTGCTTATGCTGTGTTGCAATGGTAATGACCTGGATACCTACTTTTCTAACTGTTCGAGTTGGTCTATGCAGCACGGGTACATTGCCCTGGTAATGATAGAATTAGATAGAGTCTGTCTAATATTCACTGATGGATCTTATAATCCTGATATGATGGCATTAGTGGGTTTTTTATGGTTGTATTAAACATTAAAAAATTATGTTAAAAAATCTGTAAATCAAACTAGTCCCTTTCTTTTTGGTCTTTTAGTAGAGTAAGTGTTGCTCCAAATCACTATGGCTATCTAGAAGCTATTGAGAAATGTATCAAAATTGGAAGTTTGAGGTTGTGTTTGCTACACGTGGACAGATATTCTAAGCCATCGGTATTAATTACTTTTGATTGAATTCTCTTATTCTTCTCCCAATTCAGGTTAATGGCAAATCATCCTTGGAAGTCATACAACCTACAGCATATCTGCAAGCAGCAAGTGTCACTGAGCTGGCAAGACACCCAACGACCTGCCCAACTCCTCGTCACGCCCAATACATCTGTCCCCCCAGGAGCAAACCTCCCAAGGAGGGAGTGGGTGTCATTAAATCGGATTCGAACCTGAGTTGGGCATTTCAACGCAGCCATGCATCGGTGGGGGCTACGCCCGTCAGCAGCCTGCCAGTGTGGTGCACCAGAACAGACTGTTCAACACCATCTTGAGTGAGTGCCCTGATCTCCGCCCTCCTGACAACATGGACCTGACACACCCTACTCCTGAGACTGTAACTTGGCTACAACAACTGAGGGACATTATTTAGCTGCCGCTGCCTCATACGCAAGAAGAAGAAGCGCACATCGATGACATTTACCATGCCTTATACCAGGAGGGTGACAGGATGCATTCATAGCAGTACATGAAAGGCCAAGATTTCTTCAGTGAATCAGAGGATTGCGAGAAATCACAGAGCTTATCGTTCATTTCTGAGCTCATGCGTACTGAACCAGACAACGGAACCATCACAGTGGTCTTTAATAATCTCATTGAATGCTGAATCAAGCTTTCTTGAGTACGCCGGTAGGTGCAACGTACTTCGAGTGGCTGTGTGTTTTTGACATCATTGAATGTAAGCTGAGAGGAGGTGAAAACATCCCTGGAAAACAACATCAAGGTGATATTGCGTGCATTGAGGCGGTGGACAGGAATTGGGTGAGGGGCTGACCTAGTGGCCCGTGCTTTGATGACTTCTTTGATATTGAATACAGTGGACATCTCAGGCAATTAGGATAAAGCAACAGTGGCCACCAATGATGAAGGGAACTCTGACTCGAGCTTATGGCAAGACATTATGATTCCTAGGGCAGGCACTTTAACTAGTTGAGATATTCTGCCATGGACTTGATGGTATGCATTTCATGCGGTAAACCTCCTGTTTTGGCTGTAAATGACTTTTTAGAAATGAACATGGTAAGAAGACAAAAAAAAAAAGACAATGTGATTCATAGTACAGATGCCTAGATGTAGGCCTTATTGCTGTTGACTTACGTATAAACAAAGAGTTTTGTCCACAGATGTGCTTTCATGTGCATCTGTTGCCTTCTTAATAAGTACTACAGTTTTAGCAAATTGACATTCTTTTTTTAACAGATGTTTGGTTAGTCCAAATCAAAAAGCCTCCAGCAAAGCCTTGCGATGCTTTCTTTAATTTAGTATTAATAGGTAAAGCATACAATGTGAGGGCTTATCATAGTGGTTTGTTTTCATGTCTGTTGCAGTCAGATTTCTGCATGACAACCTGTATTTTATTTTCACTTGAAGTAAATACTATCAGTCAACATGATTTCACAATCTCTGCAAGTCCTCACTTTCCTTGAGTCGCTGTACCTTCTGTATAGACTTCATGATATTCAGTGCAAAGTGTCATTAGGAGATCAAAGTATTTTATTTGCTGTTGTTGCTGCTGCAGTTGTATTTTGCATGTGTGGAATGTATAATGAATAGGTGTACAGTATGCTGCTATTATGAGTAAAATTAAAAGCAGCATGCTGGGAAAGATTTCACATTTTGATGTGTGTGTGTTTTGATGCATTTGTGTGTGTATGTGGGTGTGTGTTTGGGTGGGTGTGTGTGTGTGTGTGGGTGTGTGTGTGTGTGGGTATGTGTGGCTACTGTGATGTAAATTTATGCAGTTCTCTAGTATTTACCTGGATTGCACATTAATGACATTCCCTAATACCAATGTTATTGAACAACTCAAAAGTATTTCTTCCAAAAGGCGCTAAATCCATGATTTCTTCCAAAAGGCGCTAAATCCGAAAAAATCTGAAATATAAAAATTAATAAAAAATAAATGGTGTGTGCAGGATTTTTTTAATGTGCATTTTTATTACCTACTGTGATGGCTCTTCCACTAGGAGCATAGAGCTAATGAATAAACAAGCTGTAATATGTGTAATTAAAAAACATCAATTTACTCGAAAGTAGCCGGAATGGATTTAGCGCCTTTTGGTTGCAAGCTCTTCACATGTTTATCGCATAATTGATTGTGATCGCATCCTTAAACATGCACGTCGTACAGTGTATTAACTCCTTCTGTGTCAACGGGTCAAATGTGCACAAATTTCACACACATACCTTTGGTTAAAAGAAGCCCCGCGATATAATGTAGAAAACAAAATTAATCTATGGAATAATCTGAAGTAATAGCCAGGAAGTCAGTATAACTTCATGTTGAGAGCTTTTATGTGTTTGGTTATTTTTTTTTTATTAATGTCCGTGATCGTGTTCATCGTGAAATGATCAGAGATTTTCTTTAAATTTTCTCCCTAATGGTAACAAGGTACTAAATTTCGTAAGTATGTGTTTGGATTTTGTTACAAGCCCACTATTAAAGGAGGCACTGTCATGATATAAAATGACCAAACCACCACCAGACCGAGGGATTTGGTCACCTTCGAAATTAGAATAATATATTATAAATATCTGTATATCTATCTATATATATATATATATATATATATATATATATATATATATATATACACATACATATATATTCATACACGAGGATATTAAAGACGTGACTATATTGCAGGGCACTCCCGCTGCTGTCAGCGCACTGGCACTAGATGTTTTGAGGCCTTTTGTTTAAGAGTCCGGCGAGGTCTCATTTGCTACACCAAGGTGGTTCCTCGACAATGAAAGGAATAATAATAAATAGATCTTGAATAGAACTTAAAGCAGATAGATGTATGAGCATTTGAATATTCAAATCAATTGATGGTTATGCAAATAATTTGATGCAGTACATTCATAACGTAACATAGCATAACATAACATTCAGTAAGTGACACAATTTAACTTATCTTTTGTTTACACAATCAACATGAAGTAAAATAATCCATCGACAAGGAGGTAAATAAACAAATGCATGAATTAGCAAACGGATTGTAACTTATGTGCCTGTATAGGCTCTTTGCTGTTTTCTGGATCAAGGATCGGGAACAAGATATTTCTGGCCATCAGAAATTGCCAACAGTTAGTTTTCCTGCTGCAGGGGGGTACTTGTTCCCTCACAATTTGTACCAATGAATTGTCTCACTAATTATATTGAAAAAAAAAATAGAGAATTGAAAAGTCGTTCATCATACAAGTGAACAGCAGTCGTCGTCGTGGAAGGACAAAATAATATACTTTTTTGTTTTCCCTGAACCCGCTTAGGAATCGCGTAAAGACACTTTTAGCAGCGGGACCTCCTTGGTAATCCTTGCACACTTAATTTAATACGATGATTTTTGTTTTCAGTTTTTGCCTTGTATACAGTTTTAGGATAATTGTTTAAAGGGGAAGGCTAGTAACTGATCAGTGGGAATCAGTGGAAATGCTTGGAGATGATTGTTCCAATCCTTATGGGATTCATTCAAGAGTTCATTGTATATCTATTGTTGTGTGAAAATGATTTGCTTCAGAACGGTCTCATATTCAAGTAATGTGCAGATTAATGCTCCGTCACTGACCAGGGACGCTAACCTGGAAGCATTAAACTGCACATTATTTGAATATGAGACCATTCTGAAGCAAATCATTTTCACACAACAATAGATATACAATGAACTCTTGAATGAATCCCATAAGGATTGGAACAATCATCTCCCAGCATTTCCACTGATTCCCACTGATCAGTTACTAGCCTTCCCCTTTAAAGGCACCAAGTCCACTTCCAGACACCTCAAGACGATTTTAAGATATCTTCTGATGCTAATGCTGTAATAATTTGATAAAAAAATTATGTTTGAGACTTTGAACAAGTTGTTTAAACTCAGTGCACTTTCTGCCAGTTTTTTTTTTCTTTCTTGAATCTCAGATGGGGACGCGTTTGTGTCAGGAAGCGAGACTAATCAAACTTTCCGGACACCCTCCGCGATTCTTGAAATATATATCCTGGGTCACTTCTTATTAGCATCAACTGTTCTCGCTGTTTTCCCTCGATCATTAGCTCTTCCTTTTCGTTGAAAACTGAACGTATAACATGGGTCACGTGATCTGGGTTTGTTTTTGACGGAAGAATCGAGAAATATACATTGCACAACCAGTTGAAAACTGATGGCATTTGATTCAAACATTATAGGAATGTTATGGAACCTTAACGTTTGAAATGATTTGACGAGACAGTGATATCGCAGGCCCGTAGCCAGGATTTTTCAAGGGGGGGGGGTGCGGTCACTAAAAAAAACGGACCTTCGGTACCAATACCAATGATGACACACACACACACACAATTATATATATATATATATATATATATTCTTTGGACGACCGAACTACACAACTTGTATAAGAATTTGCGCGCGAAGCGCGCCGCAAATTGTGAATTTTGACTGTTTTAATGACGTTTTAAAGTCTCGAGGAAATTTGTATTTTTGTCTGTTGCATGCAATCGCGTTACGGTATTTCATCTAGGAAATAGTAAAAACTCATTTTGCCAGGAAGTTGCAAAGTTTAATTGTGTTCGAGACTCTGCGCGCGTAGCGCGCCGCAAAATTGAGAATAGTGATTTTCCTGGTGTTGTTTTAACTTTTATTTTTTTCTATTGTATACCCGCGTTAGCAGGAATGAAGCCTGGTATGCGAGTTTGTCAAAAACGAAAATAAATAAGAACATTTTTAAAACAAAATGAATTGTAAATGTGAACCATTTATATTTTGCCTCCTTGTGGTAGGATATTTCCAGCATTTCCGAACTTTCAAATAATCATTTTAAATTTAATAATATTAAAGGTAGTAGATCCGATTCGCAAACATCTCCAATACCAGTCAAATGTCATATTAACCATCATGCTAAGAAGGTTTTCTTTGTGAAATTTGGAGGTCAGTGAAATTCAAAAATTAAACATCCGTTAGCCATTGGAAGAAGTTGAGTGCAAATTCAGACCTCGGGCTTAATGCTCAGATGTTTTCCTATTTGATTCGATCTGTCTTACTGTGCACATTAAGATACATACTGGAATGGTTATTTCTTATTTATTAAATTATAGTAGCATATTTGGTTACTAGCTGTCTCTAGGCATTTTCGAATTAGTTGGGCTGCAAAGAGATCCACTACCTTTAAGTTAGAAGAGAGATAAGTAAATAATGATAAAATAAACAAACAAAAAAGAATGAGTTTCTTTTGTAATACTATCTGACAAACTTTTAACTTAACCATTTTACTTCATAGCTCAGCACTTTCCATTCTCTCTCAAACCGTCTTACCCATTATATTTAAATGAAATACAACTAAAATGAGTTTGCGTGCCTGCATAATACTCTTTGGAAATTATAGGTGAAAATGTTCTTTTATAGGTTTTGGCTCACTATAAAATGAGAACCAATAGAACTGTCACAACATGAGAAAATGTATAAGTAATAATCAACACTACATTTCCGAATTTGGCCTGCAAAGAAATCCGCTACCTGTAAGTTAGAAAAGAGATTAGTAAATAATGATAAAATAAACAACAAAAAAGAATGAGTTTCTACCGCCGTATCCAGAACAGAGCCTGAAACGGTGCAGGCTCAAGAAATCGTTTGTACTATAATACGTCTTGAAGTACTGTGTGATACTGTTGACTCAGACTTCTACAAAGCTGTAAGTGAGAATTGTAATCCAATCCGACTCATTACCTGAGATATTTATGAAAATATATCAATAAAGAATGTAAATTAAATAACGATGCGTCACAATGCAGTTTAACGCTCTCACAATGCTATCATACATAGAGTTTTTCACTGACTCCGGAGCTCTTGCAATATTCAGGCTTTTGTAATACTATCTGACAAACTTTTTACTTTACCATTTTACTTCATAGCTCAGCACTTTCCATTCTCTCTCATACCCTCTTACCCATTACATTTAAATGAAATACAACTAAAATGAGTTTGCATGCCTGCATAATACTCTTTGGAAATTATAAGTGAGAATGTTCTTAGGTTTTGGCTCACTTTAAAATGAGAACCAATCGAACTGTCACAACATGAGAAAATGTGTAACTAATAATTTGTTGGAACCGTAAGCAAATGCCAGCTGAAGGCGAGTAGGCAAGTGTGTTTAAAAGCATTAGATTATGCACGGAGATCGTACAGTTACTTGATAAATGATCTTTTCTCGAATATTGGTACTAGCAAAAGGGCTAGAAAAAGCAGCTATTATGATTCGTTAGGCATGCATAATGGCCCAATGAGTGTTACAAGAGAACTGGAGTAAGACAGGTCTTTCATTTTGTTTTGTCTCTCCTGATCGTTCGTAAGAAATGCTAATTCATGACCACCTTTTCACAATTTGATTGGAACATGCATTCATAATGGAAAATAGTTGACATAATAATCTATCCCCAGGCATTATCATGCCAAGATTTACTTATATATACATATTGTACTATATCTTTGTGAGACGTAGATATAAAATGTCTCAGGTTTTCGATTATAGTAATTTCGAGGAAATTTCTTTAATTTTTATCATATATGTAAACTTGAGGCTATTAGATTTTCATCCACTTACCTCTGTTCCTGTGAAAAAATGCAAGTGTCAACCTCAATGTCATCCACGAATCGCACGTACTCGGGCGGCCAGTGAAAAAAAAAAAAAAAAAAAAAAAAAAAAACACCGATCACACGCGCCAAGGGCCATGGCATGCAGTGCCAATATAGTAATAGCTCGCACAAATTGATACATAACATTTGTGTTTGTGTGCATGGGGACGATCTGATGGTTCATACTACAAAAGGGTTTCGTACAATTATTTTTAACATTGTTAAACGTACTCTTCCACATTTACGTATCATATAATGTGTCTTTATATTTATTTGGATTGTTATCTTGAGAATTGCTAAAAACAGTTATTATGAAAAAGTGGACCTTTCAGATTTTTTTATCGATAAAAAAAAAAGGAACAAAAAAAAAGGAACATTGCAACAAATGGAAATGACGTCATAAACTCACATCTGTAGAACTGGTTTCAGCTCAGATAGGCATATGTCAGAAAATATCTTGTTTTCAATTAGATTTTATAGGAGCTATACAATCCTGTCCTCCTCAGAGCCATCAGAACTACCCAAACTTTCAAACAAGATTTTTCTTGGTAACTTTATGGTGATGTCATGTCAAAACAACAGGATTATGTGAAGATTTGCGCATAGGTCAATGAAAGACATACCCACACTATTGTAATAAATTATAATGTGCTGTTTTAGGGGGTTCAATTGAGATTGCCAGACTTTTAGAACAACGTTTATCTACCATGCGTTCCTGACAAGGAAGTTAAAGCACATTTAAAGACAATGTGTTCAGAAAGAAATCTCTGCGTCAAACAATTCAACTTTCTTTGTCGAAACCATGGTAAAGCAAGATCAACGCTCAGCACCTGACCTTGGTACCGGCAGATGTCAGATCAGTGAAGGAAAATTTGTTCATATCGAGAGTTCCTCAATGTGTTAAACAAACCGGAAACGGACAACACATACAGGACATACTATGCTTGGAACATTAGATAGATGTCAAGTTCCAAACCATATAGCTCGGTCATCATTTTTCGAAGGTCATCTCTTCGTCTACAAGGATGAAAATCCTGCATGTCTCTGTGTGACATCGCTTTCCAATGAGCTAACAGAACGAATTAGTAAGGTTCACTGGATACAGTGGTATACGACTATTCATTTCACATAACTGAAAAGATTTGCTGAAGCTACATTACATTTCGGACTATAAGGCATTCCCTTTTTTATTTAGATCCTTATGTCTTCGAGTATTGACATTTTAGTCTATTTTTTTTTCTTCTCTCACAGGTAGGCTCATGGATATTTTTTCTTCCGATCGTGTACTGCAATATACATACATTTCGTTGTTATGATTCACATTTATGCCGAGTAGAATAATATTGACAATAATGATGATAGTGATGATGATGATGATGATGATGATGATGATGATAATTATAGTTGTAATGAACATCTTAATGATACCTAGAATTAAGTAAAAATAACAAACCTTTAATTACTCAGTCTACCTATGGATTCTATTTTTAACTTTGCATTTTTAGCATGCCTTCCTTGGCAGACTTTGGAAAAATAAAATAATTGGTAAGACGCCAAAGATAAAAGTTGTTCAGTGCCAAAAGACTCCTGCCCACACGGGGTCAAAGTGAAAGTCAGACTCAATGTGATGTTGATATTATGAATTTACCCTTTTATTCAGCTAAACAGCCATGGGGCAGCAAGGCTCCAAAAGTGACGAGGCAGCCACAACTGTCAGACCTACAACGACTCGTCGGGAGACCACGACGGCTGCCACTACGACCCCGGTCCGCACGACTACCGTCACCACTCAGTCTTCGACAACCATTTCGACGACGGTGATCTCAGCAAACCCCTTCACAAGCTATCCGTTCGGCAGTAAGTCGAGCACGAAAGCCACGACCTCTCCACTGCACGTCGGGCATGGTATCAGCACGTCGTCATTGCACACGGCACCGAGCACGACCACGTCATCATTGCACGTGTCACCATCGGTGACGTCAATCTACAATTCGCATGACATAGTTAGAAACTCTTGTAAGCATAAATTGAACACAATGACCCATCTTTACTTATAGGAGAGAAATGAACATCATCATAAATGTTTAAACCTGACGGTTACAGCTCGTTATTCCGAAGGTTCGTTATTCCGAAGGCTCTTAAGTCCGAAGATTCGTTATTCCGAAGGTTCGTTTTTCCGAATTTCATTTCGGATTAACAAATCTTCGGAATAACGAACCTTCGGAATAACGAACCTTCGGAATAACGAACAGCACCCAACCTGACTTAGAATGTTTACTTATCATAGGATACGTTCGAATTGTTAGTTTTGCATGTACGTTTCTGATGGTGTGTGGGGGTGTATTTGTGTGCTAAGATGCATGTATTCACGGATGTGAGTTAGAATTGAGGATTTCCGTGCTTGCATGTGATTCGAGTGTTTCCGCGACATAGACTGTTCATGATGAAATTGGAAGTATGTGCAACTTCATGGGTAACATACATTGTTTGCGTCAGGAGCAGGGACATCCTTATTTTTGTAAGTCCTGAGAATGAAATATCATTCAGGGTACCAACGAATGACACTGTGGCTCTTCCTGCGTCATTATGTGAAGTCTGGACCGAAGGGAAAATAAACACACAAAAATCACTGAAAGAAATAAGCGACGTCGTTTATAAGATGAATGAATGAGATTTGTAATCACAAAGAATATAATGTCTAACGATAGACTTTCACATTTTGGAATTTTCACATTCACCAGACTCTCAGTAATTGTCTGGTGATAAATGTGATTTTTGTTCCTTTTTACATAAGATATAAAGATAAAGTTTTGAAGTTCAGATGCGAGCAATCTTACAGGACATTAAGCATTTAACATTGAGTCAAAATACCGTGACATTATGTTTTAATCAAACAGAAAAGCTGTAAATCTAGGTTTTATTCAAAATGTTAGACGAACAATCCAACAGTACTCAGTCTGCATGTCTGTGTGTCTGTACTCAACTATTCTACAATTGTAACGATAGCAGTTCGATTTACAGTTGTATAAAGGTATGATGATAGTTCAGAATATCATACTATTCCGCTTAAAATCTCAGAGAAGTTTACAAGTCCTACCAAATAACAGTCACTGACATTCGTTCCTGTCTACCATGAGTGCTCATATAATAATTATGTAGGCGACGTTACGTAATACGGTAATAGATAGATATAGATATATATATATATATATATATATATATATATACTTGTGAATAAACATACCTATGAACTCACGCTTGGAATATGACATTCAAATACAGGCCAAATTTGTCATGATAATAATAATAGGCAAATATTATGCCCTCTTTTTAATTGCTTATATAAACTTTTATGTTGTTCTGCTCGATCTATTTCTCCCTGTGGGCGGTTACGTGCGATTTCACAACTTAAGTCAATATTAATCGGGATTGGTAAGTACATTCAAGTCCACCACCAACAACAACAAAAATGCTTCATATTTGTCAGCTTTTCCCTCTCCCTCGCACCGTCAATCTTACTGTTTTCCTAAGTACGTTAAAGCTGGAAAAACTGGCTCATTTCACCGAAGAATAACGAAGTGAAATTCGATTATATATAGCCCCAATCTGTGTCTTTTTTTCTTTCTTTTTTTCGTTTTACATTTTCTTTTCTCATATTCAGCCTACGTTCTGCCCTTGGCCATTGCACTCTCGTCGTCACTCCTTGTTCTGGCACTGGTTGTTGTTGCTTTAGTCTGTCGGAAAAAAGAGTGAGTGATCTTCATAACCGTTATTCTTTTTCTTCTTTTTCAAGGAAGAATATATATTTATGTAGTATTAGAAACGAATTTTTTTCTGCATGGCTCTGTAAATTACATTTTGCTACCCCCTCCCCTCGATCATGTTTGATGTTGATGCTTCTGATATGGTAAGTGGACCCCCCCCCCATGTTAATTCCGTTGATTAAGTTGAAATTCTTGCATGTCGAAGGATTTTCTCTTGTTCTTTTGGATTCGACGGATACTACTGCACTGGAAATACGAAATATATATCAATAGTTCTCATTTTTTTTCAATCGGTAGTTTGTAAGAGCTAGAACTACAATAATATCAGGTAATGAATGGATCGCATTGTACAAACTAATCTGTCCCCTTGATCAACCACTGGAGAATGGCGTAGGGTGGGTATACCTTCTTTATTGTGACACTCTGGTGACATTTTATATAAAAATTGTGTCTGCTTTAAAAATGCATGTTTAAAACAGATGTAAAAGTTTTGCTAACATCATCACTTCAAGGTTTTCAGCAATCCGGTCTGTAACCTGCTGAATATGAACCATTCTATTGATTGACAAAAGTGCTTGGGATTATTATTTCAAGTTGATTTAATTTTGATTGTCACCTATCGAGCCTTCATGCTATACTTCAACCATTTTAATTGTCAGGAGATCTGTGAGACATTTGGAGAAGGGCTGTAGTCCTCCATGCCGAGCCTCCGCCCAGGTGTTTCCTAACGTCACTTTTGGATCTTCTGATTCAATTGACTGCTCGTCCAATCATATCTATGTCGACCATCTGGACAACGAGTCTAAATTCAGCGACGGAGGGTACGCCTTCGTGCCGAAAATCATATCAGGACCTGTGGTTGGTCCGCCAACTGGATGTACGCCCTCAGCGTTGACAGAGAAGACAGTTGATAGGGGAAGTCCCGATGGAAAAATAAAATCGTTTCACATTCAGGGTAAATCCGATTTCAGTCCGTGTGTTAATTGGCACCGAACCACGTGTCATTATGAAAACAAGCTAACAAATAAAAAAATGTAGACAAAACAAACACAAAATAATCAAACGATGAATGAAAACCTATCAAATAAAGGACGTTCAAAGGACGCACACGCACACAATGCAAAAATGCTATTGATATGGTTCATTATGTACATAACAAAAAAAAAAGGCAAAGAGAAAAACCATTGATTGAGTGAGTTTTATATATAACGACATTTTTGAATGCAGGTGTATGAAAGTGTTAAAAAATTAAAGGTATTATTTATCATTTGCAGATGGAAAAAAAAAAAGTTTTAGTGCTTCAAAATAGTTCTAAAATGTGAGTTAGGAATAGAAACAACCATTGTAAAAATGTTACTCAGTATAATCAATGTTAAGTATTGTTAAATGTACGACACGTGAACGATAGTAAAATAGTAAGTAATGGTTTAGTGAGAAAAATAATATCTCCTTATATTTTAGGATTTTTTGCAAAATTTCCATATGGCACTGTATGTATTGTAATACAAATAACCTACCATTTGCATCAATTGTGATTACTCGAACCCCTTTTTTTATTATTGCTCCCAATGGTGGACAGTACCTTTGATCATATATTCTTTGTCTTCCATACAGGTATATCAGATGACGTTTTTGGCGATGAAGATCAGTACAATATCCTGTTTGAAGAGAAGTCTGCTGCCCTCAAAGTCGCCGTAGCCAACAGCTATGAGAACGCCCCCTTTCACGGCCAGTATGCTAATTACGCCTCGATCAAGGATACACCATTGGCTACGTCCTGTGACCTCAGGAATCAATTGACCAATCAGCAGACAGAGTCGACATCGCTCAAGGGTGATTCCGTGTCGCTCAGCAACCGGGACTCCGGACACGACACCGGGAGCCTGTCTTCGTCATCGGGAATGTTTCGGGATCATCCCTACCTCTCCGAGGCCAGCCACAGCAGCGGTGTCGACCAGGACGTTGATGTGGTGTACGAGAACACGCCGAGAAGTCGATCTGGAACGAGCAAAAGCGCGATGGGTGGCGAGCCCAAGTACTTCGTGTTGGAAAGGCCGTCAGACGAGGGGGTCTGTCCGTGCGAGGACAGTGGGATGGTCGACAACGTTCTCTATCAATCTATTACAGAATAGCTGCAGATTCTATCAGGTTTACAATAAGCTTTACTGCGCTCTTAAAAGCAATTACCCAGTGCTTTCTTTGATGCGTGTGTGTCATTAAGTCTGGGGTTTAATGCTTTCTGACGTGATAGCCTTCAAGAGTGTCACATGATATTTCCTTTTTTATTTATCACACTAAATCAAGTACCTTGGACTGCTATGTTTGAACGGAGGTTCGTATAATAGGCCTGCAATACGAACTGTACATGACATGTTTTAATGTTTTCACAACGTAAAAGGCTCGAATGTCTTGGTAGTAAAAAGGTAACCACTTTATTAGAATTGTATATTATGATGTATATTTTATCATTATCATTATTGTGTCATTCATTTTCATGTGCATGTTTATGTAAGGATTTTTGTATTTCATAACTTACTTCTTCTACTGCGCCTTGAGCACGTTAACTATGTGGAACTGGCGCATTATAAGTACCCTGTATTATTATTATTATTATTATTATTATTATTATTATTATTATTATTATTATTATTATTATTATTATTATTATTATTATTATATTTAATCTTTCACGCTACCCTGCAAGGATTTTTACAATGTGCACACATTATAAGCAGTAATGTTTGATGCAATCTATATCGCAACCTTTCGACGTAGGTGCACTTATAAGACTGGATGGAAGCAAGCGAGTGCGTGGGGGAAAATCCACTGCTGCAAATGATGTGAAAGAGTACGCTAACTTGTGGTGCCGAAAATATACTGTATATTGTGCTTAATTACTATTACTACAAAGTAGCAAATAAATGCCACGGTTTTGTTTAAGTTTCAAATCTTCAGCAACGTTGAGGAGGGGTGGGAAGCTGGTCGAATCCTTATTGAAATGGCAGGAAACCTACTAAGAAGGACAATAGTTCTTATATAGACACTACTTCTTTTTTGATTCCATGGTCATGATGTAGGCCACTCTATATTGGCTGTATGAGATGGATTTGTGAAGCAGAAATTCATTTTCAGTTCAATTTCCATTTATTTTAATGGGGTTCTTTTTCAGTGAAAGTGAAAAAATTAAATATAATAAAATGAAATAATACATGATATCCAGCTAGGAAGCAAAGTAGAATATTAAAAGAAATAGAACAATAGTGGTCAATCATTGAAATTTGGAATCTGAAAATAAATGTTAAAGATATATGATGGAACCTACTTTTAAAAACAGATTTGTTGAGCGTAGGTCACAGTATCAAAATCGAGTGTAAAGATTAAGATGAGCACGAGTACAACAAACGACCAAAATATAGTAAACCATGTAGTTTTCTCTACAGATGGAAATCTACAGATAACGAGCGAGCCAGTGTTTTATCAAGGAGAGCGGGATGGGACTGAGATAAAACATAATTACATGTACACGTACTAAGTAACATAATAGTGTAGAACATACATATAGGTTCATTCATACATACAAACGCGCACTTTCACACACATTACACATCCAAATTTCTATAGGGTACTATCTCACACGAAGCAATCACATATTCGATTCATTTCTAAATGTGCGAGTTTATTTCATTCTTCAAAAGAAGAGAGAGATAAGTTGTGTAAACGTAATGTATTGGCTTATACAAGGCTTACTTCACTAATCGGAGAACAAATTGATCGCTGTGACATATAGATTATCATCACATGTCCCATCTGTACTCGCTCAAGTGGACCAAGGAAATTAGAAACCATTATGGGATTGCTTGACACTAAAGTTTCGAAATTTTCTACAGTTAGACACAATTACATAACCAATGTCGGCCGTCTTCGCAAATCAACGTGACATTATTTGCAAAATGAATGCCTTTGTTGAGTTAGCTGAAATGAACCGGAAGTACTCCAATTATTATGATACAGTGCATAACGAAGTCCTCGGGACCTGCGGTTTTCTTTCGTTATATCGAAATTTCGCGAAAGCCGAACAGTAAGGTATAAAGATAAAAAGATAATTTTTGGGTCTGTATTTTAACTTCGATGTAACAAGAATCCCGTTATAACGGTATTCGCTAGTGCAGTGTACAGGCAACGTGGTTGACTGGAAAGCGCGAGTCACCCCTTCACACACATTTTGTGGTTTGTGTGCCTCGTAATAAAGATGGTCACACTTTTAGGTACATCTTCCACTATACTCAGGAATGAACTTAGGCCTAACTGAAGAACCTATAATCAGTGTTACTTATACATAATTGCAGGAGAAGCTGGTATGGCTCAGCGGATCAGTCCATTCAGTATCAGTCACAAAGTCTTCGGTTCGAGTTCTGCCTGAAACGGTTGTGATCATAGGCAATACACTTTGTCCACATTGCCTAATCCTTCGGAGGGGACTTAAGGCAGTCGGTTCTGGGTTGCTTGCCTGCTATCGTCCATAGCATCCTCAGCGACTTAGTTAAATAAAATCAACATTACGCAATCAATAGAATAATATGAATTCTTACAGTAGGATCTTTATTCATACTGATTGTCCCACTTATCATCATAGTAACACTTTGTAAAAAATGACAATCGTTTTAGATAGGCTTGGAAGTCGTGGTATTAACAATAGAAATCACTGTTTCTAAAGTGTTTCTTTCATATGGTATACTGGACAATGCATTAATCTCGAGAAGGCGTATAGCAGGTTGGATTACATCGAAAGCTAGATATACATATTCGTTATTTTTGCTGGAGAAATCATAGTTTACGTAGAGATGCGAACTATGTTGTTCATATTGTGTAAATAATACTATTACCTTTACGTTTGGTTTTAATCATTTTTGTGTATAAGATGATTGCGCTAGTTTCCTATTCTTATCTTCAACTTATCATCCTGATATGTAATAAAAAACAGAAAAAAACACTACAAAAACAGTTTGGTTGCATTGTTTTGTGCTGATTTCACGTGATTCATACAAACAAACAAACAAACAAATCACACATCACGTATGAGGGGAGATTGTGACGAATCTTTCCCTGGCTGAAGGGCTTCTTTGAGAGGAGGGGGGAGGGTAGGGCTGACCTGCGCAATCAATCATATACACACACACAAAAAAAAACAACCCAGAAGTTAAAGATATAGTTTTTAAATTTTGATATCCCATTCAAGAGCTTCTATCAATCAGAGAAGGTGTTGCTATGTAATATATTATAAATTTATCTATATACACTGTATCAGGGAGCTGGGAACATTTTGTGTTTGGTTATTTGTTTATTTGTTTGTTTGTTAAGGTTTTTTTTGGGGGGGGAGGTGAGGGGAGGTATTCAGACCAATGGAGGATCAAGAGTTAAAGGCATAATTTACTATTTTGCAGATGAAACAAAAACCCAGCAGTAGTGCTTTAAAATAGTTATAAAATGTGAGTTTTGCATAGAAACAACCACTGTAAACATGGTAAATATTTGAATCAGTAAAATCGATGTTAAGTACTGTCAAATATACAAAATGTGAACAATCGTTGTAATACAAATGTTTCGAGACTAAACCGTCTACAGTTATGGTTTATTGAGAAAAATACAGGTATCTCCTTATAGTTAAGGCTTTATCGCCAAAATCTTATATGATAGAATGTTTTGTGGTACAACAGACCTACACAATGCATTCATCATATCTATTTTTTTTTTAATCACTGTTCCCAAAGGGAAAAAGGACCTTCAATGTACAATGCACCCCTCTCCCTTTCTCGGAGAGTCATGGGTTTTGTTTTGTGTCTCCTACATAGAACATTATCACGGTGCTGGATATTTGGAAGCGCAACTTTCATAATCGCGTTTATACAGTGACAAAGACAGAAGAGAAAAATCATCGTAATTTAGCAAACACTGCGTAATGTGATGTAATGTGTTTTAGGATGTTATTGATGCAACGACAGAGCATAGGCTCATAAGATTACTACTTCTCTTTCATCTTTTCAAGACATTTTTTTTTTCTTCTTCATAAGGCGTATCATCTTTCTTGTCTTTTTTTCTTCTGTTGTGTTTTTTTACGAAGCAAAAAGCTTTCAAACTCTGTACGAATAAACACACACAGGGAAAAGGAATTCCTACCCTTTGCACATTATACACAAACCATTGTCCACTTTGCCAACATCCAGACCTTTTCTAAATTCAAAAGAGAATTTCACTGTAATGTTCTGCACCGGCTTCCGTCGATGGCATGATCTTTTCTTTTCTCATTTTCTTCGGCGGTAGTTTCGGAGGGGCGTAAAGCTCTTGGTAGGGTGACTCTTCAAACTCCGAGGCCGTCTTCACTGCAGGACTCTCGGCGTTGATGGCGCAATTCTTCTTCTTCTTTTCCTTTTTCGTCCTCTTCGCCAGGCAGAGATATACTACGACAGGACACGCGAACCCCGCAACGACAGCGATCCCGATGATGATAACGAGGTGGAGGTTGTCAAGAGTGAACTCTCGGAAGGAAAATGGTCTGCCGGGTCTGTCGGAGTCGGAAGGACTTTCTCCGGGCGTCGAGGTCACCGTGTCCGTTGTTGTGATGATGGAAGTTGTAGGGATAAGACTTGTCCTTTCCGAGGTCGTGATTGGGGTTGTAACGAGAATTGTTGAACTTGTTGCTTCACTTGCCGTGCTTGACGTCGAAGGTGACCTTGTCGTCAACTTTTTGCAGTAGTGGGTCTCTTCGTTCAGGGCTGGCAAACGAAATAACCAACGTTAATGTAATTACATTACATCGCTTCATTCTTCAGCAAACGTCGTTGAAGTTCTTGCTTACATAAGTTCTTGCTTACATACCTTTACCTACCTATATTCCTTCAATATCATACTATGTATATAGCAACAAGGGATCACTCTTTCCGAAGGACATGCACATTTATTCAGTGAAATTGCAGTACTGACACATTTAGCCTTACCAGATTTGCATACACATACATTCTTGCAAAAACTCAACGGTGTATCAGAGGGAGTTCATTTTATCCACGCACGCTAACGCTATCCTGGACGCTCAGATGAAAGACAATGGATTTTTCATCAGACAATTCATCGTCCTTTCGTTTGGAATACTTGTGCAGTATAGAAATTATGATTCCGTTTGTGTTTGATTTTATTTTATTCGCTGAAACATTGGAATGCATCTTTCTATATAGACCGAGTAGTAAATTGCATGTTTCCCTGCAATATCTATGGTAAATCGTCTGTAGCATGGAAACATTCAAGTTATGATCGGTCTAGGAAAAAAAAAACCACATTCCAATCTCCTTGTGAATCAGAATCATCAGTATTTCAGCAATCATGATTGACCGACTGATGACGTCACTGACAGGATCTTGATTTTTTTTTTTTTTTTTTTTTGATATGGGAGGGGGGTGGGGGGCTTATCCAAGTAATCTGAAGAAAAATAATAGAAATTATTAGAAAACATGCAGCACTTATTTAGATATTCATTTTGGCCACATAATTGATGTTGAGGATATGAAACAACAGAAATTCTAGTTCGTATGTGCATTACATATTTCCTTTAAGATGTCGTGATCCTTATCGATTATCCTCTTGAAAATAGAAAAGTAAACATCTATTCATCAGTGTTTGGGTATTGTTACGATTTAAGAAAAACTCAAGTGCAGTTTCTCAATTAGCTGCAATTAAAAAAAAAAGAGAAAAACGAATGATGATACTGATATGCTGTAGCCCAGTTTCGTATACATCAATCATTGCTGCAATAAATCATTTAAGATAGTAATACATGACATGAATTACTGTTTCACTTTCATAGTCTCCACTCATAGCGATCTGGTAGTCGTTACTATTCTTTCCGTTTTTACTAACAGCGGCCCAAATTAAACGATGTAAGTCGGTAACCAATTGTGGTAATAGGACGATGAACAATGAAGCGTTATGACCCGTTCATGGCCTTGAATTATACTATTGTATACTGATAACCATCTACCACAGCGTAATATCGTATTGCACTACTTCCTCACAGAAGAACTATCGAAAGGAACGTAGTTAGACGTGTTAGAGAGAGGACTCCTAATCCCTTAGACCAATGTAAACTCCAATGCTCTAAGCGACATCTGCAGTGACTGACCATGATGACTTTTAATCCGTATTTCCTTTTTACAAACTCTTAACAGCGATATGTTTCCTCCATCCGGTTTCGTACAGACATCAATTTTCCCTGTCTTTGACACTGACTGAGAAATGATGCTATTGTTCATACTCCGCCCTCCCCTAATCATAATGGCGTAACTTTTTTGACGAAAGCATTTGAACAAAATAGTTCAACAAACTGTGTCAAACTGTGTTTCTACACTCATTTAAATAAGCTTTGTACTCTCTATAAAAAAAATCAAGTGAAAATATTCACTGATGAAGGAGTGAATAACAGAAAAGAGTGAGTTTAGAGTGAAATTTGAGTGAATTTTGAGTGAAAATGTTCATTTTCACTCATTTTGGAGTGACCTCAGGGATCACTCGAAGATTTTGGAGTGATCACTTGGAGGTCACTCTGAAATGAGTGGAAATGATAATTTTCACCCTTTTTTTATTCATTCCTTTAAGAGTGAATATTTTCACTCGATGTTTTTAGAGAGTATGAAAATGCCAATGATCTGTGAGTCGTGCATGACTGAAGACATGTCAAAGCGGGCCAAATGATCACTTTTTAAATGTCACTAGAGTCATTTTACGGGTGGATGTTACGAGTTCGACACCCCAAAATGAGTCATACATCTCACGATTGATACAAACCACGAGTCAAACAGCCAATGAGTCCATAAGTTAGTCTGATAAGAAAGAATAAAATATTACGAGTTCAACGGTAAAATTTTGATCGAAATCGGGTGAAAAATAAGGAAGTTATGACATTTTGAAGTTTCGCTAATTTTCGGGGAATCAGTTCAAATTCAAACTTTATTTTCACTTTCTTTTTTCAACAGAATGTACAATATTATGAATTTGACATGCGAATCGTTGAAAATATACATAACCAGACAGGATTAACAACATGTTGATGTCTATATGATCAGTACAATAAAGATACATACACTCTATATACACTCTGAGAAAAAAAAAGTGGAGGTACCCACTCAAAAGACTAAGCTTGTAACATGTGGGTACCTCTGAGGGAAAGGGGGGAAAATGGAGTGAAAACTTAGAACTACAAAGAGTGCGGGAAACTGGGGAAGTGGGGAATAGAGAAAAAAAAAGAAAGCAAAAGTGTGAAAAAAGGAACAAAAAACAGAGAAAAGAGGAAGAGAGAGAGAAAGAGAGAGAGAGAGAGAAAGAAGCCAAAAATTTTTGATGCATACACCAAGGGCGAAAGCCCACAGAGACAATTAGCCAAGCGTCTTCGAAAGTGACACATTGTCGAGCTGCTTTCCAGCGGAAGAGATTCTAACTGTGAGGACGAGAGGACGAGAGCACGTATAGAATACTACCAGGCAGTAAAAATAATTGATGCTTCAAGAGAACGCGGCCTATATAGTGAAAGAAGAGAAGATGATATCGTGCTCACAAAATATATTACAAAATTAAATACATTCGGTTATATTATAAGACTTCAAAAGAAACATTTTCAATCTTTTTTTAAAAGAATTCAATGAAGGTGCATTTTTTATATCCATAGGAAGGGAGTTCCAGAATCTTGGACCTACATAAATAAAAGTCTGTTGAGCTAGCAAGGTTTTTAACAGAGGTAAATGAAATTCATTAGACTGTCTAGTTGGGTATCTATGGTATGTCCGTTAAGTATAAACATGGAGTTAAATATAAACGGGAGGCAATTATTATTGTAAGTATACATAAATTGCCTTAATTGTAATAAAAACAAATCTTTAATTTTCAGAATCTTACTATAAAAAAACAAAGGATCTGTATGAAAATATGGAACGGTATTAAAAATAATGCGAAGAGCCTTCTTTTGTAACAGTAGAATCCTATCCAATAATAATTGATGCGTGTTTCCCCATACCAAAATTCCATAATTTAAATAGGGCAATATCAAAGATAAATACAATGTTAACAGGGAATGTTGAGGAATAGACAGTTTTAGTCTATTGATAACACCTATGCTACGTGAAACTTTCTTGCAGACATTATCAATATGAAATTTCCAAGAAAGTTTGTTATCAACTTAACACCGAGAAACTTTATATGGGAAACACTTTCTAGGACAGCGTCACCAAAACAAATGTCCATATTTAAATTATCTAAAGCGTTACTAAAAAGCATTTTTTTCTTTTTGGATATTAAAAGACAACTTATTTGCTTTTATCCACTCACATAAATTTTGTAATTCGGAATTAACTGTCAGCACAAGAATATTTGGGTCTTCATGTGAGTAAAAAACATTTGAATCGTCTGCAAAAAGTATGAATGATAACACATCTGACGAAGCACAAAAATCATTAATGTAAACAATAAACAATAGCGGGCCTAAAATATCATGGTTTATAGTGTCGATGGCCTTGGAGAAGTCCAGGAAGATACCAATCAAATGAGAGCGATTGTCTATTAAAGCATGTGCTACTTTGTCAGCAAAATTAAGCAAAGCATGACAGGTGCTATACTTTTCTCGGAATCCAAACTGCGAATTTGTAAAAACATCATCATACATTTTTAGAAAATTCATCGTTCTTTTATATATAATTTTCTCTAAAATCTTGGACAAGCAAGATATTGTGGCGAAAACAAAAGTCCGTGTGTGTGTGTCCTCTGTGATGTGTGTCTATGTCTGTGCGTTTTCCAAATAACTATAGCACCAACATCACCATCACAACAGCATCATCCTACATCCGCACACACAAACGTTCCTGGTAGCGAGCAGTCTAAGCAGTCAGTGGGCAAGCAGCTCACGAATCACACAGTTCATTTGGGAGTCTGAGCACAACTCAGATACTAGGTTTTATTACTCAGGAAACTTGGTTTTGAATATCGAGTTGGGTGGTACAAAACATTACTGCATCAGATCATGACGTAAAACACATGGGCAAATGACGTTCGAGCCTGGCGGCTCCTAATGTTTTTATTATAAGGCTCTGCCAGACCAAAACAGCATCAGCCGAGGTCAAGTTCTCACGACCTACCGTTATATTTACCAACCAGAATTAACATACTCATAAAAGGGGGACAGACTTAACGGATTATAAACGGACTAGATTGACAGGGGAGGGAGGAGAGTTGGGCAGTGAGGAAACTCGGGATACTTGCGTTCACGGGCCGCTGCCCATGTCTATTACCGAGCCGATGCTCAGTAACCGACTGTGCTATCCTCTGTTCCTCACCGACTCTAGCCTTTTGTCAAGGCCCTCTCGCTGTAATGGGCGAGCGAAGCGAGCCCAGCCGAGCGCGCCAGCGCGAGGGCCTTTTGAGATCTGCTTTACACATTATTATTCATGAACGTGAACCTTCTGAATACTCATTTTAACGGGTTCCGGTCAACCAATGGAGTGGCGCGCTCCCCGCATCCTCAGCCTCGGTGTTGTCATGCCCGTTCGCATGCATCACTGACCGCCCGCGGAGGTCTGCCACAGAACTCTACACACTCTGTGTGTATAGAGTTCTGTGAGGTCTGCGGCGTGCATTCGCTCTATTCAAATCGGGTTCGAGCAGACAGACACGCTGATTGGTCGTCGACTTTTGCTCCCAAAATCGGGGAGCAAAAGTCGGTAATTCAAAGGGCTAACAAAAGGATGCGAAGCAGATCTCAAAAGGCCCTCGCGCAACCCCACTCAGCTGGGCTCTCTTTACCATACAGCGAGAGGGCCTTGACAAAAGGCTACACCGACTCCGACCAGCCGCCCGGAAAGGGGGGGGGGGGGGGAGACTTAACAGATTTAACTATAACGGGACTAAATTGACAGGGGAGGGAGGAGAGCTGGGCAGTGAGGAACCTCAGGATACTTGCGTGCACGGGCCGCTGCCCATGTCTATTACCGAGCCGATGCTCAGTAACCGACTGTGCTATCCTCTGTTCCCCACCGACTCCAACCCGCCGCCCGGGTAAGGCGATGTACAAATAAACTCGTAGCTTACGAACCAAAGTTGCTTTTTGCTCTATGTTGGGACTTGCAGCACCCAATGCCTCTACCTGGCCAGGCCCATACCTTGCTTCGAACTTGTCTGCTCTCTGAGATCCTCGTCGGATTCTTTCTGATTTCCAGACCAAAACCCAGGCATATTTATACCCTTCCCGACCACTCGAATGGAAGGGCAGATAAAGAAAACCATTACATTATGTTTGGTCATTACCACTTAATTAAAAACTACTCTCGTTTCTCCCATTTTAGACAAAGCAACCCATACAAACGATGACCAAAATATCTCCGCTCCATCCCTTTGTTTAGATTCGGCGTCTGCTCTTACCGGCTTATCTGTTACCCTATCTGTAACACCACACTCGCCAGTACCTTCTTTCCGGGGTTTCATGTAAAACATAAGTTAATTAACTCCTTATACCACGGAATAAATTGCTAGATGCCTTGTGCGTACCTTCTGCACATTCTACCACAGGGAGTGACTTAATGCAGTTTTGGACAAGGACCCCCTGTTTGGGGAGGTTCCTTTAAACATATGACAAAATTAACACTTCCATTACATAGACTCTTTTCTGTGGCATTACTAAAGTGTGCTAATGCTTAATCAAAGTTTCAGACAGGTCTCCATTGTTTTAGGTACAGTCTTCGAAAACATAAGGGGATTAACTCTACCAATAACTGAATCTCTTGCATATACCTACTTTATGTGTACAACGGAAACATCGGCAGTGAATGAATTAACGTAATCTTCCCACAGGGATCCATTGTTTTTGGCCTCATAATGAAATATAAAAAGATAATTAACTCTTTACTTTCGGGAGTCTTTCATTAATGTCATAGGGTCATGCGATTGCGACCCAGCAGTAAAAGATGTCTTAAACATAATACTTAACAAACCGCCATTGTCTATACTGGCACCTGGAAGTCTATGTGGTAAAAAGTATTAACTCTGTAAACCTCTATCTCCATCTTACGCTGTAAATAGATCTGAGAGTGAATGGCTTGTGCTTAGTGACAGGAAGCCTTCTCTTTTCTGGCCGCAGAGGGCCTGTCCTGGGTGCATTTTTGTTACAATATTAAAGAAATAGGCCTGTAATAATTACTAACATCTAACTTATCGCCATTCTTATATATGGGAATAACTTTAGCTATTTTCATTTGCTCCGGAAACACACCCGTTAACATTGACAAATTAAAGATATGTGCCAAAGGATCCGCAACAGAAAATATAACGCTTTTCAATATCATAATGCTTATGTCATCATAACCGGAAATTTTTTGTTTTTCAAACCAGATACAATATCAGTAACCTCATACCTCGTGGTAGGAGTAAAAAAATATTGAATTCATATTATATTGATTTAAAAAATCAGAGAAATGTTTATTAGTATCGGGAATTTCTTGAGCAATGTTTTCTCCGATTGTTGTAAAATATGTGTTAAAAACACTTGCTATATCAACAGAATTATCAATTATTTCATCATTAAATCTTATTTTCGAAATACTGAACTTTTCATTTGAAATATTCATTGCTTGTTTTAATACATTCCATGTACTTTTTATATCACACCTATATCTCTCCAATTGTTTATGATAATATTTCTTCTTTTCTTTTCAATACGTATTATCTTAGTGAGGGTATTCTTGTACATAGTATATTTGATTCGTGCTTGTTCATTTTTTTTTTCATTTTAAATACATAAAATTTTTTTTTTCCTATTTATGGAACGCAAAATGGACTTGGAAATCCATGGAAGCTTTGGAGTTGTTTCATAATTCCCCCGTTTATCCTTTCTTTTAGGAATGTGAATATCCATATGATTATCAAAAATTTCTAAAAAAAAAATATATATATTCTAAGACAAATTGATGTCATCAGTATCAAACACACAATCCCAATTAACATTATCCAACGAAGCACAAAAAGAAGACAAATTTTCTCGGGTTACTTTACGCCTCAAATATCGCTGGGATAAATTATTACTGATATGGTTGAGTTTAATGTGCGTCATTATTGGAAAATGATCAGTAATATCTGATAAAATTATCGACGAATTTGGAGGAGTTAAAACATTACTAAAAATATTGTCAATTAAAGTGGCTGACTGACGTGAAACGCGTGTCGGTTTCAAAATAAGAGGTAAGAAAGAAAAGGATAAGAATGTCTCAAGAAATTCTCCCGAGATGTTATCCGTTGTATGCTTTAACAAGTCAATATTGAAATCACCGAATATAAAAGAGTTTGAGTTTATGAATAAAGGGTTTGTAAGCACCTCAGTGAGATATAATAAAAAGTCTCTGTTGTTGGAATTTGGAGGTCTGTAAATAATACCTATTGCAATGTTTTTATTACCGGGAACAGTAATCTCAATGAAAAGTAACTCAACAATGTCATTCATTTTGCTAAGCTCGTCAAGGACAGTGCATTCAAAGCAGCGTATATCATATTAAGCGACTCCACCACCAGAGCGATCAGATCTATTATTCGCAAAGTGCAAATGATTGTTTTGGACATGAAGACAACCACGTTTCAGTGAGTCCTATCACTGAAAATAAAAATTTATTTGGATTATCTAACAATAACTGCAATTCTTCAAAATGCTTATTCATACTTCTTATATACAAATGTACCAATGAAAACGTATCTTTCATAAAACCCTTACTAATATCTTTGAATTGTTTCAAGCTGACATAATTACACAATGGAGCTTGAGTCAGATCATTAAAATCATACTGCATTTCTTCCGCTGCTGAATTAAGATTGTCCGCAACTAAGTCATCAAAGGGAAATGCGCGTTTGTTACATGCTTCTTCTTTATCTAAAGAATCGAATTCTGGCGTAGCAGGTCTAAATAAATCAAAAAATTCATCATCGAACATAGAGTGAAAAGGTACATCTATCCTGTCATTCATTCTGAAATGGGGCATTTCTGATTAGGTGTTATCCGCGCCATTGCTGCTAGAGGGCAATCATAGCTAACGTTAGCACAAAAGAGAAACTGACACGACAGGAACCTAACGACAGGAACCTAACCTAACGCGATACAGCGGGATAACAGCGAATGCAGAGGATAGTGGGCAGCGATCATGCGTGACTGTGAAAGGTACGCGCTCTTTGTATGCATACGAATTGTATAACAAGGCTGGTTGGCTGTTAACGAGAAGTGTGGTGCAGAGAGTGTCAGAAATGAAAAGATATAAGAAACAATGAATATACAACATGTAGAACGTGGCTAATGTCTCAGTAGGCTTTCCCCCCGATAGAATGCACAAGAACAAAAGGAGTAAAGCACGTCGGCCAGAGAATAGCTTCATGTTATTACCAAGCGATGCTTATATCCAGCATCTGACGATGGTGAGCTCCCTCTCTGCGGGGTTTTTAAGAAGGAAATACTTTTCAAGGAGGAGATAAGGAAATTGAATAGAAATTAAAAAAAAGTGAGAACGGCAGTAAGCTGACCAAAATTTGTTTAGGAATTTAGCCGAATAGGGAATAAATTAAACAACATTTTTATCGAATGTATACCCATTATGTAAGCATTCATGTAAAAAACATCGAAAATTAAAACGTTTCCATGCATTCGCATATTCATTCACAAAGTATTCTTGTAGGCATATACGATAGTAAATTCAGTTATGCGAAAAACCGTTTTCAGTCCATATGTTAACAAAAATACACGTATACATTAATAGGAGAGCGAGGTCTGATCATGCAGACAGCAAATGGTGGAGATTCAGTGTAGTCAAAATCTTTAAAGTAAAAACTTCAAAGATTAAAAATAACTCTTTTCTAGCATACAGCTGTAGCACTTGCAAAGAAAGAAAAAAAATGGAAATTTATGTGACATGAATATGTGCGCAGTTCACCAAAGTACTGTAAATATTTTAAGTTCTCTATACGTAATTTTCTAAGCAACCGTGACCAACGTTTGTCTCAGGCACAAACATAATTATGTGATTGCGCATACCATAAATAAGGTGTCAAGTAGACATGATTGGTGACAACCAAGAGGAAAGAACACACTCGGATGTTGAACATTACTTTGAATACAAAAGCAGATATCATTATGACTATACAAAGTATACACTAGTATACATTTTTTTTTTTAATTCAACCCGTATACAGTTCCTTTCAAGGTAAGGCCTGGTCCGTAAAGCAAATAGAGAATTTAGTGTATTCAAAATACATGTACAAATCAGTTGAAAATTATTTTATTCCTTTTGAAACATATACGTATTGAATGATCGTTGAGAAAAAAAAAAAGAAAAGAGGCCAAAGATCATGACTTGTTTTCGCCATTCTCCAAGAAACATAATGCGTTATGTAAATTTCGAGAAAAAGAAATAATAGTGCGGTCCTTCGAGCATGACAGACCTGATCTGTTTCTCGTGCAGATGTTACAAAAATAATTATTTGTGTTACTTAAGACAAAACGCAGTGCTATCAATTTCAACGACAAAAAATAATTCTTCTTACGCATTTCTAAGTACACGGGTGTATACGCATATCACAAATACATCAGGTGTCTGACTAAAAATGCAGACGTAATTTTAGTTTACAATAGGTGAGCAAAGTGTCAAAAGGACAAAATTCACTTTCCAAAATTCAACCAAAATTGAATTCACTTTCCAAAATTCAGTGCTTGAATGGTCAATTTGAATCTATGCAAATGGTTAAGTGCGCATGTTATACCCTCACAACTTGCCATATAGTTTGTATATAAAATTGTGAAATTTCCAGGTTTTCATTCAAACGAAATTATGTCCGAGGCTCAATTCCTGATATATCTCACTGATCACTATGGTCAAGTTATTCAACTAGAAATAATATCAAATTTTAGACTTCAATGACAGAAACATTGAATTTTAGTCATTTTTGTGTACACGACCAATGGTTGTGAGGGCATGACATGGTCAGCTCACTAATTTGCATATCCATATCCACTGTACAAGAACTGTTTAGCAGAAATTAGCAAAACTTCAAAATTATCAAAACTTCCTTATTTTTCGTCCGATTTAGGTCAAATCTTTACCGTTGAACTCGTAAGATTTTACTCTTTTTTTATCAAACTAACTAATTTTTGGGTGGATTTCCCCTTTAAGCAAACAAGATCCATAAGACCGACACATTTAAGCCCAGTGGTGTAATGTCGAGCTTTTTTTACCTATCTTCCTAGTGTCGAACCCATGGACTGTATGACTTGTGAGCTGTGCGACTCGTGGACCTATTTTCAATGTCGAACTCGTGGGCTGTATAACTCATGGGTCTCGGTCTCGTGAAATGATCCACATTTCACAGAGTTAATAAGTTTAGAAACACTCCTTCTCAATTATCTTGCTCAAATCCTTTGTAAGAAAATGCGCCACTTTTAATGGGATTACTTTTTTTGTCATTTTAAAGCGGAGGTTGAAAAAAACAAAACATATTTTTCTTTATTTTTCTTTATTATTAATTTAACATTTGCAAGACAATACCAGTGATAACAGATAATCAGACAAAACGAGCAAAATACAAGGATACAAGATGTCAGGCTTTCCCTGGTGCGCTACCTTATAAAGTTGGCGGGTTGAAAAAGACGCAAAGAGAACGAGGAAGATAGTCGTCTGCAAGACATCTTTGAATAATGTTTCATATTTCAGGAAAAAGCTTTTAGAATAAGTTGCCGGGTTGGAAAAGACTTATGGAGAACAAGGAAGATAATCGTCTGCAAGAAAACTGTAAATAATGTTTCATATTTTAGGAAAAAGCTTTTATAAAAAGTTGCCGGGTTGGAAAAGACGTAGGAAGAACGAGAAAGATAATCGTCTCTAAGGCATCTTTAAATAATGTTTCATATTGAAGAAAAAATCTTTCAAAATAACTATCTTTATTTAATTCTTCTAAATGCAGGCACATAGCTTTGGGCGACGGAAACTATTTATTTTCCCCAAACAGTGACATAATTTTAAACATTGTGTGAGATAGTTAATTTACAGCCAGCATTCGAACATCACTTTGTGTAGATATTACTTCGCTGTTGTTCCTCCTTACCGTCAGCAGAAGTTGCTGTTGGGACGTTAACTTCAATGTTATCAATGGCAATTCGTCCTGTTTTGCTCGTCCAAGACGCTGTGAAAATGATCTGTAACGTTATACGAGACAATTCAACGTTCATCATGTTCAAGTTCATTGCAAAGCAAAGCAATACATTTTCATGATTCAGACGAGGCTTGTTCACGTTTTCGAGTGATGTTCGTTACTTAAAATAGCTCTATTCATTTATACGAATTATACACTCTACATAATTTGAGTACGTTAAAAACGATGCGATAACGATAGACTTGAGATAATGTAGCCGAAGGTAATTTTCCTGGAAATTGATCATGTTTAATGGAAAAATGATTTGGAAGTTTGACATTTCAACGCCTTACTGTCCAATATTTTAATAAACGGCGAAATTAACTTACTGGCGATAGCAATGACGTAAGCCTAGGCACAACACCGTTTTCTTATACTTAAAATAACATGACTTTTTACAAGACTTGTAACATCTTCCCATATTCCCACATCTTGATGACGTAAAACTGAAATTCTAATCCCGACCGCTGTGACATTACACCTTTAGGTTTATCTTACGAGAAGGTAACACCACTAAAAAAGAACAATATGCATTAGTACAAGTTTCATTAACACTGGCCTTCAATTCGAGAGTTGGTTGTTTCTTGATTGTTTTCACGATACGGATGCTATTCCATTAGTTTGAACTTTGAAATATTGTTATTATTATTATCATATTTTGTTCAAGCCTCCCACAGCTGCTACGTGCAACTATTTTGATCTGCACAATGTTTGTTCCGTTCTTAGGGTTACATGAAGCATAACGAAATGAAATACCATCGAATATGAAGTAAATGCACAGCGAGATGCCACTGTTAAACAATGATTCAAATTGAATCAATGAACAACTGAAAACACAAAACACCCAAGTCCCTTAGAAAGAATTTTGAAAAACAAACAAACAACAAAACAAGTTCTGTCCTAATATTTTCTTTTCATTTTCAGTTATGTGTATAATATGGAAATGTTCTGTAAAGTAATAAAAAACGGTAAGTTTACATTACTTCGCTGTAGGGATCTTTAAAGATGATATCCAAACTAGGACTTGGGCATTTCTTATATTCAAGCATCAATTATCGATCTGCAAATCGCATCTTACCTCGGGATAAGGCCATTCGTGACCATAGCAACATATTGTTACGTCACTCGATCGGATCCAGCCTTTTCCAACGTTGGAAATGTGACGAAGAGTTTGTCCGCAGACGGAAACGTTCAATTGGCTTTGACGTGACCCGAACATTTTGTAGGAGAAAGAGAGAAGCGCTGTTGTTGTGGTCGTGTCAAAATGAGGTAAAGCAAACTCGGAATTCCCATTTGCATACCAAGTAAGGAAGAATCCGCCTTCAAGGAAAAGAAGGACAAAAATGACCATAAAATATATGCTGAAATCCAGAGCGTTTAGTATTGTCTTCTAACATTCGGCTGCATTGTAAAGAAACGGACGAGGAGTCAAAATGATAGAGTAGTATCCGCAAGGCTTTGTTTTTTAAAGGTGTACACAGGGTGTATACACATTAGCAGGGTGTACGGGAAAAACAGCATAATGTTAGTATATGTTTGGTGAATAGGTAATGCTGACGAAATGTGCTAATTCATGTAAATTGCGCGCTTTGATTTGTTTTATTTCACTTCCTCATGTGAAATAAACTGAAAAAGACGAGTGCCTTTATTCCTATATACTTACAATTATCCACGTCAAGAATATGATTTCTTTTAAAGTATGACGAATGTAAACATTAAGACAGTGTTTTTTATGTTCTACACAAGCTGAAAACAACCTTTTTAAGCGTGAAGGGAAATGTGTATTTCAGTGTGTGCAGAATTATTTAGTAACTGAAGAAGCCCAAACAACAACAACAACAACAACAATAAAAAACAAGAATAACAACAACAATGTAGTATGCACACTTTATCTGTGGCCATTATGTCAGTTATGGGTATGACGTTTTTGGGTATATAGGTAACTTCTGTGGTTTCCTTCCATAATATTTTTTTACCCTCTCTACCAGCTCCAGAAAAAAAAAAGCCCAATATGTCTTCTTTATATACGAAGAGTTTGAATGCAATAATTATAAACCTCATTCAAAGTACATGTAAGGTCATCATCAAATAGAGCTAATTTAAATCTTTACAATGACCGAATACTCGTCACATATTAAAGAAAATGATTGTAAAGATATAATCAAACTCATTAGATTCATATATATCTTAATCATTTTCTTGTTTTAATTTCTTTAGCAGCTTCAATCTCAAATAACTTCACTTGATAACTATTAACTATTTTGGGGGGCATTTTAATCATTCAAAAACATTTCCCACTTTTGATAGGTAATACTTCGAAAACTATATATCAGATAACACTGTAATTAATATGAGTAAAAGCTGAATATTGTACAAGTTGGTTGGAGGTGATTTGAATATGAGACCATGAATCAGTTTCATTAAATCCATGATTAGTTTTAAAGTTAAGGTTTTGGTCAAATTTTAACCCTCTGTACAAAATTGAATTTACACAGAAACCAGTGATTGCATTACATCACAAAACATGATCATAAAAACAAAATATGCACAGTTTCAACTATACATACATGGTAAGTAACAATAACATAAACAAGACTACTGTTAATCAAAGTTAAAAAGTTTGTCTGTCACAATAAACAAAATAAAATGTACTTCCAGTACAGTGTTCATCATCGCTCATCCGACCATACCCCATACCGCCAAAAATATTCCCACGCTTTTATTTGACTTAATTTGAGCAGTTGAGCGGTTGGCAATTCGCACGTTTGTGTAATCATATAATAGCATATGGGTTTCTTCCCTTTATTTTCTATCATTTTTTTTTTGTTTCCTTTGTTGAGTGTATGTTGCAGTTTGGTCTTCTTTTCACTTAAACTATGATATTTGAAATTCTCCTTTTGTATATTGTTGTTTTAACTTTCTAGTTGTATATGATTTGATTTTTTGACATGTGTAATTCATGTACATTCTATGATGTATACCAGTTTATGAAGAAAAAGGTGTACACAAACACAAAGCTTGTGAAAAAGACATAAGTAAATTGAGACAATATAACGAAAAGAGTATACCTTTGCTAAACAAAAAAAAGGCATATAAAAATTTCTCAAAAAGCCCTTAGGATAATTATGCAAGGAATGTTACATTAAAAAAAAAAAATCCAAACCGTAATAAGTCATATAACTCGCATCATATGTAAACCAAAGGCATTAAATTGCTATAAACATAAACAGTATCGCATTAACTTCACTGAAGTGATTCGTTAATCTTAAGATAATGCATAATACCAAAAAAAATTGCAAAAACAGAGGGTAATATGAATTAAACATAGAAAGGAACGAGGTAAATGATAAAGTATGTCATAATAAACATAAATGATAAAAAATAAAAATATCTCTAAAATTGCAAATGTGATTACCTCGTTTTTATTTTCTTCTTATGCCGAGGATTTAGATTCAAAGATATTTTTTGATAAACTACATGTACTTACTTCTCAATAGTTACCATGCGTCCATTAATGTTCTTTGTTTATGCTACGTACAACACAAAGTGAAATCATCAATACTCTTAATCGCTTAATCACAACTTAATATTTCAACTGAACATAATGTATTGGTGTGAAATTACTCAAACAGTCTATTCAAATGGATCTCCTTACAAATATATAGTCATTGTGTTTTATTGTATGGAATAGGCCCGAATTTGCTGCAGATAACTGCAAAAGGGATATCAATATATACACATGAAAATTGCAGGCGATCTCATTATTATCCCTCATTTCAAAAGTTTAGGATACATAATTATATTAGATTTATTTTTCACATTTAAAACATCCCTAATCAATCCCAGCTTGGATTCAGTATTTTCTCCTTTTTTTTTGGGGGGGGGGGGGGGGAGGGGGCTGTCGTGCAGCCAACAGATAGGTTACATAACAACTTTGACGAGAAGAGCAAAAATTGTTGCCACATTTGCCGATTTAAGTAAAGTTTTGTTTCTTTTTTAAGTAATTATGGTATACGATGCTCTCTTGGTTTAAATATCCTATAGGTTTCTCATTTAAGGGATAACAATAAGTATGTTCAAGAGGTCAGGATTCATCCATGTAAAATGTCAAATGTGGAGAAGCACAATGATCACTACACTTTAGCTCCTACTGTTTGAAATGTATATAAATGACATAATGTCTCCATCGTCGATTTTTAGTTTAATTATCTTTTCGGATGACGCTATTGTTTTAGCTTCTTATAAGAACTATCGTAACCTTTATACTTAGATATCAAACTCAGAATTGTAACCTTGGTTTGAATCAACAAATTATCGCATTTCCAAACTAGACAATCCAATGCTAATCCGCAAGTTAATATACAGCTCTTCGTGCTCCTCGTTACAAATTACACCATTGTTTTGAGAAGCCCTTAATATACCCTCGTGGAGCTGTATTTCTGGCAACTTGAACTCTGCTTGGTCGACATAAACTGTGTGATTATGGCTTCCCGCAAAACTCGGCAAACCACGAAAGAACTGAGCGCCACCGCCCATCTGGCCCACTCTGCTCGGCCCGAGTCTTCGAGTGACACCGAGTCCGCTGATCTCACACTGGCTGACATCCAGCGCAGCATTAAACTTTCTTCTCATAACGTCTGTGCAAAGCTCGATTCGTTGTCAAGTGAAGTGGCCTCTATCAACAAAAAAATCTCCGACCTTGAGGATTCTGTCACAATGAACTCAGATAAGATTACGGAGCTGGAGCAGAGAAAAATCCCAGAAATGGAAAAAAAAAGATGGCGGAGGAAATCAACAGGCTACAGTATAAGCTGACACTCATGGAGATTCACGGTAGGCGTACAAATCTTCTTTTCTATGGTGTTGCAGAAACCCAGGTTGAGCACGTTGACGACGTCCTTCGGGATACCTTCTCCTATCTTGGGATTGGGGACGCTGACAACATTGCCCTGGTTAATGCCAACCGCCTCCCACGCCGTGACAACGCTGCGAACCAGGCCAGGTCCGTCCCATGACTCGGCTCCACGCGCTATCACTGCCAAATTTGTGTACATGAGATATCACAACAAAATCCTGGCCGCATTCGAAGACCGTCAACGCCAGCGACGACCACTAGGATCTCACGCCGCCGCCGCGGACCAGAACCCGCGTAGGATCCCAGTCCGCACAGACCTCCCCCCAGCTCTGAAAGCCAGAAAGGAAGGAAAAGGGTACCTCCAGATAGAACCTGTGTGAGGATTAACCTTTTGCTCATGTGAATCTTTTCTCTTTTGATCTAATTTACTTAAAATTCTTTAATAGATACCTTTCGGATAGCGAAGATCTTGATTTGTGCTAGCATTCTTACTTTGTAACCTCTTATCCATTTACTGTAAGTAATAACACCGTTAATTGATTTTTCCAACAGTATTGCCTCTGAGCAATACTGTTTTTCAACTCTCTACTGTCATGTGTCATTTTGACTATCACGAAGTGATAGTCAAATTCTTGGATCTACACCAACAAATTGTCACTTAATATTGATAAGACTCATTGTATGCTTTTTAGCAACAGTCTTAAAACCCTTCCTTTTCATATTAAGTTTAATGAAATTGAATTAAATCAAGTTAGTAGTATAAAATTTTAGGGCTTTTTTTATTGATAGTGATTTATCTTGGAAATCCCACGTAAGTTATTTAAGTAATATTCTTTCTAAAAATACGGGTGTTTTTGATAAACTTAAGAGCGTTTTTCCAAATCAAATTCTGCTTAATCTTTATACTACTTTGATTACTCCGTACCTTAATTATTGTTGTGTGGGGGAATGCACTAGAAATCTTCTTGATATACTGTTCCGTATTCAAAAACGCGCCATCAGAAATATCAACCATGTCGGAAATTTGTCCCACACGAACGATTTTTTTTTTTGAAAAATAGAATACTGAAAACATCAGATCTGTTCAGTTACAACGTCGGCATATTTATGTATAAATTTTCTGCCAAGGAGTTACCGGATGTTTTTACTCGCATGTTCAGGAAAAAATATTTGATTCATAATTATCCTACCCGCCAAAGTGACGCATTTCACCTTCTACGTACTCGAACAATTTTCGCTAAAAAAAAACGATAATGTATACGGGCCATAGATACAGGAATGACCTCTCCCCCGAAATTAAAAGCTTTATAGTCTTTTAAACGTAAATTAAAAGAGTCTATATTGAGTGCATCTTTTGCAGACACTGAATAGTCGTAATGTCTTATGTAATACTGTGGTATGTTATTGTCCAATCAAACATTTTGTCAACACGTTGCAGATTCCATTTAGGGTCTTGTCATCAGGCTCTCTGAATTCATCATTAGCAATTCCACATTCTACTTCGTTTCCCTCTCTTCCTCTTTCCCTCTACCTCTCTAACTTTCTATGCAGAGCTTGACGGCAGGCACCAAATGGCTTAATAGCTGTACATGTTACTTTTTTTGTCTTACCGATCATATCATGGTGATAGTTTATAGTATATATACCAAAGTAGGCTTTATAATAATGATGGCTCGGTCACAGTAATGGTTCATATGAAAGTATAGTTGTTTTTTCTTCTTCTTCGTCTTTTTCTTCTTCTTTTTTTATCTTCTATCCGTTCTCCGTTTCTTTTTCACAAACACTGATTACACGGGGATTACAGCCAAACAAGCTCGCTTTCATGTAGGTCCCGTCATCATGGTCATACTTCTCTTTGATCAACCCCATTTCGATTTCGATTTTGACCAGTTAGCATTACAAGCAATTACTGTGTTATCACCATGTGTATTGTTTGTTTTCTGCACATTGTTCACAAGGTAAAAGAACTTGTCTGGTTTCTTTTGTAATGTTCATAAATGAGAAGTATGAAAAAAAAGTGCTATAAAATTACTATATCCGTTACATTGTCAAGCTGATACAGTTGGTTCCTTTTGAAACTAATCAGCATCATTTGTTATGCGGGACCCTTTAACACACTGTTCTTCTATGTTTTGAGTGTGTTTTAATGTATAGTTACGGCCTTTCCAATGTCACAGAGCCAAGCTTAGTCGCCTCAGAATGCCTGCAAGGTTTTCATCTATATAGATTATGTCACAACTTCTTTTCTGGAATAGGAGGCTTGATTCCTCTCCTTATGTCTGCATTTTCGTAGCTTCATTCCAGCCGAATCCCTCTTTTTATTAGTCAAAAATTCAAACTTTTCAGCAACTAGTATGGCTTAACTGGCACTTGTAATGGGGCTGGAGGGTAGGGTGGGTGGCCGTAAAACCGCGGAACTCGGTTTACGAAACTATGTTTCTTCTGAGCCTTTTCTTGATTGCGTATTTCTATGTACTAATATGCACAAAGTTAGAGCCATTGTTGTTTTTGTACATAATTTTGGATCTACTTTTCTTTAAGAATGCGTTTCAGTCAATTCTTACTTTGCAACCTCTTAACAATTATGCCAACCAGAATTTATTGTCCATGCATGCATCCCAGGTCTTCTCGCTCGACTCTATGCTAAACCGCATGTCTGAAACTCACGGTAGCAAAATGTTCATATCGTTGTTGTTGATATACATGTTCTCTGATTGCAATTTTCCGAATACCCATAACATGGCTTAAAAAAAAAAATCACACCGAACTTTGTTCTTGAAAAAAGCTTTATGTCCTCGTTTGTGCTTGATATGTTCAGACAAATCTATCCACCTGCTTTTTCTACTACAATGTTATGCCACATGAGAGCTTGTGCATATCTCCTTTCTCCGCGTCTTCTTGTGTTTGTGACACAGATTACTCATGACGCTTCTTTCTCACCTGTGTGTCACACGGAATTCTCCTTTATTTTCCGTCTGTCCCTCGACATTTTGTATTTGTCCATCCCTATAGAACACGGTCTCATTATTCACTGTGCATTCCAGTCATTACCAACTGCAAGATCATTACCTCATGTGAACGCTGTATGTTATGCATACGCTTACCAACTGAATGTTGTTTTTGTAACTCGTTTCCAAGAGACATACGGTAATCTAAGTCATGAACATGTATTTCCGGTAAAAAACTCATTATTCAACTCGTGTTTGTGCACCTCTGATTATGGATGAGTTCATAAACGCTATTTCTTCTTCTGTCATAGATAGCGATGCAAACCATTATCAGCCAGCTGCACTCAATTCCCTCTAACATTCTTATGACATAGAAGAAGGTGAAGATTCCGATTTTGTTACTTCTTTAAACACAGAAACCCAAGAACTGAAGCTTGATTTTGAAACTAATGATGCGTCTGCTCGAAATGAAGGCCAACTTTCTCACTACCACTTGGAAAAAGAAATGATTACACTTTCTCATTCACACTCTAATGAGCTTTTTGTTTCACATTTCGATATAAGAAGCCTTAATATTTACTATTGACGGTTTTAAATTACCAACAACAGGATTATAAAAAGAGGTGGTGGTGTTGGTTTCTACGTCACGCAAAATTTCAACCACAAACTGTACAATGAATATTGTATTATGTCTGAATGCCTTGAGAGTATTTTTATTGAGGTCATGACCCCTAATAAGGGGAATATCATCTTTAGGGAAATTCATAGACCTCCACATTCCAACCTTACTGAATTCATTGAGCTGCGTGTTTCACAATCTTCTCTCTAATGATTACTTTGATAATAAGACATGCTTCATTATGGGTGATTTTAATATAAATCTTTTCAATTGTAATGACACTTTAAGCTGTCAAGACTTTCTTAATCTTATGTTGTCATAATCCTTCATTCCTCTTATCAGGAAACCTACTCGGATATCTGATGCTACTTCTACTCTCATTGATGATATATTCGTTAATAATCTATTTACTGATGTTAAGGTATTGTAGTTTCTGGTATCACCGATCATTTCCCGATATATGCGATTGTACCACAGTTTTCTAGTAGGAAATGCCAACCCTCAATTCAGGTTTTCCTGATTTGTCTGAATGTAATCTTGATAGACTTAGAGAGGGATTGAGGTCAGTTGATTGGTCCTCTGCTTATAATCAAAGAAATGTAAATTCGTCCTTTGATGATTTTATGAACATCCTTATGAATACTATCTATATATCTATATAACTTTATCAAGACGATCCAGATCAAATTATAAGAAAGTAACAAAACAACCATGGATTTCAAAGTCCCTACTCAGGTCTATCAATAGGAAGAATAAACTGTTTTGCAAATACCGAAGATCTCCAAATGATGTAACTAAATCCCGTTATATTCGTTACCGCAATATACTTACTTCTTCGTTGCGCTTAGCCAAGCAACTGTATTTTGCTAATCAGTTTGAAAAATGTAAGTTTGACAATAGGAGTACGTGGAGGGTGATAAACATAGCTTTGAAATCCACCACTGTTACAAATTCCCCTACTCGATATTTGAATGACGGTCATCAAGTTGATGATCCACAGGAAATGGCCGATGTATTTAATGATTACTTTGTTAACTTAGGACCTGACCTTGCCAGCAAAATACCAAATACCCAGACAACTTTTCATTCTTTTTTAAAAGACAGGAATGCACAAACCATGTTTTTTATTCCTATCGTTGAAGAAGAAATCAAAGAAATTGATGATAACCTAAATATTAAGAAAAGTATAGGTAATGATATCATTTCAGCTTTTCTTTTGAAGAACATAATAAATGAAATAATTTCTCCACTCACTTATATTTTCAATCAATCTTTATCTAGTGGCAAAGTCCCAGATAAAATGAAAATCGCTCGAGTTGTTCCCATATACAAAAAAGGGTCCAAAAGAATTTGTGAATAATTACCGCCCGAAATCTCTTTTAACCTCACTTTCGAAATTTCTGGAAAGGCTTGTTTATAAACGAATTCTTAGATTTCTTGTTAATTGCAGTATTCTTTCCAATTTCCAATTTGGATTCAGAAAACAACATAGCGCAACTCACGCATTATTAGCCTTCACTGATAAAGTAGCTCATGCTTTAGATGATACTTCCCACACCATCGGTGTTCTTCTCGATTTTTCGAAGGCTTTTGATACCATTGACCATTATATTTTGCTTTATAAGTTAAGCCATTACGGTATCCGTGGGGGGGGGGGGGGGGGGGGCTTTAGAGTGGTTTAAAGACTATCTCACAAACAGAAAACAATTTGTTTACATAAATGGTTATGAGTCAAGTTGACGTCAACTTCTTGCCGTGTCCCCCAGGGTTCTCTTCTTGGCCCACTTTTATTCATCCTGGCATCAACGATCTTCAAAATTCGTCACAGATTCTTTCTTTTATTTGTTTCGCTGATGATACAAATTTATTTCTGTCTCACCGCAATCCCACTACCCTTGTAAGCATATTGAATAATGAACTGAAATCTGTTCAGTCCTGGATCTACGCTAACAAGTTATCATTAAATGTTGATAAAACACATTATATGTTATTTAGCAATTCCCTGCAAGTTATTCATGATTATGTTAAGATTAATGATGGTAATCTAACCCGAGTAGATAGTACCAAGTTTTTGGGACTTTACATCGATAGCGATCTCTCCTGGAAAACTTATTTTAATCCTAAACAAACTGAAACATTTTTGGCCCAGCCATATTTTGCAGATTGTATATTCAACCATGATTTCCCCATATCTTAACTATGGAATTCTTGCGTGGGGTAACGCATCCAAATACTTGCTGGATTCGCTTTTTCTTCTTCAAAAGCGAGCGATCAGAACTATTAACCATGCAGGGTATTTATCTCACACAAACGCCTTATTTCTGAAAAATAAGATTTTAAAATTGATAGAATTGTTTGATTATAACTTAGGTATCTTTATGTATAAATTTTCCTCAAAAGATCTTCCTGATGTTTTTTTTTTTTTTTTTTTTTTTTTTTTTTACAGATGTTCATAAGAAACAATTCTGTCCACCACTATCCAACTCGCCAGAGTGACGCTTATCACCTTCCACGCACTCGAACAATTTTCGCTAAAAACACAATTATGTATACAGGTCCAAAATATTGGAATGATCTCCCAACAGAAGTTAAAAGCTGTTTGTCATTATTATCCTTTAAGCGTAAACTCAGACAGCATGTATTGAATAGCTACAACACACAAGTGCACTAACACTCCTTTTTATCATGCTCATGGCTGTTCTGTTATATTACTAGGTTGTTGCCATGTGAACAGACTTATGCATATATACATTTAGTTTCATGCTCTCTCAAATTCCTGCCCATCGGTGTTTTTCCTTCCACTTCTAGTAAGACCTTCGGTCGTGTCGCATAGTGTCATAGTTTCCCCTTCTTTCTTTCTTTCCTTTTTTTTTCATACGGCATTACAGCTGGCTGGTATATCACATATAGGAATTGCAATTGATTCATGTTTTCCATTTTTCGGATCTTTCCCCGTGTCTATGGAAGCCGGAATGTTTAAACCCTAAAATCACTCCCATTGCTATTAGAGCAACTGCTATAGTGTGCAGCATGTGGTTACTAGTTCTCATTTTATCACACCATACACATATATGTGAGAAGAATCTTCTGTACCCCCGAGTATTAATAGTCATTCTCTTTTGTTTATCCTTACTTTTGGTCTTTAATTGTACCCGTGCTCCTCATCCTGTACATGTACCTCACACTAGGCTTTTGTTGGGACCTACACTCAACAAGCTTTGCTTTTTAATAGGTTCCATCGTATTTCTCTTTGCATCCTTTACTTTGATTGATAATGACACATCGACCGCTATGTATTATGTTTGTATTCCTATTTCTTTATGTATGTACAAGCTGGACATTCTGCATTATTATATTTTGTTATATATCATGTATTTTCCATCGAAAAATACGAAAATATTATACTGTAAAATTGTTTTTAGGAGTAACAACTGACTATTATCTTAAGCTGGAATTATCATGTAGGTAATGTATCTTCACAGACTCAATAATTCCTCTAAATGCCTTTTACACTCCACTGTTGCCTTACCTACCATATTGCAATCCGTAATAGGGACATTACATGTAAATCCCTATTGTTTTAATGCTACAAAAAAGCCGATAAAACTATTTTTTCTCCAAATTCTGCCTTTGAAACACATACTGATCCTCCATTTGACCAGGGAAAGTTCTATATTAGACAATATCACTACATTTTACACAACAACATTTGGGTTAAATACATGAACATTTTGTTACCTCAAGCATACAACAAAACATTGAAAATAAATTGAAGGACTTGTATGGGAATGTTCTCAGCGGTTCTACTTTCTCTTACCGTTTTTCTTCCACGATGTATCCAGCCAGTACTGACTACTATGAGTTTGACCGCTTATCACCTTCCAGGAACTGCTCGGAGAGATTTGTACCCCACAGTCGCTAAGGCCTTGTCCTGTCCGGTGATTAAGCTGACCAAAGTTACATGAGAACAACGCTTGAAAAGGGGAAAAAAAAGGAAAGAAAGAAACAGGGATTCAACGCAAAGAATAAACAAATCCGAACAACAACAACAAAAACAACAACAAACCCTGCCGATTTCGGGATCTCGGTATCTGTTTAAAGGAAAGAGTTCGGTAACGACACTGGGAGATTTTATAAGAATCTGCAGTTGAAATGTATTTTTTGAGCAAATTTTAGGGGGACAAGAAAGGAAGAGGAGAAAGCAGAAAGAGAGGTACTCGGCGGAATAGACTGCCCCTTTACGGAAAGATAATAAGAATAACATAAAGAATGTTTGATACCTGTTTGAGCTACAGCTGCATGGTAACACGTGAAGTGCACCAAGAAAAAGAGGGCCACGTTTAATAACTCCATGATAGTGACTCTGTCAGGTAGTCATGATAGTTGTGTTTAATCAAATCACTAACAGAGGAAAAACGTCCCCCAAAAGTTATCGTGACAGAAAACTCAAATCACCACAGGCCCTAGTCCACTTCCTGGACTGTATTCGTAGTGTGCCCGCGTGTGTACGGACGTACGTTGATGGTGTCTGTATGTACACTGTATTACCAGGGAGGTGAGAGGAAAATTCACCCCTCCTGAATACAGTCCAGTCAAACCTGCCACTTTCCCCTCCTTTCAGGGGGAACTCGTAAACGCCCAGGCTCCACCTAATTTGCCAACTCCTCCGCTGATTAGCTTATCGACATGCCAATCAGGCTGTATGCAAAACGAAGTCGTAGTCTGTTATTCTAGACAATATGATCAGTAACAACGTTTTCCTACATGAGTTAGGTTGTCAGAAATTCAATTTTGTCGAATAAAAATACCGTAAAATGCATAGAAATGTATTATTATTATGAAATATTCTTGTTTAGAATTAAATTGCTTACGACATTGTCGACATTAAAAACGAAACAAATATAACATGACATTAAAGTCAGACTAATCTATTTATTTCTGTGTGGGCTCTATCGGTCAGCGCGCACAGTCGGCAAGCCCGGAAAAAATAAAGAAAAAAGTGCAGAATCTGTCCTCGCACGCGTGACTTCGAGTGTGACCCCGCGGCCCCGTAGGTCATGAGAGCGCGATTGCAGGGTCGTTTTGAAATGCTCTTGGTCAATTACCTGATTTTTCTTTTATTTGATAGGTAGAGGTTAAAACTTGGATGCAATCTTGCTAATTTCTCCAAGAACGACATGAAAGATCATCAAATTCGTGGCTAATTAATTGCCGATGTTACGGGAATCATAGGTACAGATATTCTTGTGAAATTCTCCTAAAAGTCTTCTTTTTCATCTTAGGTGCCAACGAAAATTATATCAATCATGTAAAAGAGAACAAAGGTGTAATGTGATGATTTCGAGATGGTTCAGCAGCCAGCTGAAATCAAAGGGATGTCATTCCTTTTTTTTTTTTCTCGGCACGACTCGACATGGTCAGATGTGAGCGTCTAGCTGTATACTTGTGTCTGTCATCAGAATAGTCTACTGCTTCTAATTGGTGGACCTTTCTCCCTCTTCCTCTCTTTATTCGATTATGTCTTTTCTTGTTCTTATAAATCAGAATATGTTAATTTGGTTTGCTTTTGTCCAACCTTCTGATTTCGTCTACTAGAAATGCTGTCTGATTATAGTTCCATTCTGCCATCAATCATTCAGAACTCTCTCTCTCAATTCAAAGCATCCAAACATCCACTCAAATAACTACACTATAACCACTAGTTTTACCGTTCACTCCCGTTTAAGTGAACCACAGTTTTTAACATTATATCGAAATTCGGCTTACAACATTATCCACTCTGTTTTTTCCTCTATTACAATAACATTTTGATCGTATAACGAATGAAGAATGCTTGCAAGGACTTCACTACATTTGGAGGCCATTGTGCCTATTCTCTCTTTTACAGTAGGCCTATATACCTAACTAGGCAAAGAACATACATTATTGCACATGTAACACTCATTCAGAGTAAAATATTTTTTCTCATTAATAACGACAGAGGAAGGAGCACAATCGACAAGTTGTTTTTCCTTTATACATGTATATTGGTCAGAATGTAGAGATGTCCGTGAGATGTACAACTGAGCCAAAATTTAAAAAGTAGGATATTCTCCCAATTATTTATCTTACCTGAAAGTGTATACTCAAGCTTTAATATGAACCCAATTACATGCTATGATTTTCCCAGAGGAACAAGTTTTTATCAACCGCGGAAGTTTGCCATGTCCAGAGCAGCGAACGTCCGTGAGGAATAGTACTGCACATGCTGATTCAGCTCAAAATCTTAAATATAAACATGTGTATGTGTTGGCAGAATATTAAGCTTGTACTCTCAACCTGTACGTAATTGTAGACAACTGATGATTTAACCAAATTCGTCATTTCTGTTGAAATATTGCTCTTCCGCTGAACATTTTTCTCCACTATACGCCCATTTTACAGAAACTCAATATTTTGACCTCTTATTTCACTATCCCATACTTTAATCCTTACTCCAAAATAATAACATATCTTTTTAAGATGTATCTGATCTAAGCAGTCTCTATAATCTAACAAACATAACATATTTTTCATTACGGAGGTTCGCGTATAGCTCACGGACGTTCGGAACAAAAAATATATTGAACAATTCAGCTCTCTTGAGTTGTAAACGCATTCTATTCACAACAAACAGCGATTTCATGTCGAGAACAAACTCCTCTGCAAAATCATGAATAGATATTACCATTTCTCAATTTAAAAGTTTGTTTATCTTGTTATGCCGAGGAATCAGAGAAAACATTTTTTTCCCATCTCTCGTAAATGAACGTACAAACGTACGTGTAATCTCATTGACGTTGTCCATCCTTGAGAACGAATATATTTATCAAAACTTCGTTATCACGAAGTAAAGATTCGGTTCCTACACTTGTTATCTAAAGTCTTCAATGCAAAATTTGCTTATGACGAACAAGGCCACAGCTAAATATGACAAAGAATTGACATAAAAACACAAAATAAGAAATTTAGCTGGGTAAGGGCAAACGAATGCTTTATAGGAAGAAATCCCTCTGCGTTTGCTCCTTGTGGTACACACTGTATACCGAGGAGAATTTGTGTGATTATATTAGTCAGTTTCGTCATAACAAGACACAATAAGTCCATATAACTTGGATGGATGTTGTGACTTCGATATTATAAAATATGGTTTCTTTAACAAACATTTTGTATAGCGCGTCATTTCCGAGGCTCATTATTCATACAGTTTGTCAATCTTAAATTTGATAGAGTTCATATAATCATGAAGCTTTTTATTCGATAAATGAGGAATCTCCGAAGTTCAATTGAAAGGTTTATTAATTGGAACATGAAAAATCAGGTTCGTTTATCTAAATGTGGAGAAACAAATAATTTAATAACCAAATCCTCCAGATTTTTCAAAACCTCATGATAATCGATTTCACCTATATATCAGGCCCATTCCACTTTTTGAAGAACTCTCTAAAAAAAATCGAGTGAAAATATTTACTCTTAAAAGAGTGAATACAAAAAAGAGTGAGTTTCGAATGAAATTGGAGTGAATTTTGAGTGAAAATCCTCATTTTCACTCGTTTGAGAGTGACCTCAGGGATCACTCCAAAATCTTTGAGTGATCCCTGACGTCACTCCAAAATTTACTCCAATTTCACTCGAAATTCACTCTTCTTTTGTATTCACTCTTATTAGAGTGAATATTTTCACTCGATTTTTTTTTTTTTTTTTTAGAGAGAGAGAACGGATCTAAAAAAAGAGTGTACCTTAAGATTTAATTTTCGGATTAACAAACTTTCGGAATAAGAACACTTTTAATAAGAAACCTCCTGAATTAACTACGAACATTCTTTTTTTTTTCCATTTTCGGAATTATAAACCTTCGGACTTTCGGAGTAACAAATCTTTGGAAGAGTGAACGTATCAAAGTGCAACCTTAATCTAAATCATTACTTTTATATTTGTTTTCAAATAAGCACAAAAGCACAAACAATTTGACGATCTGTCTCTTAAATGTAAAATGAAAAAAAAAACATCTTGGAGAGAATTATAAATTAACATTGGTTTTCATTGATGGGTATAAAAATAAAAACCATGTCATGAAAAGCGGATTATTTGCGTGTTTTCATCAGACAATAATATTGTATTATGCTGCATTAGTTTCGTTCGCTTGTGACGACATTTCGAGGAATAAAAATATAAAAAAAAAAAAACTTCCCCAGAGGCATTCGGTATAACGGGAGTGCACTGGCAATTCTTTTTCTCTGTGTTTTGGAGCTCGATCCCTTCTCTGTTTCTTTTCATTTTCATTCAACTGCTTCCACGTCCTTCAGAAACTTTTCCGATTCTTCTTCAACACATGCCCATTGGGACTTCTTCCGTCATTAATTCATCCCTTTTGTTTCAATATTGTTACTGCGGAGCACTTTTTGGATTTGTTTTGTTTTGTTTTGTTTTTCTGTTTGCTCGCAGCAGATTCGTTGAGAGAAAAATCGTCGTGAAGAGAGAGAGAGAGAGAGAGAGAGAGAGAGGGAGAGAGAGAATGTACCAAGGTATTAAATATCATGGTTATGCATCGAACGTTCGTGATGGAGACCAAAAAATAAAAAATAAAAATGGATGCATTCTGTTTGAAATGGCAGCTATACCATACTTAAAATACACAATACAGGACACTCGGGACAAGTTATCCCTGTCGGTCGGATTGCATGATGTCACGGACATCGTTCTACCATGGAGCTACCCAGGTAGCTCCATGGTTCTACTACTTGGGTCATGTTCCATGAAGGACGAGTAACTAATCGGCAGAGAGTACCTATTATAGCCTTCCTACCTCTATCAAAAATTTGAAAAAGATTGTCATTGCAAATTATAAGAAATTTGACATCCTTACAACATATGAATTGCTCAGAGGGGAATTAGGAGGTGAATTTTCAGAGAAAATATTAATTATTTGCTTGTTTTTTTAATCTAATTGCATGGTCCAAAAACTGCGAACAAGCCTCAATCCGCTCCAAACTTGACGTGCAGCTCCTCGGCTAAAGGCTAAAGCCAAAAGTAAAATGTATACCTTCGCTATCAAAGCAAGATGGTGTCCTACTCGATAACGTTTCAATAATTACGGACGTTCTTTTTTTTTTTTCTTGTCTAAAAATGTAATTTCGGTTCCCATTTGACAAGGGATGGACAGAAGTTCAAAACAAACATTATCGTGCGGCTAGATCTTAGTCGATTTGGAATCAGAACAATTTTATCGTCAATAACGTTTAATGGGCTACGATCTTTATTAGTGAATATAGCGGAAGCACGTCCGTGACGTAAACTGAGTAAAATTTTGAATATTTAAAACAAAAATGTTACGTCCCATCCAGCCAGCAGAGGTACAGTTTTTGCAGGATATGTTCATGAGCTGAAATACCAAATTTTTGTATACATTATACAGTTGGGACAACAAAGTATAATTTGCAGCAGCGATAGAGATAAAAGCATCACGGACGTTCCCCGTTTGATAGGGCTGTGATATTTCAGTTGTTCTCTGTAATTTTATACTCATAAAGTTCTTATAATTTTGTGGTACATACCCATGATATGTCAGATCCAGAACATGGTCAGATTATTAGATGCCACGTACCATAAAAAAGACACATTATTATATAGTTTGACAAACAAAAATTATTATGAAAATAGCGTTTTTACCGTATTTTTCCTTGTCAAAAAGTCAACCAAACCATACATTTCCTGCAAGGAAATTTACCAGGCTTTGAGACATGAAATAATCTGGTTTCTTAGATCATCCTGGCGTGTTCTAAGGGAACGAATGTCTGAAGGTGCGAAAACTGGCAATTGTACATCGTTCAAAATTCTCACCATATACATCTCCACATATTAGGTGTTGAAAGAGCTATATTGAAGTTTAATTTCAAGGTATCCATCGATCTTCATGGCAATGTATCACACACATGACAAAAATATGTATGTTACCAAAAGTATAGAGCTGCATATACGCATTCTGTTTACATTTTTACCAAGGAGCGTGTGTAATAGCTCCTTGGTTTTACATAGTCAAGTGCGGATTAGATTATCTTATTTTATATATTTATTTATTCATTAATTCATCCTTTTATTCATCCATTTCTTTATTTCTTTATTTATTTATTTATTTATTTATTTATTTATTTATTCATTCATTTATCTATTTTCATTCATTTATTTGTTATGGTCTTGGTCTCAGTCTCTGGCCAAGTCACAGAGAGATCTATGAAAGGTACAGCTGTCGGTGGTCTTGTGAATAGGAACGTGAGTAGGAACAGTCTGTCTTGACTGTGATGTACAGTGAACATTAAAAAAAAAAAATAATTCCTCTGGTGAAGCTCAGTAAAAAGACAAAAGCAAATGCATGTATATACCAGGTGGTTTGGAAAATTGCAGAGCTACATTGTTTCGAGTAATATAGGTGTCATAAATAGAATGAAATTGTATATTCCACAAAAATCATTACTTATGCTATATTCGTCATTGATAATGCCTTATCTAAATTATGGTGTTTTAGTTTGGGGCAACACTCACCAGAACCTACTGGATAGAGTGTTCCTTCTTTAAAAGAAAGCTCTCCGTGTCATCAGTTATCCTTTCATACCCTCCCACTCAAATATGTTATTTGCCGCTAATAAGCTGCTAAAAATTAAAGATTTGTATTTATCTAATTTGGGGCAATATGTATACGTATACAGCAACAACTCACTCCCCTCCATTTTCGATTCTATGTTTCAAAGAAATCAATCATTCCATGACTATCCCACTCGACGTTCCAATGAATTTCACTGACCTCTTTTACGAACAATTCTTGCTAAGCACACTCTTACCTATACTGGCCCAACTTATTGGAATTTTCTGCATAATGACATAAAAATTGCACCCTCTATATTTTCATTTAAGAGGAGATTAAAGTCTTTCTTATTGCAATGTTATGTTCCTACAGAATTGAACCAGCCTGTTGGCTCATTTTGATTCTTTTCGAAGAATTATTACCAATGATATACTGTCACATATTTCTCGTCCCTGTTGTCCTGAGACACTTACAGCGTAGATTCCATCCCACTTGTATTACTTCCGACTCTATTTATCTCTATTTTTTCATATTTCCGTATCCTTTCCACGCATCCCATTATTTTTTCGATATACATTGTATACAGTAGTTCTGTCGAGGATCGCTGGATCTGTTTTGCCTTTCTGTCCGTTGTATTGTTTTCCTATTCTGACAGACTTGTCTCGTTCTGTCTTCGTCTCAGTCTCGTTGTGCATGTGTGTCTGTGTGTTACCAGGGAGGTGAGACCTCCCTGGTGTTACTCTGTCTTCTTATTGGGCTTCCAGACTTTTTTTTCTATCTGTCTTTATTCCCATTTTTTCTTTTTTGCATTAGTTCATTTTTTATTGACATTCTGTACCTGAGGGGTCCAAATTCTACAAGCATTGCCTTTTTAGTGGGTCCCTCCATTTTCGATATTTTGTGTAATGTTATATTGTCTATATCACTTCAGTCAATTTTCATTACAACATTATTTGCTACCCCAAGGTTCTACAATTATGTTTTCTGAATTTACTCTGTTTTGATTACATGTATATGTAACCTTATTCTCTGTTACCAAAGAAAGTGAAATGTTTATGTTCTTCTTTTTTTTTTCGAAAATGAATTAAAGTTTGAATTGAATTCAATTGAACTGAGTAGATCCACACAAATAATTTGCCGGCAAGTTTTCACACTGGCAATACCGGTACCGAAGTTGCACAGTAAAATTTGACTGCTTTGTAAGTGAATAACACAATACATACTGGCCCTGATGAAAAAACCTTCCCCCCCCCCCCCCCCCCCCGCGCGCGTTGCACGTTGTGGGTGATATCTTTTGCACAGAGAACATTGCAAACGATGGCCCAGGGAGGTGACCTCCCTGATGCGATCAGCTGTGTCTCGTAAAATACGATTTATACGTACGAGTGGCCGTCACTCGTAATGCATATTCATTAAGAATGGCTACGTCTGCATATCAAATAGATGATGTCATACTACATTATCGTGCTCGCTCTGGCAGGGTAGTCTGGACGATTTTTTTCGGGAGTACCAATTGGCGGAGTGTCGCAATCAGCGGTTGGGCGCATTGGGTGGGTGCCGAGTGTGTGGGGACTGCGGATGATAAAAATCGTCCAGTTTTTCGGGAGTACCAATTGGCGGAGTGTCGCAATCAGCGGTTGGGCGCATTGGGTGGGTGCCGAGTGTGTGGGGACTGCGGATGATAAAAATCGTCCAGTATCTGGACTACACAGGCCCCAACTCTTGGCTTCGCTTAATGTGCTAATGAAAGAAAGACTAAACCTTTTGAGTTGAAGGGATTTCGTAGTAGGATGTAGTAGGGCGTAGAAAATATCCTGCTACTCACCATTCGTTGTTTTTATACACACAATATCTCCCGCGTTTCCGAGCTGCGCTTGGAGTCGATGCTGTTGCAGGAAATGGTCCTCCAATTGAGAGTTCAGTTATTGCACTTTCCCGTTTGGTATATACACAAGAACATAACGCGACACAAAGTATAATTCCCGTAAATAAGGCGAAGTATCACAATGTTGAATGCTCCACGAGACGGCGAACTTAGAGATGGAAAATAGAGATAGATTGAGAGAGAGAGAGAGAAGTTCGCGAGTCCGATGTTTGTTGATGAAGTTTGGCGAGTTGACAACTTGACGTTTCCGTGCTTTCACGTCGAAAGCTGGTCAAGAAGTGTTGTGTGTGTGATAAGTTGAATTTTGTGAATGAATAGTTGTAGCATGCGTGCGAAATTTCTTCGAGACGTGGAGCGAAGAAAAGACGGAGATTGGTTAGAAAGGATGTCCATCTCGCGTTGTCATGGTGACCGTAGGAGTGACCGGAGGTGAAGTTACGTTGTTCGCGAGGAATGTTCGGACAGATGATATATGAGTGCTCGCGATACAGAGGGCCAGAGCGGTCGTAAAAATGTGCTTGTATTACCTCGTAGAGTGACCACTAGCGGATATGGTCATCGAGTGGACGAAAACAATTCTCGGTAATGTTAGAAAATGAAAGTGTGACTCATTGTGCTGCTACAGAGTGTTCAACGAGACGGAATTGGAGGTCTCTATTATCTGTTTTTGTGTTTTCACAAAGCCGTTGGGATGTATGTTAGAAGATCGATCTTACGATGAGCGAAGGTACCCAAGTGTCTTCAAGTACATGACAATGATGTTATGATGACCTCGATTCTTGGCCATGCGCCAACATCCGAAGGAAGTGTTCAAAAACCATATGTCAGATGACACTGTATTTGATATGAGTTACAGCCGAATACTGCACAATTCAGTCGGAGGTGATTTGAATATAAAAGCATGTATCAGTTTCATTAAATCCATGATTAATCTTAAAATCAGGTTTCAGATTTTGGTCAAATTTGAACCCTCTGTACAAAATTGAACTTTATACAGGAACGAATAATGTGTATGAGAGTGTGTGCTTACAATTATGGAAGCAGGAGCCCGTCAAAAACACGGATATACGTCGTGTAGTAATTCGAATTGCTACGCGACGTAAATAATTACGTCGTGTAGCAATTCGAATTATTACACGACGTAATTATTTGCGTCGCGTAACAATTCGAATTACTACACGACGTAATTCCGAATTACTGCTCAACGAATTAACGTCACGACATCAAATGAATTAGTGTCGTGTTGCAATTTCCAATGCTACACAACGTAAATAATTACGTTGCGTAGTAATTCCAATTACGACGCGACGCAAATAATTACGTTGTGTTGTAAATAATTACAACACGACGTAATTCCGAATTACTGCTCAACGACTAACGCAGCGAAGTTAAGGTAGCGACGTTAATTCAACCAATGGGATCGTTCGTAATAGCGGGTGAAAAACCCAAGAGTACGAAGCGCATGCAATCCGGTGAAAACCGAAGCTGGCTATACAGCAGGGAGGTGGAAGTTCCTTTCCACCTCCCTGCTATACGGCGAGCCATACGCATTTCGTTTACAGTACAATCCTGTGAAATGTTTAAAACCTAAATTATAGGGCCTACATTGTATCAGAAAATATGTATTCAAGCCATATCCGCTAACCAAATACTGACAAACATGCTGTAGGAAATAAGTGTCTAGACCTTTGGCACGTGCACCGTGGTGGACTGATGCATCACTTGATGCATCACTGAGCAAATGTGTGGCGCTCCGTCGGAATGAGTCAAAAGTCGCAAAAAATGAAATCGTAGTTATGCCTATATGTGAATTCTACAGACTTTAAGCTTTACACTGATATGTAATACAACTCATTTCGACATCCCTGTAGATCATAAAAACGAATATTAACTACGCTTACGATGTCAGTCCTTTTTCTAAATAACGGAGAAAATCGCTCTCAAAGTTCAGGTTAGGTTCAAGCTCACAACCTGTTTCTTTCGCGGGACGAAACAATACAACAGTCCTGCTTAGCGACGGCGTTTACGCTCCATCGCACGCACTACCGTATAAGGCGATAGCTTGGGTGTGTAAGATAATTAACCAATCGCAGGACAGGTCTATCATTAACGATTCTGACCAATACGGTCGTCCGATGTACACTTCGGTGCGTTTGTGTCCGTGCCGCTGCCGCCGCATGAATGAGTCGGTACGCGTTGTGTGTAGGCTGCGGTGTAGTTTGCCGCAAGTTTTTAACTCACAAACAATAGGAAACAGTAGAAAGAAAAAAAGGCACGCAATGCGTATTACGAAAAGCGTCCATAGCGAGAGCGTTGATCGCTTCCATTCTCCTCCCATGTTGTTGTCAATGGAAACTAAAGAGGATGCGTTTAGCAAGTACCAATACCTAAATAGAACCTGAGAACCTATTGTAGGCGGGCACGCAATGCGTCTTACGAGAAGCGTCTTTTAGCGAGGGCGTGGATTGCTTTCATTCTCCTCCCATGTACAATGTAGTTGTTGTCAATGGAAACTAAAGAGGATGCGTTTAGCAAGTACCAATACCTAGATAGAACCTGAGAACCCATTGTAGGCGGGGGTTTAAAATGAAGTTAATTAACCATAGTGGTCTTTTGAGATCGTATTCTTTGCGTGTACTAAAAACCCTCAAATTACGCACATGGTCGTAATGTTGCAGAACATCAAAGACTGTTTTCGCGTCTGTTCTGCCGCAGCTGTATACAGCCGTAACATTCTGAATTCCCGCCATATTAGGCACATATCCTTTATAGGCGTTGCGTCCACAGAATTATCGCTTATCAAGCTTGCCAATGTTGCACGTACTATACGTATCAGAAGCAAAGGTTGATGTAGGCCTGACAGCTTCACGTTGGGTTTATAATTATGACTGTATCATGAATATACTTCCTATTCTCGGTCACTTTTGTAATACCATAGCATCTAAAGACTCGTTAACTTGTAGCTTAAGCTTATCTTTTTTTAACATCACATTTACAGTTACAATCTCTCTGCATTTGTGAAGTTGAGTATAGATAATTATACTGACATATATTCTAAATTAATACTTAGGCCTTCCTCATTTCGTTTCGTATTCACAAACCTTACTAAAATAAATGATTGCTTGATTACTTTCGGGTAAAGGAACCGCATTTAATGTGTGTGTTTGTTTGTTGTTTTTTTAACGAACCTAAGCTAATAGCGAACCATATTTCATTGTATGATTAACGAACCTTCAGAATAATCACTTGTATTACCCCCCCCCAAAAAAAAAAAAACACAACAACAACAACAAACAAACAAACATTTCAATGTCATACGTTGTCAATAGTGATAAAAGGCCCGTTTTTATCTAGTAGTATGTCTCAGTACTCCTGTGTTTATTTTTAAGGATGTGCCTTTCCGTATGATTGCGATTGATGTTCAGCTATTTCTTTCCCGCAAGCTTGAAAAGGAAGCAGCTAAAATTCAGGCAAGGAGACTAGTTTTCTTCCATGAGATACAATCATTACTGTATCAGGCACTATGACAAAACGGTTGAAATCTGCTGAAAGTCGAACTTCGTTTTTTTTTTTTTATATATTCCATTTCAAGCGGGGATAGACTAGAAATTAGTTTGTCTATACTGGCAGGAGACATTAGTTTTCCAGTACATATTCCGCATTTAAATAGTCGCCATATTTTCGTGGTCAGAATCAGAAACACACGTGATATTATCATAAAAATGAAAATACAAAACAACTAACACGCCATAATCGTACAAATATTATGATCTTCAATGAATTAGTGACTATACTTACCTGTAATAGTCCGCATAAAAAAAAAACAAGCACGCCAATCAAATAATTTGATAGAATTAATAGAACATACAGCGATATCATGCATGGCAGATCAAACCAAGTTCAATTGGTGAGAAAGCTAAATGAAGTTAAAAAGTTGACTTCTTTACGTTTCTCTTTCATTTTATGAAAACAGAATTACATTGTATGTCTACTGAAGCGGATTGTCTCTGTTGCGAGCGATCGCCATATAAAGCATTTTTAGTCTTCTGAGCAAATCCGAATCCCTTTTTCTTGATAATGTAACAACCCTTATAACTTTACAAAGGACTCGCAAATTCAAAGTTTCAAAACGTATACTAAAACATTACATTATACACGGTGTATTAAAAAAAAAAAACATTTTGAATGCGTTGTGTGTTAGCATGTTAATGGAATCAATCTGCCTTTTATTTTCCGTACGTAAAGTGCACAGAAACGTAACCAAATGTTACCAAATACAGTGGAATGCATTGTACGGGGTGGTATCATCATTAGAAGTATATCCCATTCATTTTTCCTTTTATTTGCTTGAAGCAGTAGTCAAACCATGTGTCATTATCGCAGCGGCATCACTTAGGAATTAGAATGTATGAAGATAATCGTTACTCATTTATTTCATGCTATTATTATAGCATTTACATTTCCAACTGTTATTGACAGTATTATGGTAAACTGTATGGTTACGATTACGAATGTTGGTTATGAATTCAAAAGACTGGTTCATTAATCAAACTATAAAGGTAATAGCTGTTTTGAAAGCAGTTCGGTACAAGTTCGAAACGCAAACGAAATCATCGTCATAGGGGGAACTGATAGCTCTAGAAAACTTGTTTAGGCCACTAAAGATTGCCGTATGCAATCCTTGTAGAAAGTTTTGACTATGGCCATCTTTTGAGTATTTTGAGAAATTATATAAAGAATTATTTGTTTGGATTATGCCAAGAATTAGTTTGAACTATGAGAATAAAAAGGCGCGGTTACCTCAACAATGTCGTAGTTCGATTAGACATGATGGGTAAAGTGAATTCATGACTTGTTGATTAATCCTTGCTGATTGATGATCATTTCTGTATTAAAAACCATCAGATAAGTCTCGTAGATGATACCTCTGTAATCGTAGTCAAAATTTGTTTGAGCAATGAGACGAAAACAAACAAACAAAATGCTGTGTATCATCGCTCGAGTTTCCAACATTTGGCGTCACCCGACCAACAATAAGTGACGAATCAAATGGAACATTTAATTGTGGGAAAGCGGACTGCGTTACGATTTTTCAACGTTGCGAGCAATTCTTCAAAAAAAAAAAAAAAAAAGAGAAAATGAGGCAAAGTTCAAGAAATTAGAAAAAGCACGCAAATGCAGACAATCATGTTTAATAGTCAAAGTAAGAGATTACAATCGGCCATGCGGATGTATATGATTGCCTTATTTACCTGTCTGATTTCTATAAACTATGTTATATTTAAATTTTAGTTCCTTCCCTCCTTGATAAAAGTTGTGTTCGGTTTTCGCTAAAGGCATTTATTAGGACACGCTATAAAAACGACAACAAATGACTACTATACATCAAAAGATGACCTATGCATGAACCACAATAATTCTGTACGTTCTGATATAATGCAACTGTTTGTTTGTTTGTTTGTTTGTTTTGCTTGTTTGTTTTGAATTACCATGGTCTTTGTCGGGGGAAAGATGAAGAAAAATAGTAGAGTGTATCACTCTCAAATCCGGCTGATTGCGATAAGTGTGTATTCCCGCCCTTTCTATACAGGTAAACGATTTAAGCTTGGTATGCTATTATAAAAGCCTTGTGTCATGCAGAAGAACTGATTCCGCGATCACTTTCAACCTTTCATAAAATTCACGTTTTAAGATGCATTGTAGTAACGATAGCTTTTAGGAGATAAAGTAAGTTAGCGTCCCTGGCTGTGGTTCTGAACACAAAAGGGGACTGAACAAATATTTTACAAATTAGCAGACACAATGCCGATCCTCCAACACTGTCGCTCCATTACGTCACTAATTCTGCTATCAATAGCGAAAAAAAAAAAAAGAATTGTACTGGTTGCGTGATTATCCACCCCTTGATAGCAGGAAGTTACCTTTCATTGTTCAAGGCTTCGTTGATGCCGGGTTTACTCGGATACAAGGCGTGAACAGTGTCGTCCGAGTTCTTTCATTCGGAATTCCTCAGAATACACAATTCAATAGGCAATTAGCGCTGCTACTTCGCAAAGCTGTTAGCCAAATTCTTTGCAGACTTGACCTCTCACATGTCAGCTACACGTAAGACACGACAAACAGCTATCATTACACACATTCTGATTAAAAAAGAAAATGAAGAAACACACTTTTGAGTAGCGACACAGCTTTCTGTCACTTTCTCAAATAGGTCCTACTTCTAAAAAATACACAAATGACAAGTCTAGAGTCAGAATATCCTCCAAAGGGAACATGAGCTATTTGGGCTTTGATGATGTTTGTCGTCCGATTTCTCTCCATGCCGTTGCGGCCCAAACCATCATAAGAAAATAGGGCAATTAACCGGGGAAATAAAATTACGCATTACACACATTTGGCTTAAATTATCATGCGAATTGTCGACTTTATAAAGACAACTTAGGCCATGCTATATCTCCAAAGACGAACTTTAAACAACAAGTCACATACCAGGGAACGACAGTTATACATAATTATTTGAATGAATTCATTAATGAGGCCAATAAAAGTTGTAAAAGTACATGTACACACACACACATAGAAAGGTTTCAAGTTCGATATATGTGATCATGTATTAGCTCATTGATAAAGTATCACAAATTTTGCGTGATCATTCGTTAGAATTATTTTTTTCAGCGCCATTTGTGCGTCACATCAATCACCACTTCATGAAATGAGGTGCATGTATCAAACGCAACTCGCTGGTCATGCAATCGATAGGCTTGGTCAGCTCACTGTTATTGCGTAATTAAGCCCTCGCCGCCGCACCATGCTTTGTTTTGTCTTCAATGGGGTCAAGAGCAATGCTTCATTAGCATACGCCCTAGCAACGGAGGCGGAGTCTCAATCGGGCAAGAACAATAGGTGCGAAACGCAACGCAAAGGCGAGCGTTCGAAAAAAATGTAACCGAAAAAAAATGTCTCAGAAAAACTGTGATTTGGGACACTTGTCCTCATTTTTACACGCTGAAATTTTCTGTACAAATAGATAAAACGTCAAGGAATCAAAATCCGTCATAAAAAAATTTCGACCCGAGTAGTGCTTCCCCTTCATTTTCGGCTCATTACGGGAAAAGTCCTCGTGCGACTTATGACTCATTTTGTCGGAGCGCCACACAAATAACGAACGATCCCATTGGTTGATTTAACGTCGCTACGTTAATTCGCTGCGTTAGTCGCTGAGTAGTAATTCGGAATTACGTCGCGTTGTAATTATTTACAACACAACGTAATTATTTGCGTCGCGTCGTAATTGGAATTACTACGCGACGTAATTATTTACGTTGTGTAGCATTAGGAATTGCAACACGACACTAATTCATTTAATGTCGTGACGTTAAGTCGTTGAGCAGTAATTCGGAATTACGTCGCGCTAGCAATTCGATTTACTACGCGACGTAAATAATTACGTCGCGTAGTAATTCGAATTACGACGCGTAGTAATTCGAATAACGACACGACGTAATTATTTACGTCGCGTAGCAATTCGAATTACTACGCGACGTATATCCGTGTTTTTGACGGGCTCCTGCTTCCATATACAATGACCCTGAACAATAGACATGAATACCACGAATACCACTTTTTCAGAGCTCTGCTGACTAGGCTTCTGGTCTCTTGCTCCAAGGCACATGAATGCTTTATTAATAATTCATGCTGGATTGCCCTCGGCACTGCTAGTCTGAATTCATGGTAAAGGGTAAAATGCATGCACATGTAATAAGTAAGCACATGTTTTCATGTGCTTGCATACACTACATTTCAGGATGAATAAAGACTAGCTACGACAGTGGAATTTCTTATGAATATGTAATTGTAGAACATTCAAACCTTGGTCATTGTTCAGGACCATTGTCTGGGTGCTAACCACACACTCCAATACACACGAACTGACTCCTGTGCAAAGTTAAAGTTTCGTACAGAGGATTGAAAATACAGCGAAATCTGAATCCTAACTTAAAATTAATCTTCAGTTTAAAGAAACTGGTATGTGCTTTCATTTTTCAATTACCTCCAACAAAATTGTACATTATGCAGCTATTGCTCATATCAATATCAGTGTTATCTGATATATTGTTTTTGAACTATTAAGGATCAAAAGCGTAAATGCTTTTTGTAACACCTAGTATATCTTACACTTTCAGCAATTTCTACACAGAACATTCTCTATACTATAGCTACACATTTTTAGGGAATAAGTGATGGTAGATCTCTGTGGAAAAAGCTCTTGTTAATGAGATCATCAAACTTATCATCATTATTGCTAATGTTCGTACTGTTTTAATTGACATTTCCACTATTCAAATCATCATCCATTCCGAAATGACATCTTTGGCCGAATGGAGAGGAATAAAATAGATCCAACCGAACTCTCTAAGCAGTGGGATGGGTGAGATCTTTTGTATAATGGTCAAACTCGAGGTAAGTTACCAAAAAAAAAAAAAAAAAAAAAAACACATACACACACACACACAACAACAGCCACAAAACAGACAAGAGGACTGATAGTGACATATGTGTAAAACAGGGTTAGATTAAAGCCTTCAGAAAAAAAATACATTATATGAAGTGTTTGTTCGCAAAAACCGATCATTTGCCAAATGGAGATATTTGCGATTAAAGGTCAAGAAAAATGAAGAAAATAATAAGAAATTTTTTGCTTCCTTTGACCATAACTTTAAAAATTTAGCTTTATATGTAGTGACCAATATATCATTTAAAAGGTATTATTTTGTACTTTATGACAGAGACGGTACTTCAAAATCTTCAAAAATGGACTTATCGGTTTTTGCAAACAAACTCTTCATATATATATATATTTGTTAATAAGACAACAGGCGAATACTCTGGGGTATGTTACCATAATCAACGAAGATAGAGGATTCATCTGCATAGGGTTATAAACGTAGCTTTTGAGAGCGATAGTACATGATTGCCAGTTTGCTTGTCCCGGGCATTATTGGTATTATTGGCATTATTATGCTCGACTGTCATCGGAATGTTGTAGCCTACTCGAACCATGAATCTTAAAACACACAAATTTTGGTTTTGCTTAACATCCTTTGTATGGAAACATATAAACACATCATGTACACGCACATACACATACCTACATACCCACCCTCACGCACGCACACAAACACATGCACACATACATTCATACAAGTACAAATAAACAAACAACACCGACAAATATTTTGTTAAAGAGGAGATGATCATTGAATGTTTATACCCGAATTATTCGAATCTTTTATGGTGACGTCTAAGTCCGAGCCAGACGTATGGGATTCTTTACCATCTCAGTCCCGTTCAATTCACTCGATTGGTTCCTTTAAAAGATTCGTTAAACATATAATATGCTTGTTGCCAAATATCAGTGACCTGATTAACATATCCAGAACATGAATTATTCTGGTATTTAAAGCACCTTCATTCTATGTTATACTCTGCCTTCTGTCGTAGGCATGCCATGGAATGTTTTCTCTATTTTCATGTACAGATGTAAGTAACTGGTCTGTACGTTGCTTCATCCAGTCGTTACTTGGCAACAAGGTGAGTGCACCTGCAATAGTGTTGTATTTGTACAGTGTATTATTGTACAGTGAACGAGGAGTCCTTCTATTTCTCTCTCTCTTGCTCTTTCTCACCATCCTTCATTATCGCTATCCCCTTCTTCTTTGTTTTTCTTTCTTAGCATCACCTGTGTACATGACAGTGTATGATTTGATGTGTGAAATAGTTTGTTCTTGTTGTAGTTAAGTAAGTCGATAGTTGGTTAAAGCTGTTTATTTATTTCTTTGTGTATGAGGCCCCAACATTAAGCTCGGCTTACTGGGGATCCTCCTGTATGGTACCTTGACTTTTTTTCTTTTATTATGTCTCCGTTCTCTGTCACAATGATTTTCTTACCTTTCAAGAGCAAAATCAGCAATGAATTATTATGAACCATGTGTATATTTCTTAAAGTGATTTAGTTGATTATTTGTACCATACAGAAATAATATAATGAAATGAAATGAAATGAAAGTCAACAAAAATGCACAAGAATACACGTTTCACATAAACTCATTGTGAACTATTACGTACTCACAAACATGCTCTCCCCCTGCCTCCTTTCTCCTTATTCATTATCCAAAGTACATTCAATAGCAGAAAAAAAAACAACCGAAAAACACTCATCAATGGTGTCATTATCAACTTTTCCTGAAACTTTCATTAAATTCAGTTCATAACTCTTTGAGTTATTTTGCAAACAGACATACCCGACCAAGCCAAACAAGCCAACTCCGACAAATACATAACCTCCTTGGCTGAAGTAATGATGCATGTATTCATTATAACGTGCACGATAAGTTTGTAGGCCCTTTAAAAAGTCCTTTTTATACACACTGCCGGATATATCTTCATTGTTTATACGTAAACATTAGACAATTGTGATGCAAATATTTACTTTCAGTTTCTGTGACCTATCTGATGGCTTTGAAAGCGGTTTTGCGTTAGATAATATTCCTCTAGTCCTGTTTTTTTTTTATCTGTTTTCCCTCCCCGTTTTTTTTTATTCTTTAATTTCGTGTTCATGTGGGTCAGACATTAATCTTAAATGGGGAAAAAGGGTGATAGTAATTATGATAATCATTATTAGTCCTTGTAATGCATTAAGTTAATCCCCACAGGGGTTCTCCAATAACCCACCCCTATTAAAAAGGTTAATTAATTAAGTTGGAATAACTATTTTAATCTAATCTTAAGAAATCTGATAATATGCTGTTATGAAGTGAGTCCCAATACTTTGGTCCATCGTAAATGAAGGTGTTCTGAGCCACTAAAGTTCTCAAAAATGGTACATTGAAGTCATTCCATCTCCTTGTTGGATAATTGCGAATGGATTGATTTCTTCTAACCTTTGTTTCAAATGTATTTGGAAGATCATTTTTATTATAATTATATATAAATTGTCCTAAATTGAACACATACAGATCTTTAATTTTTCAACATTTTGTGTTAAAAAAAAATAACGGTTCAGTATGAGACAAAAATGCAGTATGACATACATATGACACAGAGTGACTTCTTTTGTAATAGTTTCCTCACGCGGGAATACCATAATTTAAATAAAGCAATATTAGGGATGTAGAAAACGTAATGTAATGTAATCAATTAAAAGCTCTACTTTCCTTCCCTTTCTCTTTTTCACGTCTTATCACTTTGTTCGGCTCGCATTATTGGCTCTGACTACAGGGAAGAGGACTATTTAATAGCAATCTTCATACAGATTGTCCATTTTAGATTGTATACATTTCTTTGTCACTGCGTGTTAAAAACAGAAAGAAACAAAATAATTATCCGTCCTAGGATCAATTTACACTATAGCACCAGAAAAAAAAAAGTATACCGAGTATCGACCCAAGGGGATGTAACCAGAGCAGATCGAGAGTGCACTTAAACATAAAATATCTGCTTGAGGTTGAAATACATACTTCGAAAACAAAGTGCTTGCTTTGTAACTCTCTCGTTCTCGCCCTTTACAATTTCTAGTAATCACACAATAGATCTATTGAACCAGTCCTGTTCTATGGTATCAAATCAGCATGTATTCAGTTGCAGTCAGTCACCTCATCAAGTCTCATAAAAGTCTGGTACAGTTTATAGCACTTTCATGTATCTTCACTTCACAACAACAGATCAATCTGTTTGTAGACAATTATAGCTTTTCTCCATATGGTTATGGCCATATTTAAGTGCCTCCACTTTTTTAATTCTCGAATATAATCTCTACATAAATGACTGTGCTTCACAGAGGATACAACTGTGTAAGCATCATAAATTCATAATTATTGGTTCCATCATTTACTTACTGTACTACATGCTCAAGTAAGCGTATAATACACGAACAGTCGCATTTGTAAGTAGGATTTACTTATCGTCAATATAGCAACATTAGATTCATGAACAGTAGATATTTCCAATGTACAAACCACACAAATAAACATGCAACTTTTATCTCCACCTATATCTTGAAACCCTATAAATGCTATTTGCTTTCCTTTTACATCTTCATTTATATTGACGGTCATATTTTCACATTTCTATTCACCTGTCATCAGTAAATGCAGCATAGGTTCATGAATTAAATTTCCATTGTATTAACTACAGAGATAAATGTCTCACTTTTATTTCTGCATATTATTATGCGTTTTCCTTATTTACATGTATCACATGGCAGTACGTTAAAGACATACATTTCATTGCGTAGTTTTCATGTATTCCGCTACACTTGAATTCAAAAACCTTGTTGATACATTTCTATATCACTTACTACGCAAAAATAATTCATCCATTCATTTATTTTCTCCATTTCCCAAAGAAACATATGAATATTTCACAGAAAATGAATACATAAATTACGTTACAATTCATAGTAAAAAAAAAAAAAATACAGAAAGGTTTAAAAGTTTATAAAAAGCTGGAAATGGGGAGGAATGCTAAAGAGCAGTGCTTATAGGGTGCATCACCCCCCCCCCCCCCACACACACACACACACACACACGTATAATACAACAAATAAATGACCGATATAGTGTTAAACATAAAAAAGGAAATACAAGAAAAGCCAAGATATGGAAACCTAAATAACTGGAAGCAAACATCCTGGACAAATCCCTGCATTAAGTCGCTGTCATGCAGGAAGAGAAAGGAAATTGTATGTTTGTGTGTGTGTGTGTGTGTGTGTGTGTGTGTGTGTGAGGAAGGAAAGATGGAGAGAGGGAGAGTTAGGAACATTAATAAAGAGTCATTCATTTAGTTAAGATTATAAGAATTATCCCTTTTGATGAAAAGAATTCTGAAATTCAAATATGGCAGGAAGTAGATATAATATCATTTCAATGAAAAAAAAGCAAGGAAATGCCATGTGGCATTATTACATGCAATCTATCGTCGGGGGTTTCACGAACCGACGCTATTTCGTTTTTGAGCGAAAATGCAATTCGGAGAAAATCGCGTTTAAAGATCTCATAAGTTTTAGACAACGTTTTCAATAACTTTTCCTGTCTTGTGTGTGAAAATTTTGACAGGGTGATGAGAGTGGAAGTTGTTCTTCCTATCCATAGTGTAATTTTAGTGTGAATTCAAAAAAGCTACGATATTTCTGTCTTCAAACTCACTGCGTCGGTTCATAAACCCATCGTTTCTTGCGCGCACCATAGGTTATGTACTTAAGCGCGGGTCTCACGAATCGACTAAGTTGTATTACGCCGGTTCGTGAGACTCGCGCTGAACGGCCTTTCCCTTTGGATCTGGTGAAACCCGTTTTTTCAAATATCGACATTTTCGGGTACTGTCGTTTTTTTTTTTTTCTTTCTTTGATATTTAGCTTGATATTATTTTTTTTTTTCATCTGAAATTTTGTGATTTGGTAGAGTTTTGAATGCACTTTCATTTGGTACCAATATCTCAATTTTGAAAAAATTGACCATAATCGAAATAGCGTCGGTTCGTGAAACCCCCGACGCTATATTGTGTTATGCCCAAGGCCATATTATGTACTTAAACAAGTATAATTACAGAAGAAATAACAATAAAAAACAACATGAAGTTGTTCTAAGTTTTGTGTTTTTGTTCCCTTCCTTCGGATTCAATACAAAAGATGTAATATCGATATGATCAAAAGAAAACAAGAAAGCAGCTAGAAATCTAAATTCATATGGGTTCCTTGATTTTCAACGTTTTAGGATAGCAGTATAATGAAAGAACAGGATTTCAGTGGCATTGATTATAATGGAACACAGTACATCATACTCTCATTAATAGATTCAATACAAATTTTAAGTTTTATAATACATACTTATTCTTTGATTTTATTCCACTCAACCCAAGTGAAATTTTCATGATAATTTCAATAATTCCAATAAATGAATTAAAATGAATTGAAATGAATTGAAATTGAATTGAAATTGAACAGAAAAGCGGCTGTCAACCTGACTTCATGATATCAAGATGAATTCACTTAACTTTACAAACGGAGTGATGGTAGTTACTGTATAACGATGGAACAACAACACGTTGGTAACGACTTGTAATGCGATTGCCTGTTGCCAAGATTGTACCATTGACACCACAATATTTCAATGTTGTTTAACCTCTATCGCTGAGGAAAAGTCCCAGATATTATGGGTTAATCACTGCAATCAAACGTAATTCTTTAATGCTCTCCATTCCATTGAAACGAGATTTCAAAAGGAGATTGCACAGTACAGCCAAAATAGCAAACTGCACACGAACAAGAATCCCAACAACATTTGCGATGTAGGTTTGTCGGCATCCGGGCTTTTGTCATCGACGGATTTCGTGCGTGCCACGACCTTGGCGCGAGGTTCGTCTCGCGCTTGCAAAATGGCTGTGTGCGCACCAGCCCATGCATTGGGTCCCACGAGTCGGTAGTACATGGGGTAGCAGGGGCCGAAAAGGTACTTGAACGGAAATCGGGGGTCGATTTTCAACAGATCGAGAAGGCGTGGTCGGCAGCCTACCTTTTTTGCCAGCATGTCCATGTACGGGATCGGGGGAAACTGCAGGTGAATCAAATCAGATAGAGAGAGACGATGAAATGAATAGAGAGACACTGAGAGAGAAGAAAAGAGAGAGATTAATTGAAAGATAGATACATAGATAGATAGATGGGTGGATAGGTATATAGGTATATAGATAGATAGATAGATAGATAGATAGATAGATAGATAGATAGGTCTATAGATAGATATATAGGTATGATACACACACACATACATACATACATACATACATACATACATAGAGACTGAGGAAGTGTGTGTACCAGCTCCTGAAGTGATATGAAGATTATTATGTAGGCGTACCCTACGCAGAATGTCATGGAACTATGCAATACAAATGCATATTGACTTGTGTTGAGTCATGATACCCTCAACAGGACAGATAATGTGACCATAGTTATAATTATATTGATATTAGCCATTAATTTTGTAATATTTTCAAATTATTTTTCTTTAGATTACTTGGATACTTGTTACTAATATGATTTACAACATACATTGCAGGGAAATATGCAAGTTATGCTCATTCTAAGGGAGGTTGATACATTCAAGTGTATTTTGTATATGATTATTAGTGGTTGACAGAAGATGTCACTGACAGAATCTTTTGCCAGGAAATGTTTTGTGGGCGTATCAAAGTAGTCTGGAGAAAAATAGTAGAAAACTTTATAAATAATATGTATAGTACACATTTTAGACTTTCTTTTGACCGCATAGATTAGTGGTGATCAGCAAGGGTATTTTGAATCAATACGAGCTAACATGCATTTTCATTGCAGAGGTCCCTTTAACAATGTAAAATGCGAATGGAATATTCTCATGTGTAAAATCTGTGTACGGAAGCTCTCAATGAATTATTGTAGTGTATTTGCGCGATATGACATGACTGCTATACAAGTGTATATGCACACACCTACATCTGGGGAGCATTTCAAGCGTTTTGTCAGATATTCTTTTTTTTTTGACAAAGTGTTATAAGCTACTGAAATCCTTTCATCTGATTGGCTGAGAGGAAAATTTTGTTCGAAAAATTTGTCGGACAAAACGCTTCATGGAACGTCCCCACCCCCCACATACTGCGAAATAATCCTCAACTCGCATAGCTGTATCACGTGATTGCTACATAAAGTGCTAAGTGCAAATTATAATAAAGTGGCGTACATTCAGTATGGTTGCTCGAGTCATCCCTACATTTGACTTTGCAGACGTCAGAATCCATTCCATGCACACAGACAAATACACACACATACACACACACACATACATACACACACACACACACACACACACACAAACACACCCATTTCCATCCATTCATGTGGTACTGAGTATTCAAATTATATTTCCCACTATAACTTACGAAAATTTTGTGCTTGCCAAAGAGCTTGAAGTACATCATTTTCCTCTTCGACACGTCCGCCAACATCTCCTCATTCTTGGGTAGACTGATCAGCCCCTTGAAAACCCGGGTGGCCAGTCTTGCCTGCAACTCGTAGACCGGAGGCTGCGGCCCAAAGGCGATGACGTTGCCGATCAGGCCGATGGTGTGGTGGGCGAGACGAGGCGGAAAAATGTGCCAGTAAAGCTCCATGTTCTCATCGTCGTCTGCGTAGAGAGAGATAAAGGACGATCTTTCTCCCTTACATTATATGAAGAGCTTGCTTCCAAAAGGCGCTAAATCCGTTCAGAATGATAGATCTACCACCTTTTGTAATATGTATATATTATATATATATATATATATATATATATATATATATATATATATATATATATATATATTTATATTTATATATGCGTGTGTGTATTTGTGTGTGTATGTATTCATGATATAATCATCAACCTCGCCAAGGTCAAATCGAAAGGGAACAGGAAATATTCTTCGACCTACGCACTTGTAACTTAACATGTTGTAGCCATCCATTGTAGATTTTTTTTTCTTTGACAACGCCAATTGATCGATATGGTGGGAGGTTGACTTAGCCGAGATTGCAGTGAAATTTGACATAAACGAACTCAGATATATTTATAATCATACCATTAACGATGAATTTCTCCAAGAACGGGAATTTGACTTCAAACCCGGTTGCAAAGACAACAGCATCGACGTTGTCGACTTCGGAACCATCCGTGAAAACAACGCCGGTCTCTGTAAACCTTGAAACGTTTGGTTTGGCCTTGAGGGCATCGCACCATATGCGAACCTGAAATTACACACAGAAAAAGGGGGAGATCCGTGCACATGAAACGGAAATGTACCAACCACGCCCACAGAAGGCTGCTCTGCGCATATTAGACGGTCGCCGATTTTATTCTACTGGCAGCACCTGCTGGGTTATTCAATAGGAAAAACACGTAATTCACGATATTGTCTGCTCCTTTGGAGGGGTCTTGTCATCTTTTGTATCGTTAGTGTGTTTTAGCTGGCATTCAGTCCAGCTGACTTCCAATTATTGTGACTATGGCTCGATATTGAAAAAAAAATGTCACTGTATTATATAATATTTGACTGTTCACTAGAAGATCTTCTTAACAGGTATTGTTCAATCAGTGAACTTCGTCATACTTTTCTTTTACATGTATGTGTGTATTTCAACCCTCCGTTCAAGATCGTCTTAGAGCAAAAGTAGAAAACTAAACAAAAAAGTAAATTGCCCTGACATTTCTTTCTTGAATACAAGAGCCAGATGACCTTGCAATGACGTACGTGAGTTGCGGGTAGGATTTTCATTTTAATCATTATCATTATTATTACCCTTATTGTTTCTACTGATGAATGAAAACCGGCACGCCCATCGAAGCTTAAGAATGTCTTCGTGACAATTTGCTTTTTCGGCTGGTATATGGCAAATAATGTGATCTTTCTGCTGACACTGTGCCAAGTCTAATTAAAAAAAAGGATTACATGGGAGGGCGGAGGGCTATTATTTTTTCAAAGAAATTATATTTGTATAATCATTTCTGTTTCTCATCTCCACAGTCGTTGGTAGCTGCCATACTACTCGCAAAACGATTCGTACTTTAGCCCCGCCCATTAAGGACCACATTTTGCACAAACAAGATGTCGATAGCAATGGTAATGCAGCTGTCATTTGTATGACGCACCTCTTGACCCCCGGGATAGGTGCGTCAAAGTACCAATGTGCGTCATACCTTTTAGGTACCATGACGTACCCTCCGTCACAAAAAGTGACCCACCTCTATGAGACATTGACGCATTAACCAGTCAAAATGGTGACGCACCTCTTCGTGAAAATGACTAACCCTTGACGCACATGTTATTCGCAGTACGTACCAGACTGGAATGCTGCAGAGCTCTGTGTGCGCTCACGCAATTCGCTGCCTGCGAACTGTGTACACCGAACGGAACTTCGCGAGCGTGAATCCCTGTCGCCTACGGACCCTGTATGTTTACTTCGATCCCCTTGGTACTGTATCCCCATGTGTGGGCGGCTGGGGAGCGTGTGAGTGTAGTAGCTAGCTTAGCTGCACACTGTAGCCAGCTGCCACTACACTCCAGTACCCTGTTTCGATTTGAGTCGGGGTAGAAGCGTTCCGTTGTGCAATGTCTGCTTCTTTTTCTCTTCTTCTTCATCCGCTTGTCCCTTGCCTCCCAAGTACAAAATGATTTTTAGAGTGTTGTGTGTGTTTTTTGTAACGTTATTGCATCATTTTTCTGCAAGGAGGAGGTGAGTTTCTGTTCGTGTATTGATGTGCACTGCAGTATGTGCAGGTGAAAAGCGTTCGAACTTTCTTTCCCGAGTATCGTGGAAACTCGATGCATTTCTCGGCCTATCAAAGGAGATCTCATTCAACAGAATACTTATAACAAACTATTTTCCGGTTAAAATGAATTGATTTCCTTTGTTTTGTATCGTTTATTGACTTGATCCTAAGGATCTCGTCGCAATACCGAGTTTCCAATGTGTATTTATTTTCACCTTATTTTCGCGTAGCTTTCGGTGCTGTAAACTGTTGCTAGGGCCTAAGCCTACTACTAAACTTACCGTTCTCCACTGTCGTTTCTCACACATCGTTTGGTACGATTTCTTCCATTTTATATTACTTTATTCGTTCCCTTTATACTTTGAAGTATTTGACGTAATTCTTTCAAGTGTCTCGCACTGCTATTTTCGTAACGGCGATTTCTCCGCTTTGCTGCAATACTTTTTCGAATCGAAGCGACGAAGTTTGATACCAGCCGCTTTAGTGTGCCGTGTGTTGTCTTTTCTAAATATTTGTGTTGTTGGGAGGTGTTGATACTTTGTATTTGTTATTTATTTTCCTAGGTGTTTATCTCGAGGGACTATGCGTGTTTCTTAATGTTGATATAGGAAAAGGCTAAAATGGTCTGAGTGATGTTCGATGGTGACGATGATAATAACTATGCTGGTGTAAAAAGACGGCTTACTGTGAATGCTGAGCGTACGTGCCGTTCGTTTCATTTTACTTTCCCTCTTATTCTTCTTTCCCCCTTTACTCTTCTTTTCCTTCCCAAGAATGATAAAAAAAGAAATTACATACACCTCACAACAAAATAGAACCACGTGCTACCAACCTTCGTAAAGTTAAATCTAAATGTTCAATATCAGCAAAGAATAAGGGGAAAGCACGAATGACAATAAATTAGAGCGAAGAGATTGTTTTACATGCAGTCTCTTCGGCTCGAAGAAACTTGACACCCCACCCCTCTCCCCTTGTGGAAATTTCCACAAAAGCAGGTGCCACACCCAGGTGCGTGCCAGACGGAAGAATGCGCGCACTGGAATAAACAGCGTGTAAATATCCTGGAAATATCGATCGAAGAACCAGCTTACTAGTTGAATTAAAGGAATCATTGCAAAGATATTGTGATTCTATAGCCTTTCTTTTGGCGCATAGTAGGAAACATCAAACAGTCGAATATAATGTACTTGATCGAATATCTTATGTTCCCTGAACAATAAAAAAAAGATCGATTAATCAGTCAATTAAAAATTACAATGCAATCACAGAAATACTTAAAAGGTCTCGTATGCCCAGAGAAATTCACTACGAGTAGGTTCAATGAGATGCAGTCATCACATGGTTAGACAACAAAATCACGACAATTAATTTCAGTTCACGCTCATGATAACTGCTTATTACTTATCAAAGTTTTGGCTATCAACATTCGTTCGTAGGTGTTTTTTGTTTGTTTTGTATGTTTTTCCTCGTGAAAGACGTAATGATTTCTTCGTATCGAACGTAGACTGCATGTTTACCGTTTATCCAAACAGTAGGCGCCTAGGCGTACTTTCTGAATATATTCAGAAATTTCTATCAACATTTTAAATATATTACAAGACTCCCAAATACCAGTTGAAAAAAATTAAGAAATCGATTTTTTTTAGATATAAACAACAACAACAAAAGTAAAAATGCGTAGGATAGAACCACTTCAACTTCGAATGACTTTGAATTTCTCTAAACCGTTCCCTAGTTCATGGCCATCCCATAGAAACGCGTGTTTTGATATACACGTTGCTATGGCAAACTATCTAGTTTCGCGAAACTACGGCCTGGCCACAGTAATTTTTTCCCTAACCTCCCGCCTCCCCTTCCCCGATTCGAAAACAGCTTGATTGAAGCCCCTGCCTATTTAAACACGAACCTTATTAAACCCAAGTTAGGTACATGGTTTATATGGCTAGTGTTTAAATAGAATTTAAGTTAATATAGGTTTTAATAGACTCTCGGTAATGTTAGTGCCATAATCGTTTGTATGTTTTTTACGGCCTGGCATCTGCCATGCCTCGCCTTCTGTATACGTATGTACGCGTGTACTGTATACATGTACCACATGGTCGACATACATCACGCACGTGGTTTTGCTGCAGGTTCCACGGTCGACGGTCGATGCTACACTACAGTGAATGCGATTGAAGGATAGCGAGCTTCGCGATGCCGCGGGCTGTATGTGATGATTTTAATCACAAATCGTGTTTGGTAGTGTGGTTTTGGAGCAAATCTGTGCTCAAACTTTCTGAAAAGACCTTTAGTCTGACATCAGATAGAAAAAGAAGACATACGAGAATGAAGTGAGTATCAGTATGTTATAATAAAACTGAATGAAAATTGTGTCATTTTTGCGTTTCCAGGAGCCGGTGAATTCGGCCGACTCGCGATCGCGAGTTTGTTTTATTCTGTTACGGAGGGATACCATGCAAGAAGCCTCGCAAAATTACATGACGGTCCCATTAACGAACCTTTTGACACACTCTGGTTAAATGACCGACTATGACGCACATAATGGGTCAGTATTGTGACGGACATTTTGCTCCCGTGACGGTACCACGCGTCATCAAATTGGTGGTACTTGACGCGACCATGACGCACATTTCCCGGGGGTCAAGAGGTGCGTCATACAAATGACAGCTGCATAAAGACAATATGACACATTCTTTATTTCATAAAAGTGCCGTTTCCTGTTGTAAGAGTTTGAGACATAGGAGTGCAAGCGAGTTTGTTGGTTTCATTTGTCCATCTGAGAGATTATATGCCTGGGTAGCCAATAATTATATAGCTGCACTAACAGTTACTGGTCTTCCTTGGGGCTCAGGTTGGACGTGAGGCTGACCGCTTCACCGGGTCATGCACCCTGTTCTAATGGATTAACGAACGAAGAGGGTTTTTTTGTCTTTTTTTTTTTTTCGTGCGAGATGAGTAGTGACTCTATCACACTAGGGACCTCGGTTTTATATCTTATCCGAGGGATAGAATGGCAAATAGGGAGCCAAGATCAGCTGCGATCAGTGATGCGTAAAAAAAATAAAAGCATGAAAAAAAAAAAACACGGAAGAGCAAAAGCGGGTCAGCGTTACCCCTATCTCGTCGTTGATCATGACGTTTGTCGACTGGAAGAGCGGTCTCTCCGACTGCAGTCCAAGGCTCTTGAAGTTCAGTCTCTGTCGGAGCACTGTCCCAATGATCATTCGGCGGACACTCACAGGCAGCAGCCCCCAGACGCGGCGGGTCAGGAAGGCGTCGATCGGGGTGCTTCCCGGACCCTGGCGCGGAAATACCCATGTACCACCTCTCATAGCCAGGAATGTCTGCAAGGAGCGAGTGGATATAGACTGTTGGTACCTAAACACAAATAAGCACTCACTCACAAACGGAAGTAAGCCTAACTTTGTCTCGCATCCAGACTTAAGCCCCATTTTAACAGAGTCTTTCAATTACAGTTACGCAGCTACGTCCATTTAACGTCCGGGTAATCTCATTTTTTTTTTCTTTTACCCTGCAGAATGTTGGACGTTGTCGCGGTGACTTCTGCCAAATTCTGCCCTGGCCAGGCTACGGTAACTACCCCGACATTATACCCTGACATCACCACAACATTATCCCGACAACCTTTCTACTAGAAGGCACTAGCGCTAACATTCCTTTGATACACTAAACACGCATGTGCGACATTGCAGACAGAGAGAGATTGACAGGTCACGCGCCTATCACTTGCATGGATCGTAGCCATGCACTGATCTCTATGTAGTTGAGATTAGTGATTGACACCACGTTTTGTTTGTTTGTTTGTTTGTTTTTGTTTTTGATACAGACATGATTGATTACCTATATAGATGCGCACAATCTAGCACAATAGGTGGCGCTGGCCGGTGGGCGGGGTTGTCGCATCGTTGGACCAACCCCACCCCTCCCATCCCCCCGTCCCCCAAAACACACACACACACACACCCCATCGCCGACTCATTTTGGTGTGTGTCTATTAAAATGGTACCCCTTGCCCGAGGCAAGAAATGTTGTTCTCCGGACGGTTGTCGCGACGTTGTCGTGGTATGGTCCGTTAAAACAGGGCTCTGGAGAGCGTGGGCGACAAAATGGTAGGAAGTATCAGTTTTATTAGGTGATCCGAGTATCCTCTCGGATCACCTTCTGTATCTGTACTGATTCTTTGTTTTTAGGTGATCCGAGTATCCTCTCGGATCACCTATTGTTTCTGTACGGAATCTTTCTTTATTTCTTTCTCCTCAAAAATTGTGCAGAGGTTAGCTCAGAAAGTGCATTGCCTATGAATGTTAAACTTATACCATTTATGTATCATGTCGCAAAGACGACAGCGCAAGTAAAATCATAGTGATCAGTCGACCGTGACGTCACTATGACGTCATTATATGAAAACACATTTTCATGCCTATCTCATTAATGGAATGAAATATTTCAATGAAATTTACGTCACATATATTTCAAGTCAAGTGAATTTTACTCATATTCTCAAAATACATTTTTATCTCAAAACGCGCGCGTACGCGCGCGTTGAAATATTTGTATGCTCAGATTGAGCTCAAAATTTTTTTGCACACGTTTCAGACCATTTGGAGCATTTTTTGAAAAATTGAAAAAATCGGACGGACGCGTACGCGCGCGCGCATATACGCACGCACAGCTCATATGAAATTGTGATTTCCAGTTTTTTCACTTTGATCGGATGTCTAAAATGTCAAGGAATATTTCTACCAAGTTTCAAGTAAATCCAACTCAATATGACGTCATACGGGCCCGTCAAAGTTGAAATTCCGCGCGCGCGTCAATGGCGATATACAGTGCAACCATGCCAAAAAACTGCCAATTTTAAATCCGATTTTACTCGTCAGGATGGACGGTGACCCCCCATTTTCTTTATATATTTTGAAAGCTGATGAGTTGTACATGTCACATCATGGGGTGGCAATGCTGACAAAATGATCAAAAGATATCAAATTTCTCAATAAAGTAAAAAAAGTAAATTTTCAAAATGACGTCATCAAATTTCAAGTTCACTCAAGCGTATCTCACTAGTCCTTAGTCAATTTTCACCCAGATTTCAGTATGTTGTAGCTTATTTAATGTTCTTTCAAACATAACGTTACAATATTTTGATTGGATAACGGTATCACCTCGTAAAAATGGATTAAAAGTAATCTTGTCAAATTTGACCAGTTTACGTGTCATCTCTATAGGAGTGCAGTTTTTCTGGAAATGAAAATTGACATGACTATCTTTATCGAGCACTAGCTCACTTATGCTTTGGTGAATTTCTCCCAGATTTTAATATGTTGTAGCTGAGACTTTGCGCTACCGTAAGTGTGCCCTTCGTTTTTTCATACGATGTCGAGATCACGTCAAATATTTTGGTTGAAATTCAGGCTTATCTTCGATGTTTTGAGATATTTCTTTCTTTCTGCAACTTTCTTTGCAATAACTCAAGAAAAACACGCCCTATCACCCCCATATTCTGCACATGTTTAGTTCATGTCCCGTACATTATTTCATAAAATAACAACTACTTGATTGGACACCATCTTGGGTATGTAAATTCGGGTCAAAGGTCATAAGTGTTTCATCCTGTATCTCAGTGAATACATGTCCTATCTTTCCCATATTTTGCAAACGCAAAGACCATGTTACAAGGATCATTTCACAAAATAACCACTTTTTACTCAGATGCCATCTTGTCTGTGCAAATTGAGGTCAAAGGTCATATGTACTTAATTTTGTATCTTCGTTATGACGTGTTATCTCTATGGGAGGGAATTTTTTTAAATGTGAAAATTGACATGATTGTCTTTATCGAGCACTAGCTCACTTATCCTTCGGTGAATTTCTCCCAGATTTTAATATGTTGTAGCTGAGACTTTGCGCTATCGTTAAATTTCATTTTGTTCTTTCATACGATGTCGGGATCACGATAAAAAAACTTGGTTGAAATTAAAGCTTATCTTCTATGTATTGAGATATTTCTTTCTTTCTGCAACTTTCTTTGCAATAACTCAAGAAAAACACGCCCTATCACCCCCATATTCTGCACATGTTTAGTTCATGTCACATACATTATTTCATAAAATAACAACTACTAGATCGGACAACATCTTGGGTATGTAAATTAGGGTCAAAGGTCATAAATGTTTCATCTTGTATCTTGGCGAATACCTGTCCTATCTTTCCCATATTTTGCACACGTATAGACGATGTCGCAAGAATCATTTCACAAAATAACCACTTTTTCCTCAGATGCCATCTTGGGAGTGCAAAGGTGGGTCAAAGGTCATACGTACTTGTTCCTGTTTCTTCGTTATAGTGTATACAGAATTTGGTACCAAACTTGGCAGATATGACTCCCTTTGCTAAATGAGAATGCAAACATCACACGGCCAATGTCTCTAAACACAGATGAAACTTGTATGGTCATGCCTATTGCGATCAGGACTCGAATCATTGATAAAAAAAAAATCGGATCACCTTAATTTGTCAGTAATGACAAATTACAATCTCTAGTTTCTTCTTCTTTTTCTTTTTTCTCCTCAAAAGTTGTGCAGAGGTTAGCTCAGAAAGTCCTCTTCCTATCAATTTCAAACTTATACCATATATGTATCGTCTCCCGAAGACGGCAATCGAACTAAAATCAAAGTGATCAGTCGACCGTGACGTCACTATGACGTCATTATATGAAAACACATTCTCAATAATATCTCATTAATGGAATAGAATTTTTCAATGAAATTTACGTCACATATATTTCAAGTTATGCGCATTCTACTCATATTCTCAAAATTCATATTTTCTCTTAAAACGTGCGCGTACGCGCGCGTTGAAATATTTGTATGCTCAAATCGAGCTCAAATTTTTTTTGCACACGTTTCAGACCATTTGGAGCATTTTTTGAAAAATTGAAAAAATTGGACGGACGCGTACGCGCGCGCACATATACGCACGCACAGCTCATATGCAATGGAAATTTCCCATTTTTTCACACTTATTGGATGCCTGAAATGTCAAGGAATATTTCTACCAAGTTTCAAGTCAATCCGACTCAATATGACGTCATACGGACCCGTCAAAGTTGAAATTCCGCGCGCGCGTCAATGGCGATATACAGTCAAACAATGCCAAAAAACCGCCAATTTTTAATCCGATTTTACTCGTCAGGATGGACGGTGACCCCCCATTTTCTTTACATATTCTGAAAGCTGATGAGTTGTACATGTCAATTCATGGGTTGGCGATGCTGGAAAAATGATTAAAAGATATCAAGTTTCTTAATACAATTAAAAAAGTAAATTTTCAAAATGACGTCATCAAATTTCAAGTTCACTCGAGCGTATCTCACTTATCCTTTGCCAATTTTCACCCAGATTTCAGTATGTTGTAGCTTATTAAATACTCTTTCATACATGTAATAACAACATTTTGATTGGATGACGGTATTACCTCGTAAAAATGGATTGAAAGTAATCTTGTCAAATTTGACCAGTTTACGTGTTATCTCTATGGCAGTGCAGTTTTTCTGGAAATGAAAATTGACATTACTGTCTTTTTCGAGCACTAGCTCACTTATGCTTCGGTGAATTTCTCCCAGATTTTGATATGTTGTAGCTGAGACTTTGCGCTATCTTAAGTGTGCCCTTTGTTTTTTCATACAGTGTCGGGATCATGTCCAAAAACTTGGTTGAAATTAAAGCTTATCTTCGATGTATTGAGATATTCCTTTCTTTTTGCAACTTTCTTTACAATAACTCAAGAAAAACAAGCTCTATCAGCCCAATATTTTGCACATGTTTAGTTCATGTCACGTACATTATTTCATAAAATAACAACTACTTGATCAGACGTCATCTTGGGTATGTAAATTAGGATCAAAGGTCATACATGTATCATCTTGTATCTTGGTGAATACATGTCCAATCTTTTTCATATTTTGCACACGTAACGACCATGTTACAAGGATCATTTCACAAAATAACCATTTTTTGCTCAGATGCCATCTTGGCTGTACAAAGTGGGGTCAAAGGTCATATGTACTTCTTTCTTTATCTTCGTTATGACGTGTTATCTCTATGGGAGGGAATTTTTGTAGATGTGAAAATTGACATGATTGTCTTTATCGAGCACTAGCTCACTTATGCTTCGGTGAATTTCTCCCAGATTTTAATATGTTGTAGCTGAGACTTTGGGCTATCGAAAATGTGTCTCCATTTTTCATACGATGTCGGGATCACGTCCAAAAACTTGGTTGAAATTAAAGCTGATCTTCGATGTATTGAGATATTTCTTTCTTTCTGCAACTTTCTTTACAATAACTCAAGAAAAACAGGCCTTATCACCCCCATATTTTGCACATGTTTAGTTCACGTCACGTACATTATTTCATACAATTACAACTACTTGATCAGACGTCATTTTGGGTATGTAAATTAGGGTCAAAGGTCATAAATGTATCATCCTGTATCTTGGTGAATACATGTCCTATCTTTCCCATATTTTGCACACGTAAAGACCATGTTACAAGGATCATTTCACAAAATAACCACTTTTTGCTCAGATGCCATCTTGTCTGTGCAAAGTTGGGTCAAAGGTCAAATATACTTCATTCTGTATCTTCGTTAGTGTATACGGAATTGTGTACCATAGATGGCAGGTCTGACTCCGTTTTCTAAATGAGAATCCAAACATCACACGGCCAATGTCCACTAAACACAGATGAAACCGGTATGGTCATGCCTATTGGGATCAGGAGACTCAAATCGTTGATTTACGAACAGATCGGATCACCTAATTTGTCAGTCTTGACAAATTCCGAGTCTAGTTAATTTTGGTTTGGTAATACTCGGGGTTCCCGGACCTTTTTGTTTGGTTGGTTGGTTTTGTTGTTGTTTTTGTTTCTTTTTCAAGGTGAGGTTTCTGCAGGTCATTCTTGGTACCCTTATGAGCGCTCCCCCCCCCCCCCCCCCCCCCCTCCTGTTCCATGGAACCTATTTTTTATCTTCCCTTTCCCAGATAGAGTAACATATAGTTGCTAAGTACTAAGAAGGAAAGTCCAAAATACAAATCGATCCAGGAATTGATGGAACTCGTTTCGTCTATATAGATGTAGTTCATCGACTTGCAGCATTGCTGCTGTCGTATCCTTATCTCCATGTAGTTGACTTGCCAATCTTGCCTATTTAATTTGCGATTTTCGAACTGTCATAATATAAGCCTCCTTGGAGGTGTGTGTGTGCGTGTGTGTGTGTGTGTGTGCATGTGTGTGTTGCTATTGCTCCTGTTGTTGTTGTTGTAACAGCGAGCTTGTGTGTCACCATGTTCCGTCCTGGGCCAGTCGCTTTCGGAGATTTAACAACCTAACTTCTCTTCCTTAGGATGTGTATTGGCTTGATGAATTTAAATGACTCGTCTATTCATTTTCTCATCCTAAAAGTTATATCAGTGAGTTCGGACATCACTTTACTAAATCACTACCAAGCAGAATGTAACTGCCTAACTGCAGATACAGATAGCTAAATACTTAACAGTGATCGGGGGGGGGGGGGGGGGGGGGCGTACCGGGCGCGGGCCCCCTTTATTTTTCCAAAAACAAAAGAAATCAAAAGAAAAAAAAAATGGATGAGGCGCGTTCGTCCCCCTCGAATTTCGTAAAGGCGCCCCCACCCTTAAGGAATTCCTGTATCCGCCCCTGCTTAGACACACTCATACAATGGTCATTAATGCATCCCGGATGATAGAAGGCTGTCATGCGTAACTTCTCAATTCTCAATTATGAAATACCGTGTGATGCTAGACATGATGTTTGACCAGTATATTGTTCAGCATCATCGATCATTTATATAATATATTTTCACATTGCTACTTACCCTCTTTGCATATCTACTGACGTCAACAGCAACGTCACCAGCCGAATGGGAGCCCCCTTGCATGAGAAAACAAAACAAAACAAAACGAAAAAAAAAACAAGGAAATGAAAGAATAATTGTAATGTACAAAAGTCGGGACGGAAAGTTGTTAGACAAATTCGAAAACTTTTAGGGAATGAAGAAGTACTCATTTGTGGCTGGTGTCAACAGAGGGGGCTGTATTGCCCAGTGCAATTCTACCAGATTAGGTAGTAGGAGAGTGGATCGTATTCACCGGTCGCTTATTTTTTGTCGCTCTGAATTCCGTACTCAGCGGATGAAATTTTTGTCCAAAATATCACCAGATATTAACATAGTCCAGACAATTTCAAATTTTGCAAACTTATGTAAATTATTCACTCCGATTTTTAGAAAATAGAATTGAATTTAACCCTTCTACAAAAAGTTATCTTTTAACGCGATGTAAAATCGCATTAGTTTTCCGGACATGATTTTCGTAATGGAATATTGACGTCTTTCACATCTTATTCATGCATCAGAATCTCAATTCATACCCACGACTCACCGCATACACTTTGTACCAAGCGGAAGACACACACACACACACACACACACACACACACACACAAAAAAAAAATCGGCATATGGCATATGAGGCTCAAATGTCGTATTTTACGGTAAAAGGTCTAACATGAACATTTCGAACAATGCGCGCCATAAAATCTTCTTCTGAATATGAGGTGAAATGTGAATTTCACTGCAATATAATGATTTCCATGAAATCACTTTTACTATACTACAGGGTTTTATTGCTACTTCCATTTCTAAATTCTGAATTTAATGACCACCCTAAAGATAATTATGCTTCATAAATGTCGAACAAAAATAAACAAAGAAAGAAAAAAACAATAAGATGACCGGATATATTGTCACGAAGACGGCTTACCAATGACTACCACTGTCTTTCCGGCATACTTCTGGCCATTTTTGAAATCGCCGCTGTGCTCGATCTCCCCACGGTAGTCTGAGAGTCCCGGAAAGTGTGGGATATGACAGTGTGTGTGCCTCCCCGAACAGACTAGTACAGCGCTGAACACTTCATCCTGTGGGTCACTACCCATCCGTTGACTTGTAACTTTCCATTGGCCTGACGAGACACAAACATAATCATTCTATATTACACACATTTATATAGACACAAATATATTACATATTTAATTCATACGTATAAAAAATTATGCACAGTGTATACGCATAGTTATATTAACTATAAATTTGTAGCTTTAAGTGTGAAAACCATTTTATTACAAATTGCTGGTATTGTATGCTGGGTACAAAGAGTTCAGCTAAGAGTGAGGTTGACCTATATGGTACAGCGGAAAGACTAATAAATATTAAAATTGTTTATTATTCTGTCCGCTGAATAGAAAAAGAATACATAAACTTGTTGTTTTTATTGGTATGTTGTTGTATTTTTTTTTTTTTTGTTCTGTCATAGGAGGGCGAATTTTTTGTATTCATTTTAACAGAAAATAAAGGACCTTGTGTCCTGTCCTAGTATCTATTTTATTACTTTTTAGTGGACGGTAATGTCAGGCGAAAGTCGTGATAGGTGAAAATTCTTGAACCGATCACAGCCTCCAAAAGAGTTATAGCGACCGCAGTGATTTTATTGACAGAAATTATTGCTACCAGCAGAGTTTTACTTCATGACTATCAAAATGGCATGCCAACCTGAGCAAACGTATAGTGATATTTCTATTATCATGAGAGTGATCAGTTCAAATATAAACATATTTGTATCCCAGTGTACGATGCAGGGTAGATTTAGTGAAAAAAAAACACACATTCCATTCCTCACCTGAATTATAGAAACTGTCCTCCTAGAAAAAAAAAAATCTGTATTGATTTGCGATAAGCAGCTTATTATACAATCATTATTGTCTTTCTCATTGCTTGTACATCACTTACTGAATATTTATTTACATTCCAGTTTGTGATTTTCGTCAAAATTCATTTGTTTTCTTGAAATTATTCAAGACCTTTGTCCGCCATCTCTTTCAGATTTGCCACAGAATAAAAACAAACAAACAAGCAAACAAACGAACCAAATCATTCTGATGAAAAGTAGCACATTTCTGTCATGAGAAATGGTTTCATTCTCCAATCTAGCATTTGTTCAAGAGAAAAATATATAGTATCATTATTTATACTTCAGCTGAAGCTCCGTAAAGAACAAATAACTGCTCAGGTAAATCTATGATACTTAGTGGGCGTATTTAAATTTCAGTGCTTTTAAAGATTCTTGTCTGCACAGTCAACTACGATATTCTCTAAAGCAACAAACAAACAAACAATGAGGAGGCCCTGTTTATGGGAATAAGGACGTAAATTCATTTTAGAGATTACGGAGTAAAGACATCTCTGAGGACAGTTACTTGTGCCCCCCCCCCCCCCCGAAAAAGGTTTAACATTTTCTGGTGCTGACAAACAAACAAACAAACAAAAAATACAGCACTTTTCTGGTGCCACTTCCGTTGTTAAATGACTGAAAAAGAAAGAAAGAAAAAACCCTAAAAAAGAAAAAAAAAAAACAAGCTAACTAGCTAACTAACAAAGCAAAGCATAGCAAAAATGTCTTAGCATTTTTTTTTCTGGTTCCACATCTGGGGTAAAAAAAAGAAAAAAAAAGTGGGGCACTATTAAAGAGGGAGGGGGCAGGCTCTAAGGAGGCTGTTGTTGTTTGACTCGCCAGTGACTTCGAAGTCAGCAGTCGGTTCCACACGGAGCACTGAAGTGTTCAGTCGGATGTGCGGCTCGAGCCCGAAGTTCTTGGCGTACCGCTGGTAGTACGACCAAACATCTCTTCCCTGGAGATACGTAGATCGCTCACCGTCGAATGGGAAATCGCTGAAACACATCATGTGTTTGCAGGAGTTGGTGAGTAGGCAGTCGTAGACTGTCGCCGCCGGCCGAGCCGCGGTGGAGGTCTCGTCTCTCATTACCCACACACCCCCTGCAATTGTTCAAAATCAATCAGAAATGAAGACTTTCACCACAAAGCGGGTTTAGCGATATTTTAAAGCATTCTTAAAGGACAAGTCCACCTTCATAGATATGTGGGTTGAGTGAATGCAGCAATATTAGTAAAACACATCAGTGAAAGTTTGAGGAAAATCGGATAATCTGTTCAATAGTTATGAATTTTTCAAGTTTCTGCTCAGTCATGGCGGGATGAGAAGACTACTATAGCTTGTGATGTCACATGTGTACACCGACATAAAGAAAAAATAAAGAAAATTCAAAATAATTATTTCCATTTTTCTTGCATAACAAAAGAATTCTCGACTTATCTCTTTCAGAAGGCAGGGGGAATAATATTACCCTTAACATTCGTCAGTAACAATTCAAAGAAATGTGCACTTTATTCAAAAGTGAAGTTTTTTGAAATTCTGTTTTTATTTTCCTTATATTGTTGTACGCATGTGACATCACACACTGTAGTAGTCTTCTCATCCAGCAGTGACTGGGCAGATACTTTAAAAATTCATAACTTTTGAACGGATTGTCCGATTTTCCCCAAACTTTCAGTGATGTGTTCTACTAATATTGTTGTCTTCACTCAACCCACACGTATATGAAGGTGGACTTGTCCTTTAAGTAAGTCCATCGCCAGACAGAGCAAAATAAAACATTCCGTCTGGTACTTCACGTGTTGCATAACAAGGAGTGTTCTTTTATTTCCTATTCTCTTTTTATTTTCTCGATTTTGGGAGGTTAAATCGCAAATTTCTTAAAGTGGCAAGATTTGATTTATACTTCATTTTGCTACCAAACTCTTTATGTAAGAAAGCGATGGCAATATCATCTTGTCCAAAATAGTATATAATGTAGACGTTTCATCTTGATAGTTTCATCTTTGATAGAAACACCGTCTTCTAAGTACTAGCTGGTGGTCCATTATTTTTGTGCCATCAATGTAAGCTTGCTCCTTTGATGAGAAAAAAAAATGTGTGAATGGGTGACCAGCATTTGTTTAAAAAAAAGACAATGATAGCGTTGAAACAGACTGACAAATTGTCCTACATTGACGTAAAGGAAGGGCAATTTGTCAATCAGTTGCACTGAAAACATCTTGACGGAAGAATTTCATGAATTTGAATGATAGCGTTGTCGAAGCGTATGGATGTATGTATATATCAACATAATTTGACAGTTCCCATAATCACTGTCATCATTGCGTTACATTGTTGCTAGCACTATAACACCTTTCGCATCAAGATCGTGACATTCATTTATCTCTGCCAGGAATTTCAGAGAGGAAGAGAGAGAGCCAAATTGCCAGTGAGTAATGATAGTTGCCAGGTTTAAAGGGATGGTATAGTGTTGGTTGAGACCTAATTTCAGGTTTCTAACATTTTTTTTTTTTGTTGGTGAGATAATGAGAAACCTCTTATGAAATATGAAAGAGCATGTAATTCTACGAATAATTCAACGCTTATTTGATGAAAATTGGTTTTGAAATGGGTGAGATATCCAAAAAAGAGCAATTCTAATAAAGTGTGGGACCTACACTTTATTACGATGGCTTCGTTTTACTTTGTTTTTGGATGTTTCAGTCATTCCAAACCCGATTTTCATAAAATAAACTTTGAATTCCTCTTAAAATGGTATGCTCTGTACTATTTCATAAGTGTTTTCTTGGTATCTCGCAAAAAGTTAAAAGCCCAATTCTCATCTCCGCCAATACTGTACCATCCCTTTAACAAAATACCATTAACTCCATTGCCGGGGAAAAAACAAACAAACGAAGAAACAAATGGTGTTCTTCTTTGCCCAATATGGATATCATTATATGTATTTTTGCCACTGTATAAATATGCCAATCTCATATTATTCATGGTATTGGTTCATTTCATCAAATTTTGATACCTTACCGGCAATAATAATTGCTAATATTTCTTTTTCCATTTTCCTCATTTGAGGTACATGTACATTGCATGCCATTAAGCTTTACATGTTTACGATTGTTCAAAATCGACATCGGGATATACCAAATACTTGCAACATGATTTTTTTTTTGACAGAAAAAGAGAACATGAAAGGCACTTACCAACCGAAAGCTACGCATTCTTTTAAATCCATTAATAATACTGTAATAGTTACCATCATTTTTTTCGACCAGGTAAAGAGCATAGGATGGGTATCACAAACATTACAAAGATGAAACCAATACCACAGTTAGCATTACAAAGAAAAATTTTATTCAGTAGACAAGGATAAACTACTTCACTGGAAGTCATGTGGATTGAAAAGCAGGCAAATAAGATCCACAGTTCTAATTCTGAACATACAAGCAATAGAATAATGATTGTCTGTGTTTATACCTGGAATATAATATATATAACACAAGAAATATCGTTTTGGCTACTGGGCGTTCCTCCGGAGTATAACATTATACTCCCACAAGTCTGTTATACATCTTAACAGCGTGAAACAACAGTTTAAAGGGGATGGCTATAGCAACGGATCAGTGGGAATCAGTGGGAATGCTGGGGGATGATTGTTCCAATCCTTGTGGGATTCATTTAAGGGTACATTATACATCTATTGTTGTGTGAAAATTATTTGCTTCAGAATGGTGTCATATTCAAGTAATGTGCAGTTTAATCGCCCCGTCACTGTACAGGCATGCTAACCTGGAAACATTAAACTCCACACTACTTGAATATGAATAGGCGCGGTCAGACTGGCAAAAGATCGCAAAGTTTAAGATCGCGATCTTTAAGATCTCGAAGTTTTGCCAGTGTGACCGCAAACTTCCAGCGAAACTTCTCTCGAAACTTCTCGATCTGTTTGCGGGCGGTGTCTCCGAAGCGCGAGGCCATTGTCATGTACAGATGTGCATTGTTACATCACAATCACTAGCCATCGGACGGCGCACTCTTTCTTGCGCGCGTACGAATTGCCCAAACTTCGCGATCTTAAACTTCTCGATCTTTTGTCAGTCTTTCCCACTGATTCACACTGATCAGTTACTAGCCATCCATTTTAACTAACATCACGGGTAAGAAATCAAAATCAAATTCGAAATGATATGACGCTCACCATATTGGTCCGACTGCTCGAAGCATACTGGTTCCAGCCCTTCTTCCAGACACGTCTTGGTACTCACTAAACCGCTGACGCCACCACCAATGACAGCAACTCGTGTAACAGGCATGTTGAACCTCAAGAAAACCGTGCTGACTGACAAAATCGCATTGCCAAATCACGGCTCATTGCCGTCTATTTAACGGCTGGCGAGCAATAAGACGATCCCAACGGAATTTGCATATTAAAATGACAAGGAAACAATTAACCCGTGTTTCGGTTGCCGCGGTAATATCTCATTTTGCGCGTGCGTTCTCGACCCTATACGCCACGTTTTATCAATATTCGTTGTACACGTATGTCTAAATTTATGATCGTATGCAATTGAAGAGCTGAATATAAGAACGACCCAAGTCCAATTTTTGGCCAAATTCAGTTTGACATGGGAAATTGTAGCTTATGCATGGACTCATCTTGTGTATAAATGATAAATCCTAATAACCCCCGGAAGTGCCTGAAATGAATGATTTAAAGCTTATATGACTGTAAGATTGAAGGACTTGGGTCATTCTTACATTCATATTATAGCGCCCTCTCTCATCCTTCTCTCATCTCTATAGCAGAATATCATGTATATGATTCAAAGAACGACCCAAGTCCATCACACAAAATGGCCTCTCCACAATTAATGTAAATGTTAATTGTCATAATAATATGTGCTCTAATTTGTATATACAATGCTGCCTTCCCATCAGAGTTAAATAGAATATTATTGGACAAATAAAAAAGATATGAAGTTTTTTACAGTTTACTCGAAATGGTCTTCCATGGACTTGGGTCGTTCTTATATTCAGATTCTCAATTGTTAGCCCAAGGTAAAGCACTGAAATGGTAATAAAAATCATGCTTCTAAGGACTATATTAAATGGGTTAGTCAAATAGGGCCTACCGGTTAGTGATTGGTTAAACACGGTCACGTGATGGAGGCACATTCGTTATGTTCGCCCATGGGCGAACATTTTTGTAATGTTCTCCCAAGGGAAAACATTTTCACATACTTAATGACAGAAGGTGCAGGACCGCGCGCGCACAGTGAATTTGGCTCTGCAACACGTGAGCGAGCGATCGAGTGCGGTGTGCTGGTGGTTTACGTTGACGAATTTGACGTATTTGTCTAACCCTTTTGATATAACAGATGATGACTTTTGTTGTCGGGAACATTTACCAAACGTTCCACCCTCAGGCTTTGAAGTTATTTCGGGAGGCTATAAGTCCCTCGGCTTCGTCTCGGGACTTATAACCTCCCTCAATAGCATTTCAAACCCTTCGGGTGGAACATTCGGTATTTTCCCTCCCCCGCCAGTCATCATCTATATAATGCAGTTCAAACGCCTTGTTTACGCGTATTCATTCAGAACACTCTGAATATCACTTAGGTCTAAAATGTGTCTTAAATATATGTTACAACAGTTTTGTCCTGTATTTCTCCAGGTTAATTGGATACGCCCACAAAAACGCAACAAGAGCACTTCCAAGCCAAGATTCTGTCAGTGATATCATATCTATATTATCAATCACCCGTAAAGTACTCGCGTAATTCACGCAAGGATTGAAATGCTACCTCGTATAGACTGAGGATAACTTGTAGGTCCTATACTTTCCTGCAATGTCTTTTCTACGTCATACAAACGTGGAAACAGCCCTTTTCTGACAAAACGTATAGAAAACTGGTCACATAAAAAGGAATATTCTTAAAGATATGATTGAAGAAATCCCTTGATTAATTGTTTCTTACAATTTTGGTTGATTTGCAGCATCTTTGATAGGAAATATCTCAAACTAACAAGAATGGCGTTAACTCTCTTTGCAATCAAAGTCTTTAATTCTCTATTATCAAGCGTCACACTCCTCAAGAACGCTTGGAAATCACCGTCCTCCTATAATATCCTTCGCCCTAATTCAGGCTTGACATCATTCTGTAGAATTCCAGCATACGTGCATGTTGGACCATGTTCTGATATGTGTCCTGTTGTGTCAGCTCTTTTCCTGTAATATTTATTTACAGTCCTTCTGTCTCTTCATACGACATTTCCTCGTTCTTTTTGAATGTTTCAAGTGTTTTTCCCTTCTCTTGTATCCATTTTCATTCCTTCTTCCACGCACTGTCTGTACGTTTTTGCTGCGTATGCCTGGTCCTGAAAAAAAAAAAAAAAAAAACTAGCCCTAGTTGGCCAAAATAAAATCTATTTGTGCGATTAAAATGATAAGTGCCATTTTGGAACATACTGCATGTTTCGATAATAAAATTATGTGCACATAATGTTAATCCGTATTTGAACTTCAGTCACGTTCCTGTGGTTTTGGAGCCACCGCAATTTACTCAGACCTAAAAAGAGCATGATCCAAAAAAGCTGCTAAACGTTTAGTATGGTAAATAGACGAAGACGTCCTACTCAACTCAGAATAAGTGCCGAGTTCAATTTGATGGTAACCAACACACATCATCCATCAACTAACATTACTAAAACTTAAAGTTTAACTGCCTGTCCGATTGAGATAATCACTCGAAAAAAAAATATATAAACACACATATTATACTAGTATATTATTACGCATATTCTATAATTGATTCTACCTGCAGGTTGAGGTTTCGTGGAGATTTGTAAAGTGAAGTGCTGGGGAAAATTTCCTCCTCATACAGACTGGCTCCAAATTACTGAAAAAATGACATACAAAAGTTAACAACTCTGCTACCTGCATTTTCTTCCTCTAATTTTCCGCACATAAACAATCATCATATTATGGTGGACACACACCCACGTATATACACGTAAAAAGCATTCACTTAATTAAAAAGGTTAGGTTGATTGGATGAATGAAAGGACTAATAAACTCTTTTATCAGCTAGAAAGTGCTACTCACGAAACGAATAAGGGAACAAAAATAAAATTTTCAAATCTCTCAAATGTAAACTAATGAATATAGGCTTAAAATCATAAGAAAAAAAAATGTCAGATGTTCTTCATGATTACAATGATTTGTTATTCAGAAGTTTCGTAATTCTGAAAATCAATGAAATTCGTTATTCCAGAAAAGGAAAATGGGATGTATACTTACGAACCTCTGGCACAAAGAGCGTACTAACGAGCCCTTGGTATTAAGAGCATGTCGTTATTTTGGAGTAGAAAACCTTCAGAATATCGCCATGACAGTTTTCCAAAGTTTTTTTTTTTTTTTTTTTTTTTTTTTTTTTTAATTCAGAAGGTTCGTAATTCCGAAATATGAAATAAGGTTTGTTTTAATATTGCAAAGATTCGTTAAGAATAAGATTTGGTAACCCAAAATAGAAACTAAAGTACGTATTTACATAATTGCTTTCGCAATAATTGAAGACTTTGTTTGCAAAAACCGATAAGTCCATTTTTGAAGATTTTGCTGTACGGCCTCTGTCATAAAGGACAAAATAATACCTTTTAAATGATATATTGGTCACTACATATAAAGGTATATTTTTGAAGTTATGGTCAAAAGAAGCAAAAATTTTCTTATTATTCTCTTTATTTTTCTTGACCTTTAATCGCAAATATCTCCATTTGGCAAATATGGACTTATCGGTTTTTGCACACAAACTCTTCGTATCATAATATATATCATATATATTATATATATATATATATATATATATATATATATATATATATATCTATATGTATATATATTTTTTTAATCCTGGAAATAAGAACCTTATTTCATTTTCAATTTAACGAACCTTCGAGATAACGAACTATAGCTGTTTGGTTTTTTTTTTTTCATTGACATGGTAATTACTCTGATACTTTAACTAAATGCGTGCGTTATTTTTGGCTTCGACATTTTCACCTCTCTCCTTGCTAATTCTGATACGATTACACTTTTTCTTTTCTTTTTCTTTTTTTTTTTGGGGGGGGCATGAAAGTCCGGATATACATTAGTTTTCACAAAATTATTAGTACTTAAAAAAACAAGCAAAAAAAAACAATTATAATGAGACAACACTCAATAACAGAGAGGATGCCAGGAGTTCGAATTTTATATTGAAAACCTTCAGGAGAGAAGATCAATCAAATTTTATTGAGCTATAAGGATTTTTTTTTTTCTGTTTTCTCTCTCTCTCTCTCTGTTTTTTTTTTTTTGTTTTTCTATCTCACTGGTCACATAATGAGGCGTCTTTGCGTGCAAAAAGAGAAATTGGTCCAGAGACATTCGAGAGATGGTAAGGACTGAAATATTAACTTTATCTGATAATGATAAAAAGCTGAACAAAAAGCAATACTTCGGTGAGCAATGACTGTGTCAGAGAATTAAGAGAATGAAACAAACCTGACGACCTATAAGAAACTGGAATAGATACGAGAAATCATGCTTTTGAAAGAACGAAAAGCCCATGCACATACTGAGACTTAACATTCACCTCGATTACGATTCAATTACTGCTCCCAAATTTCTCCGAAATAATGAAGCAAAGAAGGACAAAACGCCGTCAAAAGGAAACAAACAAAATACAAAAGATGAACCTGTGAACCAGTACACCCCAAAGCATTTGCCATACTCGGAAAGCAGCTTTATAAATACTGCATGTAAGGTTTTAGTTAGCTATTTTTTTTTTCAGGTAATTTATAGGAGATAGATTGTCTACCAGACATCAGGCATTTGAAAATTTATGTACATGCCTCTCCTAGTGTGTGGTTGTGGCAGTTGTGCGGGCCTGCAAGTGGACTAGGAAAGAAGGGTAGAGATTCCCCCTAAGCAAACACCAGTTGACGCCCGTAATTAACCCAATGACTCACCTTCACTGCTATCGAGCTACGACGCAAAGATTGAGACTGCACCTATACACTATGAAAATATAATTCATTATTGAAAATAATTAATACCAGTAAATATTCTTCAAATTAAAAAAAAAGAAGAAGAAGAAGTTGCTTTAAAGGTTTATTATAAACGACTGATACCATTTCCGTTTGGGGTCAATGGCACGCAAAATGTTTCCTTTTTCAGGAATGATAAAAGATATGACGGAGACTCATTCGTACTTGAAAAAAAGAGAGGGAGAAGATCATTGAGAAGGTTGCAGTAAAAAAAAAATAATAATAATTCTTTGGAAAGTTCGTTGGAACGGTACTCTGTAAAACCAGGAAAAAGAAACAAAACAAAACAAAACAAAACGAAAAACACCGACACTCCCTGGTCATACAGCCCACGAGCTAAACATTATACGTGAGCCCATGAGCTCGGCTTAAAGTAAGATAGACCCACAAGCTATATAGAGTCCATCAGCTCGACATTTTTGTCAAATAAGGCCCAGTGAGCTCGACACTTGGCAAATTAGGCCCACGAGTTCGACACTAGGCAAAGAAAAAGAAAGCCCATTGGCTGGACACCAGGTTGAAAGACCCACGTGCTTTACACTAGGCAAATAAGGCGCACAAGTCGAACGCTCGACTAGATTCCTGCTGGAATGAACACAATGCCCCACAGTGTAAAACAAAATTTGAACACATTGTAACCAAGGTGTGAAAGCCCGTTCTCTTCACATTGTTAAATTCGACCGTTTGATCAAGATTTTATAGGTCTTTGAATTACGGACACATTGGGAAACAGAACATTACTATGTAAACACTGTAAAAACCGCACCACAGTGTGAAATCTCCTCCACATTTTTAAATTTGAGCGTTTCTAAATAGTAAATAAACTCTAGATACTGTGTTCTTCCCAGCAGGGTGAACAGCGCCATCTATACGATAAATACGTATTTCTTTAGGGTGTTGCAACAATAAAATAAGGGGAAAAAATCATTGATTGGAGGGCAGTTTCGTCATGCTATAGACGGGAGAACGTTATGAATTAATAATTTTATTTTCCTATGATATTGTGCTTTCCATGAACCTTTAACCCCTCCTGTCACTCCCCACCTTGAAAAAGAATGGACAATTGCAAATATATATATATATTTAGCACTGTGGGAGCGTTCCACAGTGTGGGAGCAGCATGAGCAAAAGATCGCTTACCATAAAACTTTGTTGTGATAGCAGGACATTGGAGACGATTTTTCTGAGTTGATCTTAGATTACCAGAGGGAGCGTACCTTAGCAAGGGCTTGTGCCGAAAGGGTGGTATGATAACACATACTGGGGATAAAGAAATTATACAGAAAAATCATGTTTTTAGCATATTTCCTATGTATTTCTATATATTTTGGTAAATAGCGCCCTCAATTTGTCACCATGAAAAAAAAAATCAAGTATGCGGTCATGTAGACTATGAGTTGCTCTACCCATGTGCCAAATGTGACGATGAAACATCAAACAATAATATCAAAATAGCTTGGGCTTTATAGGGTTACATGAGGAAAAGAGAAAAAGTACCAACGCACCCTTTCGGCAAAACCGGGGGGGGGGGGGGTGGGCTTTGGACGAAGGGTGGGGTTCCAGTCAACGCGACGCGATCCAACGCTCCCAACGTAACCTTTCGGCAAAACCGGGGGGGGGGGGGGGCTTTGGACGAAGGGTGGGGTTCCAGTCAACGCGACGCGACCAACCGCTCCCAACGCACCCTTTCGGCAAAACCGGGGGGGGGGGGGGGGGGCTTTGGACCAAGGGTGGCGTTCCCATTAACGCGACGCGCCACCACCCAACCCACCCTTTCGGCACAAGCCCTTACCAAGAACTTACTGAGGTATTCTAGTGCCATTGAGTGCCGGGGCACTGATAAGTCAGTAACAGAGATGTTAAAAAGCTATACGTGACTGGACAGGGAGCCAATGTAGCTGCTTCAAAATGGGGGTTATATGGGAATTCTTCTTCGTGCGGGTGATTAATCTTGCAGCTGCATTATGAATTGCCCGGAGTTTATGTAGCTGTAAATCTGAGATATTATACAACAAACTGTTACAGTAGTCTACATGACATATGACATATAATAAAAGCATGGACAAGCTTTTTAGTGGTCTTTGCATCCAAAAACTGACGAACTTTTCCAAGTTTATATAAAGCGAAGGATTTACATTTCTCTGAAACAAATTTATCCATAACCATAATGCTGATCGAATATCACACCAAGGTTTTTGGCTGTTGTGCCAGGTACAATGGAAGTACTGTCAATCTTTATCGCAGGAAGTTCCATTCTTCTGCGAAATCGAGATATAAGGTGTAAGATCTCAGTTTTTTTCATCATTGAGTTTGAGACCATTTTGGATTGAGCATAGCTTAAAGGGATGGTACAGTATTGGTGGAGATGAGAATTGGGCTTTTAACTTTTTGCGAGATACCAAGAAAACACTTATGATATAGTACAGACCATACCATTTTAAGTGGAATTCAAAATTTATTTGATGAAAATCAGGTTTGGAATGACTGAAACATCCAAAAACAAGGTAAAACAAAGCGATCATAATAAAGTGTGGGTCCCACACTTTATCAGAATCGCTCTTTTTTGGATATCTCAGCCATTTCAAAACCAATTTTCATCAAATAAACGTTGAATTCCTCATAGAATTACATGCTCTTTCATATTTCATAAGATGTTTCTCATTATCTCACCAAAAAATGTTAGAAACCTGAAATTAGGTCTCAACAAAAACTGTACGCTCCCTTTAATCTCTTAGACACAACATTCTACTTGAGAGATTGCATCTTGCAGGTTACAAGGTTGAAATGAAATATATATCTGAGTGTCATCAGCATAACACACACACACACACACATATATATATAATATATATTATATATATTTATATAATATGTATATATATATATATATTTATATTATATATATATATATATATATATATATATATATATATATATATATATTATACAAAGTATAGTGCCTTCTTGGTTTAAACTCCAGTCCGTTACATTTTGCATTAGTAAATCTGCCAGTGTAAGTCCAAATCAGTGCGAGATAAATTTTGCATAGTTTTGAATAGATTGACGGTGTTTCAGTGACATTTCTTTCCACTTTCACTTATAAACACGCCACAAAATTAACACACTCAAGTTTGGTACAGAACTGGCAATGATTATACACTTATTACTGTTCTAAAGGAAAAAGAAGTACAATAAATAGAAAATGCTGGCTTTCAAGTAAACAAACGCAACCTACTGGATGCAATCCGTTTCAAATGACAGATTCACAACAGTCCATAATATGCGCTTTGATACCATGTTTGATGCCGCCACTCAAAAGCATTTAAAGCAGTTGTCAAACTGGATCTACTGCAGCAGGCATGCAATGCATTCATGTGTCACTAATTGTATTCCTGATTACTTAGTTGGAAATGCAATAGATCAATTTGAACTTAAACGCTGCATAATGACCAGCCACTCTCTGAAAAGGTATGTCCTTTTGATGGTAATTCCCTTTCGCCGTCCATTTTCATAAAAGATGATCGGTAGATAAAGAATTAGGGGATTCAGGAAAAGAATTTGCGCAGATATTGAAAAAAAAAATCACTCGACTTTGACATGATGTCATAATGAAAATGACAACAGAAAGAATCCCACCAATTACCAATTAATCTTTACAAAAGACGTAGACATGCCCGGAAAACGTAAATACCAGTATATTCATATAAACCTGTTATCTTCTATGAAACGAAAATCACCGGAGACAATTGATTTGCGTAGTTTCCGCTCCCTCGCTGCAAGGATCAGTGCTTGGTATTTCATGCACGCACGTCAGTACTTCAAGGTGGAGGCGAAATTGCCTCGGAAAGTTTTGGAACTCGGGTTCAGCAACCGTACTGACACTTTTAGTGAAGTAACATGTGTTGAATCACCCCCCCCCCCCCCAAAAAAAAAGGGGGGGGGGGGAAAGCATTATTTCATGAAAGATCCAATGTTGTTGTTGTTGTTTTTTAATCCAATTACCATATTCACTGCAAAATTGAGACCGTCAAGTTGTGCTTTAAAACATTTCTTCGCTTTAAGGTACCAGCACTTGTTTGTTACTGGTACTCCTCCTTCTTCCATGAACTTGGTTGCCATTTAGATTTAAGAAAAGAAAAATCTACTGGAATATTGACTTTTTGAAACAAGAAAGTGCCAGTTCATAACAATCTTTGCTGTTTTTTCTTTCTTTCCTGGAGAAAACCAAGAGAACAATCCAAAAATAACAAAGAAAAACGTTTCGTCCCAAGTGTTTAAGTACAAAGTCGCCATCATTTCCCTATTGAATACTAAGTAACGGACATGCACCTGAATTAACATAATGTAATATCTCACAAGTGACGTGTGATGACAAATGCTACTTCGTTTCTTTGCTCTTTTTTTCTACATTATTGCCATCATCTCCCTGTGTCTTTTATAATTATCATCACCACTGATTGTACGTGATACAACATTTCTTTCATTGATCATTTCATTTCTTTCATTGTCAACTGATTGACAAATTGCCCTACATCGACGTAAATAAGCATTTACGTCAATGTAGGGCAATTTGTCAATCAGTTGCAATGAAAACATCTCGACGGAAAAATTTAATGAATTTGAATAATTACGCAGTTACCCACTACATATAATATACCATAAGGATTAGAACCAACTCTTGCTTTCGGGCGAAAGCTCGGTGGTCTAGTGGAGATGACGCCTGTCCGGTGATCAGGAGGCCGTAGGTTCGAATCCTGCTCGAGCATGTACGCCCATGATTTTTATCATGGCTACTGCTAAAACACTGATCAGTTCAATGCTTTAATACGTCGATGTAAGGCAATTTGTCAATCAGTTGCAATGAAAACATCTCGACGGAAGAATTTCATGAATTTGAAAAACATTTTTTCCTCCTTCCCTCTCTCTCTCTCTCTCTCCTGTCTCTCCCTCTCTTTCCCTCTCTCTCCCTCTCTTTCCCTCTCTTTCTGTCTCTTTCTCTCTCTTTCTGTCTCTATCTCTGTCTCTCCTTCCCCTCCCCATCTCTCTCGTTCTCTCTTGTTATGTTGAGCGTTACTCTCTTCTCCCTCTTTTCTTTTTTTCAAATGTTTATAGCTGTATATTGCATTCCCATTATAATGACCATGGTATTACAACAAAGAAAAAATCCCAAATTCATGAAATTCTTCCATAGAGATGTTTTCATTGCAACTGATTGACAAATTGCCCTACATCGACGTAAATAAGCACTGAATTGATCAGTGTTTTAGTAGTAGCCATGATAAAAAAAAATCATGGGCGTACATACTCGAGCAGGATTCGAACCTACGCCTTCGTGATCACCGGACAGGCGTCATCTCCACTAGACCACCAAGCTAGTGGAGATTTACGTCGATGTAGGGCAATTTGACAATCAGTTAAAAGAAAAAAAATTCTGTTCCAAAGTCATTCCATGTACTTACCTCTATCTTCGGCTCTAAGACAACCCCCCCCCCCCCCAAAAAAAAAAAAAAAAAAAAATGATAAAACGAAAAAAAAAAAAAACACAAAAAAATGCCTGTCCCGAGGACTTCATGATAACGGGAGTCGCCTGTATTTAGGTGCGTGTGACACCCTGGCTACTTTTTCTTCTTTTTCTTCTTTTCCTTCTTTCTTTCTTTCTTTCTTTCTTTTCTTTTCTTTTTTTTTTGCTGTGCATAGATCACAGCTGTTCACTATTTCTCATGGCGACCTATACTGCTGCCATAAGATGGTTATTCCTTTGTCATGTATTTACGACGCGCACCATTTCGCAATGAGTTAGTTTAAGCGTTTGTTGATTGAGTTCCTAGTCATTTATCTCCTGGGCATGTACAGATACTGTCGATATTTAACTCTATTTTGCTACTTTACGTAGAAATAGCATGAATAGGAGAATGCGACAGTTATTTAGACGTGAAAATCGTCCGAGAATATAATCAATACCTGCACAACGGGGATCAATATTATATAAACTCGTACTCTGTAATTACAGCTTAATTGGCAATATTTACAATATTTGTAGATGAAACAAAAACCCAGTATTTAGTGCATCAAAATAGTTCTAAAATGTGAGTCAGGGATGGAAACAACAAA